>OX422213.1:446957025-447610775 GCA_949130495.1 Sambucus nigra
CTTCTGTAGGTTTGACATGCTTCATGATCATAGTAACAGAGCCTCCTATAGCCGCTTTGATTGTCTTTTATGGCTTTCCTTTAGTCGATCTTGGGACACTACGAAGCCTCCCAAGCTGATATGCGAGACACTATCAAGCCTCTCCAGGCTGGGTTATGTTGTTAAGCCACCCACAGCTAATATGCGAGATACTATCAAGCCTCTCCAGGCTGGATTATGTTATTAAGCCACCCACAGCTAATATGCGAGACACTATCAAGCCTCTCCAGGCTGGGTTATGTTGTTAAGCCACCCACAGCTAATATGCGAGATACTATCAAGCCTCTCCATGATGGGTTATGTTATTAAGCCACCCACAGCTAATATGCGAGACACTATCAAGCCTCTTCAGGCTGGGTTATGTTGTTAAGCCACCCGCAGCTAATATGCGAGATACTATCAAGCCTTTCCAGGCTGGGTTATGTTATTAAGCCACCCACAGCTAATAATATATATAAATCCATCCCTGGCTAGATATTGCAAGCCTCCTGGCTCGATGATGAGTCCCAAAAGCTAAGAATGGGCATTATGAGCCCCCGTGGCTAATGTCGCACTCCGAGAGCAGAGAATTGGCGTTGTAGGCCCTAGTGGCTGATAAAAGCTCCCTGAATCCTCAGATGTCTCTGCGAACATGGTCATCATATGATAAGATGTAGTTACACATTGCGAGGGAAACTTCAGAGCTAATTAAAGTCGTATCCCATCCGTAAGTGCATCCCGAAGTAGAATAATCCTTCGAGATAATTTTGTTATATTTCCTCTGAAATATGTTTGAGACAACAAGTCTTTTTGTGAGGTAGCAGGTTATGAAACCAAGAGAAATATCAGATATAGCTAAACTTGCTAGTTCATATACTTATATACGTATGCTGTAGCTAATGAATTTATTAACAGAACATAAAGTCTCCAGTATTTAAGTCTATAATGAGCTTCATAAAACATAAACAGAAACAGTTGAAATTAGAAATACTAAGGATGAGATGCGGTAGGCAGCCTCTGCTAGGTCTGGCGGAATCCCTTATGCATTCTTCAGGAATCGCTGTAGCATCCCTTGCCCGATTAGCCTTTCAATTTCATCCTTCAGATCATAGCATTGCTCTGCGTCGTGGCCATGGTCCTGATGGAATCTGCACCAGGTAGCTTTGTTTCTCTTGTGGGGTGGAGCTCTCAATTTTTTTGGCCACCTCAAAATCTTGTCCCCTTTGATGACTTCCAAGATCTCTTCAATTGGGAGGCTCAACTGAGTATAGGCAGCCAACTTTTTCTGTCTTTTTTGACCTCTGACGGTTGACTCCACGGTCTCGTTTACTGCCCCGGTAGGCAAGGTTGGCTTTGTTGTTTCCTCCACTTCCGTGCCTATGTTTTTAGATGTTGCGGACTCCAGCATTAGCACCCTCTGAGTGAGAAAATTGACCTGGGCCTGAAGCGAGGTGTGGCTGTCATAGAGGTGATTAAGGTGATTGTATAGTTGCACAATCTCATCCTTGACTTCTGCACTCCGGCTGGATTCTCCCTCCATCTATGCTTTTGTTAGTCTTTACAATGTATATATATAATCTAAGAACAAACTAACAGAAGTGAGAAATCTCAGAGATACTACAGTGACCAAGTAGGAAATGGGGATGCAACACACTGCTACGGGGCACCGCGACCGCGGCCCATAAGGCGCATAGCAAGATGCACTGCCGCGGCCTCATAAGATACACCATGGTATAGCTAGAGCCCGACTGATTACGCTCAACAATGTTTGAAGCTTTTGTAACTATCCTAGTGGAGGCCACGACCCTAAGACATATTTACTGTCTAGCCGCATCCCCTCCTAGGTAGCAAGGAGCAATCCTAAACCTGAAGCTCGAGAACTGAGTTTCTCTCCCGAAACTTATGGGGAGCATACCTACTAGGGTTTGTCCATGAGTAAATAACCTCTCAGTGCACACACGGCACAGTTTCAATGATAAACCCTAGATCATAGGCCAAGAACAGCAAAAAAGGAGTAGATACAATCCCTCCCTAATCATTCATCTTTTTGAGGCAAAAGACCGTCATGCTTTTCGATACTAGCTAGATAGAATGATATCACAGGGGTATGCAAGATGGATCTAAATCCATAAGATGGAGTACATCTGGATATAAGAAATACCCACCTATGGGTGTGAATATGATGTGGAGTCCAATAACCAGTAACCGACCAGTAAGGAGATGATCCAAAGGACCCTCCGGGATAGAATAAGGTGTTTGAAGAACTCATATATGCAGAGAAACAAGATTGAAATGTCTCGTTCCCACAGACGGCGCCAAACTGATGATACGAGAAATCGTACATAGGTAGATCTCATGTCAACAAATCATGTATGAAGTTTAGAATAAATAGATAAAACAAGCAAACAGAGAGTAGACAAGATCTAGAGTGGTTCAACCCCCAAAATGGGCCTACATCCACTGTGTTGCTCCCTTCTCACTATATGCATTCCGTTGTACACTATAATCGTGCCTATAGAGGCGTACAAGTATGAGAATAAAGTAGAGTACATGATATTATTAGAGATTTCGGTGAGCCCGTGAGGTGGTTGCGATGTAGATTCTATGCCTCCAAAGCTTATGTTGGGGCGATGTAGAGAGAGTCTGTGTTGTAGTGCCTTGGGTCTGTCTGCCCCCGATCTCCTACTCCCAGGTGTGATCCTTTATTTATGAGGAAGTGTCTTGAGTCACGTGCCCTGAGCACGTGGCGTATACCAAGCCTGCGGTAGATGTGGATGTGGGCGTGCGGCCCACAGAGTAGCAGCGCTGAGCTGTTGGATGGGGTCCGCGGACCCTGAGATGGATACCTACCGCGTCCTATAGGAGTTCTGTCCGCACCTTGATTGATATACCTATTGCGGCCGGTGTGGCCTGAATGCGATTTGTAGAAGTACTGCCACGGTAGGGTGCTATACATGTACTATCAGCGTGTTCTCTGTTTTCTTCAACCGCTGCGTAGGGGATATGTTCAACCATGGCTGGGCGAGTCACCATTCCTAGTGTTACTAGGCATGGGGATGTGACCCCTCTATTTGCTATAAAATACTGGCCAAAACAATTGGCTGCAATTGCCAAGTTTGTTGAAGGAGATCCCGTTTATCCTCCCGTTTCTTCATTTTCTGCCTTAGAGTTGGGGCTAAAAGGTAACTCTGTACTTGGGATGGAGTTCCCTCTAAGTTCAACCCTTAAAGCACCTCCCACCGAGCTTCCCCCATTTTGCCCCATGGTCCCAGTTGCAATGCCAAAACCCAAAACTCCTCCAGCTCCGAAGAAGGCTGCTCCCTCAACCGAAGCTACTATCGGCGAGGGACCTTCTCATCCGCCTGCCAAGAAGGAAAAAATGGCCAAGAGTGGGACATCATAATCAAAGTCTAAGTCCCAGAAGACCCAAACTCCCATGGCAGCCTTTCCCATAGCCTCCGTTCCACCTCCCATGCCTTCTGAAACGGCTGAGCGCTTAAGGAGGGAAGCCCAAGCAAAAATAGATCGAATAAATGCTGAGTACCAATGAAATGCTGTTGTTGTTCCTACTTCCGTTGCTTTTCCCACAATGGTGGTTGATCCTACAGAGCCAACAGCTAGAAGGAGAAAGAGCTCAAGGGTTCTCGAGAGGTCGGTACTGGTGCAGCGGGATCGAGGAAGAAAACTCTTGGTACCAAGTCCCAGAAGACGCGAACTCTTGAGGTGCATTGAACTCCTGAGGTGCATCCCACTCCTCCCCCTTCTGTCGCTGTTACTCCTCCTTCTTTGCCTTTGGTCCTGTCTTCTCGTTCCCCTTCGGAATCCGAGGTATGTATGCTTGATTTATTCATTCTCTTTTTTGCTTAAGGCAGGCTACATTTGCTTATTATTATTTTTTGACAACTGTGGTGCAGGGGATTGAAGAGGAAAGGCCAAACCCCCCCATTCCTCCCGTGATCCCTTTTATGGGGGGGCGCTTCGGTGTATCTCATACCGATGTGACTCCTCCCCGTTATCCCATGACGGGGCTTACTTATTCTCGTCGATCAGGCTCCCAATGTGCTAGGGAAATTGTTGTGGGAGGTGATGCCACTGAGCCTGCGAGTGATTCCTCACCACCAGATGTAACGTAACCCGAGATAACACTATCAGTCCCCTCTAATTTACGTACTTCACCTGAGGTTCCTCTGCCCATCGTTCTTATGGAGGAAAGTGAGCCCGAGGTATGATTTCCTTTATAATTTATTTATTATGGCGTCTTTTCGGTTCCACCCTTTCTACTTATTTGTGTTGCTGAACCCTGAGATGTTTTTGGGTGCCCCGGGTTGAAATATCTTCGTTGTTAGCAAACGTTCTTCTTCCAACGATGCTGATAAGTCCTCTGACCACCATTCCCCTTTTCAGCACCATAACTGAGGTGAGTAGTACGTAGAGATACTTCTTCATGTTTTATGTACTTATTCCTCTTTTCTAACACTTGCCCTCATGTCACAGTTTTCTCCTGATCTTGTACCACCCACTCATCTTGGTGATCCTCATGCAATCAAGGCCAGGGTTGGTGCTTCTGCGCCCCTCCGTGTTGGGTCTTTGTTTGGGAGCCCCTCATATTCCCCCGATGAACCACGCACGCTGGCCTTGGTGCCTTATATTAGTGAGGGCGTCCTGCCGAGCGTTGAGGCTTCTGTAACTAGGGAACCCATTATGACTTCTGAGGCAATGATTCCATTCCCAACGGTTCCCATCCTTGCAGCTGCCACAACGGCCCCTGTTCTTACCCCTGTAGTGAGTGGGGTATGTATATTTTTTTTCTTTGTTATTTCTCGTGAGTTTTCACCTTCTAAAGGTGACTTAACAACGAGAATGTTTGTTAAGATTTTTTCTCAAACCCCACCTTATAACGGTGACTTAACAACGAAAACGCTTGTTAAGATTTTTTCATAAACTCCACCTTATAACGGTGACTTAACAACGAAAACGCTTTGTTAACATTTTTCCATAAACTCCACCTTATAACGGTGACTTAACAACGAAAAACGCTTGTTAAGATTTTTCATAAACTCCGCCTTATATCGTTGACTTAACAACGAAAATGCTTGTTAAGATTTTTTCATAAACTCCACCTTATAACATTGACTTAATAACGAAAACGCTTGTTAAGCTTTTTCATAAACTCCACCTTATATCGGTGACTTAACAACGAAAACGCTTATTAAGATTTTTCATAAACTCCACCTTATATCGGTGACTTAACAACGAAAAAGCTTGTTAAGATTTTTTCATAAACTTATTATGGCTTCCATCCCTTCTCAGGTTGTTCGGGAAGATTCTCCCCCAGTTCTTTCGCCCGTGGGATCACCTCATCGGGAACCTGATGTTTCGGAAAACTCTGGTCATGATGATCAAGGATCTACGACTGGTGCTGCAGCAGAGAGCGAATCTGGGTGCGAACTCCCTCTTCCTGACCTGGATCCTCACGCTTTTTGCCTAATGGTGCTTCGGTAGTCTCCTCAAATGCCTGTCAACCACCGCTTGGAGATCGAACAACTGGTGAATCGTCACCTTGAGACCTTTACACCGGATTGACTGCGATCCAATATTCACGTGATGAGTCACAGACTTCAAGGCATAGCGATCGTTGTTACTGAAATTGCCAGTACCCCTACTGTAAGTGTTACCAAATCCCTTCTTAACCAATTTCTGGGTTTTCTGAGGGAGCTGGGGCGTGATGGTTTCCGTTTTGATTAGCTCATAACATATTTAAAGACTCTGAAGAACAAGCAACTGATTGGCCAGAGGGAAGTATTACGAAAGAACAAGGACGACCAGCAAGCTGAAGAAGCTAGGTTGGTCGCATTGGCACCCCTTTTAGAAGCAGTGGATCAAGAGGTAAAGGATGCCGAAGAAGCCTTGTATCTGGTCAAACTAAAACTCTAGAGACTCCTCATCGAACGTACACAAGTTCAAACGAGGCTGGAGGTTTCTATTAATGCCCAATGGTCTTTCACAACAGCTTTTTCGGGTCTTCCTGGAGATTTTTTCTCTTCCTCGGATTTATCGTTTCTTTTAGACTAATTGCCTCTTGTATATAGATCCTCCATCTGCTCTTATCTATGTAATTCTTGGGCGATAGCTCCCAATTTTTTTTTCTAATGCTCTATTATTTATGAATGAAAAATAGATACTTTTTAATCCATCCATGTGTTGTGACTGTTCTTGTATGCTATAGATTTTTTATATTTCTGTAATTCTTTCATTATGTTTAAAGTAACCAAAACTTGTATATATTTATAACAACATCCAGTTATAACATTGGTTCAAACTTGATTGTTTACACATGATAAACCTTCAGCCATTTATTGTTAATCTTTAATGGTTTGTCTTCCTCTAACTTCGAAATTAAATAATAACCTAAATCATGGGCTTCCTTAACAAGGAAAGGTCCCTCCCAGTTAGCTGCAAACTTTGGTAGAAGAAGCCCCCTGATGTGTTTTACTGCTGCTTTCAATACGAGGTCTCCCTCCACGAACTTCCTTTGTCTCACCAAGTTATCGTATGCCCTGGAGAGTTGTTTCGTATACATCTAGAAGTGCTGCATCGAGTTATCTCTGTGTTCATCCAACGCTTACAACTGTACATGTCTGTTTTGAGGGAGCATACTACTTCGTAAAGCATATCGAGCGGAAGGAACTTCCAACTCCACTGGAAGGATTGCCTCAGCCCCATAAACAAGGGAGAACGGCGTGTATCCCGTGGGTTTCCGTTTTGTTATTCGATAGGCCCTCAAAATAGCTGGTATCTTATCATCCCACGCCCCCAGAAAGTCTTCCATCATCTTGGCCAAAATATTAACCAAGGTTTTGTTAGTCGCTTCGGCTTGACCGTTTCCCTTTGGGTATGCCACCATTGAGGTGTGATGAATAATGGAGTACTTGTCTATGAGCAATGTTATTTCGAAATTGACGAAGGGAGTCCCGTTATCTGAAAGAATAATATTTGGGATCCCAAAACGGCAAATGATGTATTCTCTGATGAAGTTGCTCACCACCCCAGTCGTTGCTCTTCTGAGTGGTATCGCTTCGGCCCATTTTGTAAAACACTCTGTTGCTACCAGTATCCATATCTTGCCTCTCAAAGAAGGGTGTATTACCCCCACTAGGTCAAACATCCAAGTATGAAATGGATAGGGTGTTGACAGAGAATGTAAGTCCACCGATGGGGCATGGTTCATATTTCTATGAAGTTGGCAATCTTTGCATTTTTGAACAAACTCAGCAGAGTCTTTCTCCATCGTTGGCCAATAATACCCCAACGTCATCAACTGATCATACAACCTGGCTCCTCCTATGTGGGCTGGATCGTGTGCTTATTTGAGGACCTTCGTTGCTTCCTCCTTCGTGACACAACGCAATGGCCTGTTGAAGTACCCCCTTCGATAAAGCTGCCCCTACTGAACATAGAACCTTAGAGCCCTTCGCCTCAAACCCATTGCATCCATTTTCTCCATTGGGAAAACCCCATCCTGAATGAAGTCGATGTAGGTCTGCCTCCAGTCCGTTTGAGCTTCAATGAAATGGCACTCAGCTGCTTCAAAGAATAGCTGACACTTATTGCACTTCCGTTGCATCTCTGCCGCATCTTACTTCATTCTAGGCCAGAAATACCCCTCTCTTTGAATTCTCCTATATAGAGGTATCTCAGTCATTTCGCAGTGCTCTTCATGTGCTTTCCCCAATCCTTACTCGGCTTCCTCTGGGCTGACGCATCTTGACAACCATCCCCCAGCATTTCTATAGTAAAGATTCCCCTGGTTCGTAAAGTATTGTGCCAACTCTCTTAATCCCATAGCTCCTTCGCCAGACTCCAGTTGCTTCCTAATCTCTCCCCTCCAGTCCGCATCCCCCTCCATCGGTAGTATTGACTGTACCACCAAAGGAGCTATTCTTTGCTAGATCACCACGATAGTCTCATCGGTCTTCATGACCATTTTCTGGGCGATAGTGGCATAGGCATCTGGATGGTGGTTCATCATTCTGGGATGTCTTCTGATCTAGGTCCGATGGAACTGGTTGAGAAGCCTTTAAATGATTGTTCTATAGGGCGCCAGGCTCATTTGTTTCAATGCATATTCTCCGTTTACTTGCTGAATTACCATGTTCGAGTCGCCCTTAATGCAGAGTGAATGAATTCCCCTTCGAAGAGCCTCTAGTAGCCCCAGTACCAATGCTTTGTATTATTCTTCGTTATTGGAACAAGGGAAATCTAGCTTGTAGGAAAGGCAAATCTCCTCCATCCCTTTTGAAAGAATAACCCCTGCTCCCCCTTTCTTTTCCGCTGAAGATCCATCGAACTGCATTCCTCATCAGTTGTATCTAGGTAATCCAGGTAATTAGCCTGCAAATCATCTCCTGGAATGTCTTCCTTGGGGGGCTCGAATGTTGTTGAAGGGAAGATGGCCAATAGATCAGCATACGCCTGGCTTTTAATTGTGCGAGGGGTCACACACTTCAAGTCATATTCGGAGAGGATAAGGAGCCATCTAGCTGCCTTGCCAATCAATATAGTTCTTGCAAGAAAATATTTAATTGGGTCACATCTAGTTATAATATGAATTATGAAAGACAGCATATAATGCCTATGTTTTTGTGCTACAAAGACTGAGGCTAAACAATTCCTTTCTAAGCTATTATATCTAATCTCTAGCCCATGTATAATTCTGCTGAGGTAGTAAACCGGTCTTTCTTGGCCGTCCACTTCTTGTGCCAGTAGCGCTCCAATGGACCTCGTAGTAGACGTGAGGTATAGCTGCAACGGTACTCCTGCCTGGGAAGGAACCATGATTTGTGGTAAAACGAGAAATTTCTTCAGTCTGACAAGAGACTCCTGATGAACCTCCTCCTACCTAAATTTCATGTTTTTTCGCAACAGCTGCATCAGTGGGTGTGTTATTTCATCCAATCAAGGCACAAATCTCCTAAGGTAGGTGACTTTGCGAAGAAAACTCTTCAGCTCCTTCGCCGTACTAGGACATGGCATCTCTAATATCGCCCACTGTTTATCCTGGTCCATCTGCACCCCTTATCGATCAACCACGAAGCCTAGAAACATCCCTCTTGTTACTCCGAACACACACTTTAACGGGTTCATCCTCAATTTATACCTCCTGCACCGAGCAAACACCTTCCTTAAATCATTCAGATGGGACTCCTCCTTCATCGATTTGATGACCAGGTCATCCATGTAGAACTCTACAAATTTGTGGAAGAAGTCATGAAAAATGGCCATCATTGTCCTCTGGTACGTAGCACCAGCGTTCTTGAGTCCAAACGGCATCACCTTGTACATGAAGTTGCCCAACGGAGTTCTGAACGTCGTTTTCTCTACATCAGATGGGTCCATCTTGATCTGGTTGTATCCCATATACCCATCCATGAAGCTATACATCTCATGACCAACCGTGTCATCTATCAAACTGTCGATGGAGGGTAGGGGAAACTCATCCTTGGGGCAATCCCTATTCAAGTCTTTGAAGTCCACACTGATCCTTATTTGGTTCTTGTCTTTCTTCCCCACTGGCACAATGATGGATAGCCAGAGGGGATGTTGTATTGGCTTGATAAATTCTGCTGCCAACAAGTGATGGACCTCATCTATAATCTTTAAGTCTAGTTCAGGTTTGTAAGTCCTCATTTCCTGCTTCATCGGAATGGCTGAAGGCATCATGTTCAGTTTGTGGCAACTCACCTCTTCATCCAGCCCTTCCATTTTAGTGTACTTTTATGGGAAAACGTCTATGAATTCCCGAATCATTTTGACCAAGGCTTCTCGTTTCCCCTTACCAAGATCTTTTGAGATAAAAATAGTCCTTGGATCTTCCCCTTCTCTTGCTAAGTTCAGCTGGTCTAACTCTTGTGCCTGGGGCCTTGGTCGATCACCCAAGTAGTCTGGTTCTTCGGCGATATCTTCTATGAATTCTTGTATGTTGGAGTTTTCCATCACCATACACTGCCCCCGTCGATCCACCAAAAAACACTCATACACCGGGTCAACCTCATCCTTAGTCTCTTCGGTCGCCCGTTCACGGCGTTATAAGCAGTACACTACTTTTCCCTCTTCAGTGACAATTTTCTTGCATTGCCTGCTGGAAGATGTTGCCATGACCTTCCTCTTCTTCTCTCTGGAAGCCTCAGCGATTATTTCCCGAAAAGTGACTTAACACGCTTTGCCATTGGACCTCGTGCTCCATCGAGTCCGTTCTAGGCCTCATCCTGTCTTTGAGTTTCCTCGAGATCTTTTGGAGTCGAGGGATCACCTGATGGGCTTCTTCGGTCCTCACCCCTTCGCTACTTCTGCCCTCTTTATCCTGATCATTCAAGGGCCCCATTCTCTCTCTGATTGAGGGAAGCCATGCCCCCCGTACATCCTCCTCCAGTTCTGTATAGAACACCGCATCCACTAAGTATGCTTCTTCGATAGCCAAAGGCCTCTTCGTAGCCCTAATGGTCACCTCCGTTCCCTTGATATTTTCCTTAGCGCATTGATGATAAGTCGAAGGAACTAAACCTTGGTTGTGCATCCACACCCTCCCTATTAGTAAGTGATAGGAAGTTGCTCTTTCTATCACATGGAACTTGATGTGGGGCTTCAGGTTTCCCATCGCAATCCCAACATTCACATACCCAATGGATTTGGAAGATTGATTGTCATACCCCGAAATTACCAAAGGCATGGGGACCAACCTTTCTTTTGGAATACCAGCCTCGTGGAAGGAGTTCATTGGCATAATATTGATGGAAGCACCCCCATCCATAAGGGTCCTTGCAAAGCTAACACCGTTGACGCTAGCGGTAACATATAGAGGCCTGTTATGAGAGAACCTCACAACTCTATCTGCATCGCCGAAGGTTACTTCTGACAAGAATTTCTTCACCAGCCTGGCCATGGGTTCCCTCCATCTTAGCGAAGGGACTGCGTTCGTTTTTGCAATGTCCAAAATCGCGTGAGTTATCTCCATCCTACTCTCCTTTGGGATCCCCACTTGATTGAAGAACCAATTGAATTTTAGGGATTTTGAAACTGCACTACATTCTATGACTGGTTCTATTTCCCCATCTTCAACGCTATACACGTCTTCGACGTCCTTAGCGCTTGCTTCATCATTGGCTAAAACTACATTAGCCATTCTCGTGGTACAATGTCCCAGAGCTTCTTCGAGCTCCTTCTTCTTCATCGTCAACCCTCCTCCTCTTTATGCCTCCTCATCATAGGCCATCACCAAATTGGCCCCGTGTGCCAAAAGTGAGTTGTTGTTAATGTTCTGTGGGGGGATTTTAAATATCCCCGCCTTCATGTACTTGTCGATGATTCTTCGCAGCGTGAAGCAGCTCCCAGTTGGATGCTGGATCTTTCGATAAACCTGGCAGTACTTAGGATTCGCCTTCATTGCAGCATCAGGTTCTTCCATCGGGATGCCTTTTGGTTCATAAGGCGTTCCCCCTTGGACCATCGCATTATAATAACTCACAGCCTCTTCTATCATGCAGGGCAACGGTGGAGGGTCTTCTTTATCTTTCCCAAATTTTCTCTTGTTGTCCCTCCTCGGTGTCTTTCTCCTATCTTCTCCTTCGGCGTACCCTACCCACGGGGGCTGAGACCTCCCCCCCACGGGTTGCATTGGTTGCCTGAACATCATGGGAACTACCATCGGATTGGGTCGTACCACCAAAGAGATGCTCATTGCGCCTTTCAAGAACGCCGCAAAAGTCTCCTCACACGTCTCGTTGATGAGATGGAAGATGTATTCAGGAAGCAGTCCCTAGCGCAAATTTGTAATAACTTGGACTCTTTGGCCTCCTCCCTCACATAGAGGGACCTTTCCCTGAACCTTCGAACATAGGCCACCACGTCTTCCCCTAGCCTTTGCTTCTCCCTTCCCAGTTGGGTCAAGGTGAAATCGTCTTCTGCCAAAAAGAACTTTTGGACAAACAATACGTGCATCTCCTCCCACGTAGAAATGCTGTTAAGAGCTAAGTGAGAGTACCAGGTGTATGGCTTCTCGGTTAGGGATTTGGAAAACTCCCTCAATCTAAGCTTCTTATCATTGCAATGTGCTCCCAAGTGTTCAACAAATCGCTTAATGTACTCCTTCGGGTTCCCACCTTTCCCAGTATATTTTTCGAAGATAGGGGGAACATAGTCCTTTGGGTAAGGCTCATCGTTGTACGCTTGAGGGTAGGGTGTTCGAAAGTCATCATAAACTGAAGCCACCTCACCGGATGATTGCGAGGAAGCATGTATGGACTTCAACATCTCCTTCTGCATCTCTTTTCTCATTTCTGCCATGGGCGAGGTCGCAGGGGCCACCAGCAACGGGGCCATGAGCTGAGCGCCCATTGCAACTGAAACGAATGTCACCGGTGGTACCATTGAGACTCCTGAGGTTCCCACTGATGGACTCACAGTAGGGGGTACGCTTGCTGGGATCGCTCCTGCAATGCCTGTACGTAGTGGGGCCGTTGGATCTACCCCTGGTGTTACGAAAGCATTAGCCTCCAATCCTCCCAGCATAGTTGAAGCTACTGGGGTTTGAAAAAACTTATAAAATTTTCTCATGAGGAGCGCCATCTGAGCGGGTCCCAACCCCGCACTCATGGCAGGTTATGCCGCCCCAGGAACATCTGACATCGTCGGAACCGGCGGTACCTCTACTCGAGGAGACCCATCCCTTAGGGCCTCCTACTCCCTCGCGGCTTGTTCTTCATTACGCTAGATATCATCAAAGTTGAGTCTTCAAGTAGCATTTTCTTGCATCATACTCCCTAGCTAAGAGAATGCCTCCCCATCAGAGTCGCCAAATGTAAGAGGGTACTTTAGATAAGATGGAAGCGTAACCCCTATTTGAGCATGGTAATGATAAGTTAATCTTGGCCAAAGCTTTGGATTAATGATAGGACACACGAACACAGACCCAATGAAGATAAACTCGATTTAAACTCACAAAACTCTCATGTATAACTCAGGAAATAGTAATGAACCTTAGAAGTAACTTATCTAGAGGGAGAGAGAAGTAAGCACCCTAGATACACCTTGGTAGGCAAGTAAAAACACACCATATACCCTCAGGAATCTCTATCAAGTATTAAAAGTTTTACAATAAATGACAATGGTGAGGGTATAAACCCTCTCGCTTGCAATAATCTCTCCTTCTGATGTGTATCTCTAGTAATAACTCCATGGTTCTCAAAAGGATCATGTCTCTCCCCAGGGGTGGTTGGGGTCCTTACATAGCCCCCCACACCATCCCCGAGGCAACTCAATCATTAAAACTATGAAAGACATCCCTCATACTTTATGTCACAACATTAAATGTCTGATGTACTAGTTGCCTCCACGTCATAAACATTAAATGCCAAGACATGACTTTTGTCTATCCACTGTGTGTCAGGGGGCCGTTGTCGCAGAGGTGGTTCACCAATTGCCTGACAGGCCCAAATACCACGGTGGTTTACTCAAGTGCGTGTCTAACATTATTTGGCTGGCTAGTGACATCACCTACAGTAGATGTGACATTAAGTAAAGGCTATTTGGTTCATAAATCAACGCCCGATGGAACTCCAAGCTGCTCCACTTCAAGTTCCACGATCAGGGCCCTTCGGTGTTTTACCATGTGTATCTAAGAGGGTCAGGACAAGCCCCAACAGTGCCTTACTTCTCAATCCTCCAAACCAAGTCCCTCTAAAGTTCCCACGGTTAGGTTATTCGATAGAGCATGAAAGCTCTCCCAGGCCCTGCCAAGCCTGGTCTCTCGCAAGTACCGTTTGACCTCACACAAACTCTTTTGTTATTATCGTTACGTCATTACAACCGTTATATCTTACAATCGTCAATAATGGAAATACAATATGACTAATACAACAAGCTAAAATATGAGCTACCGCGCCAAGTTTCCACGCTCGAGCTGCCTTGGTTGCTTAATCTCCAATACTATTGCTAATTGGGGATTTGTCCCTAATCTCAAGATTAACTTCAAGCCCCCTCTACAATTTGGTATGTAATTAGTATGATAATTATACTTAGGCATTTCTCGCAAGTCAATGTAATACCAATTTTTTTCACATGTTTCCATTTTCTAATACCTCATATGTAAATATCCATCTATTTTACCTTTTAGGTTGTGGCGTCACACTTCCTTAGGCCTAAAAGACGATGGCAAAAATGCACCTAGTTTAAGGGCCATCCACCCGTTGAGGATATTAACTGGCCAACATAGTTGGCGACCAACTTGAGTTTGCTTTTTTCCTAGGGATCCCAGCTAGGGCTTTTATTATTTCCAGGGAAACTCGTGAGGCCATTTATGGTTGGATATGATAAAGGTCAGAAGACTTCATTAATTTAATTGAAATAAGCAAGATAGTTGTTGTAATTAAATCAAGCTTAATCCTGATCGTCGTTTGAAAGACTAATATCAATGTTAACCATGATGGCAGCCATCCTGAGTTGGCCTCTTATATTTTACTTTCAATGTTGCGGTGAATCTGTTCACGTGTCATCGTTACCATGGAGCCCCCAATCGGGCTGTGAAGGGAAGACTGATCGACAGCCCATCAAGTTATTTGATCTGTATAACCGAGATGATAAGTGTGCCCAATCATTACTCAGGGCTTTATTGTGTTGAAGAGTATCACGTTGATCATTCGTCGAGCTGGACATAATTAAGGATTATCCTACTCATATAGATCCATGTAATGTATCATTCCTCGGTGCACACTTGTTCATCGACCATGCATGGTGGTTCCAGGATGCTGTGGAAAACTCCATATTGCTCGTGCATCTGAAGAAATTAATATGAGTTCGAAGCATCTTTGTGCATAAATGCATTAATTTGATATGGCTTTCAAGAAACGCTCTTCCTCTGGAGTGGATATCTTAGTGCTGATGAAGCCCTTTCGATGTTGACAAGGTAAATTTCGTTGCCCAGTGATCGCCGATCACCATGGGTTGTCCGATGATGTTGATGATACATTCAAGGTGGTCTAGTGTTGCTGCCAACACATTTTGTTCGTCACACATGAAAGAACGTCGGCCAGTAGGGGCAGACCCGAATGCAGGTCGATAATGATTGGACATAAGATTAGAAATAATGTTTAGGCCCCTAGTTGTGACAACCTTAGTTCGCAGGTCGGTGGGCCAAAAATTCTTAAGTCAGCAGACCACGAAGCGAGTTGGTGGAGATGATATATGAGTCATCCATGAACTATGAAATCACTGGTTGGAGTGGATAAAGGGAAGTTCGATGATTCTCAACTTCAATCCTTAGGGACCATAGTTGATTGAGACCTTGTTGGATACGTGACTTCTTATGTGCTGGATTCATTCTTGTTGATAAATATACTTGATCATTATACTCCATACTACTTTATAAGTTATTGGACCTTTATTATACAAGTTTCCCAACTTCCCATTTATTAAGGTTGAATTGAATAAGAATTGCATTGCCTAACTATCCATTGGAGCTTGAGACATGATCTCATAACGTTTACTATTCATCGAAGCTGAGGGTCCATTGAGAAAAAATTGTAAATGATCTAGTAAATTTTGTGAACGATCCATGCTTGAGCATCTGTCAAAGCTTTGGCAAGATAAATGATGCATGAGCATTTGTCGAGGCAAGATTATCAAGGACCGAGCAGATATTACTAAAGATCCTGCCATGTAGATTTCCAAACTAAATGAGTTAAGCCTGAATTCATGTCGAGGAAAAAAATATAGATGATCTGGTAGATATTGTGAGTGATTCATTCTCGAGCATCCGTCAAGGCAAAAGGACCGGGCATATATTACGAATAATCTATCTGTCGGGAGTAAATATGAGAATTATCGTGAACAATCATCAATTGAGGATGAAATGAGATTTGTGCAGTATCTATCTTCAGGACTAAATATATAGAAATATTTTGCCGATCATTTACCGAGATGAACCTTGAATATGCTTGATCATCCTTCAGGTGAAGAATCATAGAGCCAGATAATCAGTGCTGATATCGAAGAAATATCAATGTCCGAGCATCTATCGATTATCACAAATAATATTGCTTAAGAATTTGTTAGGTCCAAAGTGGTGTAACATGCTTGACCATCCGTCGGAGCATTAAAAAAATAAGTGGTGCCTGGCTAGTCTGCGGAGCAAAGTTGTATAGGTCCGAGTAGATATAGGGAGCGATCCGTGCTCGAGCATCTATCAGTGCATTAATAAGATTTTCAAGAGATTAAGATTGTGGCCGAGCATTCGTCAAGACTGAATCTTGTACTTGCTCGACCATTTGTCGAGGCCAAATCAAATAGGATTTATAATGCAATTTATTTATTCAGTCAAAGAATATATGTTGTACATCTGCTCGACTATCTTCTGAGGAAAATATTTCATAGTACTGATTGAATCAAATGAATGATCCAATAATTTTTATGTCAAAATATCACGAGGATGTCCATGCCCGAGCATCCATCGGGGCTACGCTAAGCATAAGTAAAAATATTACACCGACCATCCATTGTTATAACCAATAATAGCTAAACGACAATATTGAAAATTAAATGATCGAATAAATGATATGAGTGCTCTATAAGTACGCCCCACTATTTATGTGAACAAAATAATTGTAATAAAGTCAAATAAAATATGCAAAATCTGTCCAGTATATCCAGATGTACGACCTAGGAGTTAATTTTAAATTTCTGTGAATAGCTCTAAGCAAATACTTAATCGTAAGTTGGTTTCAAAAATATATTTTCACAGAAAACTGTTCAGTGACAATTTTTGTGCAGTGACAATTGTTCTTCTCATGTGAAGTATAAGGTATAGATAGCCCCTGCTAACAAATTTATGATGATAAAAATCATGAGCATAATTTGTGAGCAAATAAAATATTATGAGAGAGAAACGAACAATGCATAAATAAATGTGTGTATCCCTCAGTTGGAACTGTGCAGAATATGAGAATTATACTGACCAACCATTCGTTGAGGATAAATCAAGTAGTGATTATCAAGAGACTGATTTATTTGGTCAAATAAAATATGGTATACGGCTGCTCGACCACGTGCCGAGGAAAAAATTCATAGTATCATATGAATGTAATGAATGATCCAATGATTTTTATGATAAAAATCCACATGAGATAACTATGCCCCAACATCCGTCAGGGTTGAGCTAAAGAACCAATAATAGCTAGATGATAATATAGAAAATTAGATGATCGAATAAATGATATGAGTGCTCTATAAGTGCGGCCCACTATTTATGTGAACAAAATAATTGTAATAAAGTCGAATAAAAATTTCCAACTAAAATCGTTGTAAAAATTGTAATAAAGTCACATGATCCCTCAAAAAGAATTTTTTTTTAGAGAGAACCGAGAAGTGCAAAAAATAGTCAAATATACCTCAAATGTAAGACATAGGTTTGATTTAGAAATTTGACAAAAAAATTTTGAACTCCACAAAAATAGTCTAATATTGGTTGGTTTAAAAATGCGTTTCCTTGTAGAGCTTCACAAAGCTGCCAAGTAGGAAGAAAATAGAAAGTGTTGCCCTTAAAATAACAATTTCAAAAACTTTTAAAGATTTTTAAATGTCCAGTGATACTCGTGCTCTAAATGGATTTTAAATGTGTTTATTAAAATACATGGAGGGTGTGCTCAACCAGGCTCAAATACTTGCCACCGACCACTCATTTTGGTCCAGTGGCGATATCTCGTCGAGCTCGTCACGATAACATACTTCTTGTTGACCACGAAGGGTGGTTCGGCGTCGTAGCTGATGTGAGATGCCTCATATATTGGTCGCCAACCATCAGCGATGTTGTTCTATGTCCCGAGCGCGTTATCGCTGACCATAAGAACGATGTTGTTGCCAAAAAAAACCATCCCCAAAGAGATTTTGTTCTGTGTTATAACCTTTGCACAGGGGTGAGCTCATCACTGCTCGTCATTGCCATCGACTAGTTGATGTTGTGCTCGTCCTTTCTCGTTCCTACCACCATCCAGCTTATGGTAGTCACAAACTAGTCGTCGACTATTAGTGGCACCGGTAAATCCCTCGTTGGTGCTTGATTGAAGAGATACAATTCGACAATGGGTTATAGCTTTATCGGCGAGATGGGACGCCGACCTCTGACAATGTTGCTGATATTCGAGACTTGGTATGTGGTGGTCACCAAGCTTCAGCGACGTTACCCTATGATCTTCGCACCTCGCTGCCAACCAGCATTAAGAAAATGGCAGTTGTAAATTCATAGGTACTCTAATTCCGAGGCAAGTAAGTTTTGAGCGGAGAATGAAAGATCTGGTGCATATGAGAATCCAGTGACTTATGTGTTTTTCTATTTTCTATTTTGATTTCACACTGAGTTTTGATTACAGAGCTGTGATTCCGCCACCGCAGGGTTAAGATGTGAGCGGGTTACTCAGGTTAATGATAGTCCCCATAAATAGGGCAGAGATGACCGAAGAGATGGCCGAAAACTGTTAGCTTCTTCGTGATTACAATTTTTGGCACAAACTGTGCGAACGGAGATAAGATTCTGCCAAGATTGCATGCCCAGAATCTATATACCTATGTGAAAACATATCTGTTGAGATAATTTCCTTCGATATATTTCTAAAGATGTGGTCAAGATCTCTTATGAGAGAGAAACCTATTAGACGGTTACCCCTGTCCAAAAATTTAGGATATGGGAATCAAGATATGATGTAGCCCAGAAAATAAATGCGTGTAACTGGGAGTTTTCAAGAGACTCTAAATATTTAGGGAGTCTTCGTAGACATTCACAGGTAAATTTCATCCCAACAAACAATGAAAATTGCCCGAAAATAATATTGCTACGCAGATTTGTAAATGAATGAAAATTGAATACAAGATTTATAAATACAAATATACGAAAAATCATGTATCAATGAAATGATATTTGTATAGAATATATGATTGTTCATGTGAGATTGAAAAAGAAAACTTTGCTCTTGATGAGATTTTATGCGTGTAAGCCATTGCGTCGCAATGTAAATCCTTATCTTGTCAACAAGAAGGAAAGACTTTTTGTGTCATTTATTAAGGACAACACCAATCGTGGTGTCAAAAAATCTACCTGTAGGGGGTGCCCATTTACCACGATGCAAGTATAAAAACAAATATGAGAGAGATAAATATTTACGTGGTTCGACCATCAATGGTCTACATCCACGGGATTGATGTTGTGTTCCGTTAGAATCATGAGAGAGTTTTACATGAGAGTGTTTCTCTAGTTTCTAAGCCCCCTTTCACAATGGGGAGTGTCCCATATATATAGAGTTAGGAGTTACATTAGTGTTACAAAAAATGGATGATTCTTATCTTCATGGAGTTTGATTTTAATCAAATACTACTCCTCATTCTTCCAATTTATCAAGGACTCTAGTAGTCCTTATCTTGTTTGAGCATCTGTTGCTCGCCATCTTGACCGGGGTGCTCGCCACGTGTCACGCTATTATGTAGGTATATTGTTCCCTCCCACAATAACAAAAATGCCTGAGGTGACCTTTGTAATACCCTGTATTTTTGTGATATTTATTTATGGGATTAATTGAATTAAATGTGTATTAATTGAGAATTAATCCAGATAAAATATTAACGTGATGTGAGCTGGTATTTGATGTGTATATATGGAAATATATGAATATTGGAAATATTGAATTAGTCGTGAGATAGAAATACGACAATTTGGGAAATTTGGTTGGGACGCGCGTGACAGTCGCGTCAAGAAAATATTTAATTTAAGTAATAAGTGAATTTAATTTATATTAACCGTATGGTCATTTTGAGTGCGCCAACGTGTCTGGAATGGTCGAAATAGTCAGAAAACACTAGCCGGGGGTTAAGTTTGGGTCCCGGGGCATTATTGGGCCATACCGGTAACTAAAAGGGCATTTTGGTAATTTTGGAAATTTGGGAATTAAAACCCACGAAAATTAGAAATAAAATCTGACTTATTCTTTATCCACTAAACCCACTAACTACACTAAATGACTTAATGGGCTACGGGAGTTATTGGAGGAAATAGAAAAGAAGTTCCTAAGGCAACCTCTAGACCTCTATTGTCATCATCTTTAGATAAGAACTTGTAGAGAGAGAGAAAAGAGAATTCTGCAGAGAGAGAGAGAACAATTTAACCTTCAAGATTCAACATCAAATTCAGAGAAAGATTTGAGACAAGTGGTTTAATTATGTTATTTGCAAAGAATGTTTCTTCCATGCGTAGGAAATTTATATAATTGTTTTGTTCTTGGAGAATGATAAAGACCCATTGAATTGGAGTTAGAAAATTACATTTTGATGAGGAGATTGCATGTAGAATTGTGTTAGGGTGATTATTCTGATAGAAATACATCTTTTATATTAACAAAAACAGATTTAATTATGTCTATGGATGACTTTAATTTTCTAGGGTTCATGTTCGTGGGATTTGGGAAAATTGGGGAGAATTGATGATTAGATGTGGTTTAGAATTATTTAACCCCATATATAAATGTTGTGATACGATTTAGTATGTTTAGGGATGATTAGAAACCTTAAAATTACTGTTGGGATAACGTTTAGATGAGATTAGAGGTGAAGAAACTTGGGAAAAATGAAATATGGGAATTCTGGGCTTGAAACTGTCACCTCGTTAGAAGACCTGCCCAGGTCGTTCGAAAAAGCTTCTAACGAGTTGATAGTTTGACTTCTAATGAGTGGTATGTTCGTTCGATGCCTTTCATTCGAACGAGATCTCGTTAGAATGCCACTTCGTTCGAACGAACTCTCGTTTGAACAGCCTCGTTCGAACGAGACTTCTAATGAGTTGAGAGTTTGGCCTTTTTGGCCTGATTTGACTTCTAGTGTTCTGTAACCTTGTTTAATTGTAGAGATGACAATTCTTTGATGACTAATCGATATAGTTGGGACATTTGGGATATATTGAGGAGTAAAGCATAGAAGTGTGGTTTGAACCAAATGATATTTATGGGTTAGAATGTGAGTAACAAATTACGTTGTGAGGACAACGGATAATGTGTATATATAAACCAGGGACGCGTGTATTGGTATAAGAATGAGAAGTATACCACTAATAAAATATGTTAAGTACTAAGATGTGTGCATGCTTAGTATACGTATATGATTTTATGTGTATGACATACCTACCATACTTGCTATCACGGAAGGTTTACGTTCGCTTAGGGCCATCTACTCCTTGTGTTCCCAAATTTAGATTGGTGCCTAGAGGACATAGTTCAATAGAATGACTTATTTGTGAGTTAATAAGTCAACTGACTATGGAGCGTAGGTATGTACGTGACCATGGATATGTTGAATTATGTTCGCCTCCATTTTTGTGTGTTGAGCTTATTCTAACAATTCCTGAGAGATTCGGAATTTGTAATCCTTATGTAAGCGATGTACCGGGATGGATAACAGAGTATGTGTGCACCGCAGCTTAGCCTCGGGGTGCTTGTATTGTATATTTATGATGTGAATAATAATACGGTTAAATGAAAAGGAATTTTGATGTTTAATTGCTAGAATAACTTATAGTAACTCATTGAGAAGTTAAAAAGGGATAACATGCCGTGAATTGTAATGTTAACAATTGAGAATACGAGTTTAATTAAAGCTATCTGTTTAAGTAATAATATTGGGAATTCATATGGTGTATCGAGAGGAAAGGTTAGAACTTATGTCGGTTTAGTTAGATAGGAGAATCACTTGAATGGGTTCGGTACGTTAGGAGTGCACAATTAGACGAGAGGTGAGTATTTCATGTGAGAGCACGTCCTAACATGTACTTTGCATTCATTGTTTTAATGTTATTCAAACACTTGCTATTTTTTAATACTCTCCACTTTCGAGCTCTGACCCGTTTGCTTTCAAATCTACCTTTTTGTAAAAACCTTTTTAGGTGCCCAGCCACAAGGACACCATGCATAGTATTTCCAGTCAGGTGACGAGCTGTAGCTGTTGTGGAAGTTACAGGGCCTTGCTAGTAGACGCTTCATTTGCCTTGACTCTATATTCAGATTTCATCAGTTGTAGGGCATGTCGCCCATTTCTTTTAGAGACATTTCATTTCGTTCAGTTATTCAGACTTTTGGTTTGTAATTAATTTAGGATGCAGACTTGTTTTATTTCTTTCCATATTGGGATTGATGTGAGGAGTATTTGCTCTATACTCATTTTTACTTGTTGATTTACAATAGTTTGACTTTATCGTGAATGGTTGTGTTACAATTCTATATTTCATTTATTGCATGTTAATTAGATTTAATTTAAAATTTGGCAACTCACTTTTTAAATACTAGGTGGTTAGTAATCATTAAAAATGTTTTCGACAGTGATGCTATTAACTGGACCAACTTGGCATTTTGTATTAATTTAATAAAGGAGTAGCTACCCGGTATTTAATTAGTCGGGGTGTCACAGGTGGTATCAGAGCATCAGGTTCTAGTGTCCTTTAGGATCTGTACGGCATATTATGTTTCGGCTGAGCTTTCTTTGATGTAGAGCCCTATATTTTAGGACTGTTGTATTCTTTTATATGCTACGTTCTTCAGCTATTTTGAGTTTATAACTGAGAACTTATAGACTTTATTCTTGTTTCAGATGCCTCCACAACGATCACAACGGGTTCCCAGGGATGCAATGCCAGAACCACAGCCTGCACCAGTTCAGGGCACGATGAATGCCGTCGAGGTTGCAGCCATTGTAGCCCAAGCGGTAAATGCCGCACTAGCCGTGGTTTAGCAGGCACCACCTTAGGCGCCAGTAGCCGTGCCAGTTCAGGAACATGCATTCCCGTCTGCTTGGGAACGTGTTCGAGATGCTTTTCAGAAAGCACACCCTCCGGAGTTCGCAGGTAGCTCCGATGTTGTGGTATCTAGTAAGTGGAGGAAAGACATTCAGCGGCACTTGAGGATGTATGAGTGCATCGATGTCCAGAAGCAGATACTAGCTAAATTTAAGCTAGTAGGATCTGCACTGCAGTGGTGGGAGTCTATTACCACCGTAGAGGAGAGAGATACTCTCACTATACAGGAGTTTTGGGTTCGGTTCGACTGCAAGTATTTTTCGTCAGCTGTTCACACGGAGATGAGAAGGAAGTTGATGAGACTCAAGCAGGAGGGAAAGACTGTGGCCGAGTATGAGGCTGAATTCACAAATTTGCTGAATATTGTCCCGGATGAGATACCAACAGAAGAAAAGAAGATTCAGAAGTTTACAGATGGGTTGACTTGGAGGATCCGTCAGCACTTGTTGGGGAATCTATCATTGGCCACTTATTCTGATGTGGTTAACGCTGCATTGCTCCATTGCCAGGACCACCGCTTTCACTTGACAGAGGGGAAGTGATCAGGAGAGTCCAGCCATCAGGGCAGGACCGGGGGAAATGGTGCCAACGGGGCACAATCAGCTCAGGGTCAGTATAGGCAGGGTGATCAGGGTTCCTAGCAGGGGGATTCTAAGAGATTCCGATCAGGGGTTTCAGGCACGGACAGGGAGATTTTAGACAGGGCCATCAGGGTCCGAACGACCATCAGGGTCAAAATGGTCAACAGCAGCAGTTTCACCAGGGCCAACAAGGCCAGGGCAGAAATGGTAACGGTCACCAGGGCCGTGGTCAGCAGGGACAGGGAGGGGGAAACTTCCAAGGGAAGTGTTTCATTTGTGGTAAGATTGTCCACAAACGTCAGGATTGTCCTGATAGGGGCAGGGCCCCACAGCAGCAGCAGCAGGGTGCTCGACACTAGCCACAGAGACCTACGTTTCCTGCCGCCCTCCCGGCACCACCGCAGATGGCAGCATTACCACCCATCCCAACGGTCCCAGTTCAGCAGGGGCAGCTTCAGTATGGGAGACTGTATCAGCTCCAGCAGGTCGCAGTCCCACAGAATCCACCAGCCATTGAGGGTATGTTCTCTATTTAGGGGACTCTGGGGCGCATTTTATTTCACACTGGGGCTACACACTGTTTTATTGCTATGAGATTTGCACGCACCATTAGGTTGTTAGACACCGCCAAGAGTACGGTTACTTGTGTAGATTCGCCGTTGAGTAGGGGTTCCGTGATTTCCCTTGTATGTAGAGGCGTGGGTATAGAGATCGGGAGGTTTACTTTACCCGCTGATATGTTAGTGTTAGAAATAACCGAGTATGATGCCATTATTGGTATGGATTGGCTAGTTGCGTACCGAGCCAGATTGACTGTTTTAGTATGAGTATTATCTTTGCCGTTCTCGGGCAGGAGATGTTTTTGGTGGTGATGCGTCGTCCTGAGGGAGGATCGTCCACTCATTTGTACTATATAGAGGAGGAGACCTCTAAGGAAGTGATGATACCACTTGATTCGATTCCGGTAGTTCGAGAGTTTGCCGATGTATTTCAGGATATACCTGGATTACCTCCGAGTAGAGAGATAGATTTCGTGATCGATTTGACGCCGGGTACTCAGCCTATTGCCCGCGCACCTTACCGTATGGCTCCAGCTGAGATGAGAGAGTTACGGGATCAGATTGAGCAGTTGTTGGGTCAGGGATTTATCCAGAGGAGTACTTCACAATGGGGTGCCCCTGTGTTATTCATAAAGAAGAAGGATGGATCGTTGAGGTTGTGTGTGGATTATCGAGAGTTGAATAAGGTCATGATACTGAATAAGTATATGTTGCCCCGAATCGATGACTTATTCGACCAGTTGAGAGGAGCTTCTTTCTTCTCAAAGATTGATTTGCGATCTGGTTACCATCAGTTGTGTATCAGGGAAGAGGACGTCTCGAAGACTGCTTTCTTAACGAGATATGGTTCCTACGAGTTTCGGGTTATGCCTTTTGGTTTGACCAATACTCCAGCCGTGTTTATGGAATTGATGAATAGGGTGTTCAGAGAGTTCCTAGATCAGTTCGTCATTGTCTTCATTGATGATATTCTGGTTTAATCCCAGACAGAGGAGGAGCACGCCGAGCATTGAGGCAGGTTTTGCTGACACTACGTCAGAACGAGCTGTATGAAAAGTATGAGAAGTGCGGGTTTTGGTTGAAGGAGGTTCAGTTTTTGGGGCATATTATTTTCGACCGGGGGATATCTGTTGACCCGGGAAACGTATCCGCGGTAAGGGAGTGGGGACAGCCCACAACACCGACTGAGATCCGTAGTTTCTTGGGCCTAGCAGGATACTACATGAGGTTTATTCGGGGTTTCTCCAAGATAGCGGGTCCTTTGACACATCTGACTCGAAAAGGTGTGTCCTTCATTTGGAGTGATGCCTGTCAGCTGGCATTCGATGAGTTGAAGGACAAGTTGTCCTCAGCACCTATGTTAGCATTGCCGAGACCAGGAGTTGAGTATTTAGTTTACACCGATGCATCCTTGCAAGGACTTGGAGGTGTATTAAAGCAGGAGAGTCAGGCCATAGCTTATGCTTCCCGTAAGCTTAAGCCTCACGATAGGAATTATCCCACCCATGACTTGGAGTTAGCGGCAGTGGTATTTGCCCTTCGAATTTGGAGACATTACCTTTTGGGGGAGAAGTTTTGATTGTTCACAGACCACAAGTCCCTACAGTACCTGTTCACGTAGAAAGAGTTGAATATGCGACAACGGAGGTGGCTTGAATTTGTGAAGGACTATCAGTTTGATATCCAATATCACCCGGGGAAGGCTAACGTGGTAGCAGACGCGTTGAGTCGTAGGCCAGTAGATGAAGGGGCAGGGGTGTGGAAGGCAAAGTGGAAGGAGTTGGGACACCAATATGCAGTGACCCGATCGTTCATGTCTGTGATGACAGTCACACCACAGATTGTCACGAAGGTGGTAAAGGCACAGGCAAATGACTCGTTCTGTCAGGAGCAGATAGTTCGATTACTAGCAGAGGGAGCTGAGTCCTATACCGTTAGTTCAGATGGGGGATTATGCTTCAATGGCAGGCTGGTAGTTCCAGAAGGGGAGGAATTACGACACGAGGTGATGGCAGAGTCGTACGGCTCACGGTTCGCGGTACATCCCGGTGGGGACAAGATGTACCAAGATATGAGACGTCAGTATTGGTGGAGCAGGATGAAGAGAGATATTGCCATGTTTGTTTCTAAATGCGCCACTTGTCAGCTGGTAAAGGTGGACCATCAGAGACCGGAAGGACTTCTATAACCATTAGAGATCCCGATGTGGATGTGGGAGAGCATCTCCATGGATTTTATCACGGGGTTGCCTACGTCACAAAGAGGTCACGACTCCATTTGGGTGATTGTGGACAGGTTGACCAAAGTCGCTATTTTCTACCCATAAGGATAGACTACACTACGGGACAGTATGCCCAGCTCTTTATTGCAGAAATAGTGAGACTTCACGGTGTGCCCCTAAATATCATGTCTGACAGAGACAAGATATTTGTTTCGCGGTTTTGGGAGAGTTTTCAGGAAGCCAGGGGCACGGAATTGCGGTTGAGTACGGCTTATCATCCGCAAACCGATGGGCAAACCGAGCGTACGAATCAGATGTTGGAGGACATGTTGCGTATGTGCATCATTGATTTCGGGGGTGGATGGGAGTAGTATCTTCCACTGGTGGAGTTTGCTTACAACAACTCCTACTAGTTCACCATTGGCATGGCTCCATTTGAGGCATTTTAGGGTAGACCTTGTCGTTCCCCAACAAGTTTGTTAGAGGTGGGGGACAACAAACTACTTGGGCCGGAAGTGATTCAGGATACTTCAACGAGGATAGATTTGATACGGAGCTGCATTCGGGTAGCTCAGGATCGGCAGAAGAGCTATGCCGATGCGAAGAGATTCTTCAGGGAGTTCCAAGTGGGGGACCAAGTTTTACTCAGAGTATCTCCTATGAAGGGGATTATGCGATTCAGGAAGAAGGGAAAATTGGCACCGAGATATGTGGGACAATTTCCTATCATCGAGTGGATTGGGTCTATTGCGTATAGACTTGGATTAGCGGAGCATTTGCACAGGATTCATGATGTGTTTCATATTTCCTTCCTAAGGAAATATCTTAGAGATGATTTGGCTCATTCTCACATTGCTTTGGAGGATATTAATCTCCAGCCCGATAGCTCCTACGAGGAGGGCCCGATTGCTATTTTTGACCGAAGTGAGCAAAAACTGCGGTCAAAGATAGTTTCGTTAGTACGTGTTCAGTGGCGGCATCATAATGTCGAGGAGTCCACATGGGAGCGCGAGGATGAGATGTGCGAACGTTATCCATAGTTGTTTTTACCAGGTACTTTCTAGTTCCGAATTTCGGGACGAAATTCTGTTATTAGGGGGGAAGTATGTAATACCCCGTATTTTTGTGATATTTATTTATGGGATTAGTTGAATTAAATGTGTATTAATTGAGAATTAATCCGAATAAAATACTAACGAGATGTGAGTTGGTATTTGATGTGTATATATGGCAATATATGAATATTGGAAATATTGAATTAGTCGTGAGATAGAAATACGGTAATTTGGGAAATTTGGTTGGGACGCGCCTGACAATCGCGTCAATAAAATATTTAATTTAAGTAATAAGTAAATTTTATTTCTATTAACCGTATGGTCATTTTGAGTGTGACAACGTGTCGGGAAGGGTCGAAATAGTCAGAAAACACTAGCCGGGGGTTAAGTTTGGGTCCCGGGGAATTATTGGGCCATACCGGTAACAAAAAAGGGCATTTTGGTAATTTTGGAAATTTGGGAATTAAAACCCACGAAAATTAGAAATAAAATCTGACTTATTCTTTATCCACTAACTACACTAAATGACTTAATGGTCTACGGGAGTTATTGGAAGAAATAGAAAAGAAGTTCCTGGGGCAACCTTTAAACCTCCATTGTCATCATCTTTAGAGAAGAACTTGTATAGAGAGAGAAAAGAGAATTCTGCAGAGAGAGAGAGAACAATTCAACCTTCAAGATTCAACATCAAATTCAGAGAAAGATTTGAGGCAAGTGGTTTAATTATGTTATTTGCAAAGAATGTTTCTTCCATGCGTAGGAAATTTATATAATTGTTTTGTTCTTGGAGAATGATAAAGACCCATTGAATTGGAATTAGAAAATTACATTTTGATGAGGAGATTGCATGTAGAATTGTGTTAGGGTGATTATTCTGATAGAAATAGATCTTTTATATTACCAAAAATGGATTTAATTATGTCTATGGATGACTTTAATTTTCTAGGGTTCATGTTCATGGGATTTGGGAAAATTACGGAGAATTGATGATTAGATGTGGTTTAGAATGATTTAACCCCATATATAAATGTTGTGATACGATTTAGTATGTTTAGTGATGATTAGAAACCTTAAAATTATTGTTGGTATAACATTTAGATGAGATTAGAGGTGAAGACAATTGGGAAAAACGAAATAAGGGAATTCTGGGCTTGAAATTGTCACCTCGTTAGAAGACCTGCCCAGGTCGTTCGAACGAGGTCATTCGAACGAGCTTCTAATGAGTTGACAGTTTGACTTCTAACGAGTGGGATGTTCGTTCGATGCCTTTCGTTCGAATGAGATCTCGTTAGAATGCCACTTCGTTCGAACGAACTCTCGTTCGAACAGCCTCGTTCGAACGAAACTTCTAACGAGTTGACAGTTTGGCCTTTTTGGCCTGATTTGACTTCTAGTGTTCCGTAACCTTGTTTAATTGTACAGATGACAATTCTTTGATGACTAATCGATATAGTTGGGACATTTGGGATATATTGAGGAGTAAAGCATAGAAGTGTGGTTTGAACCAAATGATATTTATGGGTTAGAACGTGAGTAACAAATTACGTTGTGAGGATAACGGATGATGTGTATATATAAACCGGGGACGCGTGTATTGGTATAAGAATGAGAAGTATACCACTAATAAAATATGTTAAGTACTAATATGTGTGCATGCTTAGTATACATATATGATTTTATGTGTATGACATACCTACCATACTTGCTATCACGGGAGGTTTACGTTCCCTTAGGGCCATCTACTCCTTGTGTGCCCGGATTTAGATTGGTTCCTAGAAGACATAGTTAAAGAGAATGACTTATTTGTGAGTTAATAAGTCAGCTGACTATGGAGCGTAGGTATGTACGTGACCATGGATATATTGAATTATGTTCGCCTCCATTTTTGTGTGTTGAGCTTATTCTAACAATTCCTGAGAGATTCGGAATTTGTAATCCTTATGTACGCGATGTACCGGGATGGATAGCAGAGTATGTGTGCACCGCAGCTTAGCCTCGGGGTGCTTGTATTGTATATTTATGATGTGAATAATAATACGATTAAATGAAAAGGAATTTTGATGTTTAATTGCGAGAATAACTTATAGTAACTCCTTGAGAAGTTAAAAAGGGATAACATGCAGTGAATTGTAATGTTAACAATTGAGAATACGAGTTTAATTAAAGCTATCTGTTTAAGTAATAATATTGGGAATTCATATGGTGTATCGAGTGGAAAGGTTAGAACTTATGTCGGTTTAGTTAGATAGGAGAATCACTTGAATGGGTTCGGTACTTTAGGAGTGCACAATTAGACGAGAGGTGAGTATTTCATGTGAGATCACGTCCTAACATGTACTTTTCATTCATTGTTTTAATGTTATTAAAACACCTGCTATTTTTTTAATACTCTCCACTTTCTGGCTCTGACCCGTTTGCTTTCAAATCTACCTTTTTGTAAAAACCTTTTTAGGTGTCCAGCCACAAGGACACCATGCATATTATTTCCAGTCAGGTGACGAGCTGTAGCTGTTGCGGAAGTTACAAGGACTTGCTAGTAGACGCTTCATTTTCCTTGACTCTATATTAAGATTTCATCAGTTGTAGGGCATGTCGCCCATTTCTTTTAGAGACATTTCATTTCGTTCAGTTATTCAGACTTTTGGTTTGTAATTAATTCAGGATGCAGACTTGTTTTATTTCTTTCCATATTGGGATTGATGTGAGGAGTATTTCCTCTATACTCATTTTTACTTGTTGATTTACTATAGTTGGACTTTATAGTGAATGGTTGTGTTACAATTCTATATTTCATTTATTGCATGTTCATCAGATTTAATTTAAAATTTGGGAACTCACTTTTTAAATACTAGGTGGTTAGTAATCATTAAAAAAGTTTTCGATAGGGATGCTATTAACTGGACCAACTTGGCATTTTGTATTAATTTAATAAAGGAGTAGCTACCCGGTATTTAATTAGTCGGGGTGTCACAACCTTTCCTACTATAATGTGTGTAAGTGTAGACACGAGGAATGTTACCTTTAGGTTTCCTTTTCTAATGCCCCTATCTTTCGTTGGATCTCTCAAAATCATGGTTTCGATGTTGGAAACATAAATATGTATATCATCAAAGACAATCCCACATTTGTCACATTTTATTTGTATGATGCCTAATATTTTATCCAACCTTTCTGACCTACATTCCAAGTTAAATTTAACAAGGCTCGAGTCTCTCAATATCTCATATAAATTCATAATCCAAGACTCAGGTAAATGCCTAGACTTTTAAAACTCAAGAAACTCTTTCTTCAAAATCTCCACCAAACCTTGAAGGATATTTCTCTCACCCTCAACATACTCAAGCTTATCCTTATAAGTCCTCTCACGTGCCCTAAGATCATCAATTAAGATACTCTCATTACCTACGACACGTTCTTTCAACCTAGATTCCAACTTAATATTTTTGTTTTTTAATTTCAACATTTTCGCATACAACTCATGGAAGACAACTTGGAGTTCACTTTACTCCTCCTCTTCTTCATCATCCTCTTTTTCTCTACGTTCTCCACCATCACTCACTTGGTATTCATAAATAATGGCCTCGAATGTTTCATGCTCAGAATTATATTCAAGGGAAGATTTTTCATTTAGGCTTTCATGACTAGATATGAACGCGATGTAGTTATGTTCAATGGGGGAGTTGGGTCCCACTTTCAAATCATTGCCACTAAGGGTGGCACTCTACACCTTCAGTTTCTTGCCTTCCTTAATTTAGTCGGACACTCGGTTATCCTATGTCCATAACCTCACACCCAAATAATATATTCGACTCATCCCTCTTAAAATTATCATTATGATTTTTAGGGAATTGATCGGCCTTGTTATACTTATTATTCTCAAATTACTTTACATCTTTTGATTATTTTTCAAACTTGAGAAATTTTCTAAACTTCTTTGCAAACTTGGCCATACCATCAAAATCGATGTCAGGCACATCATCCAAAACATGTGTTTCCTCTTTGAGGGCTTTCAAACCAGTGCCATTATTTTTCTTCATCTTTTTGGAGGAAATCGTGTGAAGCTCATATGTTTGAAGGTCACCTACAAGTTATTTCAGTTTCGCAGAGTCTAAAGTATCCAAGGAATTCAAAATTGTCACTTTTGAAATACATCTAATAGGAAAGGACCTTAATATTTTCTGAACTGTGCGATTTTTGGCTATTATGTCTCCAAAGTTAAAAGATGAGTTCACGATAACTGACAGCCTAGCATAGATTTCATCGAAGGTTTCACTCTCTTCCATTATAGTGGTTTCAAACTGAGTGGTGAGGTTTTGTAGTTTGGAAGCCTTAATAACACTAGTACATTCATGGGTGAGTTGGAGTATGTCTCGAACCACTTTAGACATTTCACATGTCATAATACGGCGAAACTCCTTTGATGTGAGCAAAAAAAACAAAGCATTAGACCTCACGAATTATAATTTCCTAACCTATGATCTTCCTCACTCCATAATTTTACAAGTTTGGCAATTCTATAATCACCATCTAACGTTGTGGATTGGGACCCACCATTAAGTATCACTTGTCATACCTCCTCATCTATCTCCTAGAGTGCTGATATCATACACATTTTCTAGTAGGTATAATTAGACCCATAAAACATTGTTTCCCTAGAAACCGATTGGCCCTCTAAAAATCATTAAAACTCATGCCTAAACACGGGTCTACCACAAAAACATAGTGCTCCCGCTCTGATACCAATTTGAAGTCGCTAGGAAGTACGGAGGATGGTCTAAAACAAAAGGAAAATTTTAATTTTTTTTAATGAAATTTGAAATTTAAATAGAATTAACCCAAATTACACTTAGCACCAATTTTAAATAGATTATTGTGATAAACGATTTACCAAAATTTTATCGTGACTTAAAAGATGCATCTAGGTGATAGAAGATAAGATCAATGAACATAATATGTCAATGTACGAGGAAACTCCAGAATTGGAAAAACCTCAGAAGCCCTCTTGATACCAAATTAAGTCTCTTGGCATGGCTCAATCGAGTGAAGACACGTGGCAATCTACGTGGCAACAACAAGCACTTCCAAGTAACTCAGACGCTCCGAGGAACCATACTACAACGAGGAACACTGCTTCCCCGAGTAACTCAGACGCTCCGACCTACAAGAACTATCCGGGAACTTTTGAGTACCGAAGAACTCTTAAGTACCGAGCAACTTAGGCGGTCCGAGCTGCACCTCTAACAAAGCATTAATAGCAGGATAATCAACAGTTTGACTCTTCATTAAATGCTTATCATTCAGATGTATACGCTTAAGGGGCATTTAATATATTACCCTTTCACATGTACAACATTGAATGTATTACCCTTTCACATTACAGCCTCAGGGCTATAAATACATGGTACAATCCTCATTGTAAGGGGACCGGAATTTCTTGATTGAACTTGTAATCGAGAATTCCCAAACAGTCATCAATAGCAGAAATAGTGAACGTAGGCCATTCTTATAAGGATGAACCACTTTAAAACTTCTTTGTCTCATTTATTTTATCTGTGATTAAATAATTAGATACAATCTAATTTTTTACATCAACAGATTGGCGCCGTCTATGGGAAGTGACTGGTAATATTGTTTTTCATCAAAAACAACTCATCACAAATGACTGATATTCCAGAACCCAAAAATCGAAATGCTGGAAGCCCTCCAAATCCATCTGCTCCACCTAATATTCCAGATCTGGCTGGAATAATGACAAATCTGGCCCAGGGCTAGACAGTCATGCAAGAAACGATGCGACAACACCTACAAACTCTCCATGGAGGTGCACCAACCCATTCAGGACTGTGAAGTATTCAAAGAAATACCCGTTTACCTTCTTCACGTACTAGGCGTACTGATTCATATCGTACTGAGGACTCTGAAATTTTTTCTTATCAACCTGGACGAACTTCGTCAGTGTGGGCCACAGATACTGAACAACGTATCACTCTCTCTCAAGAAAGGACTAGTGCGCTAGAGAGGTTAAGCAGGGTATCACCCTTTGATCGATTAGGACCTAAAAGGAGTAGAAGTCCTCCTAAATTCGCATCGATGAGTTTTCAACGACCATCAGATTTAAGGGAAGGATCTGCCCAGTCGCGACCAGCTGCTCGTCAAGATAGATCCCAGGAAGCCACATCAACTCGATCAGCTGCTCGAACCAACAGGCCCGAGGAAGGAAATGATGCATGGAAAGGCTCTATTTAGAGGATGGAGGATAGATTAGTGGAAATGGCTAAAGCCAAGAACCCTCTATAATGAACTTTTGTTCGAGGAACACCTTTTGTCCAGGCCATTGTAGATTTTCCAACACCATCAAAGTTCAAAGCACCTGTTGTGACCCCCAAATATGATCGAAAGACTGACCCTATCCTTCATATAGAACAATACCAAGCTGCAGCCGACTTCTATGCTACTCCAGATGAGATGAGATGCAGAGCATTCTCGGGAACTCTTACCGGATCTTCTCAAATGTGGTATAATAATCTTCCTCAGGGTAAGATCTTAACTTTTCTTCAACTGGCCGAGTTATTCATTGGGAATTTCTGTTATGGGGCAAAGCCAGTTAAATGAGTAGCGCATTTGTTAAGTGTTAGACAAAAGGCTGGTGAGAGTACCAGAGATTATATAACTCGTTTCAATAACGAGAAACTCGAAGTAATTGATTATGAGGAGAAGACAACGATTACCGCTTTTATGAGTGGCTTACTGCCTAACAAGTTGTACTACACTTTGGCCAAAGATCCACCTAGAACCATATCAGACCTTATGGGAAAAGCGTCCAAGATTATGAATGCCGAGGAGTCTATGGCTGCGAAGAAGAATATGGATGCCCAAGAAACCAAGGCAGAAGGTGATAAAGCTAAGAAGAAAGAGCATAAGAACAATGGTAATGACAAACACTCAAAAATAAGGTCGTCTTGGGAAGTATTGAGGAAATTTGATAATTATACTCCTTTGAATAAAGACATCAACCATGTTCTAGAAGAAATCAAGAATAAGGAGGAATTAAATTGGCCAGAGAAAATGAAGGCAGGCCCCGAAAGGAGAAATAAGGCAAAATATTGCTAGTTTCATAAAGATCATGGCCATATGACCAAAAATTGCATAGCTCTTCATAATGAGATTGAAACACTCATCAGACGAGGAAAACTGGCAAAGTATGTTGACCGTGGAAGCGAAAGAAGGAACAATGACCGAACAAGAGAGAGGTCTAGATCTCCTCGTCGAGTAGAGGAGAATAAGAAAATAAACCATGAAGTTGATCCAGAAGACGACCCCGATCTTCCCAAGAGACCAAGGCAACCAGAACGTGAGGTATTTTCAATACGCTTTGGGTCATTTGATTGTAATGTTATTACAGGTGGAGATGCAGGAGGAGGAGACCTTACTACCGAGAGAAAATATTACCTCTGTGAGGCTCAAGCTTGCTCATACATTCAACGAATAAATCTAGCTAAGGAGGATTGCCCGAGAAAGGTGAACAAAGAGAAATTGGTCATTGGCTTCTCAAAGAATGACCTCGCAGGTGTTCTATATCCTCATGATGACCCATTGGTGATCAAAATGAGGATGAAGGAGGTAATGATTTCAAGAGTACTGGTAGACAATGGTAGCTCGGCAGACATCATGTTCTACTCGTGCTTTGATAGTTTAAATTTAAAGTTATCACAACTGGAGCCTTATCATAGACCCCTCCTTGGTTTCGCTGGCGAGAAAGTATTTCCACTTGGGACGATCAAGTTGGATATATTCATTAGTACGTGGCATGCTTATCGGACAGAAAGAATACGCTTCTTCGTGATGGATAAGAATGTTCAATCATCATACAATATCATCATGAGAAGAGTAGGATTGAAGAAATTCTAGGTTGTACCATCTACAGTGCATCAGTGCCTAAAGTTTCCAATAAATTTTGGAGTAGGAGTTGTGAAAGGTGACCAGAAAGTAGCTCGGGAATGCTATTATTCATCCGCCGAGCAAGAGAAACTGGAGGAATCAAAGAAAAAAACAACTACCTATCAAGTGGATGAAGGTGCTGAAATTGAAACATTGGATCCTAGAGATGAGTCGCAACTCGTAAAGGGTCAAGTTGTGGAAGCTACTGAAAACATCATTCTGGACGACGAGCACCCTGAACGAACTACTCAAGTAGGTTCATCATTGGAAGCCTCACTAAAATAGGAATTGATAACTTTCTTAAGAAGCAGAAAATAAACTTTTGCGTGGAGTAATGAGGATATACCCGGGATAGACCCAAATTTCTTATGTCATGAACTCAATGTGAATAAGGAGATCAAGCCTGTGAAGCAGAGAAGAAGAATCAAGCTATACAGGAGGAAGTTGAGAAGCTCTAGAAAGCTTTCTTTATAGAAGATGTTAAATATCCAGACTGGTTAGAAAATGTGGTGATGGTGAAAAAGAAGAACAACAAATGGAGGATGTGTGTAGACTTGACTGACCTCAATAAAGCATGTCCAAAGGATCATTTTTCGTTGCCCTGAATTGATCAACTAGTGGATGCTACCTCGGGACACAAGCTACTGAGCTTCATGGATGCTTATTCTGGCTACAATCAGATTAAAATGAAACCTGAAGACAGGTAGATTACTTTTTTCATTACCCATAGGGGAACTTATTGTTATAATGTTATGCCTTTTGGTTTGAAAAATGCAGGTGCGATATATTAGCGGCTGATGAACAAGGTCTTTGCTGAACAAATCAGTTGCAATATGGAAGTCTATGTTGACGATATGCTGACAAAGAGCAAGAAAGCTGTCGATCATCTAGTTGACTTAAGTCAGACTTTTGATCAACTGGATAAATATCAAATGAAGTTGAACCCGACGAAGTGAATATTTGGAGTACGAGAAGGCATGTTTATCGGGTATATTGTCAATCAACGAGGCATTGAGGAAAATCCTGAAAAGATCAAATCTTTATTAGGGCTGCGATCTCCAACAACGAAGAAATAGGTGCAAAGTCTTACAGGACGAGTAGCAGCACTCAACAGATTTGTATCGCGAGCAACTGATCGATATCTCCCATTCTTCAAGACACTCCGAAAGACTTTTGAGTGGAATGATGAATGTGAGAAGGCTTTTCAAGACTTGAAGAAATTCTTGGGAGCACATCCACTATTATCCAGGATAGTGATGGGAGAAAAATTATACTTGTATCTGGAAGTGTCCAAGAATGCAGTCAGTTCGGCATTGATAAGAGTGGAGAATGGAGTACAAAAACCAATCTACTATACAAGTAAGGCCTTCCGAGGAGCAGAGATCAGATATCCAAGGCTGGAAAAATTAGCACTAGCATTGATCGAGGAAAGTAGAAGAATGAAGCCATACTTTCAAGCTCATACCATAGTAGTATATACTGAAATGCCATTGAGGCAAGCCCTTCACAAACCAGAAAAGTCAAGAACATTGATGTGCTGGGCAATAGAACTTGGTGAATATGATATAGTTTATGAACCCAGATCGTCGCTAAAAGGGCAAGCTGTAGCAGATTTTATAGCAGAGTTCACCTATCTTGATACCCCCGAGGAGAAAAAGTTGCTCGCTGATCGACCTATGGATGTTACAGGATCAAGAAACACAAGCTCAGACCAACTTAGGTTGGTAAAAGGGCAAGTGGATGTTACAGGATCATCAAATTCGAGCCCAGACCAACTTAGATTGGTAAAAGGGCAAGAAAAGATGATCGACGAAGAGCAAGAAATATCAGGGGAGGATGAAAGAAAGCAACAAATATTTCACCGAGGAACTCTATCAGATCAAAAATTTGAAGACGAGTTACCTATATGGAGTTTGTATGTGGATGGTTCATCTTGCACTACAGGATGTGGCGTAGGGATAGTTTTGAGCAGTTCGGACGAGGTAGACATGGAATACTCCTTACGTTTTCAATTCAAAGCTTTGAATAATGAGGCTGAGTATGAGGCCATAATTGCAGGTCTTAATTTGGCAAAAGTTATGGAGGCGCAGCAGGTTATTGTCTTCAATGATTCTCAATTGATCGTAAATCAAATGTTGGGGATATATGCAGCCAAAGGATAATTAATGATCAGATATCATGCAAAGGCAAAGGAACTTGTGTCGAAATTTTCTGCTATTTAGCTGGTCAGAATACCAAGAATGGAGAATGCGAGAGCAGACACCCTAGCTCGATTAGCATCAGCTACTCGTACCGAGCTACGAAGAATAATCCCAATTGAAGTTTTAGCTGGTCGGAGTATAGATGAAGACCTTACGATGAACTTTATTACCCTCGATTTAGGATCATCATGGATGGATCCCATCAGGGCATATATTAAAGAAGGAGTATTACCAATTGACAAGCTCGCAGCCAAGAAATTGAAGTTTAAAGCTGCTCGGTATGTATTAACTAATGGTATTCTATACAGACGAGGAATTATAGCAGGTTTGCAAAGATGTGGGCATCCCACCAAGGTGAAAGATTTGATTGAAGAGATCCATGAAGGATCCTGTGGAGCCCATGTAGCAGGTCGGATGCTTTTGCAAAGGGTAATGATGCAAGGATACTACTGGCCGACGATGAGGGCTGATTACGTAGCCTATGCTAAGAAATGTGACAAGTGTCAACGCTTATACTCCATTCGAAGAACTCCCCAAGAATTATTGACACCCATTACTTCCCCTTGGCTGTTTTCCATATGGGGAATAGATTTGGTTGGGCGTTTGCCGATGACCAGGGGAAGGTTTAAGTATCTCGTAGTCGTTGTGGATTATTTTACTAAATCGGTTGAAGCTGATCCTCTCATTGATATGACGTACGACAAAGTGTACCAATTTATTTGGAAGGACATCATTTGTCGATATGGTCTTCCTCATGCCTTCATCACAGACCATGGAACACAATTTGACAACGAGGAGTTCGCTGCCTATTGTCATCAATCAAATGTTTTGAAGATCCACTCAGCACCAGGCCATCCTCAAAGTAATGGACAAACTAAAGTGAAAAATAGAACACTGCTTAATGGCTTGAAGAAAAGACTAAGTGACGCAAAATCAAACTGGATCAACGAGTTACAGTCAGTACTGTGGGCTTATCGTACTACTCCCCTTGCAGCAACTGGAGAATCACCATATATGCTGGCGTTTGGAAGTGAATCTATTATACCTGTCGAGTTGGGCCTCCCAACACACAGGGTACTGAATTTAAATTCCCCTGTCAGTGACATAATGAAAATATTGGATTTAGACATGCTCAAGGAAGTTAGAGAAGAAGCAGCCATCAGGAATGTTGCATACCAACAACGAACAACTTTGTTCTACAATAAGAAGGTGAAGAAGTGCTACTTGAAAGAAGGAGACTATGTGCTAAAGAAAATGATTCAAAAGCACAATAAACTAGAAGCAAACTGGCTGGACCATACCGAGTTACAGAAGTTGTTTGACCAGGAACTTACCGAATAGCAATTTAGAGGGAGAGGAGTTTAAGAATGCATGGAACGCAGAGCACCTGCGCAAGTATTATCAGTGATGTATATTCTCTCTTTTTATTGAAAGCTTTTCGGGGAATACTAGTGCTACACACTACTTGGCAAAACTCGGACTACTCAAATTTTTTCTCGAAAACGCCAACTAAGGTTGGTCGAGAAACAAATGTATTCCTTCGGGAAGTAAAACTTGTTTTCCTCCGGGAAGAAAAATTTGTATTCCTCCGGGAAGTAAAACTTGTATTCCTACGGGAAGTAAAACTACGTAAGTAAAAGTATTCCTAAAATTTCCAACTTATGTTGGTTAGGAAGTAAATATATTCTCAAAAAGCCAACTAAGGTTGGTCGGAAGGTACAACTATTCCAAAAAGTGCCAAAGTTTCTCGTTAAGAAAAAAAATCCACTAACTATGGCTGGTCGGGAATAAAAACCCACCAACTGTAGTTGGTCGAAAAGAAAAATTTACCGACCTTGGTTGGTCGGAAACATTTTATAAAGACGAGAAAGTGATCGAGCAACATTTTTTTATACTCATAACTTTTTACTAAGTTGGTCGAGAAACAAAACATTATTTTTGCGAACTGACTACTACAAATTCAAACTACTCGACAATAAGTTGGTCGACAAATAACACAATATTGTTATCTTTTTAACAGATACACATGCACAGATGTAAAGAGTTACAAAACAATAGCAGTCAAGATTTGCAAATAAAATTATTTCATTAAATGTAGAACAGAATACATCAGGAATGAAATATAAGTTTATTACATCAATACTCCTATTCTATTGGTTTTTTCCCCTCTGCTTTTGAAACAGGTTCCTCGCCAGCAGGCGGATCATTTAAAGTAAGAGGAGAATTTATGAAGTTAAGATCCTTTAACATCCTGATATTCATCACGGATGGTCGATCCAGTAGATGCTCAGGATGAGATATCTCCACATTGGAATGCAAATTGTAATCGCCGAGGTACTTGGAAATTAATCACCGAGGGATGACCCGAGCAGGGAACCAACTCATATCTAGATTGAATGGTGGCACGGGTAGGTCGACCAGCCCAGGATTATGGTAATCCCACCGGTAATGACCCTGGTCGAGTTACAGCACACCTAGGGCATTCAGCCCTCCCTGTTTGTAGCCCTCATTATTGGCGTTCTGGATACGGTCGTCCAAGTGGTAGAGAGCCTCATTGTAGCCAGCCATCCAGAACTCCCTGGGTTGCTTGTGAAATTGATAGGTCAATCTTTCTAGCTGCTCATGGAGGTTTTTTATGAAGAGTTCTTTATTCTCCAAGATAGATTTCTGCACTAAAAACTGCTCTTCCAGGTCCTTGATTTTCTTAGACATCTCAGTCAATGCCTAGTTCTTCGCCATCAGCTGGAAGGCCTGGTTCTCTAAAGCAGATTCAGTCCTCTGTTCCTTGACAGGAATCCGAGTAGCTCTTGCTCGTCCACGAGAAGGAGTAGAAGGGCCATCTCTCTTCAAGGTCTCCAATTCGTCCCTCAAGTTGGCGTTCTCGACCTCCAAGAACGAGAATCCCTCGTCAGTCACTGGGATCAAAGCATTTGAGGTGGAGGCAACAGATTTTAATTGAGATACTTCTCTTTGCAAGTTGTTATTTTCTTTCTCCAACAACTCGGCTATTTTCCTGTGCTCCTTGACCTCGGCTTTCAAAGTTCTTTCCCTCACATCATATGCAGCAAAATGCTTCTCGTATCCCTTGTCGGTAATGATTTCCTGGCACTTCTTCCCGTACCCCTCGTGCAAGAGGGTAGTGGATTCCTTATATTGTTGTTGAAGGTCTTCAAGAGTGCCTTGAAGATCCTCAATCATGTCATAGTAAGATAAATTATTGGCAACCGCACGATCAAGCAGACACTTCAAATATTGATAAGCTTCAATTGCCTGTTTTGAAGCATCTTAGTCGAGGATGTCGACGATTTGTGCTGCACTCAGATCTGTGTGACCAGCCTTAAAGTATTCATTGCATTGCCATAACATCTTTGTATCATGAGAAAATAGTAATTCCATCTTGGCCAGAAACTAGTAGAGAAAGAAAAAGTAATAATCAATAAGAAGTACAAACAGAGCATGAAGAAGAGAAACAAAAGTATGCATAAACAAAAGTTCAAATTTAATTATATCATAAAGTTCAGAGTACATGTTGCATTTGATAGAGAGAAATAAAATAGAAAGAAACTCGAACAACTCTACACCTTTTCCTTGTCTCCCAAAATTTTCTCGGGAGGCTAGGACGAGGAGGTAGGTTGCTCGGAGGGAACAGAGAGTTACTCGGGCAGCGCTAACAGTTGCTCAGATGAAGTAACGAGCTGCTGAAGTTCCTCATTAGTAGGATGGATGGTTGGGGGATGAGAAACTTGATCTCCCATCACCATGGAAGACTCCTCAGAGGCAGGTTCATCCTTTTCTTCGTCTTCAGGAGTTGGAGGGGGACTAGGGATGTGTCGCTGGAAGAGCTCAGAAGTTTCATCAACCTTCATCTCCTGAAGAGCTGCGACCCACCCATCTCTAAAGTATTTTAGGCTTCCATATTCGACTTGTGACATCATGGCATCCAAGCCTTTGTTCCACCCCTTATCCCATCCAGCGCTGAAAGATTTCTTCACAGCCGATTTCCTCTTTAACTTCTCCGAGGAAAGCTTCTCGGACAGAAGATTTTTAGCATCCTTCAGTTTATTCTCAGCTTCTTCTTTCTGCCGACTTACTTCCTGAAGCTTACCCAACCTTTCCTCAGCAACCTTGACTTTATTTTCAAACTCCTCAGCATTCTTGAGGTTCCTTTCAAGCTCTTTATTCTTTTCCTCCAGACTATTTAATTTTTTCTCCAACTCCTTGGAGACTTCAATAATTTGAGCTTTCTCCTGCTCGGTGGAGGCAAGTTTCTTCTCCGAAACAACCTTGTCAGCATCGTACTTCTGACTAGAATCTTCCAAAGACTGCCTCAGGCCCATCAGAGCTTCCTCCATACCGGATGAGGAGCTTGAAGCTTTAATAGCTTCATCTTTCTTCAAGATTGTATTAAAGCAGCTCACCAACTATGAAAAGAAAATGAAAGCAAGTCAAAAATAGATATAACAAAGGAAAGATGAAAAGTTCAAAATAATAAGACTTACAGAAGCAATATGGCGAGCAGCCAATGAGGTGACCATGTCCCGAGAAAGAATCTCTTCAATACCTTAGATCTCGGGAATGATCCAAGTCTTCACCGAGCTCATGGCAGAGCTCGGGGGAACAAAAGTAGGAACACCAGTTCCAATAGTTGGGGGATGAGAGATGGTTTCAGCCAAATTAACCGAGGAGCTCTTCTTCAGCTTCCTCGGGGGAACAGGACTAGTTTCGACCAAGGATGAACTCTTGGTCGGTGATATGACAATCACCTCACCTGGAGCATCATACTTGCTCGGGGCCATTGGGGGCTTCTTGGCAACCTTCACAGGGGAAACCGAGGAAGGTGCATTAATTTTCTTCGTCCCCTCTCCTAGGACGTCAATCTTACTTCTTTTTGCCTCTCCAGGACCAGAGGAAGGTTTCTCAAAAAGGGTGGGAGGTCTTCTTTTCTTCATCCTTTCACTTAAAGGAACGTGTGACTCAGGTGAAGAACTGGTATAAGCTGGTATTAGTTCTAATTCGCTTATCACCGAACGAGTAGTGAAAGAGGAAGTGTAACTCTTATACTGCAGCAAATACGAGGCTGACCAAATGTGCTCGTCGGCAACAGTCTGATGCAAACTCCAGATAAGTTTTAAGTGCCTTATATTAACGTCTGCTTCTTTTGGACACTTTCTTTTGTTATCAACTGCAAATAAATCAAAATTAAAATATCAGTGGAACATTTTGTCAAACACAGAAGAAGCATGATTTCAAAATAAGTAAAATGAAATAAAAATAACCTATCCCATTGCCATAGGGAGGGCATATGGGACCCTGATAAACTTCATCTCCAGATAAAGGAGCATGTTGCCAATTTTTTATAACAACCCCATGCTCAAAATAGTCCCTATTTGCATCCGGGAGATTGACCACTAAAGCCCTATTTAAAAATATAGTTTTTAAATAAAAATTATTATCCCCAACAACCCATTTATTACAAAACATGATTTCTGGAATTCCTATGCGAGTTCTATGAATTTGATTTAGTCTATGAACCCCGTTAACTATTCTCCATGTATTGGGGGCTATTCTTTCAGGAACCACGTCAAAGTATTGACAGAATTCCAGACATATAGGGTTGGGAGGAAAAGAAAATCCACACTCAGCAACAAAGAGACTGGGGAACCAATGTCCCTCAGCCAAACGGAAATAGTCTGAAGGCTCAGAAAGAAAAATCAGAACGAAACTTATCAAGAGATTCAACAAGGTAAACCATGATGAGTAAAGGAAATGAAGAAGAAGGAAGAAGATATTACAGAAAAAGAGTGGATCTGTTGACAACGAACGATGAAAAGGATGAACGCACAAGAGAGTAAGACAATGGAAAATTCGAAGATATAAATTTGAAAAAGCAGAAGACGATGGTATTGTCTGTGATGTTTAAATACTCTGCCTTGGGAAATGGTAAAGTTAATGATTACAAAAAGAAACGATTACGCTACCGGCGGCTAGAAGGATAAAAAGTACACGGAGATCGAGGCGGTTATAAAAATTCCAAAAAGCCTGATTCTACGAACTTGGAAGGAAAAATAAATACAAAGGAAACATTCCTAAAAATCAGGATAACCATTTAAAACTACCATATTCTGAGAAAGAATGTTCCACACTCCTCAAATTTCGAACTACGAAACATTGGGGGCTTCTGTTGATACCAAATCTAGTCTGCTGACATGCCCCAATTGAATGAAGACACGTGGAAATCTACGTGGCAACAACAAACACTTTCGAGGAACTCAGACGCTCCGAGGAACAAGACCTCTACGAGGAACTTTTGAGTACCGAGGAACTCTTGAGTACCGAGCAACTTAGGCGGTCAGAGCAACTTAGGCGGTCCGAGCTGCACCTCGAACAAAGCATTAATAGCAGGATAATCAACAGTTTGACTGTTCATTAAATGCTTATCATTTAGATGTATACGCTTAAGGGGAATTTAATATATTACCCTTTCACATGCACACCATTGAATGTATTACCCTTTCACATTACAGCCTCAGGGCTATAAATACATTGTACAATCCTCATTGTAAGGGGATCGGAATTTCATGATTGAACTTGTAATCGAGAATTCCCAAACAGTCATCAATAGCAGAAACAGTGGACGTAGGCCACTCTTATAAGGCTGAACCACTTTAAAACTTATTTGTCTCATTTATTTTATCTGTGATTAAATAATTAGATACAATCTAATTTTTTACATCAACACGCCCCAAAAAATTAATATAATGACAAATAACACAAGATAGATAGTAGACTTATAACGCAAACTCGAATCCCTCACAAGCCTTAACCCTCTTTAGTCTCCAACCTCTCCTCCATAGTGGACGTAAGAGTCCACATATACAGTGCCATAATTTGTGAATCCACACATGCCTCAGTATCTATCGAACAAGCTTAATAACTGTCTATGAATATGTAACACGGATGCACCGCTTTTTCACCACAACACCACACTCTGGAGTCCAGCATATGTAAATAGCAAAATAAGTACATAATCCATCACACAAAATGATTTCAATCAAGGTTAAGAGAATAAATTCTTGGTGCCTAAAAATAAGATCTCAAAGCATATAGAATAATAAAACTTCGATCTTAAAACTCTTTGGGTGAAGGTTTTGGAAGCTTTTGGATATGTATAGAAAAATTATTTTCATCGAAGGTCCCAATAAAAACAAATGTCTGAACCCATTTATATAGAAAACACATTTTTTGAGACGAAACATTTTTATAGAAAACTTGTTTGAGCGAAAAGAATACCATAAATAAATATCTAACTCGTTCAAGCTAAGGAAAAATTCATTCGAATGAATAGCTAATCTCGTTTGAACCATCTTCGAACGAGATCCGAATAACATTTTTCTGCTAATAGAGAGTTGTTATTTGATGTTCCTTTGAAGTTCGTTTGAATGAATAACTAAACTCATTCAAACGAAATCAGTGTAGTCATTCGAACGACTTAAAATAAAATTAGTTTTTCCTTTAAAAAACTTCCAAAAATAGCTCGAAAAGAAACATCCAAAATAAAATTACAAAGATCAAAATGTATATCCATTCATAGCTGAGAGATCCTTAAAAACACAAAGCATGAAACGCAGCATAATATGGAATCTCTGAAGCTTTCCTTATACGTCTTCAAACAAACACGTAATAGGCTTAAATGGTCAACAGTAGAAAGCCAAAATATGACTTATAAAAAAATTTCCAGAATTAAGCCAATACATATAAATAAACTCAATTGGTAATTTGTCCTTACATCTTTAAACAATTATTAATGCATTAGAGTAGTTGTCCTGGTCTATGGGCTCCTACCTGGCCTGCATTCATTAAACGATTAGGGTTATAGGTATAGGTAACTTTGTGATTGAGTATTCTTCAGATTATTTCCCTTAGGGAACCTTTGGCCTTTCAACCAACGATATTCCTCCAGTAGACATACGAGAGTTTGCTTGGCAGGTGCATCCACAACACAGATGTCCTTCTGTCCTTACGGTTGCCATAGGAAGCCCTATGATATATAAGTAAATGGGCATGCTAATAATGACTTGAGACTCTAGTGGTGAGGATAAGGATTGGTAGAAATTCGTTATTCGTAGGATGTAGAGCGTCACTCGCTTGGAGAGGTGGGCCTTAGGAATTTTATTTCCCTTTATCTTTTTTATTTTTTAGAACTTAAAGGTGTTGTCATTTTCTATTGGGATATATATAAATCATAAATTCAATTTGTATTTATGTAAGAGCATATTTTATGATTTTCTTATCATGTTTACTATTTGGCATATTCCGTTACACCGCTACATTATCATGTACATTTTGAAGAAGCTTCAATCGAAGACATGTTAGTGAACGAACCCTCAATAAAAGAACTAAGAGTTGATATCATCAGTACAATCATCGGAGAAGGTATATGAGGTAGGTGTAGAGTTAACTTGAGTTCAAGGATATTTTTAAACATTTTTTAATCCAAAATACTTTTCCAGAAGATTTTCTTTAATTATACGTCTCGTTAGATTGAGATTTAGGGTCATTCGAACGAGTTCAAATACATTGTTGGATAGCCATTCGAACGAATTTCAAAGAAGCATTTTTCCAAGTAGTTCTGATTTGTCATTCGATATCCGTTCAATGAAAATGTGAAGGGTGTTCTAATGAGGTCTAATTCGTTCGAATGAAATATCATGAATTTTTCTTTTTAGTTGGTTTTAAACTCAATCTTTTTTAGTTGTGACAAGCCTTTTTAACCCTATTTTGTGACAAAACATTTCGTCTTTTCAAAATCCAAACCCCTTTGATATTTGTTATCACTTTATTAAATTGGAAAACACGTTACTTATTCAAATCCTTGTGCAACTCATTTTTCACTACTGACGATAGAAAATAAGTTTCTTGAGACTGAGAAGTTGATCTTGTTGTGGGGTGTTGCTAGATCTTCACCGCTTTCTATTTTCAACAAGAAAGGAGATCAAAATTATTTTTCCTCGTATCTTATGTGATTATTTATTTGTTCGATTTACATTCAATATCTTGCATGTTTAGATTCACTTAAATAATCAAGATAAAATTGGAATAAAACTAAACTTATATTGTTTGTGACCTCATTTACAGTTTCTACGGTTGACTATATCGGACCACTCTGCACGTTTTTCAAATTACTATCAAAGTTTGTTTCTACAGGTTATTTAAATGAATCTTGGTCATCATAAGAAGAATTCGTAGAATAGGACACCTCTATTTAATGGCATGAATTATTTATATAGGAAAGCTCGTATGAGATCGTCTTTAAAATCGATCGACGAGCACATTTGGCTTGCCGTTGAAAGTGGTGGACTCCTCCAACTATAACTTAAGAAAACGTCATTAGTTACAAGACAGTCACAAATTGAACTGAATATACTGTAGATTAAGTAACTTTAACTCTAGGGGTTTGAAATCAAGTTTTGGTTATGTCATAGTCAACTAATTTCGTCACATGATGATGTGTACTATGCCTAAAGAAGCTTGGGATTTCCTCCAGCTCACACACGGGAGTACCAATGTTGTTAAATCTTCTAAGATTAAAAATCTCACCACATAATTTAAGACATTCGCATGCTTGAAACTGAAGTATTTGATGAATTTTATGCTCTTATGTCTGATACTGTGAAAACCTATTTTAATTTGGGTAAAAATTTATGAAAAATGAGAGTTGTTAAGAAAATTTTGTGGTTTCTCCAATATCATTTTAATATGAAAGTTACCGTCATTTAATCTTCGAAAATTCTAAACATAACTAGGGTAGAAGGACTCATAGGTGATATCTAAACTTACAAACTAGACATGTTCCCCCAAATAAAAAGGAATATCTTCATAAGACAAATAAAAACTGATGTTTTTTACTTCGATTCTGAAATTGATCAAGATGATCTTGCCTTGTTTGCTAAAAATATTACGAATTTTTTCAAACTCAAAAATCAAAGTTCATCCAAATCATAAAATAAAAAATTTAAGAAAAACAAAAATTATAGAGGGGGTAAGAATTTCCATGAGAATGATAAAAAAAAAAGCTAGACGTGAAATCCTAGGAAAGATGAATCAAAGAGGTTTTATTAGTGTGAGGGGAAAGGTCCCAAAATCCATATGTGTCCCATTAGACATAAGAGATAGGGCAAATGCAAAGTCATTTATAGTTCCACTCTAAGTGATAGTGATGTTGAGTTAGTGGATTCCGAGGATGAATCACTGCATAGACGTAACTTTATCGCATTCATAGTTAGTCACGTTAACACTTCAAGTACGTCTCATACTAGTGAGGGCATTTTTAAACGGGATAACTTTGACAATGAGTCAAATCATTCCGGTGAGTTCGAGGGTGATGATGAGATTTTGAGTGATGGAGAACTTGGTCTCCAATACGCATATTCTGAAATTTAAACCAAGTCGTTAAAAACTAAAACTAAAAATAAAAATTGGAGCCTTAGGGTGTTGTCTTTAGAGAAGGAGTTCAAAGTTTTAAGAGAGAGAAAGAGTGAGGCCTCGATAAGTCAACACGAGAGAGTACGAATCTCTTTGACTGAGAAACTTCTTTTGGTGGGTACTAAAAAAGTGGCTAGTCTTACAAGAGATATTCAACCATTATTATATATTTATAAACACTTCTAAGCCCAAATTTCCCAACTCGAGAAAGATCTAAAATGTGCCCAGGAGGTCGAAGTCACTTTAGAGTACACACCAAGAAAATTGATAAAATGTTCTTAGCTGCTGCCTTAAGTTTTGAAAAGAGGAGTGACATAGGTTATGATGGTGCATCTTAAGGCCATCGCTGATCCCCACCACGGAGGGAGAAAGGATCCTTCAGGTCCCGCGGGTCCCCTCTCGAGAGAGAGAGCTTCGGTCGGCGTCGATATGTGAGGTGTGAAAATGTAGAGAGATTCAGACTCGCCAGTCTATTTTACTCAAAACAGACAAAAGAAAAAAGGGGAAGCCACCCTGAAGGATGGCATCCAAAGACATACTTGTGCGTGAGAAACCAAAATGATTCGAGAAGGGTTTGGAGGCTTAGTTACAAAATGGGAAGGTGTTAGGCACCCATTCCTCCCTTTCGGTCTCTCATGGATATTTGTTATTTTCCTTTATATTTCCCCCGTGATATGTGTGCATGTGTATATATAGAATGGAGGTAGGAATCCTCGTTTTGTATCATGGAAAAGATAAACCGAGTCATCCGTAGGAATGTGAGATTAATGTAGAAAACAGGATTTGTGCGATTACCCTTGCGTTGATTGTTATAAGGGAACGATAACACATGTGGAATAATACGCCACTAAGATCGAATGTATAGAATATAATAGAAATGAGTTAAAGAGAAGAGATAAAATAAGAGAAAAAGTGAGAAAAGGACTCGAGTCTCGGGTTTTACCCGGAGACACCTACGTAGCCTATAAAGCCATCAAAGTCCACGTAATTCACATACAAAACGAGGGGTGGGGTTTAACCCATAAATTCAAATGCAGAAATCTCTTGTTTGTAAATGTGTGTGTGTGTGTGTGTGAGTGTGATTGGGCATAAATATTGTATATTTATCCCCCTAATTTCAGTACTTTTGTGAACCCGAGTGATGTAACATATATGGACTTGATGCACATTTATGCTACTAACCTTCGTTGGCAAGTATTTCTTGTTTCGTGCTTCTCTTATTGGTTTTACAGGTTAATTATGCAAGCAGTGCAAAAGAGGAAGCAAGACAATGCTAGAAAAGCTAAGAAGGCAAGTTCAAGGGTAAATTGTTAATTTTTCAGCCCGATCCGGAAGGAGAAGTCAACTGGAAAGTTGAAGAGATCGGAACAACGAGAACACTGGAAGAAACGACACCTAAATCCGAGCTATGGTTGATGATTTATGCCCAGTTGAAGTTGAAGAAAAATCCAAGAAAGGAAGAAAAGAAAAGCCAGAAAAATTCTAAGTGTAGCACCCCAAACCAGCAAGCATTCGCGAACCACAGGCCGAACCGGTTTGGGGGCGAACCGGTTCGGGGTACAGGCAGAACCGGTTCGGGGTCCCTGATGCACGAATTTGCTCCTTTATTCTGATTGGTTCCCATGACTCCTATTAGGTTAAAACTCTCAAAAATTGTAGGGGACGTGGGCACCAACTTAGGAACAACCATTAGGGATAGTTTTAGTCAGTTTTTGATAGAGAGAAATAGAGAGGAACATCTAGGAACATCAAGGGAATTAATTGCTTCAAGATTCAATTGTTACGGGTTTGTTTTTCAAGTTTTAATTCAAGATTCAAGATTTTTGTCATTGTTCTTGCATGCTTAGTTTCCGTATTCGATTCAACTTATTGTTGCGTTCATAATACATATTTACATGCTTTAATCTAGTTTCATCATGAATTCTTACACATGCAATGTTATTATTTCCTGCATTAGTCCATTTAACATGTCCGGCTAGATTTAAAAGTTTGGGATGCATGAACCCAACCTGATGTGTTAGTGCATGTGTATAACATTAATCCAATGAATTTAACGATAAATTTTGATCGTATTGCGTAATTACATAATAGTTGTGTATATTTATATCTCGTTTACCTTTGGGTACTCGTGATGATTTAGAGTACAATTTGAGTGCAATTACCGCAATAACGATTTACTCATCCTCAGATTAGGTATGACGCGGGCTTGAACCTCGTATACATAATGCTTGGGAGTACTAAATTTCGGATCTGATTTATCGGATAAATTTATGATTGACGTTGTCACTGCATTACACTAGGGTTGGGGGATTGTATTCCCTTCCTATTTTCTCATCATTTAGTTTAAAAAAAAAAGTTTCGATTCAATTTTTCATTCCTCATTTAGATACTTTAGTTTGCATTTGTCATCATAATTTCATAATTGCATTTAGTATAATCATTCCCAAAACCAAATCTTTTCCTTTCTTTTTAGAGTCATCGTTAGGATTCCTCCATCTTATCCCATCGTCACAACTCCTTTTTCTTTTTTCCCTGAGGATCGATACCCGACTTGTCGGATTATTACTTGAGCGATAGGCTTGCACTTGAGCCTAGAGAGTACACACTTTAGAGACACATTCTGAGTCGTGTCAAGTTTTTGGCGCCGTTGCCGGGGAACTAGGTAGACTTAGGATTAGATCGATCCAATCCAAAGCTTTGACCAAAAATTCAAATATTCAAAAAAAAAATAAAAAATAAAAAAAAAGAGCACAAAAAGATTCACCATCGCCTCTCCTAAGCTTTAATGCAAAATTCTGAAACTCCTTCCACACCTCATAATACTCCAACCAATATTCACGAAAATCCACTTGTTGAGTATAATCCTGATAGTCCCCACACTCCAAACGGCCCACAGTTTTGGATCCCACCGCACACACCGTCGCACTCCGTCTCTAGTAACACTCCATTCTCATTCGTAGGAAACACTTCAAGCACACCTAGTGAGAGCGCCGAGTCGTCAAGTGAGAGAGAGATGTCGCAACATAGTAATGCACCTACCGGTGAGGACGAGCTTCCGTACCGCCCGTTGAGAGAATTCTTATATCCTGAGTGCACTGTCACTCCGGGATGCATTATACTCCCGTATAATGTCGGGCAGTTCCATTTCAAAAATGGAATGATCCAGATGCTGCCACATTACCACAGTATGGATTCTGAAAAGCCATACCTCCATATAAGGGAATTTGAGGACGTCTGTGATACTCTCAATGATCAAACCTGCACACAAGAGGTAATCCGCCTCAAACTCTTCCCCCTTCTCGCTCAAAGATAAAGCTAAAGCCTGGCTATGGTCTTTACCTCCAAGATCGATTCCATCCTGGAATGAGCTCCAGTCGAAATTTCTCAAGAAATTCTTCCCACCACATCAAACAATCTCTATCAAGGCTCAAATTCAAGCGTTTAGGCAACATGAAAATGAGCCATTCCATCGATGTTATGAACGTTTCAACGAGTTAGTGACTTCATGCCCCCATCATGGATTTGATCCATCGCAAATCATCTCCTTTATCTATAATGGGTTAAATCTTAACTCCAAACAACTTGTTGAAACTATGGGAAGCGGTCCGTTTATCGATCTAGATGCCCACGATGATGATCTTCACATGAGGTATGTCGCCGAGACTACCCAATCCTGGGATACCTCTGACCCGAACGCTCAAAATCAAAATCGACAATCCACCACTGCTCCATCGGCGTCCGGCCTATTCCACGTAGATACGAATTCTATGACGGATTGTCGATTGGACACCATTGAGAAAGGTTTGCGAGACCTATGCGAGTTATATGGAAAAGGACCAGCTGGACCCATTCCGAACCCTGTCGTGAAGGTGTGTGCGATTTGTGAGGCGGGACATTCAACTGAGGAATGTCCGACGATACCCACCTACAAAGTAATGTTGCAAGAGCAAGTTAGTGGTATAGGAGGCTTTAATGGTAATTTTGGTACCCCATACTGAAATTCATACAACCCTTCGTGGAAAAATCATCCCGGTTTTAGCTACGGGCAACAACATGCTGCAATGAACCCTCCTTCGCATGTTGCCCCTCCTCCACCACAACAATTTCAACAAGCTCCACGCATGCAAGGACATGTGCAAGCACCACTACCTTACTGAAATTATATCCCGACACAGCGGAGAACTCTCGAGGATACCATGAACCAATTCATCGCAAGCCAGACCGCAACCAATGCCAAATATGATCATCAGATTGGCGACATAAATGCGAATCTGTCAAAAATACAAACCTCGTTGAGTGTTCAAGAGAAAGGTAAATTTCCTGCCCAAGGGCAACGACCTCCCCAAGGTCAAACTAGTGTTAGCTCCATCTCCACTGAACATCAGGAGCAATGTAGCGCAATTACCACTCTACATAGTGGGAGACTAGTTGACTTGTCACCTCCCCCACAAGACGTACCTAAAAATAAGGAGATTTCGCCCGGCACGAAAGAGGCCGAAGATGTCCCTTTAAATGAGAGTGATAAAGACGACACTAGTGAGCCTGAGGTCGTAGTTAAACCACCAATCGCGGCACCGTTTCCTCAAAAGCTAATTCCTTCCCATAAAGGAAACCCACGTGATGACGTGCTAGACGTGCTAAAACAAGTTAAGCTGAATTTACCTTTCCTAGATGCCATTAAGCAAATTTCAGCTTATGGAAAAGTCATTAAAGACTTGTTGACGGTAAAAAGAAAGATGAAGGTAAAGAAAAATGTCTTTCTAGCACATAATGTGAGCTCTATTCTACTCAATGATCTCCCACCTAAATTTAAAGATCCCGGTGCACCCACCATTTCCTGCATCATTGGAGAAAACAAAATCGAAAAAGCCTTACTTGATTTGGGAGCAAGTGTCAATATCCTCCGTTACTCCATCTATAGGCAACTTGACTTGGGCGACCTCAAGCCCACTAAGGTCACTCTACAATTATCGAATCGAACCATGAAGATCCCAAGAGGCATAGTTGAGGACGTGATCGTCCAAGTTGACACTTTCTACTTGAGGACTTGATCGTCCAAGTTGACACTTTCTACTTCTCGATAGATTTTGTCATTTGGGACACGGAGCCCTCCTTTAACTCGAGCAACCATGTTCCCATCATCCTTGGATGCCCTTTATTAGCTACGGCTAACGCAATCATTAATACTCGGAATGGGCGAATGCAACTCACTTTTGGGAACATGACTCTAGAGACCAACATCTACCATATCACCCAACAGACAGGGGAAGAAGATGATCTTCACGCGATAAGTTTTATAGATGAGATCGTAGAGGAATATTTTAAGGAGAATGATTATGGAAATGCCCTAAGGTCCTGCTTAGTGTTGAGCCATGAGAATGAGGGGTCCCATAAGAGAGAGCCGTTAGGAGTGTGCCCTATTTCATCAAGTAATAGTGGTAGTTGTGACAATGAGAGAAAACTGGGGGAGAGGTGTGTAGTGACCGCAATTGAAAGAGAGAGAGAGGATTTAGAAGAGAGACAACTGGTGGAGTTGGAGATCGAGCAAGTAAGGGAGGACGTAGGCACTGCTCGAGAGAGAGAACTAGGAGACATGAGCATGGAAGATTTTGAAAGAGAATTCGGGCAGGTGGATGAAAGTATTACTATTGAAGGCAAATCCCTATTGGATTCATGTAGTCACTTATACGAAAGTGAATTGAAAGCAAAAATTGATGCATTCCTTCGTTGTGACAATCCACCCACACTACTAGAGGCCCCGAAGGCAAGTGAGGAGAAAAATCGTGGTTCATCTGACTTAGAGCCCGACCCATACATCTTAAAAATTGAACGAAACCTAGGTGTTCCCTCTGAGTCAATGCACGTAGATCACACTTTGAGCCAGCATCACGAGGATCCCTTTCCAGTTAGTCACAACGAGTCTCCGGGTCTATCCTTTATCTATGGGCGAGGTCCCAACTTGTTCCAATTGTTAGCTTATAATCCTAGGATGGGAGAGAAAAGGAGAACATCCAACCCCGTGAGTCGGGTCGGGTGAAGTTATGGAGAGATGAGAGGTCGTCGCACCCCCGACGCATATGGGGTGATTATTGTTGTATTTTTTAGTCATGCATGAGTGTCATATAGTGTCTTGTTGCATTTTAATATTTGTTTGTTTTATTTTTCCGCACTTTTCATTCGCCTTGAGTTAGATTTTCATCCTTGTTGCTTGAGGACAATGCAAAAGTCTAAGTTAGGGGGGGTCACAAGTGCGTATTTCTAAAAATTCACAAATTTCCAAAAACGTCATAAAATTTTTAAAAGTCCAAAAAAATTTTTGTTCAAAATAAATAAAAATTGTAATTTAAATTTTTCAAAAATATCATTAAAAGTCGAATTGGAGTCTCAAATTGTAAACATCCAACATACACAAAGCCGAAATTGACCAAAGATTGAAATTGAGCGAAAATTGACGACTTAACGAACGAATGTGGAGACTAACAAACCCGGTGAGATTCGAGCCTATCACGTTTTGCGAGTTTTTAAATCAATCCGAGTTAATTGTTAACTCAAAGTTCTTTTTAGCGCTTAATAAGTTATCAAGGATCTCAATCCTTTCATTTTGATCGGTTTTAAAAAATGTGTACAATATTGCCTTGAAAAACGTGCCAAATTAGCCTCTAAACTTAAATTCACCTCGAAACGCATATGGCAACGCAATTGGCATTTTGGACAATGAAGTAGGCCCTCGTTTGTCACCCAAAATTTTGGCTAGAAAAAAATTGCGAAAAATCATCCTTTACAACCCAAATTGAGCCGGATAATTTTCCCTTTCGTTTGACAACCCGAAAAACCCAAAATAGCCGGAATTGTGAAAAATGAGAAAATTCAGATTTTAAATCCAAAAAGTGCATATAAAGGGGCAAGAAACAAAATAGTATGCTCAACAAAAACAACAACAAAAGAAATGAAAAAAAAAATAGAAAAAAGAAGAAAAAATGAGCAATAGCCCGGAAAAAGCATAATTGGACATCATTAATGACTTTTCCAATTCCAACCTTCCATACCTCCTTCATTTTACCCAATGCAACCTTCAACCCGAAAAAGTCCTAACCGAGTCCAAATTGCGAAAATTGATTACCGCGTGGAGAGTTAAGACACCAAAAGATAATATAAGAGGTTAAGTGCGCGAAATAAAGGCAATGTTCCCATTTTTAAAATCGTAATTCGTTGATGAGATCCTTTCGCCATAAAGTTTCCGTCTTTCTACTTGTATGCGTGAATTTGCTTCCATTACATTTACTCTTTATATCACGCATGCCGAGAGAATAGCCATAATTCGAGAGATTCGTTTGTGAGAGCGTCCCGTGTAAAATTGAAATCAAAACGAATTTTCGGATAAGTAACGTAATGATCAATCGGTGAAAATGGGCGGTTATATTTCCGGCTTCGCACACACACTACGGTTTGAGACTCGTAAATATGACTTAATGATGACTATTTTCCGGAAAAGTTTGAATTGCTCAATTTTTGCGTATTTTGAATTTTCTTTTAGTCGAATTTTGTGGGTATATTCACTGCAAAACCCTCACGAGACACAACTCGTCCTACTAGGGTAACCTAAAGGCTTAAAGGCTTGTTGCATGCGCTAAATGCAATCGCTTTCCCGCAAAAGAAGTCCTCTATCCCAATAAAGTCTTTGATGCATCCTTAACTCATACTCTCATTCTTTTACATTGCTCGAGACGCGCAAAGTTCTAAGTTAGGGGGGTTTGATTGGGCATAAATATTGTATATTTATCCCCCCTAATTTCAGTACTTTTGTGAACCCGAGTGATGTAACATATATGGATTTGATGCACATTTATGCCACTAACCTTCGTTGGAGAGTATTTCGTGTTTCGTGCTTCTCTTATTGGTTTTACAAGTTAATTATGCAAGCAGTGCAAAAGAGGAAGCAAGACAATGCTAGAAAAGCTAAGAAGGCAAGTTCAAGGGAAAATTGGTAATTTTTCAGCCCGATCTGGAAGGAGAAGTCAACTGGAAAGTTGAAGATCTCGGAACAACGAGAACACTAGAAGAAACGGCACCCAAATTCGAGCTACGGTTGACGATTTATGCCCAGTTGAAGTTGAAAAAAAATTCAAGAAAGGAAGAAAAGAAAAGCCAGAAAAATTCTAAGTGTAGCACCCCAGACCAGCAAGCCTTCGCTACCCCAGGCCGAACCGGTTTGGGGGCGAACCGGTTCAAGGTCCCTGATGCGCGAATTTGCTCCTTTATTCTGATTGGTTCCCAAGACTCCTATTAGGTTAAAACTCTCAAAAATTGTAGGGGACGTGGACAGCAACTTAGGAACAACCATTAGGAATAGTTTTAGTCAGTTTTTGATAGAGAGAAATAGAGAGGAACATCTAGGAACATCAAGGGAATTAATTGCTTCAAGATTCAATTGTTACGGGTTTGTTTTTCAAGTTTTAATTCAAGTTTCAAGATTTTTGTCATTGTTCTTGCATGCTTAGTTTCCGTATTCGATTCAACTTATTGTTGCATTCATAATACATATTTACATGCTTTAATCTAGTTTCATCATGAATTCTTACACATGCAACGTTATTATTTCCTGCATTAGTCGATTTAACATGTCCGACTAGATTTAAAAGGTTGGGATGCATGAACCCATCCTGATGTGTTAGTTCATGTGTATAACGTTAATCCAATGAATTTAACGATAAATTTTGATCGTATTGCGTAATTACATAATAGTTGTGGATCTTTATATCTCGTTTACCTTTGGGTACTCGTGATGATTTAGAGTACAATTTGAGTGCAATTACCGCAATACCGATTTACTCATCCTTAGATTAGGTATGACGCGGGCTTGAACCTCGTATACATAATGCTTGGGAGTACTAAGTTCTGGATCTGATTTATCAGATAAATTTATGATTGACGTTGTCACTGCATTACACTAGGGTTGGGGGATTGTATTCCCTTCCTGTTTTCTCATCATTTAGTTTAAAAAAAAGTTTCGATTCAATTTTTCATTCCTCATTTATATACTTTAGTTTGAATTTGTCATCATAATTTCATAATTTCATTTAGTATAATCATTCCCAAAACAAAATATTTTCCTTTCTTTTTAGAGTCATCGTTAGGATTCCTCCATCTTATCCCATCGTCACAACTCCGTTGTCCTTTTTCCCTGAGGATCGATACCCGACTTGTCGGATTATTACTTGAGCGTCAGGCTTGAACTTGAGCCTAGAGAGTACACACTTTAGAGACACATTCTGAGTCATGTCAGTGTGCGTGTAAAAAAAGTGTTTTAGTCGTGAGAAGAGTGTGGAAAAGGTGTGGGAATCCCTAATCGGAATTTATGAGCAAACCCTCTTTTTCTTGTTTTTTGGATTTTATTTATATGAAAATAGGAGATGTGAAATAATAATAGATAAAAATTATGGTAGGATATGTGAAATAAGATAATAAAAGTGTTAAGTAAGAAAACAAGTTATTGCAAATTTAAGAAAATTTAGGAGAGATTTTGAGAAAGTTGGACCTTTTTGAAGATCTTGAGCTTGATCTTGAATGTTGGAGAGCAGCCCTTACACTTTAAATGATGATGGAGAGTGGTTAATTCACCAAGTTTGATGAAAAGGATGATGAAAAGTGGAAGTAAAAAAAGGATTTGGAAGTGGAAATCACGCTGCCTTCGAGAGAGGTTTCTAGGATTCGTTCAGATAGATTTTTATCAGATCTGGGCTCCCCTTGAAAATATGGTAAAGACCTCCTTTTATTGCCCCAGGGACTGCCAATTGGCAAAGATCCCTTCCTTCCTGTCGGCAGGCAGGTGCCGATAGGCAGGTTCTGGGACCTGTCGTTTGGTAGTGCGCTTTAAGCTTTTTCGGAAAATCGGCCGCTGAGGGCAAACCGATTGTCAGAATCGTGCACAGGGCATACCATTGGAAAGGTATTTTAAAGACCTTAGAATGTCCTTTGGACCGCTCCCGAGTTCGGGAGTTTACTTTGGGTCAAATGTGGCTCGGAAGCGTTTGTGGGTCCGATGGACGGGAGATTATTCGGACGGAAATGGATCGTTCGTCCGCATGGTAGGTCCGAATCATGCATGGGGGGGACAGTTAGAAAGGTTAGGAGATGTACTTTGACATTCCAAAGAGTTTGGCCCTGTTTGGGGAGTTGACTTTGGTCAACCGGGCCCGAGAAGCATTCGGTGACCTCTCGGAGTCAAACGGATTGTTCGTCTGCATGGATACTCAGAATCGTGCACGGGATGGACCGTTGGAAATGGTTTTTAGTGCCCTTAGAATATTCATTTAGCCTCGGTCGATCTGAAGAGTTGACATAGGTCAAACAGAGCCCGAGAGCGCCCGGTGGCCTCTAGGTTGGGCCTCAGACGCAAACGGATCGTTCGTCTGCATGGTAAATCAGAATCGCGCATGGGGTGGACTGTTAAAAAAGGTTTTCAGTGCCCTTTGAAGATTCATTCAGTCTCGGTCGAGATGAAGAGTTTAACTTTTGGGTCCAACTGAGCCGAGGAGTGCCCGATGGCTTTCAGGTCAGTACTCGGGGCGTGACCAGGGGTTACAGTGATGAGTGGAGGTACTAGGGGCCTAAGGAGAGTTAGGGGGTAATAGAATGAGGTGTTTATAGAGCCCCTCGATGGGTGAGTTTATAACAAAAGATGGTCGTTAATTAGACACCGCATGATGCCCAATTTAGAGGATCAAGGCCGGTTCTAAAGACCTAAGGAAGCGAGGATGACCGATTCAGAGGGTCGAGGTCCATTCTGAGAACCTAAGGAGTGAGGGTGACCAATTCAGAGGGTCGAGGTCAGTTCTGAGTATGTAAGGAACAAGGGTGACCAATTCAGAGGGTCGAGGTTAGTTCTGGGGACCTAAGCAAGCGAGGATGACCAATTCAGGAGGTCAAGGTCGATTTTGAGGACCTAAGGAAGTGAGGATGACCAATTCATAGGGTAGAGGTCCATTTTGTGGACCCAAGAGTGGTGACGACCGAGGATCGAGGTCAATTCTGACCTAACTCAGGTGACGATCCAAGATCGGGGTCAATTTTGACCCAAGAGTGGTGACGATCGAGGACTGAGGTCAATTCTAACCTAACTCAGGTGACGATCCAAGACCGGGGTCAATTCTGATCCAAGAGTGGTGACGACCGAGGATCGAGGTCAATTCTGACCTAACTCAGTAAACGATCCAAGACCAGGGCCAATTCTGATCCAAGAGTGGTGACGGCCGAGGACTGAGGTCAATTTTGACCTAACTCAGGTGAAGATCTAAGACTGGGGTCAATTCTAACCCAAGAGTGGTGATGACCGAGGATCGGGGTCAATTATGACCTAACTCCGGTGATGATCCAAGATCGGGGTCAATTCTGACCCAAGAGTGGTGACGACCAAGGACCGAGGTCAATTCTGACCTAATTCAGGTGACGATCTAAGACCGGGGCCAATTCTGACCCAATAGTGCTAACGACTGAGGATCGAGGTCAATTTTGACCTAACTCAGGTGACGATCCAAGACCGGTGTCAATTCTGACCCAAGAGTGGTGACGACCGAGGACCGAGGTTAATTCTGACCTAACTCAGGTGACGATCCAAGACTAGGGTCAATTCTGACCCAAGAGTGAGTGCATTTCCTTTGGGAAAAGAAAAGAGTTCCACTGGGGATAAGAATTGGATTTGAGGTTTCCTTAGGGAATGATGAATGAGCTGGAGAAGATTTGGATCGTCCTTTGGGAGAGATCGCCTGGGGTGAGTGATTCATCTGAAATCCGCTGGGGAAAATACCATGCAATATTATTTTGCACCGGGTAGCCGATGGCTGGGGAGGCTTTATGTCCTTGATTTGAGCGGAGGAGCTGATTGTTGGATAGATAACTAGTTTGAGGTCGTGAACTCTGCTGAGGAGGTGATTAGGTGGTCCAGGCGCAGTGTTTGAGAGGTTATTCACTTGGATTTTGAGGGTTTTGTTGGGGAAAAAGAGGTTTCACCTGAAGGAGTGCAAAATTTTCTTGATGAAAACGTTCTAAATCCTCCTGAGGATATTTTGGAATTTTTTGAGGATTTTTTAGGGTTTTCTAGTATTTTCTGGGAATTTATGTATGAAATTTTTAGGGGGGTGCCGGCCGGCATAGACTGAGGGGTGCCATTCGGTAGTGGCACGGACTTTTGGACTGCCTCGGGAAGGTGAGGAGACAGTGCCGATCGGTATGGCTAGGGTTAGTGCCGATCGGCATGGCGCTTGGCCTCCTATATAAAGAGGGAGAATCCCCTTCATTTTTCATAGCTTCTTGCATTCTCTCTTTCTGCGATTTCTTTCTGCGAATTGTTCTAACATTCCTATCTTCAATAAATGGCCGCCTTTATGAGCACCGCTATCCATCGGGAGTGGTTGACCATTGATGATTGGGCGAATGTGGATTGGAGGGACAGGGTACCCCTTGCTTTAGGGAACGAGAAGGCCTTCGATGCATTCGAGCCGGTTGCGGATGAGCGTACCTTGCTGCGGGAGTCGTCGCGTCATTTCTCTTCGAGAGTGATTCCCGACGGTTATATAAGTAACCTGACCTTTGGCATTCCTTTCTTTTTGGGTGATTTTTCCTTTTTTATTGACCTTTGACTGAAGTTTTTATTTTTGCCAATCGGATATTTCTTTGAAGAACATGCATGCCCACGGGACGACGGGGCTTAAGGATGTTTGCGAGCATCTTCCCCCCGTGGTGTACTGGATGATATCATCAATGGGTTTTCAGAGGTTGGCGGCTGCGCTGGATGAGACGCCTCGTTCGACAGCGGTTTTGTGTGCCTTGGGGGAGAGGTGGTGGGACACTACCCACACTTTTCATTTTGGCTTCGGGGAGATGACGGTGACTCCCATAGATGTGAAGCAACTCCTGGGGCTAGATTGTGACGGGGAGCAGATAGAGGTGGATCGCTACTTACGGGTGAGGCCAGAGGCGGTGCATGCGGTACTTGGTGATGTGAGGAGGATAGTCTCTGGGGATTTTATCCGGCTGTCCTTACTGAAGGATGTTTTGCTGAGCAGGGTGGTTGATGTGGAGGACGGGCTGAAAGTGAGGTAGATGGCCCGGTTGTTCATCTTGTTGGTGTTGGTAGGTTACATGGTGGCGTCGAGCAGCGACGTTGTCCATTTGTGGTTTCTGCTGTACTTGAGGATGTTTTCGAACATCCCTTTCTATGATTAGGGGAGTCTGACCTTGGCGACCCTTTACTCTTCTTTGGATGCATTCAGTCGGTGCTGCCGGCAGACCTTTACTGGAGCCACGTATCTCCTTGAGGTATTCTTTACTTTGTGCATTTTCATTTCATGCATTCATATTTTCTTTTCATGTATTCGCATTTTCCTTTCATGCATTCACATTTTCCTTTCATGCATCTCTTTTTGATTGTGAATTTAGACGTGGTTCTATGAGGTGATTGGGTGCAACACCCCACTGATTGCTCTAAAGGATGATGTTGTTGCGTACTTCTGTCGACTGTATCGATGGTGTAAGGCCAACCGACAGTCGAAGGGATCTCTCTCCCTGAAGGCGGTGCGTCAGGTCTTAAATGACCTGACCAGTGGTCGGGTAAAGTCCTTTCCTTTTCAGTCTTAGTTTTTGCACCTTCTGATCTTGTATTAACTCATGCCTGCTTGGGGATTTTCAGGTGACCTTTTATCCTTGGGGGATAACCATTCAGGATACGGGGATGACTGGGGTGAATGCGCAGATGGGGCATTTGTTGGCGCATGAGTTCCGCCATTCCTGGTACCTCGGGGAGAGGGTGATTCGTCAGATTGCTGAAGAGGAGGTAGTGGTGCCTCCCGCACAACCTCCTATGTCTATGAGGCGGGAGCGACAACTGTTGGAGGATGAGAGGATCGCGGTCATGATTGGCGAGTCCTATGCTTTGCACACTGATACGGCTGTGCCGTATGATTATATGGACTTTGTGACCAACTGGTTGATGGCGCCCAGCATACATGATGCCTTGCCTTTCCCTCTTGCTGGTTCGAGTCGGGCGGTGGGGTCTTCCCATAGTGGTGATGGTCTGTCGGAACCTGCGGCGACATCGGATTTTCCTTTCGTGCGGTTGCATACTCTTTCGTACAACATCCGGCGGGCTGATGGAGGGATAGTGCCGATGTTGTACCGTCCTCTTGCGATGGATTCGGAGGAGCTGGGTTTGATAGAGGAGGTCCTTTATCCTACGGTAAAACTTTCCGTCCTTTTCCTCTTTTTCATTTATTTTGCTTGACACTGATTCTGTCTTTTCCTTGTAGCAAATCTGGGTGTCGACCACTTGGCTGAGAGACATCAGAGACTGGATATCATCAGTGACTGCCCACATTCGGGATGCTATCCCTGTTCCTTTTTGCTTGGTGCCGTCAGCCTCGTCCGGTGAAGACTCTGGCTCGGGTAGTGGGGGTGCGTCATCTCGTCGTAGGGGAAGAGAGCGCGTCGCAGGTGTGGAAGCTCGAGAGAGAGAGAGTGGGTTCGGGCTGAGTCCCGTTGTTTTTGGCTTTTTCTTTATTTCCTAAAAAAAATGATGTAACACAAAAAACGGATAAATGCAATGCAATGTAATTTTTTGACGATCTTTTATTTTAATGATGAATAAATGCATGCGCTTTTTTACTTTATTGTTGAGACCGTAAAAACAGGAGTATTTTGGAATTTTTCAAAGGAAAGTTGTTTTATTTTTAAAAAAAGGGAATCTCACAAGGACAAAACATGATTCTTGAAATTCTTTTGAGAATATCAATTTATTTTTATTGAGTTTTCTAATTTGACAAAAGAGGAAAGGAGGAGATTTCCAAAAATGTGGGGGTTGCCGATCGGCAAGCACCCTGGCTTGCGTATCAACAGTTCAGTCCAGTCCTATCAATTGAAAGCTTTGATTGGTACCCTCTTCAGCCTTTAGTACCTTGTGGGGTAGGATTCTCTCTGATTTTTGCAGGGATTATGTCTTTTGTGAGAGTTCTCAAGTATAAAAAAAGGGGGAAGGGCGGAGTATTTTCATCACACATTTGCATTCTTATCTACTTGCCTACTATTTCTTTGCCCTACAAGATGGCTCTCCCTGGTAGCACCGAGTTTGCCAATTACCTTGAAGCCTTGGGAGCCATGTGCTCTTATAATGTCGACTATGATGCTTTCAACATGCGCCGAGTTTCCTTGTGGCGTAATCGACCTATTGAGTGGAATATGCTGATGGCAGCAGTACAATTTTGGTACCCCGAAGACCATGTATTCCGCTTTGGGTTTGAAGAAGTTTGTCCTACCTACGAGGAATTTTCTGCCATATTGGGTGTGAATCCCAGTGTTGCTGCGGCTTTGCCCAAATTTTCCCGCTCTCCTAGGGATTTGTTGGTCGGTCTTCTTCATATCTCGCCTTCGGCAGCTAGATCGTTAGTTACTGGAGGAATGATCTCTCTCCCGGCGGTGTTGCAGTCCGTGCATTTGCGGGAAGTAGGTGATGTTGGTTATGCTGGAGCCGTTGTTCTGGGCCTGGTTTCAAAATTTATGTTGGTGACTAGAGAGGTGCGAGTGGACCCACAACTTGCAGCCATTACCTCATGGATGTCATACCGTCACAATCTTGCGGCGGTGATATTAGCGGAGACTCTAAATGGCATGGATGCCTGGAGAGAAGGTCGTTATGACTTTTTGAGGGGGAGCCCTGTGATGCTATTCATGTAGTTGTCTGAAAGATTCCGCTTGTCAACTCCTCCAGAATATCCTTTTTCGGTTGTACCCAACTTCTTTACGTGCTACTTCATTCGTGTTGGCCTGCATGTTGAGAATTGGGAGAATTGACTTGTGGAGCATGGGGTTCGTGGGCTATATTGGTCAGTGCCTTGGTGGGGACAGTTTCAGCCAGTTCTGGAGCTAGAAGAGTATTTATGCGTGCGGCTGGTCGGTCTCAGAGAGACCTCTTTTTATTTCCCTTGGCGGCTTCTACGTCAATTTGGCTGAGCACAGGTCGTACCCCCTTGAACCTCCAATTTCTTTCCGGTAGAAGATTTGATTGAGTGCTTGCGTCTGTTGCTTGGATCTCTGTGGGAAAATTGGCGTCCGTTGACCCGTCCCTCTCAGTCTGTTGGGAAGGTTTGCCATGTCCCCAAAGATTATATGAAGTGGTTGTGGAGGAAATTAGTCAGCAAGATGTTGGCAGTAGAGACTGGTCAAAGGTGGTTTATTTTATATGACTCCATGGAAGGGGGTGTTGTGGTCTTTTCGAAGATGGTTAAGGCTCATCGGTCCATGGAGTATTTGAGGCACTCTATTCAGGCAGGGGAAACTTGGGGTCCTCAGGATGTAGATGATGAGGGTACAGGCTCTTCGGGTAGCTGTGAGTAGGACACCTGGGGAGTTTATTTATGTAATAGATGTGGGGGATTTTGTCTGGTTTTTATGGTAGTAGGGGGAAGGGAGTTATCCATTCCTTTTTCTTATTTAATCTGTAATGTGGTTTCTTATTAATGAAATAAACAAGTTTCTGATCATCCAGCTATCCCTTTCGATGAATTTTGTATTTTGAATTATCTATATCGATCGCTAAGGCATACATAATCCTTTTGTTCAAGTAGATGTTTAGAATGAACCAACGTTCTCGGAGGTAAGAAAAGAATAGTATTTTGTGAAAAAGAAAAGAGCCGCACTCATGTGAGGAGTATAAGCTACCTACGCACCTCCGGGGTTTTTTTTTTTAAGTTTTAAAATAGTTTTTGTACAGGATCAGGCCCACGTAGTTCTGGGTAGAGGGAAATGAAGAGTTTTGTTTTTGTTTTTTTATAGAATAGAAGGGGGATGAGAAGAGTCGTAGCGCATCGAGATTTCGGACTAGGGGTAGATTTTCTTGAGACGGTCCAGATTAACTGGACGAGCAATCTATTTCCATCCAGGTTAGTGAGCATGGCGGCACCGCCAGACAAGATCTTCTTCACAATGTAAGGGTCTCTCCATTTAGGATTGAATTTTCCTCTAGGGTCCCAGACGGGTTCTATCGTCTCTTTGAGGGCTAAATCCTCCTCTCGGACACCACGATCCTTGACTTTCTTGTTGAATGAACGCGCTATTCAGCGATGGTACCCTTATATGTGGTATAGAGCCTTCAATCTCCTTTTATCCAGGAGGGTCAGATGGTCAAGACGGCTTTGGCACCAGTCTTCTTCATTAACCTTACTTTTGAGCATGACGCGTAGAGATGGTATTTCTAACTCCACAGGTAGGACTGCTTCCATGTCCTAGACCAGGGAGTAAGGGGTAGCCCTAGTAGAGGTTCGAATTGCGGTTCTATAGCCCTAGAGGGCGTACAGGATCTGATCATCCCAATCCCTACAACTTTCAGTTATCTTGTTGATGATGGATTTGAGGTTTTATTGGCGGCCTCAACTGCACCATTGGTCTGAGTTCAGTAGGGAGAAGATTTGTGTCTCTGAATCCTATACTCGTTGATAACTTCTGTGACTTCTGCCTCGAAGTGTAACCCGTTATCTTATACTATCTCATGCGGGACCCCATATCTGCAGATGATATTCTTCTTAATGAATTTGGCCACTATCTTGGCATTTAATGCTACGTATGACTCAGCTTCGACCCATTTGGTGAAGTAATCAATGGCAACTAGGATGAACTCATGCCCATTTGAAGCCTTTGGCGTAACCTTCCCTATAATGCCGATACCCCAGGTGGAGAACGGCCAAGGAGAAGTCATGTTGTATAATTTCTGCGGAGGTAGGTGTTGGAGGTTGGAGAACTGTTAGCATTTAGGCCATATCCGAACATAGGCGGTGCAATCCTGGGCCATGGTGGTCCAATAGTAGCCATGTCGGATGATCTTCTTGGCAAGCATGTGACCGTTCATGTGGGGCCCGCATTCCCCGCTGTGGATTTTCTGCATTATCTTTTCAATGTCAGCCCCTGCGATACAATGAAAATGAGTTCCATCGAAATTCCTCTTGAGTAGTGCTTTAAGACAGATGATGTACTGGGCGGTAGCTCGGTCATTCTTCTTGTCACCCTCGGGATACCTACCATGTTTGAGGAGGCACCATATATCATAGTACAAGCAATCGGCTAGTTTGGGGTCTTCTGTGGCGACAAACTCAATATGGTAGCAATGGGTCGATTTGTCTTGATTTTGAACTAGGAAGGGGGTCATTGTTATTCCCTCGGTCATGTCAACCATGGGGGCCAAAGTAGCAAGGGCATCGGCTAGGTTATTCTTTTCTCAGGGTAGGTAATGGAAGGTGATATCTCAGAATTAGGAGGCTAATTCTTCTAATTGGGCATGGAAGGGTTGGAGCTTTTCGTCCTTGACTTTCCACTTTCTGAGCACTTGACCGATGATGAGGGAAGAATCCCCAAATACATCAAGGTATTGACTACCTTTCTCGAGAGAGAACTTGAGGCCCACTGTGCATGCCTCATATTCCGTCATGTTATTGGTGAAAGGGAAATTCAACTTGATGGTGATGGGAGTATGAGAGTCATCTAGGGCGACCAGAAGTATCCCAATGCCATATCCCTTCTTGTTAGCAGCGCCATCGAAGAACATTTTCCATCGGAGGCAGTCTTGAGTGGTGCAGAGGACATTTTCATCTGGGAATTCATAGATCCCGACATCTGTTTCTTCTACAGGGTAGTCAACGAGGTAGTCAGAGATGGCTCTTCCTTTAACGGCTTTCTGTGTGACGTACACGATATCGAACTCGATTAGGAGCATCAACCATTGAGCCATTTGGCTAGATAAGGTGAGTTTCTCAAGCAAGTATTTGATGGGATCCATTCGAGATACAAGCTTAATGGGGAAGCCGAGCATATAGTGTCGCAACTTTTGGGTGACCCAAAGAAGGGCGAAACATGTCTTTTCTAAAGCAGTGTAGTTGACCTCATACCCGGCCAATTTATGATTGGCATAATAGATGGCTCTTTCTTTGCGGGAGTCTTCAAGGTATTAGGCTAGCAAAGCCCTAGCTGCAGTGTTGGTTATGGTTAGGTATAGGAGAAAAGGGAGACCAGACTGTGGTGGCATGAGAACTGGAGGTTGGGTCAGGTATTGTTTGATTCGGTCAAAAGCTTCTTGGCAGGCCTTGTTACAAACCTTGGTTGACTCCTTTCGGAGGAGCTTGAAGATAGGTTCGTATATGTAGGTTAGCTAGTTGATGAACCGGCTAATGTATTATAATTTCCCAAGGAAACCTCGGACTTCCTTCTCTGTTCGGGGAGGTGGCATCTCCAGTATGGCCTTCAGCTTGGCCGGATATGCTTCTATTCCCTTCTCACTGACCATGAATCCTAAGAGTTTTCCCTTTGTAATGCCAAATATGCATTTCTGTGGATTGAGTCTTATCTGATACTGCTGCAGTCATTCGGAGAGCAGGAGCATGACCTTCTCTCATTTTGGAATTGATAATCATATCATCCACATAAACCTCGACCTCTTTGTGAATCAGATCGTGCAGGATGGTTGTGGCAGCCCTTTGGTAGGTAGCCCCAGCATTCTTAAGGACGAATGGCATAACGGTGTAGCAAAAGGTCCCCCATGGGGTGATCAATGCGATTTTTTCTTGGTGGCCTGGGTGCATCTTGTATCCGGCAAACCCGTCGATGAATGACTTGAGAGCATGACTGGCTGTGTTGTCCACAATCATGTCGATATTGGGTAGCGAATAATCATCCTTTGGAGAAGCTTTGTTTAAATCTCCATAATCCACACACATTCGAACCTTCCCTCCTGATTTCGGCACAGGTACAATGTTGGCTAGCCACGTGGGATATTCGATTACTCGGATGAAACCTACGTTCAACTGGTTGACCACCTCTTCGTTGACTTTGAGCGACCATTCGTTGTGAAGCTTTCTTAAATTTTGTTTAACCGACTTGTAATCTGGGAGAGTGGGGATCTCATGATGAGCTATTTCAGGATCAATACATGGCATATCGTCGTAGGACCATGCAAAGACATCCACGAACTCCTTTAGCAATTTTTCAAGTTGTGCGCGCTCATGCTCGTCAAGGGTGGCCCCTATCCTAATCTCACGCAGTTGGCTACTAGAACCGAGATTAATAACAACAGTCTCTTCTTCATTAACTTGAACACGATTATGCTGTTTGTTATTAACCTTATTGAAATCAGTTAAGAATTGTTCATTATTAAAATCATCATCATCAAAAGTTTTATTAGAATCTAAACAATTAATGTAAGGCACATCAAGATACTTAAAATCTTCGTTTATTTCATTGATAGGAAAAATATCATTGAGAACCTCATCAAAAGAGGTCTCGATTACATTTGAGCAAGGATAGACAACAGTAGATGAAACAGGGTAAATATTGGGGTTAGGGGAGGTTTCAAGAGGTAGAGCAGGCGCAGCATGCCAGTTGAGGATAGGTGTATCCACAGCCTTGACCAGATGAGAGGGGTCCAGTGATGTGGTGCCTGAATGAACCATACAGAGTGCCAACCCCAATGTCTGCAAGTTGAAGGAATCTTTGAAATCACTTTCCTCAATTTTTTTCGATATCTTTGATGAGCGATTGCACGCGATGTGGGAAATTTTTAGCCCATGGTTAGCTATCTTGGAAAAAGATCTCCATTCTAGGCTTCATCTTCTTATTTATGTGGTCGTACCATGGTTCTGGAAAACCGCAAAAGGGGAAATCCTCGCCCTCTTTGACGAATCATCCATTTAAAAAGTCTCCCGAGATAGTTCGGCCGCAGTCTAACCCTTTCTTTGATCGAATCTGGTGGATCATTCTGAGCTCTGGTTCTGATGGTTGATAACCCAAGCCGCAAGAGGGAAATCTTTTTTCAGTTCGATGGGCTCAAGTATCCCCTGCTGCCTTTGTCCTAGCCCCAGTTCGGGCATGAAGTGTATGTTTCTGAACATCCGAATCACATTGACATTGCCATGAGGGTTATATTCTGTAAAAACCCTTTCTTTGAAATTGTCCCCTGCCGAGAGTAGGGATGGCTCAACTCGGAAACCTGATAGGAGCATATCATTTTACCCATGTTGTATCTCAAGAATTGGACTGCTGGTGCTTGCACTATCGGCATTTTCGTCGTCGCCCAAAATGGTGATGACTTTCCCATCGGCGAAGAACTTCAATTTCTGATGGAATGAGGAAGAGACACCCTTTATACCGTGGAGCCAGGGTCGTCCGAGAAACAGGTTGAAACAGGCCGAGATATCAATGACTTGGAATTCGATGACTGGGTTTATAGGTCCTACCCCTATTGCAAGTTTTATGGATCCCGTCACCTCCCGACGGGTATTATCTTAGGCACGCATGGCAGCGGAGGTTGGAGCGAGGTCACTTTCTTTTAGGCCTAAACATTTCAAGGTTCTCAGGGGGCAGACATTCAAATTGGATCCGTTATCAATGAGTGAAAGCGGTACAACCTTCCCCATAACTTCTATGGAGATGTTGAGTGCATGATTGTGATTTGACCCAATTTTGGGGATTTCCTCTTCAAAAAATGACAGTATTCGGGTGGAGGTCAAGGACCCGACCAAATTTATCGCTTCTTATGGTGTGGTAGAAGGAGTAACTATGTGTCCTGTGAGCAACTTGATTAAAGTATTTATGTGTAGCTGAGAAGACATGAAAATCCCCCATAGAGTGATGTTAGCTTGAGTTTTCTTGAGTTGATCGAGGATCTTGCTCTCCTCGATGGTCATTTCTGGCATAGGAAGGTTTTCAATGCCCTTCCCCTTGTCATTTGCTGGTAGCGAGCTTGGAACTTGGTAATGTCTCTCAGATCTGGTCATGTGATTTACTGAAGAAGGGAAAAACTTAAATCCAGTTTCTTCATCGATCTCAGGCTGCTCTACCACTCTATCTACTTCTTTTAGGAGTTCTTCAAATGATATCATCCCACATATGTCGGCTACTGGGCCAGTTCTTCCTGAAGCTTGTTCTTCATTTGAATCTTCGAATTCTTCCCCCCATCCGATGGCAATAATTCTGTTTTCCCTCGTGAAGCCAATGCATTCCACAACTTCAACGGCTTCCTCATGTAGGCCTTCCCATTCTGTAGGGATATGTGTGATTAAAGGGACCAAGCGCCCTTGTAGCCTCAAAGTGTCAAGTAACCCGGTGATACTGCAAATGTTGTTGGTTTGCCTGAATGCTTCTACCATGATCTGGACAACATCCTCTAAGATGACTTCATCGGTTGGTACCACCCAACTATCTGATTCTCGGGCCAATTTATGTGCTTCCAAAAATAGCGCACTGAACCTCTGGCAATCGATAATCATCTGTGAGGGAAATTTCAACCCGAACTCTAGGAGTTGATTCAATATCTCTGAAAATTCCATACTTCCACTTTCAGAATGGGTACAGACAGTGATGCATGCTCTGGTAAGGAGTGACAGTGCTTAATCAGCGAGGCTAGTAGGGTGTAGGAGGAAATATGGGAAACTTTGAAGAGGTTTAGGAGGGTATAAGGGTGTGATTTGGCTTGATGGATCGAAGTTTTGGTTTTCTTCCAAGAAGATGGCATTGGTGTGATTTGGTAGGGGGTTATGAGTAGTGTTTGGCTTAGGATTGGCTGGTGGGGCGATGATACCCCGATCAATGAGATCTTGGATTATGTTTCGAAGGTGGAAGCATTGGTCGGTGGTATGACCAGTTGTTTGGTGAAAGTCGCAATGAGCATCAGTCTTGAAGTTTCTTGGGAGTGGATTTGGAAATGGTCGTGGATCCAAGGGCTTAATGAGGTTTCGGCTTAACAGGGCTTGGTAAACTTTGGAGAGAGGAGCATGAAGCTCGATGTATTCCCTTAGGATGGGGGCAGGGCGACTTTTTGGTGCCCATGATGTGGTTGGTTAAGAGATGTTATTGATGGTTGAGACTGTAGCATTGGCAGAATTGTCATACTTTCTAGGGGTGAACTGTCCGTACACCTTCTTCGGTTCAACTTCTGTTTTGGCAAGACTATCCTCTATTTCTACTCCTCTTTCTCTGAGAGCTCGAAAGTGGGGGTAGTACTGTCCTCCCATGGTTGCTTGAACATGGGGCAAGAAATTCTTCTTCACTATGTTGACTTGTTCTTCCTCAGATGGACGATTGGTCATGGTAGCATCTTTTTCCCTCCATCGGGCTATAAAGTTACTGACGAATTCTCCAGAGTTTTGTTTGAGCATCTCTAAATCATGGTGGGTGACCTCGAGCTCTTCATTGTATTTGTACTGCGACATGAATTCTCGGGCTACATCCTCCCAGTTACGGATTCTGGATTCCTCAGGAGATAAAAACCATCTGAGGGCACTATCCTTCAAAGTTTGCTGAAACAGTTGGGCCATCACCTCTTTCGAAGCCCCTAGGAGAGTCATGTAACGATGATAGATGCGAAGATGAACAATTGGGGTCTACTTCCTCCGAACTTCTCGATATTTGGCATCTTAAACTTCTCGGGTAACCTTGCTTTAGGATAAGGAGACATATGGGTGTAGTCTATGTAATTCCCATAGATTCGAACTTGGTCGAACTTCTTAGTGAGAATCTTAAGATATTCTTTGACTTTGTTCAACTCCTCCTCCTTTGGATCAATAACCATAGGCAGGTTAGCCACAGGCTGGGAAATGTTTGGCATTGGAAGCTAGGCAGGCGGTGACCCATTGGCAGGAGGGGCACGTGGAGCGTGATCATATTCTTTCGGGAACCATAGCACTAGGGAACAGGGCCTCGGGCTCTTGAGGAATAGGAACTTGGTTTCGTTGCATTTCTCAAACCTCAGCCTGGAGGTTGTCAATCTTGGCCACGAGCTGAGCTAGGACTGTCGGTAGATCCGGTTGTATGACTAGTTCTTGATCTGCATTCTCCATGGAAGATGGATGTGTTCCGGACTCGGAAGAAATAGTAGAGGAGCGGATGAAACTCCGGGGTGATTTGACTGAAGACCGAATCCAATAGGGACCCAGGCCAAGGGCTTGCAACCGACCTGAGAAGGCGTAGGATGAGATATATTTTTGAGAAAAAAAGGGAAGAAACTATTTTTGGATTTTTAATAAAGAAGGGAGAAATATTTTTTGATTTTTAATAAAGAAGGGAGAAATGTTTTTGGATTTTTAATAAAGAAGGGAGAAATGTTTTTGGATTTTTAATAAAGAAGGGAGAAATATTTCTGGATTTTTAATAAAGAAGGGAGAATTTTTTTTTTTTGGAGACGGAACTCAGCATGATTATTATGATTATTATGTTCTCACTTGTATTTAATTCTCCTAAATTCAATGTCGGACGGGACCCGAGCCTAGAAAAGTGGGGGGTCGTAATATATGCAAAGCTACATTTGGACTTGTAACCGGGCTCGTGGATAGGGTCCCGTTTTTAAAAAATGCGCAAAAATTGGGAGGCATGCCGACCCGGAATTTCGAAAAAGTTTTGGGTTGAAACCGGCAATCTGAAGTGCGTGTCCTAGGTTTGACACCTATATGCGGGTATGCAGTTAGTTGGGTGAATCAGCATGGGTTCCCCCCTTGGCGTGACTTCCATGATATACGTCTTGCTTTTGCAAGCAATCGGTACGTGTGGACCAGCCATTTGATATACCTGAGTGTACGTGAATTTCCTCACCATATACCTCGTGGGGATGGTACGCGTGAGAGCGAATTCGATATACTCGGCGTACGTGAATGGATTCCCTTCGATATACCTCCCGTCATAACTTCGGTCAAGCGGTACGATGCAGGGGAACCGTTCGATATACGTCGAAGGTACTTGGCCAATGGAAGGTGAGAGTCATATCGCTTAGGCTAACTGCGATCTGCCGGACCAGCATCCATTACGAAGTGACTCTCTAGTTACTGGGTAAAATTTGGTAAATAGCAATGCTCTCTGGTGATATCGTGTGAATAATGCATGATTCTATTATTTGTATCTTATGGTGAGAATGCCTTTCTTGATTATGCCAAAATAGGGAGCCAAGTACAAGTACCCCAAAAGGTACACCAAGTATGGATGGGTGGTGCGTGCAACATGGGGATATACATGTGATCCTAGGTGCACGTGGTGTGAAGTGTACATGGAGAATTTTCTACAAGTGTGTGAATATAAGCATAAGCATGGGATACACATGTGAGAAAGGGGAACATGCAGATATGGGGGAAATATAAACAAATATACCATCCATGTAAATAGAGTCAAGCCCTCAAAATATAACACTTGTCCCCAGCGGAGTCGCCACTATTGCCATCCCCGATCCCCCCCGCGAAGGGATAAAGGATCCATCGGGTCCCACGCATCCCCTCTCTCAGGAGAGCGCTTCGGTCGGCGTCGATTTGTGAGTTGTGAAAATGTAGAGAGATTCAGAGTCGCCAGTCTATTTTACTCAAAATAGACAAAAGAAAATATGGGAAGCCACCCCGAAGGATGGCATCCAAAGACATACTGGTGCGTGCAAAACAAAAATGATTCGAGAAGGGTTCGGAGGCTTAGTTACGAAATGGGAAGGTGTTAGGCACCCATTCCGCCCTTTTGGTCTCTCATGGATATTTGTTATTTTCCTTTATATTTCCCCCGTGATATGTGTGCATGTGTATATATAGAATGGAGGTAGGAATCCTCGACTTGAATCATGGAAAAGATAAAGCGAGTCATCCGTAGGAATGTGAGATTAATGTAGAAAATAGGATTTGTGCGATTACCCTTGCGTTGATTGTTATAAGGGAATGATAACGCATGTGGAATAATACGCCACTAAGATCGAATGTATAGAATATAATAGAAATGAGATAAAGAGAAGAGAGAAAATAAGAGAAAAAGTGAGAAAAGGACTCGAGTCTCGAGTTTTACCCCGAGACGCCTACGTAGCCTATAAAGGCATCAACGTCCAGGTAGTTCCCATAAAAAATGAGGGGTGGGGTTTAACCCATAAATTCAAATGGATAAATCTCTTGTTTGTAAATGTGTGTGTGTGTGTGTGTGTGTCCGTGTAAAAAAAGTGTTTTAGTTGTGAGAAGAGTGTGGAAAGAGTGTGGGAATCCCTATTTGAAATTTATGAGCAAACCCTCTTTTTCTTGTTTTTTGGGTTTTATTTATATGAAAATAGAAGATGTGCAATAATACTAGATAACAAGTATGGTAGGATATTTGAAATAATATAATAAAAGTGCTAAGTAAGAAAACAAGTTATTGCAAATTTAAGAAAATTTAGGAGAGAGTTTGAGAAAGTCGGACCTTCTTGAAGATCGTGAGCTTGATCTTGAATGTTGGAGAGCAGACCTTACACTTTGAATGATGATGAAGAGTGGTTAATCCACCAAGTTTGATTAAAAGGATGATGAAAAGTGGAAGTAAAAAAAGGATTTGGAAGTGGAAATCACGCTGCCTTCGGGAGAGGTTTCTGGGATTCGTTCAGAGAGATTTTTATCAGATCTGGGCTCCCATTGGAAATGAGGTGAAGACCTCCTTTTATAGCCCCAGGGGACTACCGATTGTCAAGCAGCCCTTCCTGCCTGTCGGCAGGCAGGTACTGATAGGCAGGTTCTGGGACCTGCCGTTTGGCAGTGAACTTCAGGCTTTTTCGGAAAATCGGCCGCCGAGGGCAAACCGTTGGTCAGAATCATGCACAGGTCATACAGTTGGAAAGGTATTTTAGATACCTTCGAAAGTCCTTCGGACCGATCCCGACTTCGGGAGTTGACTTTGGGTCAAATGTGGCTCAGAAGCGTTTGTCGATCCGCTGGACGGGAGATTATTCGGACGCAAATAGATCGTTCATCCGTATAGTAGGTCTGAATCGCGCATGGGGCAGACCATTAGAAAGGTTAGGAGATGTACTTTGACATTCCAAAGAGTTTGGCCCGGTTCGGGGAGTTGACTTTGGTCAATCGGGCTCGAAAATCATTCGATGTCCTCTCGAAGTCAAAAGGATCGTTCGTCCGCATGGAAAGTGGTAATCGCGCATGGGACGGACCGTTGGAAAGGAATTTCAGTGCCCTTCGAAGATTCATTCATCCTCTGTCGATCTAAAGAGTTGACTTTGGTCAAACAGATCTTGGGAGCGCCTGGTGGCCTCTAGGTTGGGCCTCGGACGCAAACGGATCGTTCGTCCGCATGGTAAGTCAGAATCGTGCACGGGGTGGACCGTTGGAAAGGGTTTTCAGTTCCCTTCGAATATTCATTCAGTCTCGATCGAGATGAAGAGTTTGACTTTTGGGTCCAACTGAGCTGGGGATTGCCCGATGGCTTTCAGGTCAATACTCGGGACGTGACCAGGGTTTACAGTGATGAGTGGAGGTACTAGGGACCTAAGAAGAGTTAGGGGGTAATAGAATGAGGTGTCTACATATCCACTTCCAAAACCGCACCTAAACTGATTGCCAAGTTTGTGTTAGATTCTTACGGGTCTCCACCTATCCCACCAAGGATATATCGTCCTAAGAGACTTAACCAAGGTTGACCCAAAAACATCTATCTTTGTACCCATTGCAAATGAGGAGGTCACATTAGGTAATTTTGTTACATGCTAGGAAGAGTCTCTCCCACACATCATCATAGAAACCTAGCTAATCTTCGAGAGCATGTTGAGTTTCTAGTCAACACCTCTAAATGTTTAATGAAAGAATTACAAAGTATGTATGCGTTTTATGAGAACACTTATAAAATAATGACTCAAGAGGTTACTATTATTTAGGTACCCAAATGTGATAAAAAAAAGCCCTTATTATTCTCGTTGCCCTTAAGGTTCAATATACTTCCCATTGGTATTTGACAGTGGGTGTTCCAGGCACATGATCGGTGATAGGTCTTATTTTACCAACCTTATGGATCGCAAGGAAGTAAAAGTAACCTTTGGGGATGGGAGTAGGTCAAGCATTTTAGGACAAGGTTTCTTAGAGATTTCAGGATTTCTCTTAGTTTAATAATTTATTTTATGTTGAAGGGTTAAAGGTAACTTAATAAGCATAAGACAACTTTGTGATGCTAAATTTTTGGTAAAGTTTTACCTTTCGGGATGTAATGTTTATGATTAATCCGGTGAACTTTTGATACAAGGTGTGAAGATTACCGACAATAGCTACAGTATGATTCCCATGTCCTCTTTAGTGTGTAATAGTGGGAAGGTCACCACCATGGACCCTTGCCATCAATGACTAGGTCACGTTAATTTTAAAGATCTTGCAAGGTTACTTAAGAAAGACCTATTTTGTGTCTTGCCATCACTTGGAATACCATCTTCCTCGATTTGTGGTTCTTACGAACAAGGGAAACAAGAGTCCCCATAAGAAGTTGAATACAATTACCACCTCACATATTTTAGAGTTGATACACATGGATCTTAGGGGTCCAATACACATGGATCTTGGTGATAAAAAGTACATTTTAGTGATGTTCGATGGCTTTTTGAGATATTCCATTGTTGTATTTCTGAGGGAAAAGTTCGACGATTGTGACTTCTATGCAACCAAGTGTCGTCTACTTAAAAATAAACTCAATATTTCCATCAATAGATTGAGAAGTGATAATGGGATGGAGTTTATCAACGCCGATGCTGGAAATATGATGATTGTATACGCATTAAACACATTTTTTTGGCATTAGGCATTCCTCGAGAAAATGAGATTGTTGAGAGGAAAAATATGACTATCTAAGAGATTGATCGATTCGTGCTCCTTGGTAGGAAATGCCTAAACAATTTTGGTTAAGGTGCATAACACCTCACGCCACCCGATGAATAGTGTTTGTCTTCATCCCCACACACTTCAAACTCCATATGAGTTATGGACTGGTAAGAAACTCAACCTATCGTATTTCCATGTTTTTGTGAGTCCTTGTTATATCCTTAGATATAGATTGCATTTAGGGAAATTAGAATCTAGAAGTAATGAGGGAATATTTTTAGGATATTCATCGACTAGTAGAGCCTATAGGTTGTATAACCTTAAAATCTCTAAGATCATGAAATCGATTAACGTTGCAATTAGATATGATGCGCCAATTAAATTTATTGATGATGATCTTGCGTGTGAGAACACTACATCCCCAGTGAGGATCCCATTGTTCCTAATACCACCATAATGGACCTGACTTTTAAGAAAGAGGATCCACCATCTAGGGTTTGAAAGAGTCACGACCCTAATGATATACTTTGTGATTCCACAGTAGGTGTCAAGACTTGCACTCAACTAGAAAATTTGGTTAGCTACGTTTGATACACCTCCCAAGTATATCCCAAGAATGTGAAGGAATCACTCAAGGATGATCATTGAGTAAATTTTATGCAAAAAGAGTTGCTTAAATTTTGAAATAATGATATTTAGGAATTAGTCCCCCAACCTAGCAAGCATGATGTGATTGGTACCAAGTGGGTGTAAAAAATAAGATGGATAAGAATGGTATCATCATTCGCAATAAGTCTAGGTTGGTCACTCAAGGTTACACACAAATTGAAGGTTTAGACTTTGATGAGACAATTTCTCCTATTTTTAGGCTTGAGTTTGTTTCCTTACTACTCGCCATAGCATGTAAAATATGGTTTAATCCATACCAAATGAATGTCAAGAGTGCCTTTGTCAATGGCATTCTTCAAGAGGAGGTTTATATGGAATAACCAAAGGGGTATGAAGACCCAAAGAAATTGAAACACGTCTTTTGTTTAAATAAGGCCTTGTATGGTTTAAAAAAAATCACCTCATGCTTGGTACGAAAGGTTAACTTCTTATGTCTTAGCTCGTAACTTCAAGAGAGGGGGAGTTGATATGACGTTGTTCGTTAGGAAAGAGGGTTGTCCTATCTTGGCTTCCCAAGTCTACTAGATGAGGTAGTCATTGGATCCACATGTTCCTAACATACTCACGCTTTTGAGAAGGAGATGAAGAGTAACTTTGAGATGAGTATAGTTAGTGATCTTTCTTTCTTCCTACGTCTCCAAGTGTATCAACTCAAGAATGGGATATTTATATCTTAACGCAAATATAATAGGGATGTAGTGAAAAATTTTGGGTGAACTCCACTAAGAACTCTCGTTCACCCACGAGTTCCTCGATAAAGCATAGCAAAGACACTGTTGAAAAGCCTGTAAAGCCTACACTCTATACGAGTGTGATATGTAATATCCTCTACATGACCTTTAGCCATATCGTTGTTGCCTTTAGTATTAGAATTTGTGCATGATACCAATCATCTTAAAAACATTCACACTTCCTTTCACTTAAATATATCATCAAATATGTTAGTGTCACTCTTTCTTATGGAAGTTGGTATTCTTTCGATACTAATGACCATTTATCAGCTTATTCATATGACGATTGAGTTGGGGATGTTTATCATTATAAAAGAACATCGGGTGGATTCTTTTACTTTGGGAGTGCCCTTATCTCATGGTTCTTCAAGGATAAAAATTCCATTTCTCCATAGCAGAGGCCAAGTACATAGCCACTGGGTGTTGTTGCATATAAATCTTATAAAAAGATAAAATATTGGAGTATTATAGGATTAATCTTAGCACACTTACTATTTATTACGATAATACGAGTGCAATCAACATTTCTCACAATCCCGTCAAACATTTGTGTAAGAAGAACATTAGGATTCGTGATCACTTCATTAGTGATCTTGTTTAGGAGAAGATTATTTCCTTGAGCTTCATGATACCAAACGTCAATTGGCCAATATTTTTACTAAACCTTTAGATGCCCTTTGATTTGAGGACCTTATGATGTACATGGGTATTTTCTCCATTGATTGAGTTCGGGGATTGATTCTAGTGTATGGTGATTTTCATATTGCTATCATTTTTTTCTGTAACTACATTGTACGTTATTTTTTATGATTTTGTATTCTTAATCTTATTCATTGAAAATTCCAAAAGCATTTTCGTTTCTTTTAGAAAACAAAAATCAAAATTTTGAAAATATTATCGTATTTTGTTTTACATCGTATATGGATGCACATTTAAGATGTTTAAATCACAATTTCCTTCCATTGATTCATTTGAGTTAATCATGTTATCATTAGACTTGGCTTCATACAAAAATTTGTTCTTAATAATGCATGCTTAGCAATGTTTCATTCATTGTTGATTAGTAAATTCAAGTTAGACTCGTTATATTTCCTTGATTGCACACATTTTGCATGAACTTATCAATATTACACTTGCTTGTCATATGCTGAATATGATTTTATCACCTCAATCGTGCTTAATAACGAACCAAATTTACTAGGAACTAATTCTTCATATAAAAACAATTGCCCACATTTTTTTATCGTAAAATTGATTAATAAAAGTTTAAGAAATGGAAATGGGTTATGATAACAACAGTCTTCTTTGTGTTAAAACCCACCATTGGAAAGAGACTAAAAGTTTAATTCCACGCATAAAATAGATGTGCTAAGGCCAAGTTTTGTCTCATTGATGCTTCATTAAAAATTAATAATATGATTTCTGCAGAAAAATTGACACTTTATGCTTAAAATGTGAGATTTTGAGGGTGTTATAAGTTAAACATAAATGGGTTTGCATAATAAAATTTCTTGATAATATTAAACAGTTTGGCATTATTGATTTGGAAAGCATTGAAATTCGAGGCATTTTGCATGAGTTGAGTCAATTACACTTTGTTCAACATTTTTTACACAAAAGGTTGATTTGAGAACTTTCTTTAGGAGTGTCTCTTTTACTTCATGGATTATCGCTACGTATGCCTTTGTTGACTTCTCGTACAGTAAGTTCACACATCTATATTTCATTTCCATGATTCGAATGTTTTTGTGCTAATCCATGGTATGTTTGTTTGTTTTTATATGTGCATATTTTTATACTCAAAAATTCCAAAAATGGCTTGTTGGTTTGTTGGAGTTTCATCGCAAATGCTTAATTGTCTATACTTTGTGATGATATTTCAAATATGTAAACTCGTGATGCTAATTTTTAGTGTTTAGCTTCTAACCATTTGTCTATTACGGACAAGAAAGGGGGAGAACATAATAGGGGGAATTTTGTTTTATCAAATTCTATAAGTCACAATATTTTCTTTGCTTCATTTGTGTGGTCTTTTTTCGCATTGATGATTTCATGGACTACACGATGAACCTTTTTTGTAGAGATAATGTTACAAGTGTATTTTACTTTCCGATTTTATGAGGGACATTAGTTGAATTTGTTTAAAGGGTTATTTTTTTTATTTTATGTTTTGTACCAAAATAGGCAAAGGGGGAGATTTGAAAGACTATAATTTATGATTTGATCATCACGTTTATATTCTGGAATATTCCGTTACACTGCTACACTATCATGTACATTGAAAACAATCTTTAATAGAAGATAAGTTAGTGGCCGAAGGCATCAATCGAAGAATGAAGAGCTGATATCATCACTATAATTATCACAGAATGTATATGAGGTAGATTTAGTGTTAACTTATCTACAAGGGTATTTTTAAACATATTTGAATATAAAATACATTTTCCTAAAAAATAAATAAATAAACAACTTTTATGCATCTCGTTAGAACGAGATTGACGGTCGTTCGAATGAGTTCATACAACTCGTTGGACATCCATTCAAACAAACTTCAAACGAGTATTTTTCCTAGTCATTTGTTTTTTCATTAGATTTCTCGTTCGATAGCCATTCAAATTAGAATGTGTAGGTCTTTCGAATGAGGCCCAGTTCGTTCGAATGAATCGGCACGAATTTGGTTCTTAGTTGGTTTCAACCTCAAACTTTTCAATATTATCTCTTTCAGATATTCCATCATATTCATGAGGTACAAATTTTCACTTTGTTGCAAACCTCTTTTAACCTATTTTGTGATAAAAATACTTTGATTTTCTAAAATTCAAACAGTTGAATATTTTTTTATCATTTATCAAACCGGTAGAATACATTACTTGTTCAAATACTTTTAGAGTTCATTTTTTGCTATTGAAGAGAGAAAAAGAGTTTACTAAGGTTGATCGGTGGATACCGAGGCAAATGGAGCTTAATTTGGGGCATTACTGGATCTGCACCATTTTCTGTTAGTAATAAGGAAGGAGATCGGACTGCGATACTTAGTGGTGTCTAAATCTATAAGTTTGTCATTATCAGGTGTAATAACTTAGTTGCGATAATGATGAATAGGTTTTTTTTTTCTTAAAGGGTTTTTTCCCCATATCTCGTGTGATTGTTTATTTGTTCAATTTAAATTCCATATCTTGCATGCTTACTTTGACCAAATTAATCAAGATAAATTTGTATTAAAATTGAACTTGTCTTTTTTATGACCTAAATTACAAATTCTGCCATTGACCATATAACCAGACCACTCTACACACTTTTCAATTTGAATATTGTTTTCTTTGTAATGCATGCATGTTCATTTTGATTAATTGTGAGATAATAATATGAAACAAGTGTATGTAAGATAAAATGAGACAAAAATAGAAAAAATAATGTTCTCAAAATCTTAGATTTCCTAACAGGTTCCATCTTCTCAAATTGGCTCAGTAAACTAAAATTATGTGCTACATGCCTACAATGGAAAGCTAAAGATTTTGAGCCTTAGACATGACCAATCAATCCTCAACATCTACCTAAAGAACCATTTGGTCATGTTCATCTTCCTTTGATCGTCCCTGTAAATATTGGGGTGGGGTTGGACCTAGGGACTCACATTTCCTATTTCTTCGGCTCATAGCCTTGTTAAATATTCTTTTGTCCTCTTCGTAGCCTTTTAAAATTCCATCCCTGGTTTAGATATTCAAGTTTCTCTTAGTCACTAACTTGATTCCTTTATTTTCTATTTGATTGATTCGTTACTTTTGTCTTGGAGATCAATGTGTGTATGAATTTATTTCCTTGGAGGACCATCATAATATATTGGAAATTTTTAAAGGCTACCACTCACTTTTAGTACTCGGAAGACCATATATTTCACTTTTCTGATGAAGAAATTTATCATATTTTTAAAGATAATAGCAATCTGATTGGGTATGCCATTGATTAGCCAATTGTAGAGCCTTATCTTGGTCGGGGAGGGGGGGGGGGGGCTATTTTCTCATTTAAGATAAGTGGATCATCTCATAACTCACGAGATCCTCATGGACAAAGGTATTGACCTCATGGTTATGATTGCACTCTTTTGTGTGACTCTCCTAGACTGAGACACATGGGTGGTCATAGAGGGCAATTGTCCATGGCCCTGGTGTCGTAGTATTTTTTATCATCGATTTTACTTATGTCAACATCTAGCTAATGTGGTGTTAAATTAGAAAGGAGGGGAGAAGAGTGGTACCACTAATTCTAAATGAGATGTTCAATAGCATGTCTAATTATCATTCTCAGTAATGCTTGTTCTTTTGAGGAATCCCATTGTTTCTATACATGTGGTTTCTTAAAAGATTAAAACTGATTGAGTCACCTTTATCTACCCATTACCAGTCATCTGGATTTATTTCTCGTGAGTTGATTCTTCACTTTATGGAGACTAGAGATGAATGGGTGTATTGTCTCTTTGACTCCACCCATTCTTATATTCATTGATTCTTTTCATTATGGGTGGCTATAACACCTCATTTTTCCATGAGCCCCTTTCCTTATATCTGAATATGTTCCTAACATTTTACGTATTTTTATCTTCCATAAGTTATGATGACGAAGTATGATAGAAGACATGAGGTCCATCTTCCCGTAGGGAGTTTGTACTTAGTATAGACTCTTTCTCTCTCTGTGGTGAGCATGATTTATGGTAATTGTAGGAGTGAATATTCCTCTCTTTATTTCCTTATCGATGATTTTATTCAGCACTACAGTAACTCATATGTCAAAGGAATGCTTTTTATGGTTATGGAATATTGCCGGTGATGTCATGGTTCTTAGAAAAATGGTTTTCATTGGCTATTTTGATTGACTTTACCAAGGTCGAGGAAGGTACGGTGTATTACTTAGATATAGGATTGACCAGCCAAAATTTTTAAATGGCTGAGTGAACAAGTAGCAGCTAGGAAGTGTAAACAACAATTACCATTAAATGTCCTTGTGTGTTTATGAAAGTTTGCATTTTTCTGATCATGAATGTACCTTTATTATGTTCTTACACTAGAATTTTTATTAAATGAAGAGTGAGTCCTCCTCCAGTCTCCCAACCTTTCTTTGTTATCCCATGGATTTACAAGAAATTTCTTAGTGAACTAAAGTGAGATAAAGTGAAAGAAAATATTAGCCTTTAGCGGTATTTGGGTTACTGACCGGATCCCTAAAGATTGCCTACATACCCCCATCGAACGGTAAAGATGTTGGAAAGTAGAAAGACCTATAGATTTTTTACAGGGAGGATCAAGTCAAACGAAGTTCTTGCTACTGAAAAATGAGTTTGTTTCATTCATTCTTTCTTTAGAGTTAGTACCTCTTGAGATCATCTAAATTAGTCGACCTAGCTAATTTTATTCCATCGAGGTTGACTAGGAGTGTTGTGCCTCCTATAAGAATTTTCTTCATAACGTATGGTCCCGTCTAGTTGGGATGAACTTTTTGTGAAGGGTCCCATATTGGTTATATGAATTCTTTTAGTGCCACGTCTCCTTCTTGAACCCCTTAATATTTGACATTTTGTTATATTCCCTAATGATGCATCTATTGTAGCCTTACATGTGATAACGAGCTAGTAGCCGACGTTCATAAAATAGCGCCAATTCCTCATTTCATTTTTTCACCGAGTCATCTTCGATAATTTTATACTCTAGAACCACCCTTAAAAAAGGGAATTCTATTTTTATTGGCAATCCAGCTTCCATCCCATACATGAGAGGGTATGGGGTGACCCTGGTAGGTGTTTTGATCAATGTTCGTTATCCTCATAGTGGTACGGGATTCTATAGGCCCAGTCACGACATCCTTTGATCATCTTACTCATGATAAATTTAAAATTTTATTGGTAGATTTGATGGCACCGTTAGTCTGAGGCCGGTAAGGGGAACATTTGTGCTTCTCAATCACATATTGTTCGACGAGCTCCATGACTTCTGCTTAAGAGTGCATCCCATTATCTAAGATTAGTTCAAAATTACGTCATACCTACATATTATGTTTTTATGAATTGAGCTACCTTTTTAGCGTTCGACACAATGTATAATTTAACCTCAACCTTTTTGGTAAAATAGTCGATGGCTACTAAGATGAATTCATAGTCACTATAGGTGTTCAGGGTGACTTTACCAATGATGTCTATTCCCCGAGTTGAAAATGGGAATGGTTACATAACGTTGTAAAGTTCTCTTGGAGGTAGATGCTGCATATTTACAAACTATTTCCATTTAGGGAATCTTTGAACATATTTACTACAGTCATACTCAAAAGTGATCCACTAGTACCCTTAGCAGATATTTTCTTTTCTAGAATGGTCATTCATATGAGGAATCATCTACTATGAATATTTTACATTATTTTTCTACCTCCATCTTAATGAGTCATCGTAAATCCATCCACAAAGGATTTAAGGCATGATCGGTGGTGCTATCACTGATCATGTCGATGTTAGGATTGTAGTCTACGCATATTATTATTTTCCCTCTTGGATTTAGAACGAGCAATGTATTGGCTAATTTTGTTTGGGACTCAACAACCCTTCGAAATCTTACACTAATATGTTTCATTACTTCTTCTTTTACTTTAAGGGAGAACTTAGGTCTGAGCTTACAGATTTTTTCTTGACTATATCAAGGTCGATTCCTTCTATGTCAGCGTAGGACCAAGTAATGACATTAAGGAGTTAGACTAGTTCCGACCTTTATAGATAATCAATGCAAGATCCTATTTTGATTTCTCTTATCTCATTTTGAGATCCTAAGTTTATCGTTGTTGTTTCGTCTATGGGTTGCACTTGATTGGTTTTATTTATTATTAAGTTCTTTTAGGTGGTTTTGAAACTCTTCATTATTTAAAGTATAAATACATATAACCCCTAAAGTATCTCGGGTTTATGATCACCCCTAAGCTAAAAAAACCAGAAAAACTCACCCCCTAATTATCAGGCCATTTTAAATAAACCCAAAAACTTGTTTCCTATTTTTTTAGCATTAATGGAATAAATTACCCCTAGTCAAGATATTTAAGTATGCACAAATACCCTTACTCTTTCTAATACAATTACCATAATCACTTAAACTCAAACCTAAATTTAACACCAAATAAATCCCCTAATCTAAACCTAAATTAAAAACCAAACCCATTTGCCTCCTCCACATATATCTACTTCTCGGTTGATCATCCCGATTCCCTTAGTCGTTCAATAGTAGAAAATTAACATAAAATCAGATGAAGCCCTAAAAATATGGATTTAACTACACACGATCCCTACTGTTCCAGTTACCAAAATAAATAAATAAATCTTCGTTCATTGCAGCTTCTTCGATCATATTCTTTAATGCCGATTTGTTATCCAAAACGTCTAAAACTCTCAACTTACCAAACTCATCACAAATCTTCAATTTTTGACATATATGAAAGCCTGCTAGGACTCGGTTGAAATGAGGTTCTCCTTTTTTTATGACATAAAATCCAAATTAATGTCGTCGAACCTCGCTTCACCAAATTATCATCCACTATCTTGCTCTGGATAAGAGAATTCATCATAGTGGATCTTTCGCATTTAACCTATTTGAAGGGTACGAATTTATTTTGTGAGGGCTGTTAAAAAATTTATGGAGTCTATGCTAGATCCAATGGCAGATCTAGGATTTTTAGATGGGTGGTGCACCTGAAAAAAATTGACAAGGGTTCGGGGGCGGTAGCCTCCAAATATTTTTTTTAAGGCTATTCATATATCTAAATAAAAATAAATATTCACACATTAATAGTAATAAAATTAAACAAACTAAATCATAATTCTTCATTGTTAAACATAGCATCCAAAATCAGAATTTGTCATTACAAATACTAATTAAAATATAAAAAAAGAAAATTATAATTTACCTCTACGATTTTTCATCTTTTGGAATCGATCCACAACTGCTTCATTGGAAATGCAATCAAAGACATCGTTTTCGATAAACGTCACACAAGATTCACTTAGACAACCATCTCCTATACAATTTTGAAGATCAGTTTTCATGATATTCATAGCACAAAATGACCTCTCAACTATAGCTATGGAAATAAGAAGAATTAATGACAACTTTATGAGCCTATAAACTAATCCATAAACAATGTGTTTCCCGTTCTCTACCATTTTTCTACCCAACCCACTCATTCCATCCACATCAACAAAGTCACTATCGGATTTAATATCAAATTCATACAACTCAAGCTCATCCCAAAGTATAATACGCTCTTGCTCAGTGAAATCATCAACATAAAATTTAGATAGACGAACTAACTTATTTATATCAAAAGCATTAAATGAATGAGCTGCATCAAATGATGCTATGCACATACGAAATTCAGAATTCACCTCATCGAAATGGTTGTTAAGTTCAACAAGTTATTTATCCATGAAAAGGTATAACAATTCAACTTTATAGTGATGTAAATTTGTGGTTGTCGATCCTCTCATTGATGTTACCAAAAGAGAAAAATTACTTTCCATGTTAGTAATCTCAATATCATATTTCACAGAAAAAGATGACGCCTCCATCAAAAGATTTTCCAACCCACTATCACTCAATTTTTGCATTCGACTCTTTGACAATTTCACTAAAGTCATTGGATTAACAATGTCTTGATATTTTCGTTAAAGATCTTTAGAAAGCTCATTAATTATTACAAGCACGTTCTTCATTAAATGTAAGGTGAATACAAAATCAACTGATTGCATTGATTTCATCAAATTTATCGCCTCACCTTTTTTATCCGTGGAATTTTCCCCCAAATCATCAAGAACACCAAGAACGGATTCATACATTACAATAAAATTAATTAAGATCCCATAGTGTGAACCCCAACATGTATCACTGGCACGCTTCACACTAGTTTCTTGATTTAATCCTCGACCACTTGATATTTCACCATGTAATACCCCGTATTTCTGCTTAATTAGGAAAATACGTTTTATTTAAATTACGTGAGTAGAGTAATTTAATGTGATATGTTTTATTTAAATTACGTGAGTAGAGTAATTTAAGGTGATAAACGACGTTTATTTAAATTACGTGCGAAGAGTAATTTAATGTGATATAATGATTAATAGAGATTAATATGACGATATAAAAATTTACTAAAGGTGAGTAGTAAATTTTGAATGTTGATATGTACGGTCTAGTGATTATATGGACGTACCTGAATTATTTCAACCGAGTGTGACGCATAGACAAAAATTGAAGATGAGATTAGAAAAATATTTTAGGAGACTCAAAGGATAATTTAGAGTCCACAGATGATTCCGAAAGGGTCAAATTAGTCAAAATAGTGTACCCAGGGTAGTAGTTGCGTGTCGGGTCATTTTTGGGCTGAACCGGAACCATTCGGGGGCATTTTGGCTTCTTTACATTTATGTGTAAGTAGACCTACGAATTTTGAAACCCTAGATCAGATTATAAGAGTTGAGGCTAGGGTTAGAAAGAAAGAAAATGCACCATAGCCATTAGACAAGAGAAAGAGACAATTTTCTAAGGCAAAAGAAGGAAGGAAGGGAAATTCTAAGGATATTTCACCACAAAGTTGTTGGGAAGGAGGATTGAAGGATCAAAATCATCAACCATCATCAACAACCACGAAATCAGACCCTACAAATCATAAGGCAAGTGGTTATTTGCAAAATAAATTGAGTTAAAATACCCATATTTAAGCTTGATGAAGAACATGGTTTTTTTGGTATTTTCGGGAGTAAAACACATTATTATGATCCATAATTGATAGGGATTGCATGTAGAACGTTTTTGGATTTCCAAATATTCTAATATCATAGAAAACTAAATGATTGAATCGAACTAAAAATCTGGAATTGTGATAAAAGATGTAAAGAATGTATTTTAGGGTTCTTGAATATTAATAAGATTTTTAGTTAATTTGGCCAAGATTTATAATAATTTTGTGGTTTTAAATCGTTAGTAATCATCCCAGAACATGTAGGAATGATTAGAAATTGTTGGTTGCAAATATGGTGGATTATAACTAGAGATAGATAGAACGATAGATAGATAGATAGATATATGGATAGATAGATAAATAGATAGATAGATAGATAGATAGATAGATAGATAGATAGATAGATAGATGGATGGATAGATTGATTGATAAAAATGGTGAAACCCGCATGAGGAAGATGAACTGGGCCTTTCACTGCTTGATCGATCGATTGACCCTTGAATGTCGATCGATCGAGCAATCGATCGATCGACCATATCCCATCGATTGATCGACCCTAGCTGGACTGTAGAAAATTTTGTGAATAAATTTCCGTGTAATTACCGTCGCTTAATGGGAACCTTAGTGATGATATTTTACCTATGAGGAGACTTCATAAATACCAGTAGGTGTACCGTTTGATTTCTTCATAAATGATTGAGTGGGAATTTTGGAGAAATGGACCGACGGGGGAACGATCGATAGTCGTGAGTTGAGATTGTGAGAATTTAGCTACGGATAGAGTAAGAGTAAATTCCGATAAAATACCAGTAGGCTAGAGTTAACTTAACTACTGAATTGAGAGAGGGGTAACTGGGACCCTTAGAGTTGCATGAATACTCGAATAAATTACAATTGTGAAATAAATTGTAAATTAATGAGTACGGTGAATATAAGTAAAATAGATTACTTACGGGCATGATTTGTTAGGTCGTGTGTGTACCTACTAAACTATATATAAAAGTTTGGGCTAATAGAATGTTACCTAAATTAATTATATTAGGGTCGATGAGACATTCCGAACTAACATAAAGTTATGATATGTTTGGGGTCGATGTGAAATGCTAAACCAAACCTTAAACTGGTGTCGCGATGAAAGAGTCCCGAACCAGAATATGTGTATATAAATATTTTTTTTTATATAGTTAGGGTCGATGGATAATTCCAAACCAACTCTTACTTGGGGTCGATGAATCATTCTGAACCAAGAGTCCTTTATGTGTGGTAAAAGGGATATGTTAGTGATAACTGATATTAAATATATTATTGTGTGATAAAATGTATCCTATGTGCATAATCTACAGATTGAGAATAGTAGATAATGAACTTAATTGTGAATATCTTTGTAATAACTTATAGCTTGATGTAATTATTACAAGAATAAGGATAACAAGAAGTAAATAAGTTACTTACGCTTATGTGTAGTATAACTAGGTGAACTAAGTATCCTTGTTAGACATGCACTATAGAAGAGAGGTGAGGAAGTTCAAGGGAGTTGTACGAAACCTTAATATGTGTAATCAATAACTCAATTGTGATGACTTCTTGCAAAATATTTTCAAATGTTTTGAGTACTAACTCTTGCTATGTAAAATTTTTAAAAACCTTTTAGGTGCCCAGCCACAGGGACACCCAGCATGATTTCATTCCAGGGATTTGGGAGCTGCAGCACGTGTGGATGTTGCAGGGATTGTTTAGACGCTTCCTCTTTTTCAGTTCTAGTGTAGGATTTCAATTTTCGTATTCTTGTTGGGACATGTTGTCCTATCTTTACTTTTACAGTTTAGTCTGATTCTGGATTTTAAGTTAACCTTTATTGGCCATGGTTTTTGGCAAGACTTTACCTGCATTCGTTTATTTATGCAATTTTTTTTATTATTTCTAGAATTATAATGTGTTTGGATGGATTATTTAGTCTTCTTAAGAAAGATAAAATTTGGCACTCGCTAATTTTCACTTAGGTGGTTAGTAACTTAAAAAGCTTTCGGCAGTGATGGTAAGAATGAACCATTTAAGAAACCTATTTAAATTAAACTAAGGCTTGATCACCCAAGGTTTAATTGGGCGGGGTGTCACAGATGGTATCAGAGCATCAGGTTCTAGTGTCCATAGGATTTGTACGGCTTACTTCGTTTCAGCGTAACGTTTGGTTGTATTAGAGCCCTACAATTAGGACTGTTGATTCAATACCCGCTTTTGCGTTATCGTACATCTGCTCTTAAATTTTGTATAAACTATGTACTTATACAATTTGATCTTATTTCAGATGCCACCGAGGAAATAGAGAGCGAAGAGGGCTGAAGCCAGAAATGTGGTGAGGGAGGCTCATCAAGAACCACAGGTGCCGATACCACCACCCCCACCCGAGTTAATTTCCACTACTCAGGTTGCAGTGATGGTGGCTCAGGAAGTCGAGATAGCTATGAGGACCGTGGCATCCCACTTTCCTCAGCCCCAAGTACCTCCTCCCGTGGCACCGGTAGTTCAGGCTCCAGCAGGACCATCTACTTGGCAGCAAGTCAGAGAGAAATTTCAGAAAGGACATCCATCCGAGTTTTAGGGTAGTACCGATGGAGTAGAGGCGTGCAACTGGAAGAAAAATATCCAGCGCCACTTGCACATGCTAGAGTGCACCGAGGTACAGAAATAAATGCTAGCCACTTTTCGTCTGTCGAGAGCGGCCTTACGGTGGTGGGAGTCAGTTACCACCACCGAGGAAAGGGACACTTTGTCAATTTCTGAGTTTTGGGTGCAGTTTGATCGCAAGTATTTCCCTCCAGCAGTGGAGTCAGAGATGAGGAAGAAATTCAGTGAAGTGGTTTAGGGTGATCGCTCAGTCACTGATTATGAGGAGGAGTTTACCCGCTTGGCCAACTTTGTGCCAAATGAGGTGAGTGATGAGGAGAGGAAGAAGTCAAAATTTATGGAGGGCCTAACCTGGAGAATCAGACAGTATTTGATCGGTAATCCGTCGTTGGTAACCTACACATATGTCATCAATTCCTCTCTACTAAACCGTCAGGATCACCTTTTTCATGCGAAGGGAAACAAGAGAGGTGAGCATAGCCAACCGGGCAAGGTGGATGGAGGTAGTGGCAGCAGCGCACCATAGCAGCAAACAGTGGGCCAGTTAGGGCAGGATTCCCGACAGGGGAACCCTATCAAGAAGTTTAAGCACGGGAGGCATCGCTTTGACAGACAGGGCCAGCAGGGTCCCTAGCAACCAGTCCCTCGGGGCCGACAGGGCCAAGGGAAACAAAATGGACGACAGCAAGGCCAAGGTCGACAGGGCCAAGGGCAGAGACAGTTTCTGGGTCAGTGTTTCACTTGTGGCCAGCAGGGTCACAAGAGCAGGAATTGTCCACATCCAGACAGGGCACAATAACAGGGTGCCCAACAGGGGCAGCAGGCTTCGTTAGCCCCAGTAGTAGCACAGGCCCCACAGCAAGGACAGATGCAGTACAGACGTGTGTTCAACATCTGTGATATTCCTTTTCAGCCAGCACCTCCTGCACCGCCGGCAGTCGCGGGTATGTTTCCTATTCATGGACTTGGGGGTAGTATTTTGTTTGACACGGGGGCGACGCATTCGTTTATTGCCACTAGATTTGCACGGGCAGTCGGCCTATTAGCGACAGCTGACACTCATCTTATGTGCGTGGAGTCACCGATGGGTAGTGGGTCCCTTATACACTCGATTTGTAAGGGTGTGGACATTATGGTCGGGAGTTTGAGTCTAGCGGAGGAACTCCTAGTACTGGATATGGAGTGATATGACATCATCCTAGGCATGGATTGGTTGGCGCATTATAGGGCAATGGTTGATTGTTATGAGAGAACTATCGTGTTCTCCATCCCGGGATAAGAGATGTTCCTTGTGGCAATGCCACTCCCCGAGGGAGGATCCCGAACTCATTTATATTATATTGAGGAGGAGACCTCACATGGGGTTGTCGTATCTCTGGACTCAATCCTAGTTGTGGGGGATTTTAAGGATGTCTTTCAGGAGATATCAGGGTTACCACCCAGCAGGGAGATAGAGTTCGTTATTAACCTAGCACCGGGGACGGGACCAATTGCTAGGGCACCGTATCCAATGGCTCCTTCAGAGATGCGAGAACTGAGAAAACAGATTCAGGAACTCTATCGATGGAGTACATCGCCATGGGGTGCGCTGGTGTTATTTGTAAAGAAAGGGGATGGTTCATTTCATGTATGTGTAGACTATAGAGAGCTGAACAAAGTGAAAATACGTAATAAGTATCCGTTGCCGAGGATTGACGACTTGTTTGATCAGTTGAGAGGGGCTGCATACTTCTCAAAGGTCAATTTAAGATCGGGTTACCACCAATTGCGCATTCGTGAAGAGGATGTACCCAAGACCTTTTTCCTATCGCAGTACGGGTCATACGAGTTCAGAGTGATGTCGTTTGGGATAACTAATGCACCGGCAGTATTCATGGATCTCATGAACATAGTATTCAGGGAGTTTTTGGATCAGTTTGTGATTGTATTCATAGATGACATTCTAATTTGCTCTCGTACGGAAGAGGAACGCGCTGAACATTTACGAATGGTTCTACAAACATTGCGGGACCATCAGTTGTACGCCAAATTTGAGAAGTGTGGATTTTGGCTTCGAGAGGTTCAGTTCCTAGGTCACGTTGTATCTAGCAGAGGCATTGCGGTTGACCCATGTAAGGTATCGGCGGTGAGGGAGTGGGGACAGCCCACGACACCGACCGAAATTCGCAGTTTCTTGGGGTTGGCCGGTTATTATCGTCGCTTCATCAAGGGGTTTTCAAAAATTTTCGTACCTTTGACAAACTTAACGCGGAAGGGAGTACCCTTCATATGGAGTGACAGTTATCAGTTAGCATTTGATGAATTAAAGGACAAGTTGACATCAACACCCGTTCTTTTCTTGCCTAGGAGCAGAGTGGAGTACCGAGTCTATACTGATGCGTCCTTACAAGGACTTGGGGGTGTGTTACAGTAGGAGGAGAAGGCTATAGCTTATGCGTCCCTAAAGCTTAAGCCACATGAGAAGAATTACCCCACCCATGACCTCAAGTTAGCAGCAGTCATTTTTGCATTGAGGATATGGAGGCACAATCTTCTGGGCGAGCAGATCACTCTATTCACGGATCATAAGTCATTGCAGTATCTGTTCACTCAGAAGGATCTGAATATGTGGAAAAGAAGGTGTCTTGAATTCGTGAAGGACTACCAATTTGATATACAGTATCATCCTGGTAAGGCTAACGTGGTGGCAGATGCGTTAAGTAAAAGACCTATCGGGGAGTTGACATAAATTTGGAAGGAGAAGTGGAGTGAACTTCGACACGAGGATGAGATGGATAGAGAATACATGGAAGTTTTATCTATCACTCTCGAGAGTGTTATGCGGGTAGTGAGGGCACAGGCCGAAGACCCATTTTGTCAAGACAAGGTACTATAGTTACTAGCCGAGGGGGCAGAGTCCTACTCCATCAGCTCAGAGGGCGAACTACGGTTCAATAGTAGGCTGATAGTACCCAAAGATGATGATTTGAGGCATGCCGTTATGACGGAGTCACACGGGTCAAAATTATCGGTACATCCAGGTGGGGATAAAATGTATCAGGATATGCGAAGATTGTATTGGTGGCCAGGTATGAAACGAGACATTGCAGAATTTGTCTCAAAGTGTGTTACATGTCAGCTTGTAAAACTTGACCATCAGAGACCTTCAGGGATGCTACAACCACTAGATATTCTTGTGTGGAAGTGGGAGAGTATCTTGATAGATTTTATTACTGGGTTACCAACATCACAGAAGGGTCACGATTCCATATGGGTGATAGTGTATCGACTGACTAAGGTAGTTCATTTCTTATCGGTTCGTACGGATTTTGATACGATGCGGTACGCGCAGCTATTCATTTCAGTGATTGTTAAGCTCCACGGAGTTCCTATTAATATTGTGTCGGATCGAGACAAAATATTTGTGTCACATTTTTGGTAGAGCTTTCAGGAGGCCATGGCCACCGACTTACGGTTGAGTACGGTGTATCATCCACATACGGACGGTCAGATTGAAAGGGTAAACCAGATATTGAAGGATATGCTAAGGATGTGTGTCCTAGATTTTGGTGGAGGTTGGGATCCATACCTTCCTTCGGTGGAGTTTTCATATAATAACTCTTACCAATTCACTATCGGCATGGCTCCATTCGAAGAACTTTATGGGAGGCCTTGTCGTTCTCCCGCCTGTTGGTTAGAGGTGGGGGATAACAAGCTATTGGGGCCAGAGATGATACAAGAGACTTCCTCTAAAATAGATTTGATTCAAGGACGTATTCGAATAGCTTAGGATAGGCAGAAGAGTTATGCTGACGCCAATAGGAGACACGTGGAATTAGATGTGGGCGACCAGGTATTAATTCGAGTTTCTCCTATGAAAGGGATTATGAGGTTCGGCAAGAAAGGGAAATTAGCGCCGAGATATATGGGGTCGTTTCCTATCATTGAAAGGGTGGGACCAGTAGCTTACAGATTGGGACTCCCTGAGCATCTTCAGCGAATACACGATGTGTTCCATGTGGCATCACTGAAGAAATACAAGAGGAGAGAGAGAGCCTTCTGGCACATTCCACTGGACGAGATCGATTTGCAGCCAGATGTCTCGTATGAAGAAAGACCCGTGGCTATTCTGGATTATAGTGAGCGCAAACTACGATCCAAGGTGGTACCCTTAGTGAGAGTACAGTGGGGACATCACAATATGGATGAGTCCACTTGGGAACGGGAGGAGGATATACGAGAACAATATCCAGAATTATTCACAGCAGGTATTTTCTAATTTCGAGGACGAAATTGCTTTTGTAAGAGGGGAAGTATGAAATACCCCGTATTTCTGCTTAATTAGGAAAATACATTTTATTTAAATTATGTGAGTAGAGTAATTTAATGTGATATGTTTTATTTAAATTACGTGAGTAGAGTAATTTAATGTGATAAAAGACGTTTATTTAATTTACGTGAGAAGAGTAATTTAATGTGATATAATGATTAATAAAGATTAATATGACGATATAAAAATTTACTAAATGAGAGTAGTAAATTTTGAATGTTGATATGTACGGTCTAGTGATTATATGGACGTACCTGAATTATTTCAACCGAGTGTCACGCGTAGACAAAAATTGAAGATGAGATTAGAAAAATATTTTAGGAGACTCAAACGATAATTTAGAGTCCAGAGATGATTCCGAAAGGGTCAAATTAGTCAGAATAGTGTACCCGGGGGTACTAGTTGAGTGTCGGGTCATTTTCGGGTTAAACCGGGACCATTCGAAGGAATTTTGGTCTCTTTACATTTATGGGTAAGTAAACCTACGAATTTTGAAACCCTAGATCAGATTATAAGAGTTGAGGCTAGGGTTAGAAAGAAAGAAAATACACCATAGCCATTAGAGAAGAGAGAGAGACGATTTTCTAAGGAAAAAGAAGGAAAGAAGGGAAATTCTAAGGAGATTTCATCACAAAGTTGTTGGGAAGGAGGATTGAAGGATCAAAATCATCAACCATCATCAACAACCACGAAATCAGACCCTACAAATCATAAGACAAGTGGTTATTTGCAAAATAAATTGAGTTATAATACCCATATTTAAGCTTGATGAAGAACATGGTTTTTATAGTATTTTTGGTAGTAAGACACATGATTATGATCCATGATTGATAGGGATTGCATGTAGAACGTTTTTGGATTTCCAAATATTCTGATATCATAGAAAACTAAATGATTGAATCGAACTAAAAATCTGGAATTGTGATGAAAGATGTAAAGAATGTATTTTAGGGTTGTTGAATATTAATAAGATTTTTAGTTAATTTGGTCAAGATTTATAATGATTTTGTTGTTTTAAATCGTTAGTAATCATCCCAGAACATGTAGGAATGATTAGAAATTGTTGGTTGTAAATATGGTGGATTATCATGAGAGATAGATAGATAGATAAAAATGGTGAAACCCGCATGAGGAAGATGAACTGGGTCTGTCACTGCTTGATCGATCGATCGACCCTTGAATGTCGATCGATCGAGCAGTCGATCGATCGACCATATCCCATCGATCGGTCCACCCTGGCTGGACTGTAGAAAATTTTGTGAATAAATTTCCGTGTAATTACCGTCGCTTAATGGGAACCTTAGTGATGATATTTTACCTATGAGGAGACTTCATAAATACCAGTAGGTGTACCGTTAGATTTCTTCATAAATGATTGAGTGGGAATTTTGGAGAAATGGACCGACGGGGGAACGATCGATAGTCGTATGTTGAGATTGTGGGAATTTAGCTACGGATAGAGTAAGAGTAAATTCCGATAAAATACCAGTAGGTTAAAGTTAACTTAACTACTGAATTGAGGGAGGGGTAACTAGGACCCTTAGAGTTGCGTGAATACTCGAATAAATTGCAATAGTGAAATAAATTGTAAATTAATGAGTACGGTGAATATAAGTAAAATAGATTACGTACGGGCATGATTTTTTAGGTCGGGTGTGTACCTACTAAACTATATATAAAAGTTTGGGCTAATAGAATGTTACCTAAATTAATTATGTTAGGGTCGATGAGACATTCCGAACTAACATGAAGTTATTATATGTTTGGGGTCGATGTCAAATGCTGAACCAAACCTAAAACTAGTGTTGCGATGAAACAGTCCCAGACCAGAATATGTGTATATAAATATTTTTTTTATATAGTTGGGATTGATGGATAATTCCGAACGAACTCTTACTTGGGGTCGATGAATCATTCCGAACCAATAGTCCTTTATGTGTGGTAAAAGGGATATGTTAGTGATAACTGATATTAAATACATTATTGTGTGATAAAATATATACTATGTGCATAATCTACAGATTGAGAATAGTAGATAATGAACTGAATTGTGAATATCTTAGTAATAACTTATAGCGTGATGTAATTGTTACAAGAATAAGGATAACAAGAAGTAAATAAGTTACCTACGCTTATGTGTAGTATCACTAGGTGAACTAAGTATCCTTGTTAAACATGCACTATAGAAGAGAGGTGAGGAAGTTCAAGGGAGTTGTACGAAACCTTTATATGTGTAATCAATAACTCAATTGTGATGACTGCTTGCAAAATATTTTCAAATGTTTTTTAGTACTAACTCTTGCTATGTAAAAATTTTAAAAACCTTTTAGGTGCCCAGCCACAGGGACACCCAGCATGATTTCATTCTAGTGATTTGGGAGCTGCAGCACGTGTGGATGTTGTAGGGATTGTTTAGACGCTTCCTCTTTTTCAGTTCTAGTGCAGGATTTCAATTTTCGTATTCTTGTTGGGACATGTTGTCCTATATTTACTTTTACAGTTTAGTCTGATTCTGGATTTTAAGTTATCCTTTATTGGCCGTTGTTTTTGGCAAGACTTTACGTGCATTCATTTATTTATGCAAATTGTTTTATTATTACTAGAATTATAATGTGTTTGGATGGATTATTTATTCTGCTTAAGAAAGATAAAATTTGGCACTCGCTAATTTTCACTTAGGTGGTTAGTAACTTAAAAAGCTTTCGGCAGTGATGCTAAGAATGAACCATTTAAGAAACTTGTTTAAATTAAATTAAGGCTTGATCACCCAAGTTTTAATTGGGTGGGGTGTCACACACCACTAACCAATTGATATTTAATTTTCTCCACCTCTTTCTCTCGCAGAATGTCTCAGCGCTTACAAGATGTGCCCACAATGTTCACTACATTATTAACTAAGAAGAAAAACTCATTAATGTCTTTAAGATCGGTTGCAACTTTTACAACTGCCAACTAAAGTTGATGTGCAAAACAATTTTCATAAAATGCTGACTTGTTCTCCTTCAAAATAAGTGATTTGATCCCATTGTACTCTCCTTGCATGTTACTTGCCAAAACGTAACCTTGACCATGAAAAGTTTTTACACTCAAATTATGCTTATTGAAAAATTGATCAAGTGAAGCTTTTAATGATTTAGCGGTAGTGTCAGCAACATGTACCATACCCTTGAATCTTTCCATCACAAAACCGCTCTTATTCGCATAACGAACGACAATAGACATTTGTTCTTTGATTGATACATCACGTGCTTCGTCAATAAATATCGCAAATGGATCTCCACCAAGATATTTTAATATTGTACTAGTAATCTCACTGGAAATTGTATTAACAATATCTTTTTGAATGTTTGGACGTGTCAATTTATGATTACCCGGTGCATTTTTAAGAACAACTTTGTTAACTGATGCATCTATTTTGGCAAGCCATTATGAAATTTCAGGAAAGTTACCTTTATTCATGGAGTCCTCTGATTCATCATGCGAACGAAAAGATAAAGCTTGTCGCAAAATAAATCAAATAACATCAATAGTTGTAATTAGATGTAGACGATAATCATCTTCCCACTCCTTCGATTGCTTATCAAATAACGCCGCAATATGTTTATTTCGATTAAATAAATTTTGAGTCTTCATATAGGCCGCATTATGTCCCTCAGAGTTAACATGTTTTTGTAGTTGATCTTATTGTTTCCAATTGTCAAAACCACCTCTAACAAAAGCATCACTTTTATTTTTGTCTGAGAATTCCAGACAAAACAAATAACTAGGAAAATAAAATGCTTCATCCTTTGAAATGTTATATTCCAACCAACTACCAAATTAGGTGAGCCAATTTGAAACGAAATGTCGATCCCTATCTCCCGTTAATTTTTTACAATAAAGAGGCATAGAAGGTTGGCAAGGACCCATTTGCAAGTAAGCTAGTCTAACATTGTCTTAATAGTTCACATCATAATCCCGAATGCGTAGTCGTAAGCTAGGATCCGAAGGAAGATTTGTGAAGTCAACTTCGATGCGAGTTCGATATACTCTAGAAGGTTCCTCTTCGACAACATTGGTTGGAATTGAAAGTGATGTGACATTGTCGATTGGAGAGACTTCTTCATGGGCTCTTTTGAAGAAATATTTTTCAAGAGACTAGCAATCCTTAAAAAAATTATTATTACGAAATTATAGTGGCATTCAATTGAAACCATCTTCAAAAAATTAAATTGAAACCCATCTTCAAAAAAAAATTGAAAACCCTCTTAATAATAAATCAACAACTAGACAAGATACCCCAAACCAACAAATAAATCAATAAACATATTATAGATACCCCAAACCAACAAATAAATCAACAAACAAATACCTTAAACCTAAAAATAAATCTACAACTAGACAAGATACCCTTTTTTTTAGAGAAAAGGGATAGTACCCCCACAAATATTATTAAAATAAGCCTTATAAGGCAATAGCTCAAACAAAATGAAACTAGAGGTTGAGCCAAATGCTCTAGCTAGAAAGCAATAAATAAGGGGATTTATAATCATCCCCTTTACAAAAAGCTAATGAATGCAAAAAAATTGGGATTTTATAAATAATCCCATTACAATTTAACTTTTCTAATTTGAGAAATACCAATTCTATCCATATGAAGAAGGAATCTAATCATATTAGGAAGAGATAATAGGACCTACAATTAATAGAATTTTGGGAAGGAGTTGCCATCAAAGCCAAGGAGTCAGCAACCGAATTTAATTCTCTCCAACAATGAGAAATCCAGAGATGATGAAAAGACTGAATGATATCCATAGTGTGACACCCCGCCTAATTAAACATAGGGTGATCAGGCCTTTATTAAATTAAACAGGTTTCTCAAATGGTTAAATCTTTTCATTACTGTCGAAAACTTTTTACTTACTAATCCCCTAAGTAAAAATTAGACCGGTGCCAAATTTTATCTTTCTTAAAACAGATAAATCAACCATGCGGAATAAAGTATAAAAATAACCATGTACTATAACCCAATCAACAAAGTGTAAGTACAAAAGAATAAGAGTAATACCAAATAAACCATTGGCTAAAATCCCAAAATAATAGTAGACCAACACCTAGTCTGAGACTAAACATCTGAGACTGATACCGGACCACAAGTCCATACAAAGAATAGTGTGAGATCCTGCACTAGATCTGAATGAGAGATATCGTCTAATTGAAATCCCGTAAGCATCCACTGTGCTGCAGCTTCGAGTCCCTGGAATGGAATCATCATACATGGCGTCCCTGTGGCTGGACACCTAAAAGGTTTTGAAAACATTTTGTAGCAAGATTTAGTACTCAAAACATTTTGAAAATATTTAACAAGCGTTTATCACAATATAAAATGCGGTTATTGATTACACATGTTAGGTTCTCGTACACTCTCTTGAGTTTACTCACCCCTCATCTTTTGTGCACACCTAACTTTCTACACTTAGCCTACCTAGCCATATCTTCCAAGCTAACTAAGAGTAAGTAATCATCTGAACTTATCTATACTTAAGCTCTCGTATCGCCCACACAGTACATACATTTCATTAACATCTCGCGAAGGTTAATTAATACTCAAGTAACATTTCACCTATGTTATGTTTCAAAATTCCTAATTTAGTTTCACTACTAAATTTCTACAATTATCACAATTTCTATCTTCCCACTTTAGTAATTAAGTTTCACTACTTAAATTACTAAATAGATATTATATATTTAATGTTACATTTCGTAATTAAGTTTCACTACTTAACTTACCAGTTCGGTATGTATCTTTAAATACATAATATCTATCAATCTACTAATACACAGAAGTAGAATATCATCAAGTATATATTTCACACACAATATATACTAAATATCAGTTATTAATATTTTGTCCTTTTTACACACGTAAGGGACTCTTGGTTCGGAATGATTCATCGACCCCAAGTAAGAATTGTTTCGGAATGATACATCGACCCCAATTATTTATATACACAAATTCTGGCTCGGACTCTTTCATCACTCCACCAGCTCAAAGGTTTGGTTCGACATTTTACATCGACCCCAAACATATAATAACCCTATGTTAGTTCGGAACATCTCATCGACCCTAACATAGTTAATTTAGGTATACTTCTCTTCGCCTAAAAGATCATATAATTCAGTAGGTACATGCCCGACCTATTAATTATGTTCGTACGTAATATTTTAATCTCTTATATCTACCGTACAATATTCGCTTTACGATTTATCTCATTAATCGCATTTATTTGAGTATTCACACAACTCTAAGGGTCCTAGTTACCCCTCACATATAATTTCAGTAGTTATTACTTACCCTACTGGTCTATTACTTGAATTGACTTTACCTCACCTCGTAACTCAATTCAGAGTTCCCCCGATACTCTACTAAATCGGATTATTCTCCTCGGTCCATAATCCAAGTCCTACACTCAATGGCCTTATCGGACCTCGACAATATACCTACTGGTCTTATTCTCACTCCCATATAAGTAAAATATAAATCATAGGATACCATTCATTCTCGAAAATCAAAGAAACCTTAAACACGGAAATTTCAGGAAAAACAGCTTACGTCGATCGATCGACTATTGGGTTCGATCGATCGACATTCGAGATCGATCGATCGATCGATCGAGCAGGGACATACGCAGTTTGTCTTCTTCGTTAACCTTTTCCTCCATTAACAAATCTCCAAACTTCATTATAGTCCACCAAACTTCAACCCAATGATCCTAACATGTTTCCACATGTACTAGGACAATTTCTAACGTGTCAAATACATCAAAACCCCAATTCCTTTAAAGAAATAGTGAATTAAATCCAGAATTTCTTAAAACCCTAGTTATGGTTTTCTTCCCATATATGCATTCAAAACCCAGATTTTATTCTGAAATAATCATCAAGTCTACTTTGAATATTAATCCTCTACATATGTTAAATCATTCTACATGCGATTCCTATCCTAACATGTATAAATATCATTATTCCCCTATTAAGATATTGATTTAACAAAACTACTCAAAAACCCTACACATGAGTATTATAACTTTATAATTTTTGTAATAAACAACTTGCCTTGACAGAGGGAATCTGATTTCGTGGAGTTGATGATGGATTGATGCTTCTCTTATTCAATCCTTCCTCCTTTGGCTCCTAGGGTGCAAGATCCAAACCCAACCTTCTCGAAAGCATCTTCTAAGCCTTGAGATGGGTTTCTCCTTCTCTCTAATGGCATTGGTGTTTACATGGGTTTTCTAACCCTATCCCATCTTTCATACGGCTGATAAAAGGCTCTCAAATTCGTAGGTCTCCATACCCTCTCATGTTAAAAGACCAAAACGCCCCCGAACGGTCTCGGTTTAGTCCAAAATTACCCCGAGACTCAACTAGTACCCCCGGGTATACTATTTTGACTAATTTGACCCTTCCGGACTCATCTGTGACCTCTAAATTATCATTTGAGTCACTTAAAAATATTACTCGTTCTCACCCCAACACGGTCTACATGCGTTAAGTAACTATTTACCACTCGCACTAAGTAAATATAATGAGGCAATATAAAGCGGTATCTATCTCTCGATTAATATTCCATAATTACACTTTTTAATAAATCTCATTAAATTACTCCTCTTAGTAATTTAAATTAAGCCGTATTTTCTCATTTAATTCTCCAATTTAATTAAATAGAATATTCAGAAATACGGGGTATTACATACTTTCCCCCTTACAAAGGAATTTCGTCCTCGAAATTAGGATGAGGCTGGTATTAAGACTAAGGACCTTAAACATCACTGCATCCTCTAATATCCAAAATCAAATCATATCATCCTAACGATAGCCCCAAGTACATGCCTTTATTCATTATAAACTCTTATCACATGTTACCCATGCCGCATATATCATAATTAAGTCCCACTACTTAATTTCTCTATAGATTTTTCCCAATCTAACGTTAACTCTTGAAATTAAGTTTCTCCCTACTTAATTTACCCTTTTTTATGTATTTCTCTATATATAACATCTATGTGTATACTATCACTCATAAGTAGAATATTATATGGTATACCTTATAATATATATTGTCGGACCAACTATCACACAATATATATTACAAGGGAAATTGGTCCGGCAAAATCATCTGCCCCAATAATCCTATCATTTACATTGGTCCGAAAATCCCTCGACCCCAAGGTAAATGTAATGCATATGTTGATTCAGACCTTCCGTCGATACCAATATTTATCATCGATTTGGTTTGAAAAATCATCGACCCCAAATCGATCCTTCATGTATTGGTCCAGAACATCATCGACCCCAATACAGAATTTAAGCATACTTATTATCGCACATAAGTAGGAAATCATAAGGTATATATATCTTACACGTAACATATACTATCAACACCTATTTTATAACCACCCCCCTTTTATAACACTTTTGGGGTTATTGGCTCGGAATCCCACCTCAATCACCAATAGTGATTGGTTATATTGTCTCGGAATCACACTATGAGCACAATATAAGTATATATATCTCATCACACATGACTAGACAATTTTTGAGCCATATATTTCGCACTTCATATAGTCTAAAATGTCATACCCCAATAGAATGTCCTCATAACATGCGTTAAGAACTAAGAGTTTGGAATTTCTCCTCGAACCACACCTCAAAGTACATGTATTGTTCGTAATAGGTACCCACGAACCTAATCCTTATGTACAGTCCATATAGGCACTCACACTACCTATAAATATTCTCATATAGATATACGTTCAACCTATGAATTGATCAGTGGGCTTCTCTAAAATTTCACTATCGTAAGGGCGTATTATCATCCTTTCTCACTAACATTGAGTCGTAGGCGACACAACATACTCAAAATAAAACTTTATCTCTATTCCTCCATGACCATCTCTCACAGGGTGGAATTTTAGGATTTCATCCTGATTCACAACCATGTAGAGCGGCACCATTCACTTGTGCACTCTTCCTTTTCAACTACATACTAATCCATCCCGGTCACCCCATTCCGTTACCCCAACGAAATGTTGGATTAATTATGATGTTCACAGCCCATTAATAATTTATAAGTCTGTCTCCTCATTCCATCATTGGAAACGTAGGTTCACTACCACATTCTAGTCGCTCATTTTGAGTCCATCTTTCTATTTCAACTAGTGGTGTGTCTAGAGATAATCTCACTATGTCTCTTCCTTAACACCGCTTCCCACTTACGTCATCTTTCCTCAAGTGGTACTCTATTCACCTTTCTCTATGGGTATATTATACTTCGCAATCCGTGCACTCTTCGTAATTGGCGCACTTTTAGGGTTGGTTACTATAAGAATCAACATTTTAGTAACGCGTAAGTCACTCTCAACTCTCAGTTAAGTAGCACCTTGCATCACTTCTTCACAATAGTTAGGCCTCCCAAATCAAGAGATAACTTTTGAACGGCTTCCCACCGACTTTTATCCCATAGGGTGTGTTGTCTCTCTCAACACATATAAGCTTTGATCATCGTCTATCTCCCATGACGTTCAATCCATTTCATCGATACAACTTGCCTCATAACTTCCCCATCGCCACACTTATCAAATGAAATCTTTCTGCATCCCTCTATCTCGGATGACTAAGAAAGAAAATTGACTAGGGCACCCATACACCCTTTTCTCCATGCACATTTGCAAAAACATTGCAAACGTCGCACTCGTAACATGATTTTCCTCAACTCTAGCCTTGTCTTCACGGCGTGACTACAAACTCGAGGGTATTCTCAATCTTCTATCGACTAAAAATCAAATTCTTGCCCATAAATTCCCACTTATCCCTTCGTGTTGATGTAAAATTTTCAGTGTTTTCCCACAACACTACCGGTTCCACTGATTCCCTAGTATCTAACAACGTCTCTTCTCCTGACCTGCATAAAAATTTAGTCGCATCCCCTTTCGCAACTGAACTTAAACAAGGACTTCTCGCCATGCATTCTTAGTGAGCATTATTGGAACAACATATAGTCGAGATACTCAAATTCCATTCCTCGACAATATGTGTGACCATACTCCAATATCTCTTCAGGAGTCAAGTGGCACTACACTTATACTATCACTAAGTCCTTAGCACTAATCATAACAACGAGCTCGATCTCTCCGCTCAGCGGTCATACGATATACCTTGAATCGCATCATTAAAGTCCCTATACACCGGGATCAATCACTATGAGACATCCATAAACTCTTAAGTCTCCAACATACTGATGAATAATGCGAGCACGACCCTCTTTTAGGTGAGGAATCATCAAATACTTCATTCACTTGAGGCTAAAAGTCATGTACTTTCTTGCCCATCGCACTGGTGGTTCAAATGGTTCCCGGACATAATACGCTTGTCCTTAAAGAAATGAAAAACTTATCGGAGTTATTATTCCCTTAAATAACTTTGGACAAGATCAACACACGTGGTCTTACGTCCCACATAAGACATCTTTTCATAAATCCCCTTATTCCAGGACACACTGACTGGTTTAGGGTATTCCTCCTCTCGGACTTGGCAGCCTTGATTTTTAAAACTATCATCATGGTTCCCTTAGTTTGGCTGACCAAGGAGCGCAATATTAGACTTAACAGTCCCGAATTAGGATCAAATCAATGAATCCCTTAGTGGGTTTCCACTTGTGGCTTGCACTAGCCCCATTACATTCAACCTTACTCTTTGACTAAATCCTTAAACTCTTTTAGCTTCGCCCACCTAGGAGCATTTACCTCAACCTTGTAAGAAGCACCATACTGCCTTCATACACATAAGTCGTCTAAGAAGAGTTTTACCAAAATTGTGAACGACAACTCGAGAGTCCATTCTCTCAAGGGATCTTTTTCCCTTATAACTATCTCATCGGGTACAAGTTCACTTCAACAGATAAATTTCTTTCTCACAGTTGGACTTTACCGGGCTTTCATGTGATGGGTTCAGAAATTTCCATTCAATTCGCTTCTAAACCATCATTGGAGAAATTTGCGGTTAAACTATACGTAAGGTCCCTCTATTTGTATATTGACCCTCGGTCCAAATGTGGTGACTGGTATCCCCACCACATTGCCTAAAAAATATTTACTCAAATTTTCACTTCTAATTATTTCTACTCTATCCTAAATGCCAAAACCTTTGTACATTCTACTTCCATTGGTTAACATGCACAGTCGTCGTTTTATCAAATTTTTTTCACGGGTCGTTCTATTCCAAGGTCTTTCAGACCTTCTCCCATTATCACTGCGTTGGGCGGGTTTAGGTTAGCCTCACCCTTTGCCTTCGCGATACTTAGAAAAATGTCTGATATGCCCCAACAGTTCTTGCAACATCTACTTCCATTACACACTAGGAGTGACCTCGATAACGGTCATCTCTCGTGTGATTACCATCCTCAAACACCCTATGCTTCATGCCGAGCTCCTCCCTCCTGCAGTCCTTCCAATGCCAATGCTGGTCCTACCGCCATGTTCGACGTACCATGCCCAATCTAACTCGTATATATAACACTACATCTACTAAATAGCAGGAGAACGTAAACTACGTACGTAGAGGAGTACAACAATCTTAAGATAGGGCTCTATATCAATCAAATGATATGCTGAAAACGTAGTAATCCGTACAAATCATATGGATACTAGAACCTGATGCTCTGATACCATCTGTGACACCCCGCTTAATTAAACATCGTGTGATCAGGCCTTTATTAAATTAAAACATGTTTCTCAAATTGTTCGTTCTTAGCATCATTGTCGAAAACTTTTTAATTACTAATCTCCTAAGTAAAAATTAGACCCATGCCAAATTTTATCTTTCTTAAACAGATAAATCAACCATGCAGAATAAAGTATAAAAATAACCATGTACTATAACCCAATGAACAAAGTGTAAGTACAAAAGAACAAGAGTAATACCAAATAAACCATCGGCTAAAATCCCAAAATAATAGTAGAACAACCACTAGTCTGAGACTGATACCGGACCACAAGTCCATAAAAAGAATAGTGTGATATCCTGCACTGGATCTGAATGAGAGATATCGTCTAATCAAAATCCCGTAAGCATCCACTGCGCTACAGCTTCGATTCCATGGAATGGAATCATCATACACGGCATCCCTATGGCTGGACACCTAAAAGGTTTTGAAAACATTTTATAGCAAGAGTTAGTACTCAAAACATTTTGAAAATATATAACAAGCGTTTATCATAATATAAAATGATGTTATTGATTAAACATGTTAGTTTCTCATACACTCTCTTGAGTTTACTCACCCCTCATCTTTTGTGCACACCTAACGTTCTACACTTAGCCTATTCCAAGCTAACTAGGACTAAGTAATCAGCTGAACTTATCTATACTTAGGCTCTCGTATCTCCCACACAGTACATCCATTTCATTAACATCTCGCGAAGGTTAATTAATACTCAAGTAACATTTCACCTATGTTATGTTTCAAAATTCCTCATTTAGTTTCACTACTAAATTTCTACAATTATCACAATTTCTATCTTCCCACTTTTGTAATTAAATTTCACTACTTAAATTACTAAATATATATTATCTAATTAAAGTTACGTTTCGTAATTAAGTTTCACTACTTAACTTACCAGTTCGGTATGTATCTTTAAATACATAATATGTATTAATATACTAATACACGGAAGTAGAATATCATCAAGTATATATTTCACACACAATATGTACTAAATATCAGTCATTACTATTTTGTCCTTTTTACACACGTAAGGGACTCTTGTTTCGGAATGATTCATCGACCCCAAGTAAGAATTGGTTCGCAATGATGCATCGACCTTAATTATTTATATACACAAATTTTGGCTCCAACTCTTTCATCACGCCACCAGTTCAAAGGTTTGTTTCGGCATTTTATATCGACCCCAAACATATAATAACCCTATGTTAGTTCGAAATATCTCATCGACCCTAACATAGTTAATTTAGGTATACTTCTCTCGACCTAAAAGATCATATAATTCAGTAGGTACACGCCCGACCTATTAATTATGTTCGTACGTAATATTTTAATCTCTTATATCTACCGTACAATATTCGCTTTACGATTTATCTCATTAATCGCATTTATTTGAGAATTCACACAACTCTAAGGGTCCTAGTTACCCCTCACATATAATTTCAGTAGTTATTACTTACCCTACTGGTCTATTACTTGAATTGGGTTTACCTCACCTCGTAACTCAATTCTGAGTTCCCCCGATACTCTACTAAATTGGATTATTCTCGTCGGTCCATAATCCAAGTCCTACACTCAATGGCCTTATCGGACCTCGACAATATACCTACTGGTCTTATTCTCACTCCCATATAAGTATAATATAAATCCTAGGATACCCATTCATTCCTGGAAATCAAAGAAATCTTAAACACAGAAATTTCAGGAAAAATAACTTACGTCGATCGATCGACTACTGGGTTCGATCGATCGACCTAATCAATCGATCGACATTCGAGATCGATCGAGCAGGGACAGACCGAGTTTGTCTTCTTCGTTAACCTCTTCCTCCATTAACAAATCTCCAAACTTCATTATAGTCCTCCAAACTTCAACCCAATGATCCTAACATCTTTCCACATGTACTAGGACAATTTCTAACGTGTCAAATACATCAAAACCCCAATTCCTTTAAAGAAATAGTGAATTAAATCTAGAATTTCTTAAAATCCTAGTTATGGTGCTCATCCCATATATGCATTCAAAACCCAGATTTTATTCTGAAATATGTAATACCCCATATTTTCAGGCTATATTAATTTGGGGATTTATTAAATTTAATGTGAGTTAATTATTTAATAAAAAAAATCCGGAAACTAATTATGTTATAATTATTAACGTGACGAGAGTTTGTAATTATATGAAATTTTTTGAATATTAATAATGAGCAAAGTAATATATTATATTGGTTATATTGAATGTCATGAGTGAGTTAAATGACAATTTCGGAAATTTAAGTCGGGACGTGCTAGTGTCGCGTCGGGACTAAATTTTGATAAATAAAAATTGAATATTTATAAGTCATTCGTATGGTCATTTTGAGTGCGCCAACACGTCCAGAAGGGTCGAGATAGTCAGAAAAGTGTACCCGAGGGTTTAGTTTGGGTCTCGGGGAGATTTTAGGCCTAATTAGTACCCCGGGAGGGCATTTTGGTCATTTCACATTTATGGGTAATTAAACCCACGAAAATCAGTAGTCTATATCATCCATTTAGGTTAGTCAGCTAGGGTTAGAAATCAAAAATACAAGAACGGCCATAGGAGAGGAAGGAGAGATCTCTCAAGGCAAATTCAAGGCCCAAAAGCCATCCGTTTGCACCGCCACCACCACCAACGCGTAGATCGCGTAACGGACTACGCAACCACACCAAAATCATCTGCAAATCAGAACACCAAAAATCCCAGGCAAGGGTTTATCTTTCTTATTTCGTTGATGCATCTTTCATATTAGTGTAGGTATGATTAGGATGATTTTTATGGAAGAAAACCTAAGATTTGAGATATGAATCGCATGTAGTTATGGTTTAAATGATAATTCTGGAAACCCTTGCCATGTAGAGGAATTTACACATGAAATTATGATGTTTATAAGAATAAATTTCTGGAAAAACAGATTGGAACCATGATTTAGAGATTTCTAGGGTTCTTGAATATTTAAATGAATTATGGCATGATTAATCCATGTTTAGTGACGTAAATTGACATGCTTTACGTAGGAAATGTATGATATCATGTTAGGATGTTAGTAGTACAAATTTTGAGACGTTTGGGATTGTAAAATATGGATTTGGTGTAAGTTCGAAGATGAAACCCGTAACTGCAATTCTGCGAAATCGTTTAAGTTTATCCCAGGCGGACCGGTCCGGGTCTGAGGCGGATCGGTCCGATTGACCAGATTGGTTCTTTTATTCTGAGGCGGATCGGTCCGTTGATGATCGGATCGGTTCTTTTCCAGGCTTCATCGGTTCGCTTGCGGTCCGGGGTATACTGGACTTCAGTAGTCGGATCGGTCCGGGTATGAGGCGGACCGGTCCGGTTAGCCGGATCGGTTCTTTTATAGAATCCCTGAGCGTTATGTAGTAAGTGGAAAGGTTCCTCAAAATTTAAGTAAGATGTGAACGGTTATACATGATAACTAAATAATGATAAATAAAAGTCGTAACTGTGGGATTTGAGAATATACCCATTATTGATATAGTAATATTAGAATAGTTATATGATTGTGTATGCATATGCTATCTATATGTGAAAAACATGCCCACGCTACTTGCTATCCCAGAGGTTGCCGCGCTGGGACGATCTTATCCTGTGTCGCCTTATGGGGGATATTGACTCGTACCCTAGAAGATAGATATCCTTGGTACAGGCTATCGGAATGATAGTTCAGACGGTCGTAAGAGACGCGGGTATGTGCTTTCCTCTTAGAGACTTGGAATATATGCTTCGCCTCCTATTGTTTGTGTGTAGATATCCTTGGTACAGGCTATCGCAGTGATAGTTCGGACGGTCCTAAGAGACGCAGACATATGCCATCCTCTTAGAGACTTGGAATCTATGCTTCACCTCAATATTATTTGAGTATGTGTTAATACAGTTCGAGAGTGATTCCGAATTTGTATTCCCTTAGTACGAGTGATACGGGGATTGGATAGTAGAGTATGCCCGCACCATAGTTTTTTATTTGGGGTGCTGTTATGATATATATATATTTTACGAGTAGTTAATTTATATATGAAATTCTGAAATCTGGAACTGCCTACTGTGATTTGATATGTAGGACATGGTTGATGACTCAAATTGTAAATACTTGTTTTGAGAAAGTATAATATGAAATTGGAAAACTTTATTAATTAATAAAGTTAAAATGAGAACTTTGGTTACTAATTGAAATATTCTTTTCAAACAATTGAATCGTTAAATTTTGAATCCTGCGAATAACCCAAGATAAGTTAAACCATTGGGAAAGGATAGCGTGATATGTGTGAGATAGACCACTGGGAAGGTTAGTGCGATAGGTGTGCACATTAGAAGAGAGGTGAGAATTTCTCAAGAGAGTGTCGCACTAATATGTTGTTGCATTGGCCTGTATCAATTTAAATACTTGCTAAACGAATTTTTAAATCATACACACTATCGGGCTCTGACCCGTTTCTTTTTCTCTCTCTCTCTTGTATATATATGTATGTATCACAGGTGCCCATCCACAGGGGCGGCTTACTTAGGATTCCTTGGAAGGAATGCGTTGCAGGTTAGGTGGGAGTTACAGGTCTCTTGATTAGACGACTTCGTTCATTCGGATCCACTCTTAGTACTTTCATTTAGTTGGGCATGTGTAGCTCTTTCCATTATTCTGTTGTTATTGAACATTTGTATTTCAATTATTTCCAGTACTGTTACGATGGGATTTATTCGGTTTGGATGTGTGACTTTAGATTTCGTATGTTGACATTCGATTGACATATGTTTTAAATTATTTGGATTATGTTGCAGAATTGATGTGGAGTGATTATTACTTTTTGAATGTTGTTAATAAAATAAATAAATAATCATTCTTTAAATAAAATTTGGAAAGCTATGTATGAAAATGGTTTTGACACTTAGCTTAATTAATTAGGGTGTTAAATTGGAAAAATTTATTTTTATCGACAGTGATGCTGAGAATGAACCAATTGTTCACCTTGATTTAATTTAATAAAGGAGTGATCGTCCGGTATTTAATTAGGCGGGGTGTCACAAAATAATCATCAAGTCTACTCTGAATATCAATCCTCTACATATGTGAAATCATTCTACATGCGATTCCTATCCCAACATGTATAAATATCATTATTCCCCTATTAAGATATTGATTTAACAAAACTACTCAAAAACCCTACACATGAGTATTATAACTTTATAAGTTTTGCAATAAACAACTTGTCTTGACAGAGGGAATCTGATTTCGTGGAGTTGATGATGGATTGATGCTTCTCTTCTTCAATCCTTCCTCCTTTGGCTCCTAGGGTGCAAGATCCAAACACAACCTTCTCAAAAGCATCTTCTAAGCCTTGAGAATGGCTTTCTCCTTCTCTCAAATGGCATTGGTGTTTACATGGATTTTATAACCCTAACCCCTCTTTCATACGGCTGATAAAAGTCTCTCAAATTCGTAGGTCTCCATACCCTCTCAAGTTAAAAGACCAAAACGTCCCCGAACGGTCTCAGTTTAGTCCAAAATTACCCTGAGACTCAACTAGTACCCCCGGGTATACTATTTTGACTAATTTGACCCTTCCGGACTCATCTGTGACCTCTAAATTATCATTTGAGTCACTTAAAAATATTACTCGTTCTCACCCCAACACGGTCTACACGCGTTAAGTAACTATTTACCACTCACACTAAGTAAATATAATGAGGCAATATAAATCGGTATCTATCTCTCGATTAATATTCCATAATTATAATTTTTAATAAATCTCATTAAATTAGTCCTCTTACGTAATTTAAATTAAGCCGTATTTTCTCATTTAATTCTCCAATTTAATTAAATAGAATATTCAGAAATACGGGATATTACACATAGTGGCCTGGATAGACCATGGAGGTTTACCTTTCTTTAGAATAAAATCAATCAATAATTTGGAATCATATTCCATCATAACTAATTCCAAATTTATATTAAGATTCTTACACATGTTACTTCCTTCCAATATTGCACAAGCTTCGGCATGAATAGAGTAATCAAATCCCAAGTATATATGAAAACCACTTATAAAGTGCCCTTTAAAATCCCTTAAGACTCCCCCTATACCATAAGGACCAGGATTACCCTACGATGCTCCATAAACATTAAGCTATAACATACCTTTCATAGGTTTAGCCCATACACATTTGATAAATTTCATTTGAAAGTGTTTAACTCTAAGCTGGAACCATGAATTAGCATAAGAGTCCTCTTGATTGCATCTGTCTTTAAAATCAATGACTGATCCCAACTCAGTTAATCTAGAATGAACATTTCTAATGATAAATTATGATGACACAAAGGAATTTTCAAAGTTTTTTTGATTTCTGGACTTCCATATCTCCCACATGATCATTTTAGGGAGATTTAAGAAAATGAAATTTTGATGATCTTTATTAGGCATGTGCAGTCACCATGACATAAGAAGATTTCCGCAAGATTGAAACTTAAAAGAGATACCAAGTCTTGCCCCAAAAAATTCCACACTTCTTGAGCTATAACACATTTACAAAGCAGGTGATCTGTAGTTTCTATTTCAGCTTCACAGTTCCTGCATCTATAGTTTCTAGACAATATACCACAAACCAACAAATAAATACCCTATATCTAAGATACCTTCATCAGATGCAGCAGGGGAACGGAAAAAGGGAGGCCGAAATAGGGGAAAGGAACAAGGGAGGATGGAACAAGGGAGGGAGCAGAACAAGGGAGGCCGAAACATCCTGTTGAGGATAGCTCTCATGTTTGTCTTCGGAATAAGGAACAAAATAGGGGAGAGTTTTTTGGTTCTTGTTTTGGGTGTTTTTTTTGTGTGTTGTGATGTTCTGTCTCGTTTGTTATATTAACTTTTTTTTTTAAGTCTGAGAGGTACATGTTCCCTCCCCCCCCCCCCCCCCCCCAGTTACAAAATAGGTTTACCCCTGACTAGAGCGACCATGGATGGTTTATAGCGGAGAACATGCACGTTCTCATCTTTTTAATTAGTGGATTTTCGATAGAGTTTTTCACGATTTGTTATTATAAGGGGTGGAGGAGATTGAGGCTTTGTTTTCTAAAAATATTTTGGAGATAAATGAAAGGAAATGAAGGGAAATTGTATTTTTTATCGGAGAGAAAAGAAAGGAAATGTTTTAATAAACTCTTTTCCTTTCTGAGAGAGTAGCTACAGCAGAAATATTGCGACTTCTTAAATAAAATCCAATTTTAATTAATCCCAAGTATTAGTTAAACCCTAAAACATGCATCTAGATGATTTATCAAATAAAATATAGCATGCAGGATAAAACAAACAATTTAAGGAAAAATCAAACACATGCTTGTGAGGAAAAATCCCCCAAAGGGGCAAAACCATTTATTTTCATTATAATATTATAACAGTACAATTTCGGATTACAATGAAAATACAAGTGACTAAGAATTACCCTCAGGTATCGGATTCTGTAGTCGGCGGCTGAAAATATCCCTTTCTATGAGGGTTGCAATGAAGAAGAGAAACGGCGTCTCCACAAATTTGTCGGCTGGAATTTTCCCTTTCCAGGAGGACAGCAATGAAGAAGAAAGACGGCTTCTTCTCAAGGGTTGAACAATAACAAAATTGTGTTCTAGGGTTCCAAAAGATTCACATAAGTAATTGGGATTTTTGTGTGTGAATCAAAAATATGTTTGGCACATAAAAAATTGAAGTCTTGTTGTGTTTGTACTCTTAAAAATGTTTTCTCAAAGACTTGAAAAAATACACCAACGAAGTAGGAATATATATAGAAAATAAAAGCTGGTGGATTAAAATCTCACGGAACTGTTCGAACTTATCCCAGGTGGACTGGTTCGGTTTGGGGACGGATCGGTCCGACCTCGGATCAATTCTTTTAAATATTGGCTTCTTCGGTTCACAATCGGTCCGTGTTCTACTGGACAAATCAAGGCGGATCGATCCGATAGGGAGGCGGACCGGTTCGGCTTCCTAGAAAAACAAGAAACTTTTAAAAGCCTCATTTTGCTTGAAAAAACTTACTTCTTATTTTTATAAAAAACATTTTATAAAAATTTCCCAATACTAAATATGAACTTTAAGGAACGCAAAAACAAAATTTTACCAAGTTCATTCTCACAGAGGCTATGAAGTTGAAGATGCTTTGATATTCGGATCCGTTGATGTAGATGCGATCTTAAATTTCTTCAATGGTGTAACGGCGTACGACATGCAAATTGATAATGGACAAAAATGTCCTTACACTTTCTCTGCAAAAATTTCTTTCGAAATCGGAAAGAAATTGAGAGAAAACAAAGTTTTTTAATGAATTGTGCCATCTTCCCCTTACAAAAATTATTTTACTCACAAAATCTCAAACATAAGAAAGAAAGTTGTTTTCTTTTTTCTCCCAAACTCCTTTCTCTTCTCTTCTCTTCTCTTCTCTTCTCTACTTTTCTTTTCTCTCTTATTAACTTCACCTTCTTTTCTTTTCTCTCCTAATAAAATTTTTCTTTCCTGCTTTTCTCACTAAAACTCCCAAACGAGCCCTGAATGGTTGGGGAAATTGGGACGGCAAACCTAAGTTTGAATTTGAATTTGCAGATTCATTAATTTAGGTTTGCATTTAAGTGTTTTTGGTGATTGTAATAGAAATCATAAGGGTAAAATTTTTAGTTTTGGGGTAATTTTGTACATATAAGCTAAAAAATGGGAACCCAATTTCTAAGTCTTTTTTAAAAGGGTTGATAGTATGGGGGTAAATTTTTTGGGTATTTTATTTAAGGCGGTGACCTGTAAACCCGAGATAGTTTAGGGGTTTCATGCAATTAATCGTTATTTAAATTAGATTCATTACTTCGATTTGCAAAATTCATCATCATTGCCATTTTTCACATAAGGATACTTAAGTTTATTTTCTACAATAAGGGGTGGATATAGTCTAGTACATTGAAGTAACTAGTCTCAAAGTCTTTCTCTTCAAAGGGGAGGTTACATATAATAACAAGTGGTTCTTCTTGGAGTATGTAGGCAGTCTAATCTTGGGAAGTATTTTTGGTTATAGGCAGGTGGAAAAACATCCAGAATGTCACCTCATGGAAGAGCTCAGTGTACCTTAAATCTTCAATGGGGTGCCAATCTGTAACATGCTTTTTCCAATTTCCAATCAGATTGGCTATCTTATGCACCTCATTTTCCACCCATGCTTGACGACCATTGATGAAAATTTATCATCATGTCATGTGTTTTTTAGAAGTGGTATCAACCCACGGTTCAGAATTTCCATGAAAAAGGAACTTTTCGTTCTTTGAAAAGCTGTTTGTTGAGAGTAGGATATTAAGGGGTATGCCCATCCCTTGGTTTCTTGGCTTTTAGTTCCCTAGTGTAAGAGCCATTTTCTTTGTGCTTGTATCCCAAACCCTTGGTGTTGCATTTTGGGGGGACCTTGATGGTCTCACAAATCCCTTGTTGAGTTTTTTAGGCCGATTCCTATTGGTACCTCATCATTTTTATCGTGTGAGTAACATTAGAGCACCCATTTCTTTGGTATCGACGGAGATAACTTCCGTAGGCGGATATAACTGAAAGCCACTAATGTAGGTGTCCCCACTTTCATGTTAAGTTTTAAGGACTGGATTACTTGGTCCTTCCCCCTTAAGTAAGTCAGTGTCTCCAAATGTAGTGATGAGGTTTTGTCCACATAAATGTTTTGGCTTTTTATTTAATGAGGAAGAAACCGCCTCACAGATAAAATGGATCCATTATCTACTCAGTTGAATGTTGAAGGAGCTTGGTATGTCAATTACCTGAAACTATGTGAGGCTATCAAGCGAGCCAAACCATGGCTCTTTTTTATTGAACTCAAACTTCTCTTATGGTAATGTCATAGGATTTATGAGGTATTCATGCTTAATTACTAGGTACTTTTCCTCCTTTAGAGGGTTTACATCTAGGGTTGATCCATATCGATGATGAGCATGGGTATCCTTAGTCCTTTAATACTTACAGTTATGTTCAAAGTCATGTTGTACCACGGTCCATCCTTCGATAATTCTACAAATGCAAATTAGATTTGCCAATGATATACTCTTTGTGAATTTCAAACTTCCCATAGTTTCCATAAGTTCTTCTAGGGGTTGATGTGATAGTTTTTACTTTATGAGCAAAATGTTTGAGGATGAAATTCCTATGGAGTTGTGATGACATGAGAAGTACCCATGTGGAGATGTTGGATTCGGCGTTCTTCAGTTGTTTCAGTGTAACTACACACCATAAATTATCCATTAGTCCCTTATATATATATAAATTTTAAGCAAAACCTAAACTTTCCCTAAATTATCAAAATTCCCCTAATAGTAGAATTACGATAATTTGCAAATACCTATACCAATTTGACCCCAACTTTCCATCAAAGTTTGACCTAAGGACATATATGTTATATGATTCATATAAATAAATCAATTAATTTTGTATAATTACACAAATGCACCTAAACTTTGATAAAATAAATTAAAAATCTTAAAACCTATATGAAAACAATCCAAGGACCTAAACTTAAACCCAAACTTGCTTACCCTACACCCCCTGGAGACATGGCACTATCTGGATAGCCAACATAGTTTATACCACGTGGGCAACCACTGGTACTATTTTTACATCCAATGAAACAATAATGGAAACTTATGTAAATCAGCCCAAACTCCACCTCCAAAACCAGAAATCAACTCCCCTCTTCGAAGACTATAAATACCCATTTTATCTCAATAGAAACCCATCCCAACTGAGAGAAATTTCAAATAAACTTTTGAGATTTTTTATATTTCTGTACTTTTATGTATGAATGCTCATTTCTTGAATGTGTTTATGTTTCCACATATTTATCGAGTACAAATATGTGTTTACATGTAAAATTTGATGTTTATATGCACTGAAATAGCTCAAAAACTAGAAAAACCCCATTAAAGCTTGAGCTTCAATGGTGGATTATACTTCCTTAAGTTTGAACCAGTTTCAAAGTGAGGTAAGTTAAGCTTAGGTTCTCAGAAACATAGTTTTAATGTTTAATTGAACAAAAAATAGCTCTTGATACCTCAAATTATGGGTTGAAGTTTCCAGCCCTGAAATTTTCAGAAAATAAATTCGATAATTTTACTCCATCACATTCCCTCAAACATAGTGCATTCTTTCAAATTTTTGATATAGAATAAAACCTTTACAATGACTGAATGAGAATCATAGCTTTCAATCAGTTCTGTTTGGTCAAAATTTTACAATTTTTATAGAAATCCAATAGCTCGATTTAGCCCACTAAAATTCTTAAACCTAATATGGTTAGATTCCTCTTTAAAAATTAGGCAACTTTCATTCAAGAATCAACTGGAAAGAAATTCTAAAACGTTTTAAAATCAAGATCAGAGTTTTGAAACCTTAAAGTAAAAATGTCAAGAGGTTTAAGTTGACAGACCTACACGTGCATGAGTGCAAGTAAAAACAGGTGTGTCACACATTTGACTGAGCGCGTGAGGACGCGTCTCCAATCAGAATTTTTTTATTTTTTTTCCAATATTTTTATTTTTTTATTTTGAACAAAGTGGTATATCATATCACTATGTTTGGATTTCAGGAAAGTGTTTTATCAAGAAAACTAGTTTTGAGTTTAAAAATTAACCTTTATATTTACACATAACCCCCTATCCACTTTTTCAAGTATTTCAAACCCTGCCCAAACTTTTTCTATGACTACCTGAGCATAAATAGAGATACTTTTTCTTCTGTCATTTATTTCAATTCCTAATAGAATGAGGAAAAAAACATTTATTTAAATGATTTTAAAATTTATACTTTATACCCACTTACTTAATTTTATATTCAAATCTAGTTTGAAATTAAATCCTACTACATTACATAAATATTGTTTAGAACCTATATGACCTACTTACACTCTTTATAGTTTCAGTCTACCCAATAATTTAGCCTCACAACCAATTGAAATTCATAAAACTAAAATCTAGGTGATTTAAATTTTAATATTAGACAGTTTGAACTTGTGTCTTTTAATTACTGATTGTTATATCACTCTATGATAAATTTGAACTCCTATTTCATATACAAATTCCTTTGAGTAGTTCATATTTATTTCGTATAATTGATTCCCTCGATATTTTCGATTATTCCCAAACTTGATAAACGATTATACCCAAACCGCTAATCCTCTTTACCCTTAATTGTGATATAACCTTGCAACCTATTATAAATAATTACATATAACCCCTCAATTTATTGTCCTTATCAGTAAAACCCAAAGTAGCATACCTTATGATTCAGGGATTAGACACCGGTATACTATGGTAGTTCTAATTGGCATGTAGAACTCAAATGTTGAGTGCCTAATGTTATTTACTTGCTACATACGTATGAGTGACACACCAGATACGTGTGCTGAGCTATATTTTGTTATTTCCGGATTATTAGGATTCCCTGTCCAAGTTTATTTTATGCCTTGAAGGATATTGTAACCGTATGTCCACGCTATTGAAGCCCTATAACCGATAATTTATGGGTTATCGTGTTATAATTTGAACCATTATCACAGTAACTTCATACTACTTTTATCCGGTTATCTTCACCATGTTATTCATTTACATATCAGTAAACTTCTGAGTAACCCAGATAGAACAATGAGATTTCATTTTATTTCAATAGGTATAATCTCAATAATTTCCTTCCGTTATTTTCTAACACCATATCATCTTCCATATCTTGTATAGAAATAAAAATTATCTACTTGGCATATCTGCTTAATTGTTTTTATTCCACATGGACAACGAACCTGAAGAAGACAAGTTACCTCCCATGCCTTGAACTTTTATTTTCTTCTACAACAAAAAACATTCGCAGTTAGGTATGTGTGGGTAGTGACAAATAAGGATGGTAGTCCCGTTGGAATATCTACAATGCGACTTATCAGATCTTATGAATCTCGAGTGTTTCTTCAAATTTTAAATTTATGCATGTCATGAATGAATAATATTGTACTTCCTATTATTTTCCAAACTCCGATATGTAATAAGATGCCAAGCATCCTGATAAGCAGCCAAAACTGTACAATTTATAACCCCAATAGACGTGCTTTTGTTGCTAATTCTCGGCAATATGGGTCTTATGTGCTTAAATGTTTATCTTGTAGGTCAAACGTCTGTTTGCGGTGTCAAAAGCTATATATCGAGGCAAATGCGCATTTTATGGAGCTAAATCCCTCCCCCGTAACTAATTCTTACCCGCAGCGGTTATGTACCCACGAACCCAGAACCAACCAATAAAGTAAGAAACCCATATCCTTCAATCCATATTACCCATTTTAACTCCCAAGCCTTTCCACGATTTCTCCTGCATAAGCCAATATGCAAACCAAAACTAAACACTAATACCCACGTCTTAAAACCTCACTTATTCTAGCTTTAAACCCATTTCCCCAAATTACCCCCAACTAAACATTTTTTCCATATACCCCAAAACACCTTTGTACCAAATCAGATTTGTTATCTCTCCTCATCCACATGACCTCACACCTATCCCACATGTTCAACCTAGCCCATTACCAAAAATACCCCCTAGCCTCCATGTGCACCATATAAATTGAAGACTTGGGCTAATTTAAAAGAGATCTGAAATTTAGTTTTAAGCTTGGTGTGATAAAATTCTCTCCACCCCTCTATGTTGAGTATTTGTATTTTTAGCAAATACCTCAATCTTAAGGTGTGTAGTGAAAATTATCTCTAGGATAAATTTCACCCCACCCCTCTATTATGAATTTTTACATTTTTAGCAATTAATTCAAAATAGATTGATGTAGTTAAATTTATCCCTTATGGGAGGTAAATTCTAACACATTCTTTTATGTTGAGATTTTGCATTTTTCGTAATTATCTCAATATAAATTAATGATCTAGAATTTATTTCTTTGGGTGAGTTCTAATATATAATTTTATAATGTTAGGATTTGTAATTTTAGCAAATCTCTTTTATTATTTAATTGTCCATTATGAATTCATCTACTATCCTTTTTATTTTTATTTTATAATTTTTAGTTTAGATTCAATAAATACATGAGTGAGGGATTACGATTGAGTTATTTTTTATGTATAATTGAGAGATTGTTGATGCAAATGAAGATTTCATTCCAATTCAAGGCTCAAATTGGTTTGATCTATTCCTCTCTTTTACTTTCATTTTAATCCTCACATGCTTTCAATTGTGTATCTCATATTTTTGGATGATGATTATTGAGGGCTAATCTCCCATTTATGGGATGAAATTTTGAAGCCCTTATGAGTCCAATTTTCTATCAGATGGCGTCGTTGCCATTCTTGGGACCATGAAGCTTGGAGTGGATTTCAACTTGTAGTTCATTTGTTTTTTGCAGTTTATTATTCTTTTGTACCATTTTTATATTTTTTAGAAGGCTTGAATTTAGGATTTTTATCATTGCTTGCATTGCGGTGCTTAGAGACACCTTTATATTATTTTTCATTTTAAAAAAATTGTAATAATTGAAGACAAGCGTGAGAGGGAACCAGACAAGGTATAGAGAGGGCGTCCAAAGGCAATGATTTAGAATCCTCTCTACCTTGGGTCGGTAGGACTCCCGGGGATGACTGAGATACCCCTCGGTCGACTCAAATTTTTCGGCACCCCACGGCCTAAAAATCGTGGGAGGTACATTCTTACACCCTTGCGCCTCTCCTGTTAGCGAGTCAATTCTTTTGTGACTCTTGTGTGATTTTATTCTCGCATTTATTTATTTTTTTGAATGGTGTGATCAATTAAATTACTAACACCTACACCCGGTCACTCACGAGAAGGGATTTCATCACCCGACTCACTCGCTTACCATTATGTGCTACCCTAGCCATCGCTAAATTTAAAATCCATTCACTAGGTAGCCCACTAGGAGAATATATTTGCAAACGCGATCACTCAAAGATTTTCGTGATTTTCATCGCCCGCGGACTTAATTAAAATTTGACTACCCCTTTCACTAAATTTAAAGATAAAAATTGGCTATGTGCTAGTTAGAAAATTTTCCTGACTTGTGTGTGTGTGTCCAATTCCAGTTTTGGTAGTCGAATTTTAGTTAGTTCGTCCATTCAAAGAATCCACCTATTTTTTCCCGCTATTTTCTTCAAAAAAAAAATCCAAAAATATTTTCTTCCTTTTTCTTCCAAAAAAAAACCAAAAATGTTTTCTTCCTTTTTCTTCCAAAAAAAATCCAAAAATATTTTTTTTCCCACTATTTTCTTCCAAAAATATTTTCTTCCTTTCATTCTCTAAAAATCCCAAAAATATTTCCTTTCTTTTTCAAATTATTCAAAAATCAAATAAAAAAAGAGAAAATCTTGAAAATAAAAAAACAAGGATGTGATCGGTATTTCTTCACCCTCACCTTTGTCAATTTATCCAACAAGACTGACGGTTCAGTCTTGTTTGGGGTGATTCTCATCACCCATTTTTCTTCCACCCCCAACTTTCCTAGTTCCTATTCTTAGGGTGAGATCCCTTCCTTCTGACTGAAGACATTAAGCTTAGCGCTACCGGGAGGCAGCCCGTCGTTTCTTGTATGAGTCTCATCCTGTTTGGAGGTAGTGTTTCACATCACCCAATGCTTTATCATGTTTATAGACTTGCACACATTTTTTCTCTTATTATTTATTCAGGTTTCAACTTGGCTACATCTTTCCACTTCATTAGCGGTTCATTCTGGTAATCTGTTTCCTAATTTCTTCTCTCCATTTTAAAAATCATTGTATTTAACATCGAGGACGATGTTCCTTTTTGTTTGCGGGTGGGGAATTTTATCATAATCGTACCTCTTTTGAAATTTTTTTATTTTTAAACCTGATTTTTAAAATTTTGTGCAGTTTCTTTCATCTCAATCATTGATGTGAATTTTCTATCATCCATCTTTCAAAGTCTAGGAATCAAGCTAGAGAATATTTTTTCTAAATAGCTTATGTAATACGTAACAAGGCATTTTGCACCATGAATTTCTAGACTCAACAAAATTTGCGCACTTATCACGTCACTACGGTTTAGAGTTGAAGAGTACTATAATTCTAAATAGAACCTTAAGGATCACTAGTAGAGACTTTAGCCTGTGAGATTTGTGCCTTTCACCCTTTAAGAGAGTTTTACGCAATCTCCGAGTCACAAGTTGATTCAACTTCTTTTGGGTCCGCACTTTAATTGCTGTATGATCTCATTATCTTTCATAAAATTTTGGCTTGATCACTGAGAATGACATCTTTTTCGAGTTGTAATAAACGCGTGTCTTTAAATTAGTCCTGAATACTAGATTTTCATCCATACACCTACCACTTTTCCATATCACATTTCCATTCACTCACCCATTACCTTTTCATATTCCCTCATCATCCATACACATTACCCGCTTCATTTCATATATCATATTTCATTTTCAAATAAAAGAGTGTTGATTCCATATGTTAAATGTCTTTAGTGTTGGTGAGAGAAAAAAAAAGAAAAGAAAATTAGCAAAAAAAGAAAAAGAAAATAAAAAGAGAGTTGTAGTTAATTTTTATGTAATAAAGACATTTGTGCCTAAAGTGTAAACACTCTTCTTTCGCATCCATCTTTTACCCATTGGATATCCATCACTCATCATCTACCTCATCCCATCCATCCTACCTATCATATCTTTCTCATCCCATTTTATTTTCCCCTCACCCATATACATCCACATTCTCCCCTAAGTGTTCGGGCAAATGAAAGTCAACGTGGTGAATAACTCGACGTTCTCACTATAGTGATTAACATTTCTTTCATGAGATCAATTTTCTTTCTTATTGTTCGTTCTTTCTTATGTTTGTGTGAGACATTTGAACTTGCTTACATTTACTCAACTCCTCACACACAAGAGCGATACACTTACCCAAATCTCGAGAGTTCGTTTGAGATAGATATATCCGTGAGATTTGAAGTTGAAGCATTGATTTTGATAAGGCAATCTAGGAATTACTCTTGTCATACTCGATCCGTTTTGACTGATTCACACTACAAACGTTGAGATCTAGGGAGGATGTGCCTTGTGTATTCACTTAGTTAACTTTTTACACTTCTAGCTTGTATTTCTCAAATCATTTCTTTCATGATGGATTGTGCGATTATTCTACATCAAATAAGAGATTGACTGCCTTTCAATAAATTTTTGCAAAATAAGAATTTTGTGGGTATAATCCCTGCAAACCCTCACGAGACACAACTCGTCCTGTAGGGAAATCTATAGGTTTAAAGTCTTGTTGCACATGCTAAGTGTAATCTCAAGTGCCCGCGAAAGTGGTACACTTTTGGGTTCTTTTCTTTCTCTTTCTCTCTATCTTATTGCTCGAGGACTAGAAACGCTCCGTTTGGGGGTTGTGTGATAAGCACCCAAAACTGTAGAATTTATACCCCAAATAGACGTGCTTTTGTTGCTAATTCTCGACAATATGGGTCTTATGTGCTTAAATGTTTATCTTGTAGGTCAAACGTCCGTTTGCGGTGTCAAAAGCTATATATCGAGGCAAATGCGCATTTTACAGAGCAAAATCCCTCCCCCGTAACTATTTCTTACCCGCACCGGTTATGTACCCACGAACCCATAACCAACGAATAAAGCAAGAAACCCATATCCTTCAATCCATATTACCCATTTTAACTCCTAAGCCTTTCCACGATTTCTCCTGCATAAGACAAAATGCAAACCAAAACTAAACACTAATACCCACATGTCTTAAAACCTCACTTATTCCCCCTTTAAACCCATTTCCCAAAATTACCCCCAACTAAACATTTTTTTTCATATGCCCCAAAACACCCTTGTACCAAATCATAATTGTTATCTCTCCTCTCCCACATGTTCATCCTAGTCCATTACCAAAAATACCCTCTAGCCTCCATGTGCACCATATAAATTGAAGACTTGGGCTAGTTTAAAAGAGATCTCAAATTTCGTTTTAAGCTTGGTGTGATAAAATTCTCTCCACCCCTATATGTTGAGTATTTACATTTTTAGCAAATACCTCAATATAAAGGTGTGTAGTCAAAATTATCTCTAGGATAAATTTCACCCCACCCCTCTATTATGAATTTTTGCATTTTTAGCAATTAATTCAAAATAGATTGATGTAGTTGAATTTATTCCTTATGGGAGGTAAATTCTAACACATTCCTTTATGTTGAGATTTTGCTTTTTTCGCAATTATCTCAATATAAATTAATGATCTAGAATTTATTACTTGGGGTGAGTTCTAATGTATAATTTTATAATGTTAGGATTTGTAATTTTAGCAAATCTCTTTTATTATTTAATTGTCCATTATGAATTCATCCACTATCCTTTTTATTTTTATTTTGAAATTTTTAGTTTAGATTCAATAAATACATGAGTGAGGGATTATGATTGAGTTATTTTTTATACATAATTGAGAGATTGTTGATGCAAATGAAGATTCCATTCCAATTCAAGGCTCAAATTGGTTTGATATATTCCTCTCTTGTACTTTTATTTTAATCCTCACATGCTTTCAATTGTGTATCTCATATTTTTGGATGATGATTATTGAGGGATAATCTCCCATTTATGGGATGAAATTTTGAAGCCCTCATGAGTCCAAATTTGTTAGTTTACTTATGAGGACAATTTTGTTTATATAACTTTTCTTAAATTAGCTTTTATTTCTTAATTAGTATTTATAAAAATTAGTATATAGTTAGTTAATTAATATTCCCTTGAAAAATCCATAAAAAAATAGAAAAAGTAAAAATAGAAAAATATAATAAAATGCAAATGAATCTATATATATGTTCTCACCAATTTTGTGTTTCACCCTTAGATTTGGATTGACTCCCTTACTTACCCTCTACACTAGTTTTATTATAATTTTGTAGGTTCAAAGGAATTTTGATAGAAAAAAGTTGCAACAAGGACACAAAAATCTACATTAGAGGCAATTTTCTTCTTTATCACATCCCTATAACAAAAGTCTTTTAAATTTGGTTCCACTAAAATTATTATTGTACTTAATTTTATTCTTATTTACCATTGACCTAAAATTCATGGATGCGACAGCATGGTATCAGAGCTAAATCGTGTTTTTATGCCTATAAGGGACCAATACGAGGATCTTCGCCTACATCTTATACGATTATTATTTTTAAATATTTCCCTTATCATATTTTGTTACTCACACTTTTTTTTCAGTACTGAATATTTGGGACAACATCTATCTTGACATTCGTGACTCGATTGTGACAACCCTACTTTTTATATATAATTCAGTTAGTTACGCCAATTTAAATTAAAGCGGAGCGTCAATATGTTGGCATTAGAAACATAATTTCAATAAACACGATAAAGTAAACATGTAAACTCCCATAGGTGTAACCAAATCACATCATAGCAAGTATAGGATCCACAAGTAATATCAATACTGAATATAAAATGCCCAAACATACGGGCCCAAAGATAAACTAGGTAAAGAGTGTAATGTAAACCTCTCAACACTATCAAATCCATAATCTCTGATACCACACTCTAAGGAAGAATGACAAAATAGGATAAGGACCAGCGTCCACCACTACAAGATCCTAAGAATAGATGTGAGGTCATCCAGCTCTACGGTCAACTATCTAACGGGGCGAGGACCTGTATAATACATATATATATATATATATATATATATATATATATATATATATATATATATATATATGGGAGAGGAGCAAAAAGCAAGATAGACGAACGTCAAAGCAAGAAAACAAGCTATAAGATTATAAGGTGTACTTATAATGAACGCACACTAGTCATTACTCGTCTCCAGTAATTAAGTTGTTCAATTACCCAACCAATGATCCTATGTCGTGACTACCCAACCCAAACTAGAGTAACGTGTAGTCTCATATCATATCATGATTAATCATTATTAATCACATTTCAGTATTTAATGTATCAAAATATTTCCTTCAAGTATAATATCAAATGCCTCGATTCGGGATATTACTTCAAGACACAAGCATAATATCTCACACAGCAAGTCATATCGGGTCACTAACGTTACCCGGGGGAACAAGTCGTAACACTAGGCCTACACACGAATATTCCCCAATATTACGTGGCAACGGCAATCATACTAAGTCCTAAATCACATGGCATTTCAAGGTCTTTCAATTCGACCCGCATTACAACCATGTGTCCGATTCCGGTGGTTTATCTCCGACACGGAACTCGAGAAGAACCTAACCGGATCAATCATAAAAATCATATTCAACATGTGACTACGTCGACCGGAGGACTAGTCTAGTGTATAATCGACAATATAGATGTAAAATAATTTCACGCTTATGTATATATACAATCGTGTCAAGTCTCTTACTCGAGTTATACAATAATCATTATTTATAATATAACATAATTTACATCATTAATTAACTAATTCAACATCAAATCATTTCAAGGTTATATATTCCTAATAACCATAAGTATATAATCAAGTTAGGATATTAGGCACAATATCACAATTATCTTACTAACAACATGAAAAACATTAGCACGCTTATTTCAACATGCTGCCCAGAATTTAAAATACAGATTCGAGGCTCTTCCGATCTGTTTTTGGAAAAACTTAAAACTACAAAGTTGTTCCGAACGTGATTTTCTGTAAGGACACACGAGCACGTTACCATAGCCTACATAAAACATACCCGAAACTAACATATAATATTTGTCCCTGTTTTCGACCACTTTCTGCCCAGAATTTTAAAACGTCGATTTAAGGCTTTTCCGATCCATTTTTGGAAAAACTTAAAACTACAAAGTTGTTCGGAACATGATTTTCTACAACTACAAGTGAGCACGCTACCATATCCTGCTTAAATCAGACCTGAAACTAACATATACAATTCGGACCAGCTCACGATAACTTTCTGTGCAGAACCGTAAAACGCATATTCAAGGATTTTCCAATCCTTTTTTGGAAAAACTTAAAACTACAAAGTTGTTAGGAATATAATTTTCTGTCGGGCAACGTGTATGAAACATCCATTTTCGGAACCAAAACAACTCAAAATAGTTTTTAATATGACGATTTACTCAAGTTCATAGATTTCTCAAATTCAAGAAGTTGTTCAACAATTCAATCCCTATAATGATGTTATTGCATTTGAATCTATATGGAGGGTTATCCTAATACATTTCATATCATTTTGAACATCAATATCATATTAATTCAGGGATCCAAATGCATGTTCATATGAAATTTCATTATAGATACATAATATACACATATAGGTTATTAACTTGCCCTAGATTGTATGGAGATGTTGATGAAGAAGATGACAACCTTCTTCTTCTTTCTTCTTCTTCTTACTCTCTCTCTCTCTACCAAACCCTAGCCCCCTTTTATGAAATGAAAAAATGAAGACTTCTTCTCTTCTTTTCTATTTATACCTAGGGTTAGTTTATTTACAAAAATGCCATTGCCCCAAATTTAACCCTCTCGATTCTTTTACGCGTTAATTCGCTTCTAATATTTAAGTTGCATAATCGTATCTCAAAGAATTCATTTCCAAACATTTCGAATATATATACTGACATAGTTTTTTTTATTTTCAATTTTAATTCAATAAAAAAATGTGGGTTTTACATTCTCCCCCTCTACGAACGGGATTTCATCCTCAAAATCCAAATTAAAATAAATAAATTCAAGTCAAGTAAGGTAGTTTCACATGCACCTTCCATGAAGAGATATGGGTGACTAATTCGCAATTCATCCTCTCTCTTCTAAGTGGCCTTAGACTCATCATGACTACTCCACACAACACGAATAAGAGGAATGACTTTTGACCTCAAATGCTGCTCACGACGATCTAGGATCCTGAACGGCCTCTCCTTGTAGCTCCCATCGGGCTGGAACTCAACCCCATCTAAATCTATGTGTAGGTGTGAGTCCTCGGGACGTAAGAACTTACTCAACATGGATACATGAAAAAACATCATGTACTCGATGGAGATGGTCAGGTAGGGCTAAACGGTAAGCAATCGGTCCCACCCTATCCAACACTATAAATGGAACCATGTATCATGGTGAAAGCTTCCCTTTGGCACCAAAGCTAACAATGCCTCTCATGGGTGAGACCCTTAAGAGCACTTGGTCCTCAATGACGAACTCTAACTTCCTCCACCTTATGTCAGCATAAGTCTTCTGACGATCTTGCACGGTCTTCATCCATGCACGAATCAAGTCAACCTTCTCTGAGGTCTCCCTAACACTATCCAGACCCAGCATTCGGTGCTCTCCGAACTCCAACCAACATATAGGGGATCGACAAGGCATGCCGTATAAAGCCTCATATGGTGCCATACCAATAGTCTGTTGATAACTATTATTGTATGTGATCTCCACCAGTAGCAAATGCATATCCCAACCACCTTTGAAGTCCAACACACAGACTACCAAAATGTCCTCCAAAATCTTATTCACCCGCTCCATCTAACCATCAGACTAAAGGTGGAATGCGGTACTTACTCAACTGAACTCCCATCACCTCCTGAAGACCACGCCAAAAGTGCGAGATAAAGACACTGCTACGGTCGGACACGATATTACGCGGTACCCCATGCAACTTCACAATCTCATTAATAAACACTGTGGCATACTGTGCTGTCGTATAATCCATCCTCACTGGAAGGGAATGAGCCACCTTTGTCAGTTTGTCGATGATGACCCAAATCGAATCATGATAGTGTTGTGATCTTGGGAACCCAACAATGAAATTCATGGAGATTCTTTCCCATTTCTAACTGTACAACCGAACTCTCATCACAAAGCCTAACATAACTGAACTACTAAGATGATCCAGAAATCAATACCCCCAAGTCTCAACTCGCTAGGTTTCGTGCGTGGAGTGTCTCGCAAGCAAGTTCCAAATAAGGAACCCCCCCGATACACTACTCCTTGGCAGTATTGATTGTCAAGATTCATTAGGCCCTCAATGCATGACGCGTATAACCCCAATTTACTAAAATAATATAAATAATTAATTATTCACAATTCTCAATAGTGCACAGCGTTTCGTTCGTGGGACGTCTCGCAAGCGAAATCCAAACAAGGAACCCCCCGATACACTACTCCTTGGCACTGTTAATTTTCGATATATACTAATATATAAATATGAGCATTAAGGACTAACTTATCCTCACTCCCAACATTGCATTGCGTTTCATGCGTGGGACGCCTCGCAATCGAAATCCAAATAAGGAACCCCCTCGATACACTACTCCTTGGACATGTTGGTCGTTGAGGTCCATTATGCCCTCAATACTGTGACACCCCGATTAATTAAATACCGGGTAGCTACTCCTTTATTAAATTAAATCAAAATTCCAAGTTGGCTCTGTTAATAGCATCACTGTCGAAAACATTTTTATTATTACTAACCACCTAGTACTTAAAAAGTAAGTTGCCAAATTTTAATTAAAGCCTGATTAACATGCAGTAAAAGATTTAAAGCAAGAATAATATCACCATTCACCATAACGAAATAATAGAATAACCAACACATGATATAAATAAATCTGGAGGAAAAACTCCTCACAACAAAATCCCGCAACTGAAGTAAGTAACGAAATACTGAATACTGAATCAATACATGCCAAAGTCTGAAAAACTGAAATGGAAATGTCTCTAATAGAAATTGGGCAACATGCCCTACAACTGAGTAATACTTAGTATGGAATCCAAATGATATAAGCGTCTAAAAGCAAATCCTTGTAACTTCCACAAGCAGCTACATCTCGTCATCAGAGTGAGAATCCTATGCATGGTGTCCTTGTGGCTGGGCACCTAAAAATTGTTTTACCAAAAAAATAGATTTGAAAGCAAACGGGTCAGAGCCCGAATGTGGAGATATTTTAAAAACCTGCAAGTGCTTTAAAAACATTTAAAACAGTATATGCAAAATACATGTTAGGACATACTCTCACATGAGATACTCACCTCTCGTCTAACTGTGCACTCCTAACGTTCCTGTACCCATTCATGTGTTATCTCATAACTATCTAATTATGAAGAATTTCTAACACTACTACTCGGTTCACGTTTAATTTCCAACCTTAACAATTAAATAGAGAGTTCTACTTTAATTCTCAGATTCCCAATTATTAACATAACCATTTATAGATATAAGATCTCTCTTTATCTACATAACAATACCATAACTATACTCACACATTAACATAGAAAATTCCTTCTCATTTAATCGTATATTTTCACATCATAAATATTCAATACAAGCACCCAAAGGCTAAGCTGCGGTGCACACATACTCTGATATCCATCCCGGTACATCACGTACATAAGGATCACGCATTTCAAATCTCTCAGGAATCGTTCAGATAACAACATCACAAATAGTGGAGGCGAACACAGTCACATCACATGGGTCACGCACATACCTACGCTCCCACGATCAGCAAACTTATTAATATCCCAATAAGTCCTTCTATGACCTATGTTCATCGAGGTAACCAATCTAAATCCGGGCAACACAAGGATAAGAAGTCCCTAGGCGAACGTAAACCTCCTGTGATAGCAAGTATGGTAGGTATGTCATACACATACAATTATATACTAAGCACTCACACATCTTAGATATCTCGATATTAATAAAGGTATACTCTACATCTTTATACCATTATTCCAAATTCATATATTTCAAGTATCTCGATAATTTAGAAATTAAATTGTCGACACATCTCACGTCGTAGTTTCTTAAACTTAAAACCTATCTCGAATACTCTATTAAGTTCCTCTTATTCACCCATATAACATCTTTACACCTAAGGTCTTTACTTCTGCCCCAAACCTTATTTCATCAAATTATTCAAATTTACCCTATTAACCCAAATATTATCTCAATTATCGAATTTCATTAATTTAGAATAATTCCTCAAACTGAATTCCAATTAAGGTCCAATCTCATAATCATGCCTATTGGTCTTCCTTAAGGTTAAGGGTATTCATAAGGTCTCCAATAATATCATTCAAGGATTAACACCATTAAAATTTAATTAGGGAAAAAACTTTACTCATTCTGGGAAGGTCGATCGATCGACCTTTACCTTCGATCGATCGATGGTGGTCGATCGATCGACTGAAGAACATCGATAGATCAAACGCACCAGGTATGGTTACGGACTGCTTCGTTTTGCAGTTACCAATTTGTCCCCAAACACCATTTTCAAGCATGAAATTCTAAGAAAAGGTTACAATATCATCATACTATCATTCTAAAACAGTATTAACATTCTAAAACCCATAATTCATCATTCAAAGGCTTTGTTTATATCAAAACTACATCAAAAATTTCCAGATTTCTTCCCCATTCAAGAACATCAATAAACTACTTCTAAACTCCATTTTTAGATCATCAATGATTCTGTTTAGAACATATAATTCGTCCAGAATATTACTACATGCAATCCCTAACATAATTCATAACTTTTAACTTCCAATATATGGGTCGAAATCATCTTCCAAGATCAATTTCGAAAATTCCTAAACATGGAAAAGCATAGCTTGAATCAAATGAATTTAAACCACTTGCCTTAATCTTTCTCTGAATTTGATGTTGAATTTGAAGGTTGAATATGTCCTCTATCTCTCTTTCTGCAGAATTCTTTCCTTTCTCTCTCTCTCTACAAGTTCTTCCCAAGGATGATGACAATGGAGGTGTGTTTGGTTTTTGGTAAGTTGGGACTATATTTCAACTTCTCCCGTATCCCATTAAGTCTCTTAGTGTAGTTAGTGGGTTTAGTGGGTTAAAGAAGAAGTCAGATTTCTATTCTAATTTTCGTCACTTTTAATTCCCAAAAATACAAAATTACCAAATACCCTTTATGATGCCGATATGGCCTAAAAAGACCCCGGGACCCAAACTAAACTCCCGGCTAGTGTTTTCTGACTATCTCGACCCTTCCGGACGCGTTGGCGCACTCAAAATGAACATACGGGTGATAAAAATAAAATTCACTTTTTAATTCAAATAATTATATTCCTGACGCGACTGTCACGCGCGTCCCAACAAAGTTTCCCAAATTGCCGTATTTCAATATTTTCCAATATTCATATAATGCCAAGTATACACATTATAATAAAATACTAACTCACATCTCGTTAATATTATTATTCGTATTAATTTCCAATTAATAAACATTTAATTCAATTAATTCCAAAAAATAAATATCATATAAAATACGGGGTATTACATACTTCGCCCCTAATAACTGAATTTCGTCCCGAAATTCGGAACTAGAAAGTAACTGGTAAAAATAACTCTGAATAACGTTCGCGCATCTCATCCTCGCGCTCCCATGTGGACTCCTCGACATTATGATGTCGCCACTGAACACGCACTAACGGAACTATCTTTGACCGCAGCTTCCGCTCACTTTGATCCAGAATAGCAATCGGCCCCTCCTCGTAGGAGCTATCTGGCTGGAGATCAATGTCCTCCACCGCAATGAGAGAATGAGCCAAATTATCTCTAAGGTATTTCCTAAGTAAGGAAATATGAAATACATCGTGAATTCGATGTAAATGCTCCAGTAATCCAAGCCTATACGCAACCGGTCCAATCCGCTCAATAATAGGAAATGGTCACACATATCTCGGTGCCAACTTCCCTTTCTTCCCGAAACGCATAATCCCCTTCATAGGAGATAATCTGAGCAAAACTTGGTCCCCCATTTGGAACTCTATGAAGAATCTCTTCGCATCAGCATAGCTCTTCTGCCTATCTTGAGCTACCCGAATGCGACTCCAAATCAATTCTATCTTTGCCGAATTATCCTGAATCACTTTCGGCCCAAGTAGTTTGTTGTCCCCCACCTCCAACCAACATGATGGGGAACGACAAGGTCTACCGTACAACGCCTCAAATGGAGCCATGCCAATGGTGAACTGGTAGGAGTTGTTGTAAGCAAACTCCACCAGTGGAAGGTATTGCTCCCAGCCACCCTCAAAATCAATGGTGCACATACGTAGCATGTCCTCCAACATCTGATTTGTGCGCTTGGTCTGCCCATCGTTCTGCGGGTGGTACGCCGTACTCAACCGCAACTCCATGCTCATGGCCTGCAGAAAACTCTCCCAAAATCGTGAAACAAATATCTTGTCCCGGTCAGACATGATATTTAGGGGCACACCGTGAAGTCTTACTATCTCAGAAATAAAGAGCTGGGCATACTGTCCTGCAGTGTAGTCTGTCCTCACGGGTAGAAAATGAGCGACTTTGGTCAACCTATCCACTATTACCCAAATGGAGTCGTGACATCTCTGTGACGTAGGCAACCCCGTGATAAAGTCCATGGATATGCTCTCCCACATCCACATCGGGACCTCCAACGGCTGTAGTAGTCATGCCGATCTCTGATGATCCACTTTTACTAGCCGACAAGTGGCGCATTTAGAAACAAACTCGGCAATATCTCTCTTCATACCGCTCCACCAATACTGACGTCTCATGTCTTGGTACATTTTGTCCCCTCCAGGATGTACCGCGAACCATGAGCCGTGCGACTCTGCCATCACCTCATGCCGCAATTCCTCCCCTTTCGGAACCACCAATCTCCCATTGAAGCGTAATCCCCCGTCTGAGCTAACGGTATAGGATTCGGCTCCCTCTGCCAATAATCGAACTATCTGCTCCTGACAAAACAAGTCGTTTGCCAGTGCCCTCACTACCTTCGTGACAATCTGCGATGTAACCGTCATCACAGACATGAATGATCGAGCCACTGCATCCTGGTGTCCCAATTCCTTCCAATTTGCCTTCCACACTTCCGCCACCTCATCTATAGGTCTACGGCTCAACGCGTCTGCTACTACGTTAGCCTTCCCCGGGTGATACTGGATAACGAACTGATAATCTTTCACGAATTCAAGCCACCTCCGTTGCCGCATATTCAACTCCTTCTGCGTGAATAGGTACTATAGGGGCTTGTGATCCGTGAACAAACGAAACTTCTCCCCCAAAAGGTAATGTCTCCAAATACGAAGGGCAAATACCACTTCCCCTAACTCCATGTCATGGGTAGGGTAATTCTTCTCGTGAGGCTTAAGCTTATGGGAAGCATAAGCTATGGCCTGACTCTCCTGCTGCAGTACACCTCCAAGTCCTTGTAAGGACGCATCGGTGTAAACAAGATACTCAACTCCCGGTCTCGGTAATGCTAACATAGGTGCTGAGGTTAACTTGTCCTTGAACTCATCAAATGCCAACTGACAGGCATCACTCCAAATGAACGGCACACCTTTACGAGTTAGATGTGTCATGGGACCCACTATCGTGGAGAAACCCCGAATAAACCTCCTGTAGTATCCTGCTAGGCCCAAGAAACTACGGATCTCCGTCGGTGTCGTGGGCTGTCCCCACTCCCTCACCGTGGATACCTTCCCTGGATCAACCGATATTCCCCGGTCGGAAATAATATGCCCCAAAAACTGAGCCTCCTTCAGCCAAAACCCGCACTTCTCATATTTTGCATACAACTCATTCTGGCGCAGTGTCTGCAAAACTTGCCTCAAGTGCTCGGCGTGCTCCTCCTCTGTCTGGGAGTAAACCAAAATATCATCGATGAATATAATGACAAACTGATCTAGGAAATCCCTGAACACCCTATTCATCAAGTCCATAAATGCTGCTGGAGCGTTGGTCAAACCAAATGGCATAACCCGAAACTCGTAAGAACCATATCTCGATAAGAACGCAGTCTTCGAGACGTCCTCCTCCCTGATACGCAACTGATGGTAACTAGATCGCAAATCAATCTTTGAGAAGTAAGAAGCTCCTCTCAACTGGTCGAATAGGTCATCGATTCGAGGCAACGGATACTTATTTCGTATCGTGACCTTGTTTAACTCCCGGTAGTCCACACACACAATCTCAGTGAACAATCTCTCTTCTTCACGAACAACATAGGGGCACCCCACGGTGAAGTACTTCTCCGAATAAACCCCTGACCCAACAACTGCTCAATCTGATCCCGTAACTCCCTCATCTCAGCTGGAGCCATACGGTACGGTGCGCGTGCTATAGGTCTCGTATCTGGTAATAAGTCTATAACAAACTCTATCTCTCGACTGGGGGGTAGGGCTGGTATCTCCTGAAACACATCAGAATACTCCCTGACAACTAGGATCGAATCTAAAGGAATCACAACCTCCTTAGAGGTATCCTCCTCTAGGTAATACAAATGAGCGGTCGAGCCTCCCTCTGGGCGAGGCATCGCCACTACAAACATCTCTTGCCCCCGAATGGAAAAAACAATGCTTCCACCGAAACAATCAATCATGGCTCTATAATCAGCAAGCCAATCCATAACGATAATCACATCGTGAACATGCATATCTAATACCAACATATCTGCAGATAATACCAGACTACCAATCTCTACCCCTACTCCCCGGCATATAAAGAAAATAAGTGACCCACTCCCCAATGGTGAGTTGACACACGTCACTGTGATCTCCGCTGTGGCTAACAACCCTAAAGCCTTCGCGAAATGTGTAGCTATAAAACAATGTGTAGCCCCCATATCAAAGAGTACCCGACCCATAGTGCCATGGATAGAAAACGTACCCTCAATCGCGGGCGGTGCATGTGGGACTGCTGCCTGGTGAACGTTATAGACACGTCCATACTGTAGCTGCCCCTGCTGAGCTGGGACTGCTGGAATGGGTGGTAATGCTGCCATCTATGGCAGTGCGGGGAGAGTGGAGAGAAACATAGGCCTCTGCGGCTCCTGGTGATCTCCCTACTGCTGCTGATGTGGGGCCCTGCCCCTATCAGGACAGTCCTGGCGTTTATGGCCAATCTTTCCACAAACGAAACATTTCCCTGGGAAGTTCCCTCCTCTCTGCCCTTGCTGTCCCCGGCCCTGGTGGCCGTTACCGTTCCTCCCTTAGCCCTGCTGGCCCTGCTGAAATTGCTAATGTTGACCATCTTGACCCTGCTGGCCCTGATGGCCGTTATGACCCTGCTGGCCATTTCGGAATCCTCCCTGACCGTTCCTGAAACCCCCTGATCGAAACTTCTTATGATCCCCCTGCTGGGAACCCTGATCACTCAGCCTCTGCCAATGAACAGATTGTGCCCCACCGGCACCATGTCCTCCAGTCCTGCCCTGATGGCTAGACTCTCCCGATCTCTTGCCCTCAGCCATATGAAAGAGGTGATCCTGGCAGTGTAACAAAGCAGCGTTAACCACATCAGAATAAGTTGCCAACGAAAGGTTCCCTAACAGATGATGACGGATCCTCCAAGTCAACCCGTCGGTGAATTTCTCAATCTTCTTCTTTTCTGTCGGTATCTCATCCGGAACGATATTCAACAGATTATTGAACTAGGCCTCATACTCGGCCACGGTCTTACCCTCCTGCTTCAGACTCATCAATCTCCTCCTCATTTCCGTATGAACAGCTGACGGAAAGTACTTGCGGTCGAACCGCACCCAGAACTCCTGAATAGTGAGAGTATCCCTCTCCTCTACGGTGGCAATAGACTCCCACCACTGCAATGCAGAACCAACTATCTTGAAAGTAGCTAGCACCTGCTTCTGAACATCGGTGCACTCATACATCCTCAAGTGCCGCTGTATATCCTTCCTCCACTGGCTCGAGACTACCACATCTGAGTTACCTGCAAACTCTGGCGGATGCGCTTTCTAGAAAGCGTCACGTACACGTTCCCAAGCAGACGGGAATGCATTTTCCTGTACTGGCGCGGCAATCGGCGCCTGAGGCGGTGCCTGTTGAACTACGGCAAGTGCGTCATTTACCGCTTGGGCTACTATGGCTGCAACCTCAGCGGTGTTCATCGTGCCCTGAACTGGTGCTGGCTGTAGTTCTGGCGTTGCATTCCTGGGAACTCGTGGTGCACGTCGTGGAGGCATTCTGAAATAAGAATAAAGTCTATAAGTTCGCAGTTATAAACTTAAAATAGCTGAAGAACGTAGCATATACAAAAGAATACAACAGTCCTAAAATATAGGGTTCTACATCAAAGAAAGCTCAGCGAAAACATAATAAGCCGTTCAGATCCTAAAGGACACTAGAACCTTATGCTCTGATACCACCTATGACACCCCGATTAATTAAATACCGGGTAGCTACTCCTTTATTAAATTAAATTAAAATTCCAAGTTGGCTCAGTTAATAGCATCACTGTCGAAAACATTTTTATTATTACTAACCACCTAGTATTTAAAAAGTAAGTTGCCAAATTTTAATTAAAGCCTGATTAACATGCAGTAAAAGATTTAAAGCAAGAATAATATCACCATTCACCATAACGAAATAATAGAATAACCAACACATGATATAAATAAATCTGGAGGAAAAACTCCTCACAACAAAATCCCGCAACTGAAGTAAGTAACGAAATACTGAATACTGAATCAATAGATGCCAAAGTCAGAAAAACTGAAATGGAAATGTCTCTAATAGAAATTGGGCAACATGCCCTACAACTGAGGAATACTGAGTATGGAATCCAAATGATATAAGAGTCTAAAAGAAAATCCCTGTAGCTTCCACAAGCAGCTATAGCTCGTCATCAGATTGAGAATCCTATGCATGGTGTCCTTGTGGCTGGGCACCTAAAAATGGTTTTACCAAAAAAATAGATTTGAAAGCAAACGGGTCAGAGCCCGAATGTGGAGATATTTTAAAAACCTGCAAGTGCTTTAAAAACATTTAAAACAGTATTTGCAAAATACATGTTAGGACGTACTCTCACATGAGATACTCACCTCTCGTCTAACTGTGCACTCCTAACGTTCCTGTACCCATTCATGTGTTATCTCATAACTATCTAATTCTGAAGAGTTTCTAACACTACTACTCGGTTCACGTTTAATTTCCAACCTTAACAATTAAATAGAGAGTTATACTTCAATTCTCGGATTCCCAATTATTAACATAACCATTCATAGATATAAGTTCCCTTTTTATCTACATAACAATACCATAACTATACTCATAATTTAACATAGTAAATTCCTTCTCGTTTAACCGTATATTTTCACATCATAAATATTCAATACAAGCACCCAAAGGCTAAGCTGCGGTGCACACATACTCTGCTATCCATCCCGGTACATCACGTACATAAGGATCACGCATTCCGAATCTCTCAGGAATCGTTCAGATAACAACATCACAAACAACATCACAAATAGTGGAGGCGAACACAGTCACATCACATGGGTCACGCACATACCTACGCCCCCAAGATCAGCAAACTTATTAATATCCCAATAAGTCCTTCTATGACCCATGTTCATCGAGGTAACCCATCTAAATTCGGGCAACACAAGGATAAGAAGTCCGTAAGCGAATGTAAACCTCCAGTGATAGCAAGTATGGTAGGTATGTCATACACATACAATTATATACTAAGCACTCACACATCTTAGATATCTCGATATTAATAAAGGTATACTCTACATCTTTATACCATTATTCCAAATTCATATATTTCAAGTATCCCGATAATATAGAAATTAAATTGTCGACACGTCTCACGTCGTAGTTTCTTAAACATAAAACCTATCTCGAATAGACCATTAAGTTCCTCTTATTCCCCCATATAACATCTTTACACCTAAGGTCTTTACTTCTGCCCCAAACCTTATTTCATCAAATTATTCAAATTTACCCTATTAACCCAAATATTATCTCAATTATCGAATTTCATTAATTTAGAATAATTCCTCAAATTGAATTCCAATTAAGGTCCAATCTCATAATCGTGCCTACTAGTCTTCCTTAAGGTTAAGGGTATTCATAAGGTCTCCAATAATATCATTCAAGGATTAACACCATTAAAATTTAATTAGGGAAAAAACTTTACTCATTCAGGGAAGGTCGATCGATCGACCTTTACCTTCGATCGATCGATGATGGTCGATCGATCGACTGAAGAACATCGATCGATCGAACGAACCAGGAATGGTTACGGACTGCTTCATTTTGCAGTTACCAATTCGTCCCAAAACACCATTTTCAAGCATGAAAATCTAAGACAAGGTTACAATATCATCATACTATCATTCTACAACAGTATTAACATTCTAAAACCCATAATTCATCATTCAAAGGCTTTGTTTAGATCAAAACTACATAAAAAATTTCCAGATTTCTTCCCCATTCAAGAACATCAATAAACTACTTCTAAACTCCATTTTTAGATCATCAATGATTCTGTTTAGAACATATAATTCGTCCAGAATATTACTACATGCAATCCCTAACATAATTCATAACTTTTAACTTCCAATATATGGGTCGAAATCATCTTCCAAGATCAATTTCGAAAATTCCTAAACATGGAAAAGCATAGCTTGAATCAAATGAATTTAAACCACTTGCCTTAATCTTTCTCTGAATTTGATGTTGAATTTGAAGGTTGAATATGTCCTCTATCTCTCTTTCTGCAGAATTCTTTCCTTTCTCTCTCTCTCTACAAGTTCTTCCCAAGGATGATGACAATGGAGGTGTGTTTGGTTTTTGGTAAGTTGGGACTATATTTCAACTTCTCCCGTATCCCATTAAGTCTCTTAGTGTAGTTAGTGGGTTTAGTGCGTTAAAGAAGAAGTCAGATTTCTATTCTAATTTTCGTCACTTTTAATTCCCAAAAATACAAAATTACCAAAATACCCTTTATGATGCCGGTATGGCCTAAAAATACCCCGGGACCCAAACTAAACTCCCGGCTAGTGTTTTCTGACTATCTCGACCCTTCCGGACGCGTTGGCGCACTCAAAATGAATATACGGGTGATAAAAATAAAATTAACTTTTTAATTCAAATAATTATATTCCTGACGCGACTATCACGCGCGTCCCAACAAAGTTTCCCAAATTTTCGTATTTCAATCTCGTGACAATTTCAATATTTTCCAATATTCATATAATGCCAAGTATACACATTATAATAAAATACTAACTCACATCTCGTTAATATTATTATCCGGATTAGTTTTCCAATTAATAAACATTTAATTCAATTAATCCCCAAAAATAAATATCATATAAAATACGGGGTATTACATACTTCGCCCCTAATAACTGAATTTCATCCCGAAATTCGGAACTAGAAAGTACCTGGTAAGAATAACTCTGAATAACATTCGCGCATCTCATCCTCGTGCTCCCATGTGGACTCCTCGTCATTATGATGTCGCCACTACACACGCACTAACGGAACTATCTTTGACCGCAGCTTCCGCTCAATTCGGTCCAGAATAGCAATCGGCCCCTCCTCGTAGGAGCTATCTGGATGGAGATCAATGTCCTCCACCACAATGAGAGAATGAGCCAAATTATCTCTAAGGTATTTCCTAAGCGAGGAAATATGAAATACATCGTGAATTCGATGTAAAATGCTTCGATAATCCAAGCCTATACGCAACCCGTCCAATCCGCTCAATAATCGAAAATGGTCCCACATATCTCGGTGCCAACTTCCCTTTCTTCCCGAAACGCATAATCCCCTTCATAGGAGATACTCTGAGAAAAACTTGGTCCCCCACTTGGAACTCTCTGAAGAATCTCTTTGCATCAGCATAGCTCTTCTGCCTATCCTCAGCTACCCGAATGCGACTCCGAATCAATTCTATCCTTGCCGAAGTATGCTAAATCACTTCCGGCCCAAGTAGTTTGTTGTCCCCCACTTCCAACCAACATGATGGGGAACAACAAGGTCTACCGTACAAAGCCTCAAATGGAGCCATGCCAATGGTGAACTGGTAGCAGTTATTGTAAGCAAACTCCACCAGTGGAAGGTACTGCTCCCATCCACCCTCAAAATCAATGGTGCACATATGTAGCATGTCCTCCAACATCTGATTTGTGCGCTCGGTCTACCCATCATTCTGCGGGTGGTACGCCGTACTCAACCACAACTCCGTGCCCATAGCCTGCTGAAAACTCTCCCAAAACCGTGAAACAAATATCTTGTCTCGATTAGACACGATATTTAAGGGCACACCGTGAAGTCTTACTATCTCAGAAATAAAGAGCTCGGCATACTGTCCTGCAGTGTAGTCTGTCCTCACGGGTAGAAAATGAGCGACTTTGGTCAACCTATCCACTATTACCCAAATGGAGTCGTGACCTCTCTGTGACGTAGGCAACCCCATGATAAAGTCCATGGATATGCTCTCCCACATCCACATCGGGACCTCCAACGGCTGTAGTATTCCTACCGGTCTCTGATGATCCACTTTTACTAGCTGACAAGTGGCGCATTTAGAAACAAACTCGGCAATATCTCTCTCCATACCTCTCCACCAATACTGACGTCTCATGTCTTGGTACATTTTGTCCCCTCCGGGATGTACCACGAACCGTGAGCCGTGCGACTCTGCCATCACCTCATGCCGCAATTCCTCCCCTTCCGGAACCACCAATCTCCCATTGAAGCATAATCCCCCGTTTGAGCTAACGGTATAGGATTCGGCTCCCTCTACCAATAATCGAACTATCTGCCCCTGACAGAATGAGTCGTTTGCCTGTGCCCTCACTACCTTCATGACAATCTGCGGTGTGACAGTCATCACAGACATGAATGATCGAGCCACTGCATCCTGGTGTCCCAATTCCTTCCACTTTGCCTTCCACACTTCCGCCACTTCATCTACAGGTCTACGGCTCAACACGTCTGCTACTACGTTAGCCTTCCCCGGGTGATACTGGATATCGAACTGATAATCTTTCACGAATTCAAGCCACCTCCGTTGCCGCATATTCAACTCCTTCTGCATGAATAGGTACTGTAGGGACTTGTGATCCATGAAAAATAGAAACTTCTCCCCCAAAAGGTAATGTCTCCAAATACGAAGGGCAAATACCACTGCCCCTAACTCCAAGTCATGGGTAGGGTAATTCTTCTCGTGAGGCTTAAGCTTACGGGAAGCGTAAGCTATGGCCTGACTCTCCTGCTGCTGTACACCTCGAAGTCCTTGTAAGGACGCATCGATGTAAACAAGATACTCAACTCCCAGTCTCGGCAATGCTAACACAGGTGCTGAGGTTAACTTATCCTTGAACTCATCAAATGCCAATTGACAGACATCACTCCAAATGAACGGCACACCTTTACGAGTTAGATGTGTCATGGGACCGGCTATCGTGGAGAAACCCCGAATAAATCTCCTGTAGTATCCTGCTAGGCCCAAGAAACTACGGATCTCCGTCGGTGTCGTGGGCTGTCCCCACTCCCTCACCGCGGATACCTTCCCCGGATCAACCGATATTCCCCGGTCGGAAATAATATGCCCCAAAAACTGAACCTCCTTCAGCCAAAATCCGCACTTCTCATATTTTGCATACAACTCATTCTGGCGCAGTGTCTGCAAAACTTGCCTCAAGTGCTCGGCGTGCTCCTCCTCTGTCTGGGAGTAAACCAAAATATCACCGATGAATATAATGACAAAATGATCTAGGAAATCCCTGAACACCCTATTCATCAAGTCCATAAATGCTGCTGGAGCGTTGGTCAAACCAAATGGCATAACCCGAAACTCGTAAGAACCATATCTCGATAAGAACGCAGTCTTCGAGACGTCCTCCTCCCTGATACGCAACTGATGGTAACTAGATCGCAAATCAATCTTTGAGAAGTAAGAAGCTCCTCTCAACTGGTCAAATAGGTCATCGATTCGAGGCAACGGATACTTATTCCGTATCGTGACCTTGTTTAACTCCCGGTAGTCCACACACAATCTCAGTGAACCATCTCTCTTCTTCACGAACAACACAGGGGCACCCCACGGTAAAGTACTTCTCTGAATAAACCGCTGACCCAACAACTGCTCAATCTGATCCCGTAACTCCCTCATCTCAGCTGGAGCCATACGGTACGGTGCACGTGCTATAGGTCTCGTATCTGGTAATAAGTCTATAACAAAGTCTATCTCTCGACTGGGGGGTAGGCCTGGTATCTCCTCAAACACATCAGAATACTCCCTAACAACTGGGATCGAATCGAAAGGAATCACAACCTCCTTAGAGGTATCCTCCTCTAGGTAATACAAATGAGCGGTCGAGCCTCCCTCTGGGCGAGGCATCGCCACTACAAACATCTCTTGCCCCGGAATGGAAAAAACAATGCTCCCACCGAAATAATAAATCATGGCTCTATAATCAGCGAGCCAATCCATACCGATAATCACATCATGAACATGCATATCTAATACCAACATATCTGCAGGTAATACCAGACCCATTCTAATCTAGGTATTTACGAAGACCACTGAACTCCCATCGTTACCAAATATTGAAAGAAAACTCCCTCGATAATTCTGGACTTCTCTAATCTCAATCCTCGTATAACCTTGTGATACGGACTTCCTCATCCCTAGTATCCATGGCCAAGACATCGCAACAATACTGATACCTTCTCACGAGATTGTTCGAGATAACTCGCCAAAACATTCCACTCTGAACATGTGCGTACTCAACCCACGAAAATATCTTGTGCATGACCGAACATGCACCTAATCGGCCTTAAGTTCATTCCATTACGAATTTTATCCGATCAGAACACTAAAAACCATTATGCCACCCCAATGCGACATCTATCGCTTATGTGGACAACGTGTAGGTTTACATGCCTACCAAACTTCCCTCATACCAACACAATATTTCAAGGATAATCACTTATCCATTCCAGATTCAGACTTATGAATCTCCCATTTAATATTATCAAACGGATGAATCTACTTCGTGCTTTTCACAAGTATGATAACACTCTTGTGTACACCAAAATTGGACCCTTCAGGTCATCCTTTAATAGGGTGGGACATGCACCAATTTGGAGTAGTCCTCTCTCAAATCACAACCCTTCCTTTACATGTTCATGAGTAATAATATACTCCTATTATCACATGACTTACTTCGTTAACCATTCACTGATTAATATGTCATCGAATGCCTCAACAGTCTATCCATTATGGGTGGAGCGTGTTAATTTCTTCTCAGGAAAATATCACAATAACAACTGGACCACAAAATTTTGAGGTGTGCCATATCTAAATCTCTACCCTTCCACATTGGAAACAACTTCAGACAACTACACACGCAAGTGGTACCAATAACTCTGTGGTATTACATGGTGGGATATAACTTATACCAACTACTTTACAACCATAAGAGCGACGATATTCAAAGTTGATAATGCACAGTAAATATACGGGTGTTTCCTCCCCCTAAATCACCAAAAGTCAACTCAGTCATTGAGTTCAACATCGGTTTTCTCGCCTACTGGTGGGCGATGAAACTACGATTGTTGCACGTGAATTGCGGTCTCGTAAAATGCTTAGACCTCTACCCTTCCAGAGTCCACGTCTCATCAAATCACCATCTTAAAAAATAGTAAGTGAACACGTATCCGAAAAAAAAATTATTCAAATGGAGAACTAGTCATAATTACAACAAGTACTCACACACGGACCTCACGCGTACTATCCTGTGGTCGATTGGAGATTCACCTCATGTGTGGGACGTCTCACGAATGAAATCCAAGCAAGGAACCCTCCATATGCACAAGGCTAGCTCTGAATTGCCCGTCAAAATCATAGCGTGAAGATCTTCCAAGTCATCGAATACAATACCTAATCGTAAGGCTCTACATATCAAGGAAACGATGAGCAAAAAACGTAACGGACGCCCTCAGATCCCTAATGGCTCTAAAACCGTGCTCTGATACCAAGTGTGACAACCCTACTTTTTATATCTAACTCGGTTAGCTACGCCCAATTAAATTAAAGTGGGGCGTCCATATGCTGGCATTATAAACATAATTTAAATAAACACTGTAAAGTAAACATGTACACTCACATACGTGTAACCAAATCACATCATAACAAGTATAGAATCCACAAGTAATATCAATACTGAATATAAAATGCCCAAACATACGGGCCCAAAGAAAAATTAGGTAAAGAGTGCAATGTAAACCTCTCAACACTATCAAATCCCTAATCTCTGCTACCACACTCTAACGAAGAGTGACAAAATAGGATAAGGACCAGCGTCCACCACTACAAGATCGTAAGAATAGATGCGAGGTCATCCAGCTCCACGGTCTACTGTCCAACGGGGCGAGGACCTGTATAATACATACATACATATATATATATATATATATATATATATATATATATATATATGGGAGAGGAGCAAGAAGCAAGATAGACGAACGTCAAAGCAAGTAAACAAGCTATAAGATTATAAGATGTACTTATAATGAACGCACACTAGTCATTAGTCGTCTCCAGTAATTAAGTTGTTCAATTACCCAACCAATGCTCCTATGTCGTGACTATCCAACCCAAACTAGAGTAACGTGTAGTCTCATATCATAATTAATCATTATTAATCACATTTCAGTATTTAATGTATCAAAATATGTCCTTCAAGTATAATATCAAATGCATCGATTCGGGATATTACTTCAAGACACAAGCACAATATCTCACACAACATGTCATATTAGGTCACTATCATTACTCGGGGGAACAAGTCATAACACTAGGACTACACACGAATATTCCCCAGTATTACGTGGCAACGGCAATCATACTAAGTCCTAAATCACATAGAGTTTCAAGGTCTTTTTATTCGATCCGCATTACAACCATGTGTCCGGTTCCGGCGATTTATCTCCAACATGGCACTAGAGCAGAACCTAACTGGATCAATCATAAAAATCGTATTCAACATGTGCCTAAGTCGATCGGAGGACTAGTCTAGTGTATACTCGACAACATAGATGTAAAAAAATTTCACGCTTATGTATATATACAATCGTGTCAAGTGTCTTACTCGAGTTATACAATAATCATTATTTATAATATAACATAATTTACATCATTAATTTACTAATTCAACATCAAATCATTTCAAGGTTATAAATCCCTAATAACCATAAGTATGTGATCAAGTTAGGATATTAGGCACAACCCCACAATTATCTTACTAACAACATGAAAAACATTATCACGCTTATTTCAACAACATACTACACAGAATTTAAAATACAGATTCGAGGCTCTTTCGATCCATTTTTGGATAAACTTAAAACTACAAAGTTGTTCGGAATATAATTTTCTGCCGGGATAAATGGACGAAACATCCATTTTTCGTAACCAAAACAACTCAAAATAGTTTTTAATATGACGATTTACTCAAGTTCATTGATTTCTCAAATTCAAGAAGTTGTTCAACAATTCAATCCCTATAATGATGTTATTGCATTTGAATCTATATGGAGGGTGATCCTAATACATTGCATATCATTTTTAACATCAATATCATATTAATTTAGGGATCCAAATACATGTTCATGTGAAATTTCATTATAGATACATAATATACACATATAGGTTATTAACTTGCCTTAGATTGTATGGAGATGTTGATGAAGAAGATGACAACCTTCTTCTTCTTTCTTCTTCTTAATCTCTCTCTCTCTCTACCAAACCCTAGCCCCCTTTTATGAAATGAAAAAATGAAGACTTCTTCTCTTCTTTTCTATTAATACCTAGGGTTAGTTTATTTACAAAAATGCCATTTCCCTAAATTTAACCCTCTCGATTATTTTACGCGTTAATTCGCTTCTAATATTTAAGTTGCATATTCGTATATCAAAGAATTCATTTTAACTTTTCATTTCCAAACATTTCGAATATATATACTGACATAGTTTTATTTCCAAACATTTCGAATATATATACTGACATAGTTTTTTTTTCTTTTCAATTTTAATTCACTAAAAAATACGGGGTATTACATCGATGCACGAGCACTTTGAGCGAGCTATCAAAGAGGTTGGATATGCCAAGTTGTGCCAACATATCAGAAGTATCAATCGTTACGGGAAACTGCCACTTCAGAAATTAAACATTGTTTACTTATTGGTCGTTTGATGGGAGAAGCTCAGGTCACCAGACAAGCTAAAAGGTTTATCGAAGATCATGAATTTCTACAATAAGAAATCCATCTCGCATGTGATATGGTACCACCTAATGAAGCTACCGTTACTCCGCCCGATTTTCCTATAGATAATGGACCTCTTTCCTCCATTACTAATATCTTCACCCCTATCGATACCATTACATCACCAGACTCCTCAGATGATGACTCCGATCCTTTAGAAGATGATGTTGATCCCGAATATGATCAAGTAGTTCCCCGAATGTTTACACTAATCACTAGAATGTGGAAATAATTAAAAGTGTGCAATTAGATGACACCCTTATTTCCGGATCACCACCGCAGCATAACCTAATAGTTATTTTGTTCTTTTTTGTTGTAAAATAGATCTAATGATTATGTATTCTTTTTCTTTATTTTCTCTACGTTAACTGTGTGGTAAAAAGTCTAAAATGATATAAAATGACGAGTTGTTTGTAGTATCATTACTTGCAAATTATCCATTACAATATTATTCGTATAGGATGGTTACTAATCGAGTAACGACTAGTGGAACTCAAAAAGAATATTCTATTCCACAATTGCCAAATTCATCTACCACCAATGAAGGAATCCTACTTGGCTTCCAAGAGTTAATCAAATTAACCCAACAACAACAAAATATACCTCCACCCTTGGCGAATAATGAATTTTCAGAAGAGACTCGGAGAAACAACGCTCTTAAGGAATTTTCGAGACAAGACTTTAACATTTCTTAGAAAGCCCGGTGCAGTTGAAATAGAGAAATTGATTTGCCAAACATTTAACGTACTTGATGGATCGAATCATCCTTAAACTTAGGGTAAAATTAGCTTTATATTTATTCGAAGGTTAAGCAGATTTTTTGTGGCAGTCCCTCTTACATTCCCGAAATGTGAATGAACTAAACTAGGGATAATTTGAAAATAATTTCTTCAACAACTACTTTTCAGAGACCGTAAGAGATCAAATGACCATTGACTTCTTAAACATACAAAAACAACAAATAACGGTGGCCCAATATAAAGCTAAGTTTATGGAACTATATCGACATGCCCAGGAATATATTGACACCGAGCCTAAAAAGTGCAAGCATTTTGAACGAGGTTTATGCCAAACTATAAAATCATTTGTTATCCCTTTTTAGGTCCAAGAGTTTAACCAAATTATTGAAATATCCTCTCTTATAAATAAAAATCTCGTAGTTACCAACCCAACTCGAATTCAAAACTCTTCCCGAAATCCATATGTTATTAAGTGTCAACCAAATAAATGAGATCACCCTTAAAACAAACATAAGGATGGACAAGTGTGGCCATCATGGGAAAATCTTCAAGGGAAAGGGGGTGGAGGATCCCTCGAAGGATAGTAGTCTCGCGCCCTTTATAGGCTATGTAATACAAGCATATGATAAATGTGGAAATGGGAGATATTAGGAGAATTTGTTAAATTCAGAAAATTTGAAATTTGAAAAACTGGACTCGAGTCTCGGTTTTAATTCGAATCGCCTACATAGCCTATAAAGGCATCAAAGTCCATATAATTAGAATGCCTCATGGGTGTGGGGTTTATCCCATAAATCCGAACGGGATTTTATTATAGATGTGTGTGTGTAGAAAATTTGTTTTTTGGTCTTGAAAAATTGTAATGGATAATTTCGTTCGGAATTTATGGGCTTGAACCTCTTTTTTTGTTTTGGTTTTTTTTTTATAGAAAATAAACTATGTGCTGTATACTAATAAAAATGTGGATATTAATGTGCATGAAATGAAGTAGGAACTAGATTATGAATCTAATGAAATTTATGCAAAAACAAGGAATTTAAAGAGAGAGAGAAGAAATTTGACCTTCTTTGAAGCTTGATCTTTGATCTTGGATGAAATACCTTGAATGTGAGATGAGTGTTGGATAAGAGAGCATATGACTTTGTAAAATTGGGTATGAAAAGGATGGGAAAGTAAGGTTGAATGGAACTTCACATGGGGAACTTCACTGATTTAGAGAGAATGTTACTGAGATCACTGATGCGAGGGATCTATGGTGTTGGTGTCTAGTGTGAGGTCATGACCTCCTTTTATAGGGTTAGGGGGTTATCAATCATCACTTACCTTATCTTGCCTATCGGTAGGTGATCCTAGACACACTAGTCAATAAATCTGGACCTGCCAATTGGTATTCTGGTGCAGCTTTTTTTGGAAAAATGATCGAAGAACGTAATCCATTGATCTGAACTGTGCACGGGGCATACCATTAGAAAGTTTGTTTAAAGACATTTAAGAGTCCTTTGGGATTCTCTCAGGTCCGAGAGTTGACTTTGTGTCAAATATGTCTTGGAAGTGCGCGTTGGTCCTTTGGACGGGAGATCGCCAGACGGAAATGGATCGCTCGTCCGTATGGAAAGTAAGAATTGGGCACAGGGTGGACCATTAAAAAGTATATTTAGTTCCCTTTGGAGATTCATTCACTCTCGTTCAAGATGAAGAGTTGACCTTGGTAAAACGAAGCCCGGGAGCGCCTGGTGGCCTCCGAATCAATTTTTAAGGGAAAATTAATCATTCGTCCGGATGGTTATGCCATTTCATTCATGGGGTGGACCTTTGTAAAGGGGTTTAGTGACCTTAAAATTTTTAAAGAGCTCTCTCTCTCTAACGGTGAGGTTGATTGGGGTCAAATTGGGCCCCGGGCGCGCTCGATGGCCTCCGGTTTGATTTTCGACAGTAAAATGATATGTTCGTTTGAACAGTTATGCCAATTCGTACACGTGATAAAATGTTAGAAAGAGGATTCAGTTCCCTTCAAACATTCAAAGAGATTTCACTCTGACGATAGAGTTGATCGGAGTTAAACGGGGCAGGGGAGCGCCCGATGGCCTCTAGATCGGTACTCAGAGTGCAACCTAGAGATTATACTGAAATGGGTAGGTGTTAAGGAACTAAGGAGAGACTTAGGTGGTCCTAGAATGTGGTTTCTATAAATCCCCTCAACGGGTGAGCTTGGAAAAAGCGAAACACATCGAATAGACACTATATGATAGAGGTTAGTTCTGCGGACCGAAGGAACGGGGATAACTAGTTCAGAGGGTCGAGGTTGATTATGTGGACCTAAGGGGATGCTGGGGATGGCCAATTCTGAGGGCCTAAGAGGAAGTAATGACTAAGGCCAAAGGTAGGAAGTGACCGATGTGGTGACCAGTTTTGTGAGTCGAAGCTAATTCTACGGGATTAAGATAGAGGTGACCAATTCTGCGGGTCGAAGCCAATTCTGCGGACTTAAGTAAAATTGATTAATTCTGTGTGTCAAAGCCAATTCTATGGGCTTAGGCAAAAGAGACCAATTCTGTGGTTCGAAGCCAATTCTGAGGGTTTAAGTGGGGTGACCAATTATGCTGGTCAAAGCCAATTATAGGGGCTTAAGTAGGGGTGCCCAATTCTATGGGTCAAATCCAATTCTTTGGGCTTAAAATAGGGGTGACCAATTCTGTAGGTCAAAGCTAATTCTACAGGCTTAAGTAGAAGAACCCAATTTTGCTGGTCGAAACCAATTATGCAGGCTTAAGATAAAAGCGACCAATTCTTCGGGTCGAAGCCAATTCTGGCGGCTTAAGTAGGAGTGACCAATTATGCGGGTTGAAGCCAATTTTGAGGGATTAAGTATAAGCGACCAATTCTGCTGGTCAAAGCCAATCCTGAGGGCTTATGTTTTCTTGGGGAAATTTGGAGACTCCATTAGGGGATATGTATCTTGTAGTTCTTATAGGTATTTGGGGAAGCATTTGATTTTAGGTTCCGCTAGGGAACAAGAAATGATTTAAGGGTAGGACGTTTCTTAGTCGGGGAATTTTTGAATTTTGTGGTGTCCTTTGGGGACGTTACTGGGGAGACATTGAATTGATTTAGGGACTTCCGCTCAGGGAGATAAGAGTTCTACTGGGGAAATGAGTGTGGTAAAAATGTTTTACTTGGTGGACAAGGTTCTCAAATCCATTTGGGAATTTTAGGAATTTTTCAAGGATTGTTTGGGATTTTCTGGCATTTTTTGTGCTTTTTTACGAAATTTTAAAGGTGGTACGGATCGACATAGATAGATGGGTGCCAAATGGAAGTGTCACGGTCGTTTAGGGTACCTCGAGTTGGTGGAGTGATGGTGTCGATCGCTGGGTGGTAGGGAGATATCGATTGGCATGCCCCTTAGCCTCCTATAAAAAGGGGGTGGGTTCTCATTTTTAACAACTTTTTAACTTGCCTTCTTTCGCAATTTCCTTCTGCGAATCATTCCAACTGGTGAAGATGTAAATAAAAGATCAAATATGAGGCGGTATCGATTCCCTAGGTCCTAAAAAGTAAGTCAGTAATAACATTAGAACCAAGTTAATGAAGACTAAGACTATAACTGAGTTTGGGATATAATATAACTACTCATCTTCCTATTGTCTTTTGGTAGTTTTAAGTTATCCCAACCCAAAACATCCTAAATATCACATGTGTCTAATCCTGGGCCATGGTTAACCCTATGATTACATATAAAAACGAAGATAGTCTCTATGTCTCCAATCACATAAGTACGGTCCATGCCACGTACATTATAAATGGGTTACTCTTAAGCCCTAATATAAAGAAGGCCTATTTATACATCCTTCGAGGACCGCTCGCGTGAACTAGGAATAGTGACAACCCACACAGTCTTCGTAATGCGCACCTCATATAGAATGGGATTACCTAGATTCATCATCTTCACAGTTCTATGTTTCCATTATTGACCCCAAACCCCATTTTCAATGTATCTAGACATCACCAAACCTTATCTCCTTTAGGTATAATTGATCTAGCATCCATATTAACCAATATCTAATGATTTAATTCAATTCTAACATGAATTAAAGGGTTTAATTTTAGAATTTGCTCAGGAAACCTAGTTTATACTTTTAACCCAATTCAACTTGGATTTAGGTTAACTCGTGATATTAATAATGGTCTTTTGATCAATTACCAATGCATAACATAATCCTAATGATCTATCTCATAATCATGATGGATCATGCTACTTTTATATTGTACTATGAGCATATATGTTGGCATAATCTACTTAATTAAATTAATTTCAAATTTAGTAGTTTGATTATTTAAATCACATTATAGTGAAATTAGGTTTAGATTCCAATGAATAATCATATTATAACACAAAAACAATTACATTCAAACACTAAGTAAACTTGCCTCAATTTCGAAGGGTGAGTTCCAAGCCTAAACCTCTAATTTCCCTCTTTTCCAAGTTGACTCCTCTCTTTAGCTCTAGGGTTTCTCTTCAAAAAATTTATAATAAATTATATTCAACTTAATGACCTTTTTAATATGTTGATTTAAAAATTATTCTTAGGCCTAATCTAAACCCCAACCAAATGGTCTGAACTACATCTCTAAATGGCCCATACCCTATCCCGAGTCATATACCAATCCATGGAGCTTAAAACCCAATGCAATAAGTCATAACCAGACCTTCTACATGTCCCAAAAATAAACCCGGACTGCCATATCAAACATCTTAATATTCTAACATGTTAGATAAATTTTAAATTATTTATTAAATAATTATTAATTTAATAACGTGCATTCAGTTTGATTTCAATTTTAAATAACATACACCTAACATATTTAAAAATATACATAGTGACATTATATGTAACTGCAAGCATATGCAATAATAGATAATAAATTTCAATTTTAAATTAATGCATTAAATTACATGGTACTACATTCTTTGCCCCTAAAATAAGGAATTTTGTCCTCGAAATTTGAATTTTCTATCTCACTAGAATAACTTTGGATATTTCACTCGTACATCATCCTCTATCTCCCATGTAGACTCAACTTATCTATTATGTCCTCACTGGACTTTAGCTAATGTTATGACCTTAGATAGCAAGGTATTCTCTCCCAATACGCTTGTCACTCCTCATAGCTTGCATCCGGTTGTAGCTCAATCTTGTCAATGTCAATATGCTGATAGATTTCCTCCTCCGTAAGAAATTCCTCCACACTAACACGTGGAAAATGATCATCCTATCCATTATCATAAAGAGACCTATGTAGAGGAGAGACAACTTCCCTATGATCCAAATATGATGTGACACCCCGACTAATTAAATACCGGGTGGCTACTCCTTTATTAAATTAATACAAAATGCCAAGTTGGTTTAGTTCATAGCATCACTCTCGAAAATGTTTTAACAATTACTAACCACCTAATATTTAAAAAGTGAGTTGTCAATTTTAATTAAATCCAATTAACATACAATAAGTGAATTATGAAATGCTAACATAACCACCACAACATAGTCACAATAGAATAACCAACAAATAATAATGAGTCTGGAGGAATACTCATCACAACAATCCAAATAATGAAATAAATAAATACCGAGTATACATCAATAAATTTATTACAACCCAAAGTCTGAAATAACTGAAAAGTAAGATGTCTCTAAAAGGAATGGGACGACATTCCCAACAAATAAGAAAATCTGATAATGGAGTCAAGATCGGAAATGGAGGCGTCTACTGTCAATGTCCTGTAACTTCCACAGCAGCTACAGCACGTCACCTGATTATAACTCCTATGCATGGTGTCATTGTGGTTGGGCACCTAAAAGGTTCTTACAAAAATAGATTTGAAAGCAAATGGGTCAGAGCCCGATTGTGAAAATAATTTAAAAATTTCCAATTGTTTAATATCATTAAACAGTGAATATAAAGTACATGATAGTGTGTGCACTCACATGAGTTCCTCACCTATCAACTAATTGTGCACTCCTATCGTACCCGTACCCATTATAGTTATTCCCATATCTAAATAGTCCGATACTAAATTTTAAATTACTATACGATCTCCAATTCAACTCCCAACAACTTTTTAATTAACAGAGTGTTATAACTTGCTACGCAATTTCCCATGTTAGTACTACTAATTACTAGAGATCTTCCATTTTCACTTTACAAACTCTTGCTATTATTTATACTCACATTATTCATGAGAATTCATTTTAAATTAACAGTATAGTGTTCTCATCATAAATATACAATACTAGCACCCCGAGACTAAGCTGCGGTGCACACATACTCTGCTATCCAATCCCGGTACATCACGTACATAAGGACCACGTATTCTGAATCTCGCAGGAATCGTTTCATTAAACAACAATCACAAATAATGGAGGCGAACATAGTTCACATCACATGGGTCACGCACGTACCTACGCTCCCATGATCAGCAGACTTATTAACTTCTCACTAAGTCCTTCCCTGACCTATGTCCTCGAGGTACCAATCTAAATCCCCCCGTAGGCACACAAGATTAGATGGCCCTGATCGAACGTCGACCTCCCATGATAGCAAGTACGATAGGTATGTTATACACAGATAATTATATACACTAAGCATTCACACATATTATATATCACAATATTTGATTAATGGTATACTTCTCGTTCTTATACCAACATTTAGTGTTATACAACTCACAAGTCCCCGGTTTATATGTATTTAAGTTATGAACTCTTCTCACGCGTGATTAGTTATTCGCTTCCCAATCCACAAATGTCATCCGGTTTACTATAAGATTCTAAGTTTTACTCTTTAATGTACCCTAATCTCCCAACTATACCCATTAGTGAATAAGGGAAGGTTATCTCACCATTTAAATAAGTCTACGGGATACTAGAATTAAATTCAGGCAAAAAAGGCCATTCTGTCAACTCGTTAGAAGTCTCGTTCGAACGAGGTCGTTCGAACGGAAGGCTTCGAACGAACTACCAACTTGTTAGAAGGGATACTGTCATCTCGTTAGAAGTTCGTTTGAACGAGGTCGTTCGAACGACCTGGGCAGGATTTCTAATGAAATGGCAGATTCAGCCCAGAAATTCCCAAGTCCGTTTTTCTTCATTCTTCACTTCTCTACATCCACCCTAAGACCATCCAATTCATGTTATAACGTATATAAACCATTTCTAATCACCCTAGATCATCCATTAACATATTTTAGGGGTCAAATCTTACAAATCATCATGGAATTAACATAGATCTCCAAATATTTCCCCAAACCCTATGGACATGAACCTAGAATTTTATTATGCCCAATTACTCATCATAAATCCTTTTTTAAATCATCATATATAATTCTTCGAATACTAAATTAGTCCATCATCATTCTACATGTAAATCCTAACCCAAATTTAAAGTTTCTCCAATAATTTCATTAGTTTTCTTCAAATCTTTCAAGATAAGATAAATCCTACACTAAACATGGAAGAAATATTCAATGCACTAAAAAAATCAAATCACTTGCCTTAGATCCATTTTCCAGATGTGTTGTTGATGATTCGAGGTTGATTCTCTCCTTTAATCAGTCACAAATCCTCTCCAATTTGATGGTGGTGAGTGTTTTAGGTTTGGAACGCTATGGTAACTCCTCTCTAACTCCCGTAGCCCACTTCTATAACTTTTTGCTGATAATGGCCTTAGTGGCCCCTTTAGAATAATAAATATTAACTCTAATTTTCGTGGGTTTTAATTCCCATATTTTTAAAATTACCAAAATACCCTTTTAAGTTGCCGGTTTGGCCTAAAAATACTCCGGGATCCAAACTAAACCCCCGACTAGTGTTTTCCGACTATTTCGACCCTTCTGGATTCGTTGGCGCACTCAAAATGACCATTCAGTTGATAAAAATAAAATTCACTTTTTAATTCAATTCATTACATTCCTGACGCGACTGACACACGTGTCCGAACTAAATTTCCCAAATTAATTCAAATCTCATCAATATTCATGTATTACCATACATACTCGGAAATACTAAGTTTTAATATCATAATCAAATACCTACTCACATCTCGTTAGTATTTATACCCTAATTAATTTTCAATTAATTCTCACTTAATTTAATTAATCCCTTAAATAAATATCAATAAAATTACGGGGTATTACATACTTCCCCCCTAATAACAGAATTTCGTCCCGAAATTCGGAACTAAAGAATACCTGGTAGAAACATCTCTGGATAATGCTCGCGCGTCTCATCCTCGTGCTCCCATGTGGACTCCTTGGCATTATGATGCCGCCACCGAACACGTACTACTATCTTTGACCTCAGTTTTCGCTCGCTTCTGTCCAAAATAGCAATCGGCCCCTCCTCGTAGGAACTATCGGGCTGGAGATCGATGTCCTCCAAAGCAATGTGAGTATGGGCCAAATCGTCCCTAAGATATTTCCTTAGCGAGGAAATATGGAACACATCATGAATCCTATGCAAGTGCTCCGGTAACCTCAGTCTATACGCAACTGGCCCAATCCTCTCGATGATAGAAAATGGCCCCACGTATCTTGGTGCCAGTTTCCCCTTCGTCCCAAAACGTATGATCCCCTTCATCGGAGATACTCTGAGTAACACCTGGTCCCCCACTTTGAATTCTCTGAAGAACCTCTTCGCATCAGCATAGCTCTTCTACCGATCCTGAGCTACCCGAATGCGACTCCGTATCATCTTTATCCTTGCTGAAGTATCCTGAATCACTTTTGGCCCAAGGAGTTTGTTGTTCCCTACTTCTAACCAACATGCTGGGGAACGACAAGGTCTACCATACAACGCCTCAAATGGAGCCATACCAATGGTAAACTGATAAGAGTTATTATAAGTAAACTCCACCAGTGGAAGGTACTGCTCCCATCCACCCCCAAACTCTAGGATGCACGTACGCAACATGTCTTCCAACATCTGATTTGTTCGCTCGGTCTGCCCATCGGTCTGCGGGTGATAAGCTATAATCAACCGAAATTCAGTGCCCATGGCCTCCTGGGAACTCTCCCAAAACCGTGAAACAAATATCTTGTTGTAATACCCCGTATTTTCATGGCTTTTAAATTTAAGGATTTATTAAATTTAATTGATAAATTAATTTAATTTTAATCCGGAATGTTGTTTTAAATATTTACTAGCGTGACGAGAGTTAGTAATTATTGGAAATTTGTTATTTGTTGAATGTTACTGGATGAGTATAGTAATATATGAGATTTATTTTTATAATATTGTCACGTGGGAATAAAATGACAATTATGGAAATTTAAGTCAGGACGCGCCTGTGTCGTGTCGGGACTAAATGTTGATTTATAAAAGTGAATAAATTATAAGTTGCTCGTATGGTCGTTTTCAGTTCGCCAAAGTGTCCGGAAGGGTCGAGATAGTAAGAAAAGGGCACCCGGGGGTTTAGTTTGGGTCTCGGGGTGTTTTTAGGCCTAATTAGTACCCCGGGAGGGCGTTTTGGACATTTCGTAATTATGGGTAATTAAACCCACGAATTTGCAAGGGTTATATCAGATTTTAAGTGTCATCTTTTAGGGTTAACACAACCTAAAACTAATGACGGCTATTGGAGAGGAAGAGGAGAAGCTCTCCAAGGAGTTCTTAGCCAATAACACCTCCGATTGCACCGCCGTCACCACCAACGCATAGATCGCGCGACGGGAAATGCAACCACACCAATTTAAACACCAAACCAGACTTCTGAAAATCCCAGGAAAGTATTTATCTTACTTATTTCGTTGATGCATCTTTCATATTGGTTTAGGAATGATTAGGATGAATTGTATGGAAGAAAAACCCAATTTGAGATATGAAATTGCATGTAGTGATGACTTAAATGATATTCTGGAAACCCTTTGTCTTGTAAAGGATTAAGATTTTGATTAAGAAAAGAGTTCTAATTAGATACAAACACTAAAAATTTTATTCCGAGTGATCGGACCATTGGAATCGCTTGAAATTTTAGTATGTTGTAGCGAACGGCGAGACAGGACTGTAGACAAAAATTCAGCTTGATCGAACGGTCGGATTTCTAAAAATATTATTTTTAGTAGAGAGTTTTATGTTTTGAGGACTCTTAGAGAGTTTTATATTTTGAGGACTCTTCTAAATAATAAACAAATTCAATTAAAACTCCATTTTAATTTCGATTTCGAAACCATTTGAAATTCTCATCTTTGAAAATAAAATTCAAAATCCTTTAATGTAAGGCGAAATTTATATTTTTGGGATATTTTGCATAAGGGATAATGTATGTATATATTAAAGGGGAGAGACACGTAAGAGAGAGTTACGTTGGAACATAAATGGATATCTACTGAATTGTACATTTGGAAGAATAGAGTCCATAAGGGTTACGTAGTAAGTTGGAAAAACCCTTCGAATTAAAGTGAGAAACGAACCATTATACGTGATAAATAATAATGGGAAAATAAGGATAAATGTTGTGAATGTGGGTTATGGGATAAACCTAAATTGATATAATAAAAGTGGTATATTTATATGATTGTGTATGCATATATTATATACTTGTGAAAATTATGCCCGCCCTACTTGTTATCCCTGAGGTTTCCGCGCTGGGACGATCTTATCTCGGTATTGACTCGTACCCTAAAAGATATTGACGCGCTGGGGGATATTGACTCGTACCCTAAAAGATAGAAATCCTAGGTACAGGCTATCGAATCGGTAGTCACGATCCTAAAAGACGTGAGGGTATGTACTGACCTCTTGGAATCTATGCTTCGCCTCAATATTGTTTGTGTATGTATTGATACAGTTCGAGGGTGATTCCGAACAAGTATTCCCTTTAGTGCGATTGATACGGGGATTGGATAGCAGAGTATGCCCGCACCATAGTTTTTGTGTGGGGTGCTGTTATGATATATATATATATTATACGAGTAGTTAATATATATATGAAATTCTGAAATCTGGAACTGCCTACTGTGATTTGATATGTAGGACATGGTTGATGACTCAAATTATAAATAATTTTTTTGAGAAAGTATAATATGACACTAAAAAACTTTATTGATTAATAAAGTTAAAAGGAGAACCTTGGTTACAAATTGAAATCTTACGTTTTAAATACCTGTGTTGTTCAGTTGTAAATCCTGCGAATAACCTAAGATAAGTTAAATCATTGGGGAAAGAGAGTGTGGTATATGACGAGATAGACCATTGGGAAGGTTAGTGCGATAGGAGTGCACATTAGAAGAGAGGAGAGAATTTCTCAAGAGAGTGTCGCACTAATATGTTGTTGCATTGACATGTATCAATTTAAATACTTGCTAAACGAATTTTTAAATCATATACACTATCGAGCTCTGACCCGTTTCTATTTCCTTTTCTCTCTTGTATATATATGTATGTATTACAGGTGCCCAGCCACAGGGGCGTCTTACTTAGGTCCTTTGGAAGGAACGTGCTGCAACTTAGGTGGGAGTTGCAGGCTTGTTGTTTAGACGACTTCATCCATTTGATTCTACTCCTATTTCAGTTTTATCCAGCAGGGGCATGTGTCGCCCTCTTTCTATTATTTATTTGGTATTGTCAGAGATCGAAATTTTTACTTTCAGTACCTTTTTTTCGGGATTTATTACTGTCGGGATGTTTTCCTTTAGTGTTGTAAATGTTGGGATTTATTATTGATGATTAAATTCGTGTATGTTAAGTTATATTTTTATTCTTAATGTGTGACTCTTTAGATGTTAATGGTTTAAGGTTTTATAACTGGATTTAATAAAATGAGAATAAGGTTTTAAATAGTTTTGACACTTAGCTTAATTATTTAGGGTGTTTAAGTTGGAAAAGTATTTTTACGACAGTGATGCTAAGAATGAACCAACTGTTCACCTTGATTTTAATTTAATAAATGAGTGATCGCCCGGTATTTAATTAGGCGGGGTGTCACACTTGTCTCGGTCAGACACGATATTTAGAGGTACACCGTGAAGTCTCACTATTTTTGCAATGAAAATCTGGGCATACTGTCCCGTAGTGTAGTATGTCTTTACGGGTAGAAAATGAGCAACTTTGGTCAACCGGTCCATAACTTACCCATATGGAGTGGTGACCCCTCTGTGACGTAGGTAACCCAGTGATAAAGTCCATGGATATGCTCTACCATATCCACATCAGAACCTCTAATGGCTGTAGAAGTCCTGCCAGTCTTTGATGATCCACTTTTACTAGCTGACAATTGGAGCATTTAGAAACAAACACGACAATATCTCTCTTCATCCTGCTCCACCAATACTGACGTCTCATGTCTTGGTACATCTTATCCCCACTAGGTTTTACGGCGAACCGTGATCGTGCGACTCCGTCATCACCTCATGTCTCAAGTCTTCCCCTTCTGGAACGACTAGTCTCCCATTGATACGTAATCCCCCGTCTGAGCTAACGGTATATGACTCAGATCCCTCTGTTAGTAATCGAACTATCTGCTCCTGACAGAATGAGTCATTTGCCTGGGCCTGTATTACTCTCGTAACAATCTGAGGTGTAATAGTCATCACAGACATGAACGATCGGGCCACTGCATCCTGGTGTCCCAACTCCTTCCACTTTGCTTTCCACACCTCGGCCACTTCATCTACTGGCCTACGGCTCAACGCGTCTGCTACCACGTTAGTCTTTCCCGGGTGATATTGGATATCAAACTGATAATCCTTCACAAACTCAAGCCACCTTCGTTGATGCATATTCAACTCTTTTTGCGTAAAGAGGTACTGTAGAGACATGTGGTTCGTAAACAACCGAAACTTCACCCCCGGGAGATAATGTCTCCAAATCCGAAGAGCAAATACAACTGCCGCTAACTCCAAGTCATGGGTGGGGTAATTCTTCTCGTGAGGCTTAAGCTTACGTGAAGCATAAGCTATGGCCTGACTCTCCTGCTGTAATACACCTCCAAGTCCTTGCAAGGATGCATCGGTGTAGACTAGATACTCAACTCCCGGTCTCGACAAATGCCAACACAGGTGCTGAGGTCAACTTGTCCTTCAACTCATCGAATGCCAATTGAAAGGCATCGCTCCAGATGAATGGCACGCCTTTGCGAGTCAGATGTGTCAAAGGACCCGCTATTTTTGAGAAACCCTGAATAAACCTCTTGTAGTATCCTGCTAGGCCCAAAAAACTATGAATCTCAGTCGGTGTCGTGGGCTGTCCCCACTCCCTCACTGCGGATACCTTCCCCGGATCAATGGATATCCCCCGGTCTGAAATGATATAACCCAAAAAATGAACCTCCTTCAGCCAAACCCACACTTGTCATACTTTGCATAGAGCTCGTTCTGACGCAGCGTCTGCAAAACTTGTCTTAAATGCTTGGCGTGCTCCTCTTCTGTCTGGGAGTAAACCAGAATGTCATCAATAAAAACAATGATGAACTGGTCTAGGAACTCTCTGAACACCCTATTCATCAAGTCCATAAACATGGCTGGAGCATTGGTCAAGCCAACAGGCATAACCCGAAACTCGTAGAAACTCGTAGGAACCATACTCGTTAAGAAAGCAGTCATCGAGACGTCTTGTTCCCTGATATGCAACTGATGGTATCCCGATCGCAAATTTATCTTTGAGAAGAAGGAAGCTCCTCTCAGCTGGTCGAATAAGTCATCGATTTGGGGCAACGGATACTTATTCCGTATCGTGACCTTATTCAACTCTCGGTAATCTACACATAACCTCAATGATCCATCCCTCTTATTTACGAACAACATAGGGGCACCCCACGGTGAAGTACTCCTCCGAATAAACCCCTGACCCAATAACTTCTCAATCTGATCCTGTAACTCTCTCATCTCTGCTAGAGCCATACGTTAAGGGGCGCGGGCAATAGGCCGAGTGCCCGACGTCAAATCGATCACGAAATCTATCTCTCTACTCGGTGGTAGTCCAGGTATATCCTGAAATACATCAGAAAACTCCCTAACAACTGGAATCGCATCAAGTGGTATCACCACTTCCTTAGAGGTCTCTTCCTCTATATAGTACAAGTGAGTGGACGATCCTCCCTCAGGGCGAGGCATCGCCACTAAAAACATCTCCTGCCCGGGAATGGCAAAGATAATACTCCTACTAAAATAGTCAATCATGGCTCGGTACGCAACTAGCCAATCCATACCAACAATCACATCATACTCAGTCATCTCTAATACTAACATATCAGCGGGTAAAGTAAACCTCCTGATCTCTATACCCACACCTCTACAAATAAGGGAAATCACAGAACCCCTACTCAACGGTGAATTTACACAAGTAACCGTGCTCTCGGCGGTTTTTAATAACCCAATAGTGCATGAAAATATCATGGCAATGAAACAATGTGTGGCCCCCGTGTCAAATAAAATACGCCCCATAGTCCCCTGAATACAGAACATACCCTCAATGGCGAGTGGATCCTGTGGGGCTATGGCATGCTAAAGCTGATACACTCTCCCATACTAAAGTTGTCCATGCTGAACTAGGACCGCTGGAATGGGTGGTAATGCTTCCATATGTGGTGGTGCTGGGAGGGCGGCGGGAAACATAGGCCTCTGTGGCTCGTGTCGAGTACCCTGTTGCTGCTGCTGTGGGGCCCTGCCCCTATCAGGATAATCCTGGCGTTTGTGGCCAATCTTTCCACAAGTGAAGTACTTCCCCGGGAAATTTCCCCCTCGCTGTCCCTACTGCCCACGGCCCTGATGGCCGTTACCATTTCTCCCCTGGTCATGCTGGCCCTGCTGAAACTGTTGTTGCTGGCCCTGCTAGCCCTGCTGACCCTGATGGCCATTAAGAAAACCTCCCTGTCCATTTCTGAAACTCCCAGATCTAAACCTCTTAAAATCCCCCTGCTGGGAACCCTGATCTCCCTTCCTATGCTGAACCTGAGTAGATTGTGCCCCGCTGGCACCATTACCCCCTGTCCTGCCCTGATGGATGGACTCTCCTGATCTCTTACTCTCAGTCATGTGAAAGCGATGATCCTGGCAGTGAAGTAGCGCCGCGTTAACCACATCAGAATAAGTGGCCAATGAGAGATTACCCAACAAGTGCTGGCGGATCCTCCATGTCAATCCATCCATAAACTTCTGAATCTTCTTCTCCTCAGTCGGAATCTCATCACGAACAATGTTCAGGAGATTAGTGAATTCGGCCTCATACTCAGCCACGGTCCTCCCTTCCTGCTTGAGGTTCATCAATTTCCTCCTCATTTCAGTGTGAACAGCTGACGAAAAATATTAGCGATCGAACCACACCCAGAACTCCTGAATCAAACGGGAGTCCCTCTCCTCTACGATGGTAATGGACTCCCACCACTGCAATGCAGACCCTACTAGCTTGAAGGTAGCTAGTATCTTCTTCTAAACATCTATGCACTCGTACATCCTTAAGTGCCTCTGAATGTCCTTCCTCCACTGACTGGATACCACAACATCGGAGCTACCTGCAAACTCCGGAGGGTGTGCTTTCTGAAAAGCATCATGGACGCGTTCCAAAGCAGACGGGAATTCATGAGCCTGTACTGGCGCAACTGCCGGCACCTGGGGTGGTACCTGCTGTACAACGGATAGGGAGGCATTTACCGCTTGGGCTATAATAGCTGCAACCTTTGCGGCATTCATAGTTCCCTGAACTGGTGCAGGTTGTGGCTCTGGCTGTGCATCCCTAGAAACTTGCTGCGCACGTCATGGAGGCATCTGAAATGAGAGTAAAGTCTTATAAGTTCGCAGTTATTATCACAAAATAGCTGAAGAGCGAAGCATACACAAAAGAATACAACAGTCCTAAAATATAGGGCTCTATATCAAAGAAAGCTTAGCGGAAACATAATAAGCCGTACAGATCCTAAGGACACTAGAACCTGATGCTCTGATACCACCTGTGACACCCCGACTAATTAAATACCGGGTAGCTACTCCTTTTTTAAATTAATACAAAATGCCAAGTTAGTTCAGTTCATAGCATCACTGTCGAAAACGTTTTAACAATTACTAGCCACCTAATATTTAAAAAGTGAGTTTTCAATTTTAATTAAATTCAATTAACCTACAATAAGTGAATTAGGAAATGCTAACATAACCACCACAACATAGTCACAATAGAATAACCAACAAATAATAATGAGTCTGGAGGAATACTCCTCACAACAATCCAAATACTGAAATAAATAAATACCGAGTATACATCACTAAATTTATTACAACCCAAAGTCTGAAATAACTGAAAAGTAAGATGTCTCTAAAAGGAATGGGACGACATGCCCAACAAATAAGAAAATCTGATAATGGAGTCAAGATCGGAAATGGAGGCGTCTACTGTCAATGTCCTGTAACTTCCACAGCAGCTACAGCACGTCACCTGATTAGAACTCCTATTCATAGTGTCCTTGTGGCTGGGCACCTAAAAGGTTTTTACTAAAATAGATTTGAAAGCAAACGGGTCAGAGCCCGATTGTGAAAATAATTTAAAAATTTGCAAGTGTTTAATATCATTAAACAGTGAATATAAAGTACATGGTAGTGTGTGCACTCACATGAGTTCCTCACCTCTCAACTAATTGTGCACTCCTATCGTACCCGTACCCATTCTAGTTATTCCCATATCTAACTAGTCCGATACCAAATTTTACATTACTATATGATCACCAATTCAACTCCCAACAACCTTTTAATTAACAGCGTGTTATAAATTGCTACCCAATTTCCCATGTTAGTATCACTAATTACTAGAGATCTTCCATTTTCACTTTACAAACTGTTGCTATTATTTATACTCACATTTATTCATGACAATTCATTTTAAATTTTTAGTATATTATTCTCATCATAAATATACAATACTAACACCCCGAGACTAAGCTGCGGTGCACACATACTCTGCTATCCAATCCCGGTACATCACGTACAAAAGGACCACGTAATCCGAATCTCTCACGAATCGTTTCATTAAACAACAATCACAAACAATGGAGGCGAACATAGTTCACATCACATGGGTCACGCACATACCTACGCTCCCATGATCAGCAGACTTATTAACTTCTCAATAAGTCCTTCTCTGGCCTATGTCCTCAAGGTACCAATCTAAATCCCCCCGTAGGAACACAAGATTAGATGGCCCTGATCGAACGCCGACCTCCCATGATAGCAAGTATGGTAGGTATGTTATACATAGATAATTATATACACTAAGCATTCACACATCTTAGATATCACAATATCTGATTAATGGTGTACTTCTCGTTCTTATACCAACATTTAGTGTTATACAACTCACAAGTCCTCGGTTTATATGTATTTAAGTTATCAACTCTTCTCACGTCGTGATTAGTTATTCGCTTCCCAATCCACAAATGTCATCCAGTTTACTATAAGATTCTAAGTTTTACTCTTCAATGTACCCCAATCTCCCAACTATACCCATTTGTTAATAAGGGAAGGTTATCTCGCCATTTAAATAAGTCTACGGGATACTAGAAATAAATTCAGGCCAAAAAGGCCATTCTGTCAACTCGTTAGATGTCTCGTTCGAATGAGGTCGTTCGAACGAGTGTCGTTCGAACGAGTGTCATTCGAACAAAAGGCTTCGAACGAACTACCAACTCGTTAGAACGGATACTGTCAACTCGTTAGAAGTTCGTTCGAACGAGGTCTTTCGAACGACCTGGGCAGGACTTCTAACGAGATGGCAGATTCAGCCCAGACATTCCTAAGTCCATTTTTCTTCATTCTTCACTTCTCTAGATCCACCCTAAGACCATCCAATTCATGTTATAACGTATATAAACCATTTCTAATCACCCTAGATCATCCCTTAACATATTTTAGGGGTCAAAGCTTACAAATCATCATGGAATTAACATAGATCTCCAAATATTTCCCAAAACCCTATTGACATGAACCCATAATTTTATTATGCCCAATTACTCATCATAAATCCGTTTTTAAATCATCATATATAATTCTTCGAATACTAAATTAGTCCGTCATCATTCTACATGCAAATCCTAACCCAAATTTAAAGTTTCTCCAACAATTTCATCGGTTTTCATCAAAGCTTTCAAGATAAGATAAATCCTACACTAAACTTGGAAGAAATATTCAATGCACTAAAAATATCAAATCACTTTCCTTAGATCCGTTTTCCAGATGTGTTGTTGATGATTCGAGGTTGATTCTCTCCTTTAATCAGTCACAAATCCTCTCCAATTTGATGGTGGTGAGTGTTTTAGGTTTGGAACCCTATGGTAACTCCTCTCTAACTCCCGTAGCCCACTTCTAAAAATTTTTGCTGGTAATGGCCTTAGTGGCCCCTTTAGAATAATAAATATTAAATCTAATTTTTGTGCGTTTTAATTCCCATTTTTTTTAAATTATCAAATACCCTTTTAAGTTGCCGGTTTGGCCTAAAAATACCCCGGGACCCAAACTAAACCCTCGACTAGTGTTTTCCGACTATTTCGATCCTTCTGGATTCGTTGGCGCACTCAAAATGACCATTCGGTTGATAAAAATAAAATTCACTTTTTAATTCAATTCATTACGTTCCTGACGCGACTGACACGCGCGTTCGAACTAAATTTCCCAAATTAATTCAAATCTCATTAATATTCATGTATTACCATACATACTCGGAAATAATACGTTTTAACATCATAATCAAATACCAACTCACATCTCGTTAGTATTTATACCCGGATTAATTTCCAATTAATTCTCATTTAATTTAATTAATCCCTTAAATAAATATCAATAAAATTACGGGGTATTACATCTGACCACTCCCTTCGTTAGAGAGACCCTCAAAAGCACTTGGTCCCTCAATCTGAAACTTTAACTTCTCCTTCCTCTTGTTCGTGTAGATATTCTGTCGATCTTGTGTCATCTTCATCCGTGATCGAACGAGTGTCACCTTCTTGTAGGTGTCCCTATAAGCCCCCCATCTTAGACCCCCCCCCCCCAAGCACCTTCGTAGGTCCCTAGCACTCACTCGTTCATCGCAAACCCTAGGTCACACTCAGAGTACTGAGCTAGAGGCCACCGGGCACTCCTGGGCCCCATTTGACTCTGGTCAACTCTCTCTCTATTGAGTGGAAGCTCAAATGAATATTTGAAAGTATCTGGATTCATTTTCTAACGGTCCTCTTCTTGATCTAATTGGCCTTACAATTTTAACGAATGGTTCGTTTCACTATCGAATACTAATTTGGAGGCCACTAGGAACTCTTATCCCTCGTTTGACTCCGATTAATTTTCTCGCTTGAGATAAATCTCAATAAATCTTTGAAGGGATTTGACTACCATTATGAATGATCTTCTTCGTGCACGAATCGGCCTTACGGTTCGTAGAAACATTCCATTTTATCCCAAAAATTGATGTTGAGGCCACCGGGTGCTCTCGAGCCCCGTTTGACTCTGGTCAACTCTCCATCTTGAGAAAAGATCAATTAATCTTTGAAGTGAATTAAATTTCCTTTCCAACGATCAACCTCGTGAGGGAATTAGCCTTACGATATGGAGGAATTACCCATTTTTCTCTGATGGGTTAGCAAGCACTTTTGGGCCCCGTTTGACATCGGTTAACTCCCTAAATAGAACGAATCTGAATGAAATATTGAAGGGAACTGAATACCTTTTCCAATGATCTGTCCTTTTCATGAGTTGGCCTTACGATTCGGACAAACGATCCATTTTCCTTCAAAAACTTCGTGTCTAATGACCAATGGGCACTTTCGGGACCTATTTGAGCTAGGTTTACTCCTGGACTCGGGAGTGGCATAATGAATTTGTAATGCTATCTGAATACCCTTTCCAACAGTCCACCCCGTGCGCAATTCTAACTTACGATATGCATTTTATGATCATTTTTCCAAAAAGCCTGTCCCAGAATTTCGAATGCACCCTGTGGACCCCACATATCGACAGTTTGCCTGAGGTTCTATGACGATAGGTAGGTCCAGACCCCCGTCGATTTTCACCTCCTGGCCCTATAAATAGTGGCCATGACCTCACATTAGAAAGCACCCCTGAACATCCCTCTCAATAATTCATAGAACATTCTCTCGAATTCAGAGTTGTTTCCTTCCTAAAATGCCCATTTGCCACATTCCATTCCATTACTTTCTTACTTCATTTATTAAATTACCCCCATATCTTCGGACCATTTTCATCCCATTGCAAGAACAACATATCTACACTCAACATCAACATTAAGCATTCATATGGAGGTCCAATTCTCCACCCTTCTCTCTAATTGTAATACTTTACTATTAGTTCATTTATTTCTACTTTAGAACTTTATTTCATTACATCACATATATTAATCTCAAACCTTTATTAGTAGTAGTTGAACATACTTTATTTTCATATAAAAACCCAAAAACAAGAAAAAGAGGGTATATCTATAAATTCCAAAAAAGGGATTCTCACTTCAGAGTCTCACTATTAATGCACGTTTCTCTCTACACACACTTTAGAGAAATCCCCCCTTTGGATTTATGGTTTGAAACCAATCCCATGTTATATTCAAAATATGTGGGCTTTGATACCCCTTGGTCTACCTAGGTGTCTTAGGTTAATCCCGAGATTCGATTCCTCCTTTATGCATATTTATATGTTTCCCTCTTATCGCGCGCGCGCACACACACACACACATATGTATATATATATATATATATATATATATAAGTTCATATTCTTACATGCTTGTGTTTCGCCCGATATACACATTCTCTCTTCCATAGTGACTTCTGATCCGGTAAAGACTCACATTGTGTTTTGAATTATTAGATTAGAGAACATTCGTAAGGATAAATTGATGTCATCCTTTTCCATGACGCGAGTTGAATGATTCATTCTTCATCTATATTATACACATAAGCACACAGGTCACGGTGTTTAACAGGAGAAGATTAATATATGCTCATGAGGGATCGAAAGGGTGGGATGGGTGCCTAAGACCTTCCCATTCCGTAAATTAGTCACCGTACCTTCGAACTACTTGGTTTCCCAAGCATCAGTATTAACCTTGATGTCGTTCTCTTGAGACAATGACATTTCTTTTGCCTATTTTGTGCAAAATAGGTTGCTGACTCTATATATACACATTAACCCACATTGACGACTACCTAGCGCTCTGAGAGGGGGCATAATCCCGCATGCACACCGTTGGGAACCCCAAAAAATAAAATAAGGGGGAAGCCCCGAGATGGACACAGTACCGAATAACAGCTGGGAGAAACATCCTATGACACCCCGCCTAATTAATTACTGGGGGATAAGTCCTTAATTAATTAATTTCAGAATATCAAGTTGGTTCAGATAAATGCATCACTGTCGAAGAACTCAAATTTTAATTCAATTGAAAACTAACCACCTAATATTTAAAAAGGTTGGTGTGAAAATTTTATCTTGTCATTAGTCGTTATCATGTAAGGAACATAATTAACTAATATTATTCATCCCAAAAACATAAGGAAAGAATTAGATGAATTAAAATAAAGAATTAGAGTAAACACTTCCAGTCAAAATCCATACAATAATCGAAAGCCATGAAATAAAAGTATACTAACAGAATAAATTATCTAAATCTCTGAATGTAAAATAGGAAGAAATGACACGTCCAACTGAAGTAAATAACTAATAGATAAAGAAGGATAGAATATGAAGCGTCTACTAGAAATGTCTTGTAGCTTCCACATCATATACAACTCATCAAATGAGTGGTATCTCCTAAGCCTCGTGTCCCTTTGGCGGACCACCCAAAGAAAGGAACAAGAAATGAGATTTGCAGAAAAATGGGTCAGAGCCCGAGTAGAAAACAGTTTAAATATAGCAAGAGTTTAAATTGGTTAATTAGCGCAAATATTATTCATATTAACTTAGCGTACTCACTTGAGATGCTCACCTCTCATCTAATGTGGACGCCTAACGAGCCTAACTACCCATACTAGTCATGATACTCTGCATGACTATACGTTGTATAACCACTATGCCGGATAAAATATATAAATAACCCGAAGACATTATATTTCTATTATTTAGGAATATATTTAAAGATTCTTTAACTCATTCTCATAACATTCTTAATTCTCAACTGGTGACACAATAAGTATATACTATAATAAAGCGGCCAATATGAAACACATAATAGAAACTCAGTATACATATATAAAATCTCAATATGTATACATATAAATATATATCAACACTGAACCCATGGTTAATAAACCCCTGGTTCTAGGCATACTCGGCTATCTAGTCCCATTGCAACGCTCACACATGAAGGACAATAGGTTCAATCTCTCAAGAACCAATAAAGCATATACACATATTGGAGACGAACATAGTCCCAAGCTTATAGGCTACACACATACCTACACACCCATATGATCGTCATCATTATCGTTCTCACTAAAAGCCCGTACCTAGGTTTCATTCTCTAGTGGTACGATTGTACATCCCCCGAAGGCACATAAGATATGGTCGTCCATAATGGGCTAACCTCTGATCGATAGCCAGTAGCTAGGTATGTGATACACAAAATATCCCAAGTAATAAGCATGCGCAGAACTTGTATAATTTAATAGGCATTAACGCAACCCGATTCCCATAGTACATAGGTAATATTATCATTTCTACTCGCACCACTATCCATTCATATATATTCCCTATCGAACCTACACTTCCTACTATGTTCTATAAACTTTCCCTATTCTAGCATAATTACACTTTCAGCCCCTTAAAGGTTCAGTATTTAAGTCACCCGTTACTCACGTAGGTTATTACTTTCACTTAGATAAACCTAGTATGATTTTTAACTCGACCGGACCCTAAAAAGGCATTGTGAAATCTCGTTAGAAGTCCCAAAATTCTCGCTTGAACGAGGTCATTTGAACGAACTCATCATCTCGTTAAAAGGGTCGTTGGAATCTCGTTGGAAGTCTCGTTCGAACGAGGTCGTTCGAACGAGGTCCTGCGAACGACCTCGGCGGACTTCGAACGAGGAATCTAGGCAGACCCCTGTTCTTCTCCAAATTCGATTTTTCCAACTTTCAGTCTTCAATATCAATCCAAAACTCAACCCAACACTAATTTAATGTTCCTAAACAGTTCCAAATTACCCTAAGATACTTTCTAATACAAATTAAAGGTTAAATCCTTATATACTCAAATGGAATTCAACAATTTCTTCAATTCCTAATAAATCTCTTAAATATGAACCTAGAATTTTTAAACCTTAAAAACCCTCAATAAATTTCATGATTTCAAAATATAATTACCAAATTTCACAGTCCTAATAAGGGAAGATCCTCTACATGCAAACCCATTTTCAATTCACAAGATTTCTTTACAAATCAGTCTAATTAACCCTAAGTTTTCATTGTAACAAAAGCTTATACCATGTAATCCAAATCAACAAGAACAATATTTGCTAAAAGAGGAGCAAGATAAACACTTGCCTTTGTATGGATTTCTGATTCTCTGATTGAATTTGGTATATGGTTGATCCTCTCGTCGCGATCTACATGTTGGTGTAACTATTTGTGAGAAATCTCTAGTGTTTGGCCTTTTCCTCCAATGGTTCTTCTTCCTCCTTGGTTCTCCCTCTCTTTCTCTCTCCTTCTCACGTAGGTTGCAACAGACAGACCACTAACCCTCGATGCTCCTATTTTAATCATGTTTTCGTCCATTTCATTACTCAAAAATCCCAAAAGACTAAAATACCCCTTTGGGGTGTCACTTTGGACTGAAATGCCCCGGATTCCAATTAAAACACCCGAATAGTGTTTTCTGACTATTTTGACCCTTCCGAACACACTGACGCACTCAAAATAGTCATTCGAGTTATATAAAAATAATTTACCTTTTTAACCTCAAAATATATAATAGTGACGCCACTCATACGCACGTTCCAAATAATTATATCTTAATTGTCGTGTATCTCATCACCGGTCATATTATTATTTTTGAAACCATCTATTACGTTACTTACTACATAATGTTCAAAATAGTTATTACACAACATGATTTCAACATAATTATTTTTGATAACTACTAACTCTCGTCACGCTAGTAATTATTGCCATTAAATCGGATTAATTATAAATTAAATCTTCTCTCTCTAAATTAATTAATCCCAATTTCCATAATTTCATAACAAAATACATATGCATAAAAATACGGGGTATTACATACTCCCCCCCTAATAACAGAATTTCATCCCAAAATTCGAAAATGAAAATATAACCGGCAAGAATAACTCTGGATAACGTTCGCGCATGCCATCCTCGCGTTCCCAGATAGATTCCTCAACATTATGGTTCCTCCACTTAACATGGATTAGCGATACTATTTTCGACATCAACTTCCTCGTGCTACGGTCTAGGATAGCAACCAACCCCTCCTCCTATGAGCAATCAGGCTGTAAGTCGATCTCCTCAAACCTAAAGTGAGTATGGGACAAATCATCTCGAATATATCTCCTCAGTGAAGAGATATGGAACACGTCATGGCCCCTATGCAAGTGGTCCGGTAACCCAAGTCTATAAGCAACAGGTCCAATCCTCTCGATAATAGGGAATGGCCCTCAAATTTTAATTTAAATGAAAACTAACCACCTAATATCTAAAAAGGTTGGTGTCAAAATTTTATCTTGTCATTAGTCATCATCAAGTAAGGAAATAATTGACTAATACTATTCATCCCAAAAACATAAGGAAATAACTAGCTGAATTAAAATAAAGAACTGGAGTAAACACTTCCAGTCAAAATCCATACAATAATCCAAAGCCATGAAATAAAAGTCTATTAAGAGAATAAAACATCTAAATCTCTGAATGTAAAATAAGATGTGATGACACGTCCAACTGAAGTAAATAACTGATAGATAAAGAAGGATAGAATATGAAGCATCTACACGCAATGTCATGTAGCTTCCACAGCAGCTACAACTCGTCAAATAAATGGGATCTCCTAAGCCTGGTGTACCTGTGGCTGAGCACCTAAAATAAATGAACAGAAAAAGAGATTTACAGAAAACGGGTCAGAGACCGAGTAGAAAGAAGTTTAAATATAACAAGTGCTTAAATTGATTAATGAGCACAAATATTATTCATGTGAACTTAGCGTACTCACTTTAGATGTTCACCTTTCATCTAATGTGCACGCCTAATCAGCCTAACTACCCATACTAGTCACGATACTCTGCCTGACTATACATAGTATAACCACTATGCCGGATAAAATATCTGAATAACCCGAAGACAATATATTGCTATTAGTTAGGAATAGGTTTAAAGATGCTTTAACTCATTCCCATAACATTCTTAATTCTCAACTATTGACCCAATAAGTATATACTATAATAAAGCGGCCAATATGAAACACAGAATAGGAACTCAGTATGCATATATAAAATCTCAATATGTATGCATATAAATATATATCAACACTGCACCCATGGTTAAGAAACCCCTGGAGCTAGGCATACTCGGCTATCTAGTCCCATTACAACGCTCATGCATGAAGGGCAATAGGTTCAATCTCTCAGGAACCAATAAAATATATACACATATTGGAGGCGAACATAGTCCCAAGTCGATGGGCTATGTACATACCTACGCACCCATACGACTGTTATCACTATCGTTCATGACTCAATATCCCCCGAAGGCACATGAGATATGGTCGTCCACAACGTGCTAACCTTGGATATATATCCAGTAGCTAGGTATGTCATACACATAATATCCCAAGTAATAAGCATGCACAAAACTTATATAACTTAATGTGAGTTCACGTAACCCGATTCCCATAGTACATAGGTAATATTATCATTTTTACTCACACCGTTATCCATTCATATATATTCCCTCTCGAACTTACACTCCTTACTAGGTTCTATAAACTTTCCCTATTCTGAGAAAAATTACACTCTCAACCCCCTAAAAGTTCGATATTTAAGTCACCCATTACTCATGTAGGTTATTACTCTCATTAGAAGTTATAGAATTCTCGTTCGAATGAAGTTCTCACTTCGAATGAACTCATCATCTCATTATAAGGGTCGTTAGAATTCTCGTTGGAAGTCTTGTTCGAACGAGGTCGTTCGAACAACCTGGGTAGACTTCGAACTAGAAATCCGGGGTGACCCCTGTTCTTCTCCAAATTCGATTTTTCCAACTTTCAATCTTAAATATCAATCCAAAACTTAAACCAACTCTAACTTAATGTTCCTTAAAAATTCCAAATTACCCTAAGATACTTTCTATTACAAATTAAAGGTCAAATTTTTATATACTCAAATAAAATTCAATAATTTCTTCAATTCCTAATAAATCTCTTAAATATGAACCTGAAATTTTTAAACATTCAAAACCCTCAATAAATTTCATGATTTCAACATATAATTACCAAATTTCATAGTACTAATAAGTAAAATCCTCTACATGCAAACCCATTTACAATTTACAAAGTTTCTTTACAAATCAGTCTAATTAACCCTAAGTTTTCATTGCAACAAGCTTATACCATTTAATCTAAATCAACGGGAACCATATTTGCTAAAAGAGGAGAAAGATAAACACTTGCCTTTGTATGGATTTTTGATTATCTAATTGAATTTGGTATGTGGTTGATCCTCTCATCGCGATCTACACTTTGGTGTAACTACTTGGGAGAAAACTCTAGTGTTTAGCCTTTTTCTCCAATGGTTCTTCTTCCTCCTTGGTTCTCCCTCTCATTCTTTCTCTTTCTCACGTAGGTTGCAAATGACAGGACACTAACCCTCGATGCTCATTTTTTAATCCTATTGTAGTCCGTTTAATTACTCAAAAATCCTAAAAGACTCAAATACACCTCCGGGGTGTCATTTTGGGCTGAAATGCCTCGGACTCCAATTAAAACACCCGGGTAGTTTTTTATGACTATTTCGACCCTTTCGGACACACTGGCGCAATTGAAATAGTCATTCGAGTTATATAAAAATAATTTACCTTTTTAACCCCCAAATATATAATAGTGACGCGACTCATACGTACGTCCCAAATAATTATATCTTAACTATCGTGTATCTCGTCCCCGGCCATATTATTATTTTCGAAACCATCTATTACCTTACTTACTACATAATATTCAACATAGTTATTACTTAACATGATTTCAACATAATTATTTTCTATAACTACTAACTCTCGTCACGCTAGTAATTATTACCATTAAATCTAATTAGTTATAAATTAAATTTTCTCCCTTTAAATTAATTAATCCCAATTTTCATAATTTCATAATAAAATAAATATGCATAAAAATACTGCGTATTACACATCCTATATTCCTCTAACTCTAATCAACAACTTGTCAAATGCACGATCACCCATATAATGCCTTGTGGGGTGCCATACTAATAGTTTTCTAATAACTATTGTTGTAATCAATTTACACTAGTAGTAAGTGATGACATAAACTTCCTTTAAGATCCAAAAAAATATGCCTGAAGCATATCTTCCATAATCTGATTCACCCGCTCATCCTAGCCATCAAACTGAGGGTGAAATATCATACATAAATTTATATGTACCCCTATAGCCTCCTGAAAACCTCTCAGGAACTGATATACAAAAGTACTATCATGATAGGACACTATGTGATGCGATAATCCATGCAGTCGAACAATTTCTGACATGAACATTCATATGTACTACTCGGCAATGTAATCAGTTTGCACTAGAAGTAACGAACCACCTTCTTTAATCTATTGTCGATGACCCAAATAGAATCATCACCTCTCTAGGACCTCAGTAATCACACTAAGAAGTCTATGGATAATCTCTCCCATTTCCACTCTAGAATCTCCAAAGGTTGTAATTCGCCCGTTGCTCTCTAGTGATCCACCTTTAATAGCTGACAAGTGGCACACCCAGATAAAAACTATACAGCGTATTTCTTTATCTCGATTGATCAATACATTATAGGCATGTTCTGATACATCTTATCCCCTTTAGAATGCACCGTGAACCATGAATCCTGTGCCTCAACTAAAACTATTCTCCTCAACTTAGGATTCTCTAGCACAACCAATCGTCCCTGAAATCTCAATCTGTTGTCTAAATTGATCGAGAAATAAGGTTCCCTAGCTGCTAAAATCTCTTGTATCTTCTTTTGGAATAAGGAATCTAATGCTTTTGTCGATATCACCAGTGTTATTATACCTGGTGTAATGGTCACTACTTCCAAAATGGCATTCGCCGAATCCATATCACATGTGGCACTCCACTGTGATGCCTAAATGTCAGAAATCATTCTCATTTTCTACCCATAATGATTCCACTATAACACCAATTCTTACATGCCACCCTATGGTAATGTGAGGACAGGAACGGTAGTCATATTATCCTTATGCTCCTCAAATGATCTCTGGCAATCTGTACTCCAAACAAACATAACTAGCTTACGAGTGAAGTGAGTAAATTGCCCAAAAATCTTCAAGAACCCTTGAATGAACCTTGTATAGTATCCTTTCAAAACCAAGAAAATCCCAACCCCTATAGGTTTCATAGGTTATTCCTAATCCATAAATGCAGATACCTTTCTAAGATTCACCAAAGTCCTAGCCTTTGATGTAATAAAGCCCAAGAACTCCACTTCTCGATGCCAAAATCTAAATTAATAGAACTTAGCGTATGACATATGCTCTCCTAGTGTTTGCAAAACCAATTATAAAAGCTATGCATACTTCCCCCTTTGATTGAGAATACACTAGGATGTCATGAATAAACACGATGTCAAACTAATCCCAAATATATCAACACACTCTATTCATCGTATACATGAATATTGTTGGCAAGTTCGTCAGCCCAAATAGCATGAATTGAAACTCGTATGATCCATAACACATCAAGAAATCAGTTGTCAGAATATTCTTCTCGAAAATGTAACTAGTGACACTTAGAAAGCAAATCAATCTTGGAAAAGAATGATGTGTAACTCAACTAGTCAAACAAATCATTAATACGTAGCAACGGATACTTGTTCCATATCATGACCTTGTTTAGCTCTCGATAATTGACTTCTAATCGAAAATAACCATCCTTCTTCTTCACAAAGTATAATGGGTCTCCCCACGGAGACGTGATCCTCCCCATGACCCTTTTCTTAATAAATGTTTAACCTTCTCACGCATCTCTCGCATCTCCAACGGAGCCATTCGATGTGTTTCCCTCGTAATGGACCTGATGTCCGACACAAAATCATATACAAAAGTTTTTCTCTAGTGGAGTCAACTCGATAAGATAACCTCGTAATGGGTCTATGATGTCACCAGTAAGGCCAAAACTAATCTCTAGTGTAGGTGGTAACTCAGTCCTTCTTTATCTATAATTAGGAAAATTGCGAACTATCAATGGCATCTCGAAGTAACTATAACCCTTCCAATATACTCCCATCTATACGTTTAATCGTACACACTAGAACCTTATCTGAGCCTATACGTGACCCATAAATAAATACTACCCAAAAACAGTAATCATAACATGTGTGGGGACCTATTTGTTATGGTCCATGAGAGTAGCCGACCATCCCATTCTTCCTAAAGAGTTACCTGGACTAAATTAGATATTTAATTTACTCATATGTATTTGAAACATGCCAGAACACTTGCGGATATATTCAAATTGGTTACCAAAAATCTCGAAGGAGATATTTAGGGACACCGTGAATTATCCATGTGTTAATTGAGTTCCTTATACAAGTCAAACTCTTACTTTTATGAACCTATAAATTATAAACACTAACCCAGGGAAAAGGGATGTAATCTCGAGAATTGAGAGATAATATAATAAAATAGTAACCTATATGTGGACATAGTCAAGTTGTCGAACCATGTATATCGTTGTTGTGTGTGATTTTTACATTTTATTTAGGTGATTATTTCGTGGATCTTTATTGTGATAATTCTTGTACTCACAATTGGTGTTGTCTGTGGGAAACATTTTTTATTCCTGTGAAAATATTCATTGATAGAAAGCTTGTAATTTCTCACCACAGTACTAACATTCCTCAGGTTGGCGACGTTCAAGAAGACCTAGTCCCACCTAGGGTCATTTAAGATATTTTCCAACACACAGATCCCAGGTTTTGCTAAGAAAGGCAGCCTTCGAAAGAAATCTAGGGACCACCTAGGTCTACGAAGATCTCCAAGTTAGTCAATGCTTATGAAGCTAGGATTTGAGAACAACAGGAGGCCACACACCTCCAGGTGGAAGAGAATGCTTGCCTTCAAAGGAAACTTATAAGGATAAAGAGATACCTCCATAGAGATATAAGTAAATGTCATGATAGGACTCTTAGTCCTTAGGTAGGTAATATTTGCAGCTGAGGGAGGAGTTCCAGGTGTGACAAAGATAGAACTGAATGTGGAAGATCAAAGCATAATTGATTAGAGCGTGGACAGTCAAAGAGGTTCCATAGGAGCAATGATCGACATAATGATGATATCAGGATTTTGGTTCGTAAAGAGATGGACTAACATTGAGCCCATCGAGGAGTCAGTTCTACTAGGGAGATAGCTAGGATAACTCTCAATAACCAGATGAAATCCCATTTTTTAAGGTCGATCGAAGAAGAGGAAGCCCCAAAGAAGTTTTTCATTCCCGGGTTTAAAATTTATGGTGGGAAGATAGATCCCATTAACTATGCTCGGTAGTAAAGACAAGTGACGACCTTATGGATCCACATCGATGCACTGATGTGTAAAATTTTCCTTTTAACCTACATGAAGTAGCACAGAAGTGGTTCGAGAAGCTACCTCATATGTCGATCAGAAGCTTTAAGGCTTTAGCAGAGGATTTTACTACTCGCTTCATAACCAGTAGCTCCCATCCCAAGCGAATGGATGAACTTCTCAAGATGAAGAAAAAATCGTAAGAGAACCTTCGATATTATTCTAAGAGGTATTAAGAAGTCTTCAACTAAGTGGAGAATTCATCAGAGCAGGTGAGCATTGCATCCTTTAAAATTGGTCTGCCTACCACATCCTTGTTGCACCAATCCCTAACTAAGAAAGAAGCCAACACTATTAACGATCTCATGGCTCGTATTGAGAAATATGAAAAAGTAAAATATGTGGTTCACTCTAATACAGGGGACAACATTTGAGCAAAGGTAACCAAAGGGGGAGAAAATAGTGATACTCCAAAGAAGGGGAATAAGAACGGCGACAAGAACGGCTCAAAGAATAAGAACAAGGTTGATCCTTCCAATGCATTCTAGGTTATTAATATAGTCTTCAAGGAACCTATTTACAAGATCTTAAGAAAGATTAAAGATCATCTACTCATCAAGTGGCCCAAGAAGATGTGTGGAGACCCAACGAAAAGAAGCAATGCGCTAAGATACACATTCCACAAGGAAAGTGTCCATGAGATTGAAAATTACAAGGCTCTAAAGTCACACTTGGAAGAGTTGGCCCAAGCTAGGAACCTCAATGAGTATATAGAAGATAAAACAGATATGATCACAGCCAATGGTGATCAGAAGCCAGATAATGTTCTTGATGATGACATGGGATAAGAGTTTATAATGATCCATGAGGCATCAGACCGAAAGTAGATCCAATGGAATGATATTTGGATGAAAATGAAAAAGGTCAGTGTTGTCATAGAGGCATTTCAAATTGACCCTACTAAAACTTAGGTTGGTAAGCATCGAAAACTAGAGGACGTTACCTATACCAATCATATCGTCTCCACTAAAGAAGATTTAGTCGGAGTGAGGACCCCACATCATGATGCATTGGTGATTACCCTTAGAATTATAAATTGGGACGTTAACAAGCTTCTTGAGGACTAGTGAAGTTCATCAGAACTTATGTACCTAGAGTTATTCTACAAGTTGAAGCTCAATTTCACTGACCTTAAGGAGGCCGCAGTTCCATTGGTTGGATTCGTGGGGAAAATCATAATGTTGTTGGGAAAGATAATCCTACCAATCAGAGCAAGCAACATCTCAAAGTTGATTGAGTTCTTAGTGATGGACAGAAAGTCTCCATATCACGCTATTTTGGGTAGAGGATGGCTGCATACCGTAAGGACCATACCATTTACCAACCACCTAAAGCTGAAGTGTGTCACAGACAGGGGCGTGGTCAAAATTCTTGGCGACTAGGACACTACTAGGAAGTGATTTATCATGGCCATCCTCCCCAGGAAGGAAAATAAAAAGGAAGCCCAAGAGGGGGCTACACCCTCTAAATATTAATTATGATATGGCCGATCAGGGGTGGAGGATACTATGGTACACCCCACTAATAGGATCGTTAAAATCCTAGAGGAAGTTGGAGCTGATGATAACTTTCCAAGGAGAAAGTTTCTAATTAGAACCACACTCACTTATCACGAAAAGAAAGAACTAATTGCCTTTTTGAGAAAAATATAGATGTTTTTGCTTGGGAATCGTATAATTTTCTAGGGATTGATCCCAACATAGCCTTCCATTGCCTTCACGTTGATTATTCCTTCAAGATAATCATTAAAAATGCTCGCTGATCAGCCCCCGGGAAGGATAAAGCGGTGGAGAACAAAGTGGGAAAGCTTTTGGATGCTGGATTTATTAGGGAAGTTCAGTTCTCCAAATGGCTATCCAACCCAATAGTGGTACGGATGAGCAACGACATTTGGAGGGTTTGTATTGTCTTCAAAGATTTCAATAGAGCATGTCCCAAAGAAAGTTTCCCACTTCTTAAAATTGATCAGTTGGTTGATGCTACGACAACACATGAAAGGATGAGTTTTCTGAAATCCTATTCAGGGTACTATCAAATTCCGTTGTTCGGCCCAGACCAGGACAAAACATCCTTCATAACCCCCATTGGGTTATATTATTACAGTATTATGCCATCTATCCTAAATAATGCAGGGGAAACTTATCAAAGGTTGGTCACTAAGATGTTCAAGACATCGATGGGAGACATAATTGAGGTCTACATCATTGATAAGTTAGTCAAGAGAAAAAATAAGGGCGACCACCTCATGGACTTATCTAAATACTTTGAGATCCTATGGAAATATTTTATGAAACTTAATGCATGTAAGTGTTTAAGTGTTCATTCGGTGTCCAGTCAAGAAAGTTCTTGGCTATTTGGTCAGTATATGGGGAATTGAGGATAATCCATATCAGATTGACACAATCACCAGGGTTCAGCCTCCACAGATACTGAGAGATGTTCGAAACTCATTGGTATGCTTGCGACACTTATTTTCTTCATCTCTAAGTCTTCAGAATGCAGTCAACCATTCTTTTAGCTCCTATAAAAGCACAAAGGCCTCATATGTAAGAATGATTGTCTAAAATCTTTAGAGGAGATCAAATCCTACCTTAGCAAACCACCCCTACAGGTGATTCTAGAATACGGAGACCCATTATATCTTTACCTTGCAATATCAGGCCACGCTATAAGCTCCGCTCTGGTGTGTGAGAAAGAGGGAGGACAGTTGCCTATTTATTATGCTAGCAGGACACTTCTAGACGCAGAGAAGGTTACTTGCCCCTCGAAAAGCTTGCCTATCCACTGGTGTTCGCCTCAAGAAAGATAAAACATTACTTTGAATATCACTCAATAATAGTGATCACTTCCTACCCCCTCAAAGTTGTTCTTCAAAAAGATGACCACTCTAGACGACTCTCAAAGTGATCGGTGGAGCTCAGTAGGTTCGATATCCACTTTCAACCAAGAACAACAATTAAGGGGAAAGTGCTGGTAAACTTCATCATTGAATTCACGAGGGACTAGCTAATCGACCACCAAAGAGCAGAGCAGTCAACAAATGAGGAAGAACAGCCTAAGGACTAAACCCTATACGTTGATGGAGCCTCTAATTCTAAGGGGGGATGAGTAGGAATCATCCTTATCACTTTGAAAGACGCTATCATCGAATAAGGAATCAAATTAGGATTTTAGGCCTCCAACAACGAAGATGAATATTAAGCACTGATCACTGGCTTGCGTAAGGCCCAACTGCCAGGGGGAAATGCCTCCATGTGTTTGGTGATTACAAACTAGTCTCCAAGTAGGTGAGTGGGGGCTTCAATGCAAAAGATGATAGGATGACAGCCTACTTCATTTTTGTAAGAGAACTTATGTAAGGGTTTGAGAAGGTGAACATTCAACAAATTCCCCAGAGGTAAAATAGTCACGTAGATGCCTTAGCGGCTCTGAGCTCAGCAGTCGACTCTGATCTAAGAAAAAACTTTTAGGTAGAGTTACTCGCCCAACCAAGCATTGATCAGAAAGTCGTAGCCGAGCAAGTCATCCTCATTGAAAAGGCCCCTAGTTGGATGGATCCCATCATCGCCTATCTATAGAGCAACATATTGTCTGATGACAAGAGATTAGATCATCAAGTAAGGGTGAAAGATGCCCATTTTTACCTCGCTCCGTAAAGGAATCTCTACAAGAAGTCATTCACAGACCCTTACCTCCAGTGCGTTCACTCACATGACACCGAGCAAGTACTTAGCGAGATTCATGAGGGTATTTGTGAGAGTCATGTAGGAGGGAGATCATTGTCCTTCCGAGCAATTAAGGAGGGTTAGTAGTGGTCTCAAATATAAAAGGACGCATGAACTTATGTTAGCAAGTGTGAAAAAGGACAAAAAACTCTCCTATGGTCCACCAACTAGATAGAGACCTGAAATATCTGACATGCCCATAACTATTCTCATAATGGGTACTAGATATTATGGGACCACTACTTATTGTATCTGGAAATCGTAAGTATCTGTTGTTCGGCACTAATTACTTCACCAAGTAGGTGGAGGTAGAACCACTGGCAAAAATTCACGATGTTGACATGATCAGGTTCATCTGAAAGAGAATTCTAGTGCGCTTTGGAATACTAAGGACTGTCATCACAGACAACGACATGTAATTTGAAAGCATTTTTTTCAAATTTTTTATGATGAGCATGGCATCAAGCACCACTTCAGTTCTATTACGTATCCCCAAAGTAACGGTCAAGCAAAAGCTTCCAATAAAACCATGCTTAATGGACTAAAAAAGAGGTTGGAAGAAGCCAAGGTTTCCTAGTGGATGAGACCCCTCACGTTTCTATAGGCTTACTAAACCACTCCTAGGAGACCAACTGGGGAAACACCCTTTACGGTCACGTAAGGAATGGAAGCTATCATTCCGCTAGAAGCAAGTCTCCCTACTATGAAACCACCTTGGTTGATCAAGGCCTTAATGATGATGCCATATGCACTAAACTTGACTTAAAAATGAGCGAAGAGAACTGGCCATGATCAAGTTGGCTTCCTATTAGTAGCAACTGCCAAAGAGTACAACAAGAAAGTTAATCTGAGAAATTTTTTGGTACGGGACAATGTCCTAAGGAAAGTCCTCGATATTGCCATAAAACCATCAAATGGAAAGCTGAGACCAAACTGGAAAGTACCTATTAGGGTGATAAGAGACGACCTTTAAAGTGCATATCACTTAAAAATGCTGGGGGCAGGGAGATACCAATAGCGTGGAATGCAGTCAATCTCAAGAAATTCTACTTTTAGTCTTCTTTGTCTTTTGATTAGCACATTTAGTTTAAGAAAATTTTCATTTTCAAACATATGTCGCTTGCAAGTTATTATTCAATGAATAAAGACCAGTTGGCCCTCGCACTTTGATATTATTTATTAGATGCGTATAATTTCTTGATTGCATCTCAGTATTACGCACACTTTTTAAATGATAACTCCCTCGTGCATAACAAAACTAGTGGGGATTACAGAAAGTTATTCAACATATTTTAATCAAGGAATCTCATGTGTCGAGCAGGATTGGTAGTGATTATAATAAGTTAATAAAGTCATTTCAATTACAATGACCCTCAAGTCTTTGTTACACACATAATGGACCTCATGAGTTACCCTGACAATAATAAAAGTCCTACAGGAGATCCTTAGGCAACAAAGCTAACTCAGGTTGGTCGCTAACTTTATTGGTCGCCAATTTTGTTGGTCGTATAAAGCCTTCTTCGGATGATGGCCCATCGAACAAGTACATTATCGCCATTATCTCACTTAGGCTTGAGGGAGTGTGACGACACAACCTAAAGGGTAAAGTAGATGGAATGATATTGCTAAGGCATACTGAACTAGAAGAATGTTCAAACACACGGTAAAAAATGTCGAACACTTGTTCTTAATATGATTTAGTCGGTTAAAACACCCAAAATAATAAAACCTAAGTAATAGTCCATTTAAATATCAAAACGCCTAAGATGGTCAGACAGTATTGCTTGGCTGACAACGATTATAAGTAACTAACGAGCATTAACTCTTTCTATTTCAAGTATAAGTAAAAGGAAAATTTCAGCCTGGCAACCTCCTTCATTAAAGATTTGTTTTTGGCCTGGAAAATTTCACCTACTTAGCGTACTTCAGTGGTATCCATGAGTTTAGCCCTCAGATAATTTACTTTATCCTGGACTGAAGATTTGATCTCCTTCATGGCTTGAAGATCATCCTTCGGCTTGTCGACCATCTTGGACTGATTTTTGTATTACTTTATCCTTATCCTCAGATACTTATATATATTCACAAATACCTTAAAAGATTTCATACTAATATTAGGCCCAAGGACCATCCCCAACTGTGAACTGGGGGGGGGGGGGGGGGGATGTAGTCCTTGTCAAACTATAAACGACACAAGTAAAATCATAAGCAAATATCAGTGTACATGAAGGGAGTAAATCAATATGAGTAAAGAAATTTCTCTTTCATTCATTGATAAAGGGGAAGCTAAGGGCCAATATAGTCAAAGCAAGAAGGGAGATTACAAGCCATTAAAAATGGAACAAAAAGAGACTCTTAATCTAGATGCCCTATTCATTCAACTGTTCGACTTCAATAATGGCCTTCCTATTCTCAGGATCCCTTTAATCCTGGCCAGCATCCATATCAACCTCAATAGGCACGTCCTCAGTATAGCCGATAGGCTGACCAACACCCTCCTCTTCCTCATCAAAGGGGTAGGGCCAAGGAGAATGAAGGCCAAAAATTTTAGAGTCAACAGGGCCCACCATAGTTTTTAAAGCCTCGTCCCAGCCTTTTTGAAGGCCGCCTTCCTTCAATAAGCGAGCTGAAGCTCGGCATCATCGCACGCTTTGTTGAAGCCATCAAGGTAGTTGTCATACTTCTCTTAAGGAAGCTCCTCCTCCAGCTTCAGAATTTTACCTAATAGACCTTAATTTTCCTTGACCATCTTTTCCTTCACTGTGACCACCTCCTTTCAGGTAGCCTCAATTTCAGCATAGGCCTTAGCCGAATTCTCCCTCTCCTACTCCCATTCAAGATGAGCATCGGCAAAGGCCTTTTTCTCACTCTCTAGAGGATTTTTCAACTCTTGGTCACTTTTAAATTGATCGATGTGATCATCCAGAAGGGTTATAAAGTCAGATAAAAATTACACAGAAATAAAGAACATCAATTTAGTACGAAGAAGGAAAAGTGCAGAATATATATAATTAAAGGAAACCATAAAGATACTTACCAATAAAATTGCCTGAGCAGATTTAAGGGTGATCTGAGATGAACCCATCCTTGAAGAGCGCTCATGATCAGCAGCGAACATTGCCCCATTTAAAATATTAGGGAAATGGAAGGGATATCACCCACGTTAGCCCCTTCAGTCTCAATAACATGGGAGGGGACTTCAAAAGCCTTCAAGACAAACTTCCTCTTAGCCTCATTCTTATCCTCCTTTTTCTTCTTCTTCTCTCTCTCTCTCTATCTCTCTATTAGAACCTCTTAAGGTGTACTCCCCTCAAGCGATTCCTTATATAGGTGAGTTCCTCCCTGACTTGGGATAACTCTACACCGACTCTAATTTATCGAACCTAGTTCAGCCCCCAATCTTTTCGATCTTAGTAACTTTATCCTTCAAATGTTTGTAATGATTTTTATAATGAAAAAAGGTAACTTCCACCACCTAAATACAAGTGATGAATGATGGTCACCCCATAACACCAATTTAATCCTTTACACATAGCTTATAATAACATACCAAATCCCCTCATATGCTTGTAGATAATGTGAAAGTCTTTCTTTGCTTTTCTATCAATATCTCCGATTATGAAAGATAGTTAAACTTTACCTTATTATGACTAACACACGCTCATCAAGACGACGTCTTGAAACTTACTTATTATGTTGTTAGGGATGGTGAGTAGAAAATACTTGCCCTCAAACTCTTCTCTAAACATATAGTAAAAGTCTCACCTCCTATAGTCTATAACTCCCAACAAAAATTGATATCATGTGTGGTAAGTCTTACAAGAGAAATCCAAACAAGGAAACCTCCTGACACACTTTAATCACTTCAAATCGTTTGTTTGGAAAAATAGTGTTAAACCCCCTGAGCAGTAATCGTTATGCTGAGTAAAAATTCTATACCACAAAGCTCATTACTAATAAAGAGATGCAACAAGAAAAAGTGGCAATGCACTTAAGATCCCTAGTACGCTAGAAACTTATAATGCTCCGATACGAACTATGTTACCCTGTAAAATTTAATAATAGATTGATCAATCCTAATACAAACTCACGGGAATCAAAACAATTGAATATCATTTTAAGAATAACTGGAAATAGAAACTAAATGCATAAAATAAATAACTGAAATATAATAGAGGTGACCCACATAAACTCTAATACAAAAAAATAAATAGTAACATCACCTTCACATAACTACAACTTTATCACCATAAACTATCAACTGGATATAAAGATTAGTAAAGATATTGAGCACTTAAGCTCGACACCTGCATTCCAAATAAGCAATTACTAATGAAGATGTCACTAAAGAAATTAGGGATGAGGAGGTAACGGTGGCCTATATCCTGAAAAGTAAAGTCAATATAAGGTTAACAGAAAGTTTATGAACAGTAAGAGTATAATTGAGTTTGCGATACAATATAATTATGCATATTTTTCTCATCTTTTAGTTGTTTTTAAGTTATCCCAACCTAAACCACTCTAAATATCACATGCGTCTAATTCCAAAACCCAAGTGAACCCCATGATTAGGTTTTATGCTTCTCAATTAAATATAAGTATAGGTTCCATAATTGTATTAGTCTATACATCTTAAGTATAAGGACACATATAATGAAGACATTATCTATGTCTCCATCCACATAAGTGCGGTCCATGTCACATACAGAAATGGGATACTCTCAAGCCTTAATATAATGAAGGCATGTATATACATCGTTCGGGAATCGCTCGCGTATACTAGGCATACTTATAATTTATCTCACACTTATAACCTCAAAGCATATATATGGGATAATCACTACGCCTTCATAGAAGTCATATGATCCCATACACCAGGCTATATAAAACGATTACCCCATGAATCACATCTAGGTACATCAGGTATTTTCATCACATAGTGTCCGTGGTAATCATGACCAAGGTAAAGTCGTCTCTATCTACCAGGGTACCACCACGGTCTCCATCGTATGATCCCCATAAGGATATCCCCTAGTATATATCCCATGAGTACTCACACTCGGTATGTTGAATATAATACGCAATAGAATTAATTCGAATCACATAAAGATTAATAATCACAAATCTAGGATTAGTATCTTAATTAACCTCTTTTAATTAGGAAATAAAATTCCAATAGTCCAAATTCGGTTCTAGCCAAATTATCAAACTCGTTCTAATGTGTTTACACATGTCGTACAAACAACATCCTAAGGTCGTTCGAACGAGAAAACAATACTTGTTTAAACGAGACTAAACCTTAATTGAACAAATTGCTAGATCATGTTCAAACGAGATATTGATCTCATTTGAATGAGATTACCCAGATTCATCATCTTCACAGCTCAATTCCTCCATTATTGACCCTAAAATCCAATTTTAAAGCTTCTAAACATTACCAAACCCTGTCTCATTTAAGTATAATTGATCTAACATCCATACTAACCAATATCTAATGGTTTTCTTTAAATCTAACTTGAATTAAAGGGTTTAATTTCATGATTTTTTCAATGTATTACTTAAACCTTGGTTATACTTTTAACCAAATTTAACTCATATTTAGCTTAATTCGTGATATTAACAAGGGTCTTTCGATAAATTATTAATGTATAACATAATACTAAAAATTATAAGTTCAATCCATCTCAAGTTCATGATGGATTATTCTAATTTCAGATTATAATATGAACATGCAAATAAACATAATTTACTTAATTAAGTTAATTTCAAATCCAATAGTTTGATTATTTAAATCATATTACATTACATTTAGGTTTAGATTCCAATGAATAATCAAAATATATTATAAAAGCAATTATTTTCAAATACTACGTAAACTTTCCTCAATTCAGAAAGGTAAGTTTCAAGCCTAGACCTCCAATTTCCCTCTGCTCCATGTTACCTCCACTCTCTAGCTCTAGGGTTTATCTCCAAAAGTTTTAGAATGAATTAGGTTTAACCTAATGACCTTTTTAATATGTTAATTTCGAAAGTAGGATTAGGCACAGTATAAACCCCAACCAAATGAACTCAACTACAACTTTAAATGGCTCAAAACCTAGCCCAAGTCATATACCAACCCATAAGGCTTAAAACCTAACACTATAAGTCATAAGAGGACCTTTTACATGCCCCAAAAGTCAACCCAAATTACCATACGAAACATATTCATTTTATACCCGGTACGAGTCCAAAATTTATTATTAAATAATTATTAATTCATTACAGTGTATTAAGTTCGATTTTAATTTCGAATAATATACATCTAACATGTATGAAAATATAAAAGGTTACATCACATGTCCCTTTAGGAACATATAATAATGAATAATAAATTTCACCATTTAATTATTGCATTAAAATTATGGGGTATTACAAACAAGTTGAACACCATTTGTTATGACCTATGGTACCAAAGTTATAATACTGATCGAGTTAGAGATACCTAGTCTGAGGGTTCAATATTTGGAAGAGAGGAAAAAGATAAACAACTGGAGGGTAATTTGGATCTACCAGATGAACAAAGGGATGAGGTGACATTCTGGATGGCCGCAACCCCAAAAAAAGAAACCCGATTATAGGTCAACTGAACATTTTAGGTCGATGACTTGGTCCTTAAAAAGATGATGCAATCCGCAAAGAACCCGAGTCATGATAAAATAAACAAAAACTGGGAGGGCCAGTATATTGTAGCATGCAATCCACGATCATAAAATGTGAAAAACTTAAAAATGCATTATAAGTGAGATGGAAGGCCGAGCGAGATAAAGCACAAGTTAACATTTATGAGGCACTTTTTATTCGTATATTTTTACTTTGAGTACTTTATTTCAAGATTTCATTTTTATATTTCCTTTTAACTCTATGCGGTTTAGCTCTTTGTATCACAATGGTCATTAATAAAAGGAAACTTTTCCTATAGTGATTCTCTAATGATATAATTTCCTCCAATGATTATTCAATGATATATTTTTCTCTAATGATGTGTTTTCTCTTACCCACCTAAGCCTTCGGGTCATACCAAATTATGAACAAACCACTAGGTTGCAAGAAGGCTCACAGTTATCCACCTCTTGGTATGCCTTTTTTATATTCATAAGTCTCTAAATAACCATTCGACTAATCACCAAGTCTACTCCTAAACCACTCAGATCTGATCCCGTCTACATGGCATGGTCGGTGTAAGTATAAATTGGGATAGCTCTGAGTTAAGAAGGGTTGTCTTTGATCACTCAGTCATTTCTAAAACAAAAAAGGGGATGTGTGGAGGTTAATAAGGTTAGCGTGCTGATATTCGAAGAATTTTTTTATTTTAAACATAACTAGTGATCGAAACATAAATGATTGTTCACATCACCATTTGCCAATTTACCTTCGGAGTATGAACAATGCAACTTATCAACTAAGTATAAACATTATGTTAAACGCAACTCGGTTCTTCAATCGAGTATAAACAACTCATTAAACATAATTTAGAATCACATCAAATAGAGACGATGCAAGCATTCGGTTCCACAAATCAAGTAATAAAATTACAATCAAAGTTCACATTTTAATAAATCAGAAAATGATCAAAACGTAGGTATATAAAGTTAACATAATTTTCAACCTGCAGGGAAACAACTTATGTGCAAATAATATGAGAATTCCAAAAACATCAGACATAGAATCAATCAAAGCATGAATTCAAAAAAGGTCACCATGAATATTGTACAGATTGAAGTAAAAATAAATGTTCAACAAAAGTATCACGGTCGAAGACAAAATAATAAAAACAGATATTTAAGGTCGAAGCCAATATTACAGACCATCAAAATTCAAATGTTTATTAAGTAAAGATAAAACTATGGAGTTGTGGTGGAACAGAGATAGCAGCCAAAGATAGAAGTCGACCCATCTCCTCACGCATTAAAATATGAAGATCTTCTCTTTTAAACTCAACTAGAGGCCAGGTTGCTGCCAATAGCCCTCGGTACTGGGCATATCCCTACTGATCCAAGCATAATGGTGAAGGCATGGTTCTTATCCATCTCCCTCGTAATTCTCAGGATTAAAAGAAGAAAGGTCCCAATAATCTTTGATCGCCTCATCCTTCTCCTTATTTTTCTTATCAAGCAGTCGCCTCATATCGGTGACCTCAAACTACAACCGACGCCTCAATTCAGATACTTCTATTAGGGTAGAATCCTTGACCAATTTCTCGATATTAGGATCATCTTGGTCTATCATTAGGGCTTGAAAGGCATTCATTTTGTCCTTCTTTAAAATCTATAACTCTGACTTCAGTCACAAAAATTCCCTCACCTCAGCCTTCCTTTGCATCCACTGTTGGGCCATGTAGGTTCCCATGAAGATCACTTATAATAGAATGGTAAAATCAAGATAAGGAAAATACAATATGAACAATGGTGGTTTGGGAAAAAAGCATGCAATTACCTAGGATTTGAGTTGGATTTCTCCTTAGTACTACCGATCGGTCCCTCTCTTAGTCGATCAGTGTCTTCGGGATGGTAGGTATATTAGAAATCTAAGTATTTCTTATTAAAATATTCCTATCGAATATGGGGGACTCCATAACATTCCCCAACCATGGGCACCCTTTCACTTTATACATCCTCTTCCTCTTCATCAACAATCAACCTTTACCTGACACATATAAATGTGGTCTCAGTCTCTACGAGACTTTTTTTAAAATATTCTCCTTTGAATGGTCTCGTTGTCCACCAGTTCAATGGAAGACGTTTCATCGATCACATTAAGTGTATGGGTAGTATCAACAACCCGAATCTATTAGGCGGAGGGGTTCAAATTTTTCATAAAAAGGTTCGTGTAACAAACAACAAGTTGGGAGACAATCACTGTTTGGTCTAGCCTTTGGAGTGATACACGATACCCTTGGTAGGCCATTTCTTTAGAGGCTGCAAAGATAAACAAAAATATAGAGAATCGATCAGTTTAGCAAAATAGGTTAAAATATTGTTCAATATGTACAAAGCATGCCTAAAGAATGGGGAAATACGAATGTTAAAAGAGGATGAGCAAAACACATAATTTTCAATCTCAGCCCAAAGCCGAAAGGCGTCATGATCGCAAACCTCTTCCCCACTAGTAATAAAACTGAGCTCCTTCGACCTTTTAAGATCATAGAATTCTCGGGCCTTGCTCAATGCTTCATGAACCCTCTCTTTTTGGGGTTTAGGAATATTAGGAAGCTCGTTAAAAATACTTGCATGACATCAATATAAAAAACAGTTAGTAAAGACGAGCGCCACATAAAAAATACCTTAGCAAAAAAAAAGCAATAATTATTGCTCACTAGGGTTAGGTTTGTTCCAAATGAGGGCACTTGTGAATAGATTGTATGTGACGTCATTCTGGTCATCACGCTCCCATCCCTCTCCTTTAATGAATAAAATGTGTTGTCTCCAATGGTGTTTGGAAGAAGGGAGTGAAGTAACAAATCTCAAGCCTTTGTTCTTACAAGCTAGGGTATACCACCCCCCTTATGAGGCCACTAGCTTGTATACATTCAGAAATTACCCCACCATTAGGGGGCGATAAACATCGATCAAATTACGAAAGTGTAGCATGGAGTTGATCATTATTCTCTAGGCATTCGAAATTAGCTGGGAGGGAGCAAGGTTGATGAAGGCAAGAATGTCGCGAATAGGCTTGGGAAGGGGAATGTAATACCCCGTATTTTTGGGCGATATTTATTTTTGGGATTAACTAATTAATTGAGAATTAATTGGAAATTAATCCGGATAAAATACTAGCGAGATGTGAGTTGGTATTTGACTATATTGAGTATATATGATGATATATGAATGTTGAATTATGAAATTTGTTGTGAGATTGATATACGGCAATTTGAACATTTTATTGGGACGCGTGAGACAGTCGCGTCAGGATATAATTATTTTAATAATAAAAGTGAATTTAAATTCTATTAACCGTATGGTCATTTTGAGTGCGCCAACGCATTCGGAAGGGTCGAGATAGTCAGAAAACACTAGCCGGGGGTTTAGTTTGGGTCCCGGGGTATTTTTAGGCCATACCGGCAACATTAAGGGTAGTTTGGTAATATTGAATTTTTGGGATTTAATATTGACGAAAATTAGGAGTCCTTATCTGATTGGACATAGACCCACTAAACCCACTAACCAACCCTTAATGACCTAATAAGCTACGGGGGTTATCAGATTAGGTTTCCAAAACTTTCCCCAAGAAAACCCTAGCCACCTTTGGAGAAGAAGGCTTGTAGAGAGAGAGAGAGAGAAGGAATTCTCCAGAAAAGCTTCATCAAACCAACACCAAATTCAGAGACACTAGAGGCAAGTGATTTAATTCTATTTAATTCAGAGAATGTTTCTTCCATGTTAGATAAATTGAAAGATTTACATTTGTTCTTGGAAGGTAAATAAAAACCCATTTTCATTGGACTTAGGACTTGAATTTTGTGGAAAAATTGCATGTGGAATAGTATGGAGATGTTTATTATGATGTTAAAATATGTTGGATGTAACAAAAACGGATCTAGAATGGACTTATTGAGGATTTAAAATTCTAGGGTTTATGTTCTTGAAAATTTGGGGGAAAGGGTAGAGATTTGATGAATTAATGATGTTTAGGATGTATTAATTTCTTAAAAGATGTTAGTATATTACCTTAGTATGTTTTAGGATGATTGGAGACCTTAAAACATTGTTGGGACGAATTTCGGTTGAGATTCGAGGTGTAAAAATTGATGGAAAAACGAGATAGGATTTCTGGGCTTGAATCTGGTCACTCATTAGAAGACCTACACAGGTCGTTCGAACGAGGCTGTTCGAACGAGATTCTAACGAGTTGAAAATTTGGGGTTCTAACAAGAGGGATGTTCATTCGATAATCTCGTTCGAACGAGATCTCGTTAGATAGCCCAGTTCGTTCGAACGAAATCTCGTTCGAATAGCCTCGTTCGAACGAGACTTCTAACGAGCTGGCAGTTAAGGATTTTTGGCCTGTTTTGATTTTTGGAGTCCCGTAAGCTTGTTCGAGGATAGAGATAACATTCCTTTGATGGTGTATTAGTATACTTGGGACATTTGGGATATAATGAAGAGTAAATTATATAAGTGTGGATTGAATCAAATAGACATTATGAACTAAGACGTGAGTGCCTACTACGACGTGAGAATAAATTATGGCGCGTATAAATATGGACCGGGATTATATAAGTTGTATATATATTGAGTTGGTACGAGAATGCGATAAGTACTACAATTAAACTACGGTGATTACTAAGATGCGTGTTTACTTAGTATTGTTATATGATTTGTGTGTATGACATACCTACCATACTTGCTATCATGGGAGGTTTGCGTTCGCTTAGGGCCCTCTAATCCTTGTGTTGCCCCGATTTAGACTGGTTACCTCGATGAACATAGGTCAGAGAAGGACTTATTGGGATGTTAATAAGTCTGCTGATCGTGGGAGCACAGGTATGTGCGTGACCCATGTGATGTGACTGTGTTCGCCTCCACTATTTTGCGATTTGTGTTATCTGAATGATTCCTGAGAGATTCGGAATACGTGATTCCTATTGTATGTGATGTACCGGGATGGATAACAGAGTTTGTGTGCACCGCAGCTTAGTCTCAGGGTGCTTATATTGTATATTTATGTTGTGGAAAATATACACTTAATAAACTGGGAACTTTCATATGGTATTGTGTGTATAATTATGGAATAACAAAAAGGGATGTTCTATAATGAGTTGTAGTACTTTTATGTGAGACCCTGAATTTACGTTAAGCCCCTACTTAATTGCGAACGTTATAATGTTAATGGGAATCGAGTATTAAGGGTAGAACCTATGACAGTCTAGCTAGATATGATGTTACTTAGCTAGTGGGTTGTGTCATTTTAGACGGGTACTTACGTTAGGAGTGCACAGTTAGACGAGAGGTGAGAATTTCATGTGAGTGCACGTCCTAACATGTACTTTGCATTTAATGTTTTAAATGTTTTTAAAGCACTTTCAGGTTTTTAAAATATCTCCACATTCGGGCTCTGACCCGTTTTCTTTCAAATCTATTTTTTTTTTGTAAAACCATTTTAGGTGCCCAGCCACAAGGACACCATGCATAGGATACTCATTCAGATGACGAGCTGTAGCTGTTTGTGGAAAGTTACAGTGATTTGCTTTTAGACGCTTCTATCATTTGGATTCCATGTTCAGTATTCCTCAATTTTAGGGCATGTTGCCCAGTTCCATTAGAGTTACATTTCCATTTCAGTTTTTCAGACTTTGGCATGTATCGATTCGGTATTCAGTTTTTAGTTATTCATTTCAGTTGTGGAGTTTGTTGTGAGGAGTTTTCCTCCGAATTTATTTATATCATGTGATGGTTATTCTATTATTTCATTATAGTGAATGGTGATATTATTCTTGCTTTAAATCCTTTAGTGCATGTTAATCAGACTTTAATTAAAATTTGGCAACTTACTTTTTAAATACTAGGTGGTTAGTAATAATAAAATGTTTTCGACAGTGATGCTATTAGCTGAGCCAACTTGGCATTTTGAATTAATTTAATAAAGGAGTAGCTACCCGGTATTTAATTAGTCGGGGTGTCACAGGTGGTATCAGAGCATCGGGTTCTAGTGTCCTTTAGGATCTGTACGGCTATTATGTTTCCACTAAGTTTTTTTTGATATAGAGCCCTATATTTTAGGACTGCTGTACTCTTTTTGTGTATGCTTCGTTCTTCAGCTATTTTAAGTTTATAAACTGTGAACTTATAAAGTTTATTCGTATTTCAGATGCCTCCACGATGTGCACGACGAGTTCTCAGGGATGCAACGCCCGAACCCCAGCCCGCTCCAGTTCAGGGCATGATGAACGCCGCCGAGGTTGCAGCCATTGTAGCCCAAGCGGTAAATGCCGCAATTGCCGTAGTCCAGCAGGCACCACCTCAGGTGCCGGTTGCCGTGTCAGTACAGGCAAATGCATTCCCGTCTGCTTAGGAACGTGTACGTGACGCTTTTTAGAAAGCGCATCCGCCAGAGTTTGAAGGTAGCTCAGATGTGGTAGTCTCGAGCCAGTGGAGGAAGGATATGCAGAGGCACTTGAGGATGTATGAGTGCACCGACGTTCAGAAGCAGGTGCTAGCTACTTTCAAGCTAGTTGGATCTGCACTACAGTGGTGGGAGTCTATTACCACCGTGGAGGAGAGGGATACTCTCACTATTCAGGACTTTTGGGTGCGGTTCGACCGCAAGTACTTTCCGTCAGCTGTTCACACGAAAATGAGGAGGAAACTGATGAATCTGAAGTAAGAGGGTAAGACCGTGGCCGAGTATGAGGCCGAGTTCACGAATTTGTTGAATATCGTTCCGGGTGAGATACCGACAAAAAAGAAGTAGATTGAGAAATTCACTGACGGGTTGACATGGAGGATTCGTCAACATCTGTTCGGGAAGCTTTCATTGGCCACTTATTCTAATGTGGTTAACGCTGCTTTGTTACACTGCCAGGATCACCGCTTTCATATGGCTGAGGGTAAGAGATTGGGAGAGTCTAGCCATTAGGGCAGGACTGGAGGACATGGTGTCGGTGGGGCACAATCTGTTCAGGGGCAGAGACAGGGTGAGCAGGGTTCCCAGCAGGGGGATCAGAAGAGGTTCAGATCAGGAAATTACAGGCACGGACAAGGTGGTTTCCGTCAGGGCCATCAGGGTCCAAACGGCCATCAGGGCCAACAGGGGCAGAATGGGAAGCAGTTTCAGCAGGGCCAGCAGGGCCAAGGGAGGAACGGTAACGGCCACCAAGGTTGGGGACCGCAGGGGCAGAGAGGAGGGAACTTCCCAGGGAAGTGTTTTGTTTGTGGCAAGACTGGCCATAAACGACAGGATTGTCCTGATAGGGGCAGGGCCCCACAGCAGCAGCAGCAAGGAGATCACCAGGAGCCGCAGAGCCCTATGTTTCCAGCCGCTCTCCCTGTACCGCCACAGATGGCAGCATTGCCACCCATTCCAGCAGTCCCACTTCAGCAAGGGCAGCTACAGTATGGACGTGTCTACAACATCCACCAGGCAGCAGTTCCACAGGCACCGCCCGCGATTGAGGGTACGTTTCCTATCCATGGCACTATGGGTCGGGTATTATTTGATACGGGGGCTACACATTGTTTTATAGCTACACATTTCGCGAAAGCCTTAGGATTGTTAGCTACGGCAGAGAGCACAGTGACGTGTGTCGACTCACCATTGGGGAGTGGGTCACTTATATTCTTTATATGCCGGGAAGTGGGGGTAGAGATTGGTAGTTTGGTATTACCTGCAGATATGTTAGTATTAGATATGAATGTTCACGATGTGATTATCGATATGGATTGGCTCGCTGATTATAGAGCCATGATTAATTGCTTCGGTGGGAGCATTGTTTTTGCCATTCCGGGGCAAGAGATGTTTGTAGTGGCGATGCCTCGCCAAGAGGGAGGCTCGACCACTCATTTGTATTACCTAGAGGAGGATACCTCTAAAAAGTTTGTGATTCCTTTAGATTCAATCCCTGTCATCAGGGATTATTCGGATGTGTTTCAGGAGATACCAGGCCTACCCCCCAGTCGAGAGATAGACTTTGTTGTAGACCTATTGCCAGATACGAGACCTATAGCACGCGCACCATACCGTATGGCTCTGGCAGAGATGCGAGAGCTACGAGATCAGATAGAGCAGCTGTTAGGTCAGGGCTTTATTCGCAGGAGTACCTCACCTTGGGGCACTCCAGTTTTCTTTGTGAAGAAGAGGGACGGTTCACTGAGATTGTGTGTGGACTACCGAGAGTTGAATAAGGTCATGATACGGAATAAGTATCCGTTGCCTCGAATCGATGGCTTATTCGACCAGTTGAGAGGAGCTTCTTTCTTCTCAAAGATTGATTTGAGATCGGGATACCATCAGTTGCGTATCAGGGAGGAGTATGTCTCGAAGACTGCGTTCTTATCGAGATATGGTTCTGACGAGTTTCGGGTTATGCCTTTTGGTTTGACAAATGCTCCAGCAGTGTTTATGGACTTGATGAACAGAGTGTTCAGGGATTTCCTAGATCAGTTTATCATCGTCTTCATCGATGATATTCTGGTTTACTCCCAGACAGAGGAGGAGCACGTCGATCATTTGAGGAAAGTTTTGTAGACACTACGTCAGAACGAGTTGTATGCAAAATATGAGAACTGCGGGTTTTGGCTGAAGGAGGTCCAGTTTTTGGGACACATTATTTCCGACCGGGGGATATCTGTTGATCCGGGGAAAGTATCCACGGTGAGGGAGTAAGGACAGCCCACGACACCGATTGAGATTCGTAGTTTCTTGGGTCTAGCAGGATACTACAGGAGGTTTATTCGGGGTTTCTCGAAGATAGCAAGTCCTTTGACACATCTTACTCGTAAGGGTGTGAGATTCATCTGGAGTGATGCCTGTCAGTTGGCATTTGATGAGTTAAAGGACAAATTGACCTCACCACCTGTGTTAGCATTGCCGAGACCGGGAGTTGAGTATTTGGTTTACACCGATGCGTCTTTGCAAGGACTTGGAGGTGTATTGCAGTAGGAGAGACAGGCCATAGCTTATGCTTCCCGTAAGCTTAAGCCTCACGAGAAGAATTACCCCACTCATGATTTGGAGTTGGCGGCAGTGGTATTTGCCCTACGGATTTGGAGGCACTATCTTTTGGGGGAGAAGTTCCAACTATTCACGGACCAGAAGTCCCTACAATACCTGTTCACGCAGGAGGAGTTGAATATGCGGCAGCGTAGGTGGCTTGAGTTTGTGAAAGACTACCAGTTCGATATCCAGTATCACCCGGGTAAGGCTAATGTGGTAGCAGACGCGTTGAGCCGTAGGCCAGCAGATGAGGTGGCAGGGGTGTGGAAGGCAAAGTGGAAGGATTTGGGACACCAGGATGCAGTGGCCCGATCTTTCATGTCTGTGATGACCGTTACACCGCAGATTGTCACGAAGGTAGTACGGGCACAGGCTAATGACTCGTTCTGTCAGGAGAAGATAGTTCGATTACTAGCAGAGGGAGACGAGTCCTATACCGTCAGCTCAGACGGGGGATTACGCTTCAATGGGAGATTGGTGGTTCCGGAAGGGGAGAAATTGCGACACGAGGTGATGGCAGAGTCGCACGGCTCACGGTTCACGGTACATCCCGGAGGGGACAAAATGTACCAAGACATGAGACGGCAGTATTGGTGGAGCGGTATGAAGAGAGATATTGCAGAGTTTGTTTCGAAATGCGCCACTTGCCAGCTAGTAAAAGTGGATCATCAGAGACCGACAGGACTTCTACAGTCGTTGGAGGTCCCGGTGTGGATGTGGGAGAGCATATCCATGGATTTTATCACGGGGTTACCTATGTCGCAGAGGGGTCACGACTCCATTTGGGTAATTGTGGACAGATTGTCCAAAGTCGCTCACTTTTTACCTGTAAAGACTGACTACACTACGGGACAGTATGCCCAGCTCTTCATTTCAGAGATTGTGAGACTTCACAGTGTGCCCCTAAATATCGTGTCTGACAGAGATAAGATATTTGTTTCACGGTTTTGGGTGAGTTTTCAGGAGGCCATGGGCACGGAATTGCGATTGAGTACGGCTTATCATCCACACACCGATGGGCAGACAGAGCGCACAAATTAGATGTTGGAGGATATGCTACGCATGTGCATTATTGACTTTGGAGGTGGATGGGAGCAATACCTTCCACTGGTAGAGTTTGCTTATAATAACTACTACTAGTTCACTATTGGCATGGCTCCGTTTGAGGCGTTGTACGGTAGGCCTTTTCGTTCCCCATCATGTTGGTTAGAGATGGGGGACAACAAACTACTTGGGCCGAAAGTGATTCAGGATACTTCGGCAAGGATTGAGTTGATTCGGAGTCGCATTCGGGTAGCTCAAAAACGGCAGAAGAGTTATGCTGATGCGAAGAGATTTTTCAGGGAGTTCCAAGTGGGGGACCAAGTTTTGCTTAGAGTATCTCCTATGAATGGGATTATGCATTTCGGGAAGAAGGGGAAGTTGGCACCGAGGTATGTGGGGTCGTTTCCTATTATTGAGCGGATTGGACCAGTTGCGTATAGACTCGGGTTACCGGAGCATTTACACCGGATTCACGATGTGTTTTATATTTCCTCGCTAAGGAAATATCTCAGAGATGATTTGGCTCATTCTCACATCGCTTTAGAGGAGATTGATCTACAGCCTGATAGCTCCTACGAGGAGGGGCCGATTGCTATTTTGGACCGAAGTGAGAGGAAGCTGCGGTCAAAGATAGTTCCGTTAGTGCGTGTTCAGTGGCGACATCACGATGTCGAGGAGTCCACATGGGAACGCGAGGATGAGATGCGCGAACGTTATCCAAAGTTGTTTTTATCAGGTACTTTCTAGTTTCAAATTTCGGGACGAAATTCTATTATTAGGGGAGAAGTATGTAATACCCCGTATTTTTGGGCGATATTTATTTTTGGGATTAATTAATTAAATGAGAATTAATTGGAAATTAATCCGGATAAAATACTAGCGAGATGTGAGTTGGTATTTGACTATATTGAGTATATATGATGATATATGAATGTTGAATTATGAAATTTGTCGTGAGATTGATATACGGCAATTTCAACATTTTATTGGGACGCGTGAGACAGTCGCGTCAGGATATAATTATTTTAATAATAAAAGTGAATTTAAATTCAATTAACCGTATGGTCGTTTTGAGTGCGCCAATGCCTTCGGAAAGGTCGAGATAGTCAGAAAACACTAGCCGGGGGTTTAGTTTGGGTCCCGGGGTATTTTTAGGCCATACCGACAACATTAAGGGTAGTTTGGTAATATTATATTTTTGGGATTTAATAATGAAGAAAATTAGGAGTCTTTATCTGATTGGGAATAGACCCACTAAACCCACTAACCAAACCTTAATGACCCAATAAGCTACGGGGGTTATCAGATTAGGTTTCCAAAACTTTCCCAAAGAAAACCCTAGCCACCTTTGGAGAAGAAGGCTTGTAGAGAGAGAGAGAGAAGGAATTCTGCAGAAAAGCTTCATCAAACCAACACCAAATTCAGAGACACTAGAGGCAAGTGATTTAATTCTATTTAATTCAGAGAATGTTTCTTCCATGTTAGATAAATTGAAAGATTTACATTTGTTCTTGGAAGGTAAATAAAAACCCATTTTCATTGGACTTAGGACTTGAATTTTGTGGACAAATTGCATGTAGAATAGTATGGAGATGCTTATTCTGATGTTAAAATATGTTGGATGTAACAAAAACGGATCTAGAATGGACTTATTGAGGATTTAAAATTCTAGAGTTTATGTTCTTGAAAATTTGGGGGAAAGGGTAGAGATTTGATGAATTAATGATGTTTAGCATGTATTAATTTCTTAAAAGATGTTAGTATATGACCTTAGTATGTTTTAGGATGATTGGAGACCTTAAAACATTATTGGGACGAATTTTGGTTGAGATTTGAGGTGTAAAAATTGATGGAAAAACGAGATAGGATTTCTGGGCTTAAATCTGGTCACTAGTTAGAAGACCTACCCAGGTCGTTCGAACGAGCTCGTTCGAACGAGCTTCTAACGAGTTGACAGTTTGGGGTTCCAACGAGAGGGATGTTCGTTCGATAATCTCGTTCGAACGAGATCTGGTTAGATAGCCCAGTTCGTTCGAACGAAATCTCGTTCGAACAGCCTCGTTCGAACGAGACTTCTAACGAGCTGGCAGTTTAGGCTTTTTGGCCTGTTTTGATTTTTGGAGTCCCATAAACTTGTTCGAGGATAGAGATAACATTCCTTTGATGGTGTATTAGTATACTTGGGACATTTGGGATATAATGAAGAGTAAATTATATAAGTGTGGATCGAATCAAATAGACATTATGAACTGAGACGTGAGTGCCTACTACGACGTGAGAATAAATTATGGCGCGTATAAATATGGACCGGGATTATATAAGTTGTATATATATTGAGTTGGTACGAGAATGCGATAAGTACTACAATTAAACTACGGTGATTACTAAGATGCGTGTTTACTTAGTATTGTTATATGATTTGTGTGTATGACATACCTACCATACTTGCTATCACGGGAGGTTTGCGTTCGCTTAGGGCCCTCTAATCCTTGTGTTGCCCGGATTTAGACTGGTTACCTCGATGAACATAGGTCAGAGAAGGACTTATTGGGATGTTAATAAGTCTGCTGATCGTGGGAGCGCAGGTATGTGCGTGACCCATGTGATGTGACTGTGTTCGCCTCCACTGTTTTGTGATTTGTGTTATCTGAACGATTCCTGAGAGATTCGGAATGCGTGATTCCTTATGTACGTGACGTACCGGGATGGATAGCAGAGTATGTGTGCACCGCAGTTTAGTCTCGGGGTGCTTATATTGTATATTTATGTTGTGGAAAATATACACTTAATAAACTGGGAACTTTCATATGGTATTGTGTGTATAACTATGGCATAACAAAAAGGGATGTTCTATAATGAGTTATATTACTTTTATGTGAGACCCTAAATTTACGTTAAGCCCCTACTTAATTGCGAACGTTATAATGTTAATGGGAATCGAGTATTAAGGGTTGAACCTATGACAGTCTAGCTAGATATGATGTTACTTAGCTATTGGGTTGTGTCATTTTAGACGGGTACTTACGTTAGGAGTGCACAGTTAGACGAGAGGTGAGAATTTCATGTGAGTGCGCGTCCTAACATGTACTTTGCATTTAATGTTTTAAATGTTTTTAAAGCACTTGCAGGTTTTTAAAATATCTCCACATTCGGGCTCTGACCCGTTTTCTTTCAAATCTATTTTTTTTGTAAAACCATTTTAGGTGCCCAGCCATAAGGACACCATGCATAGGATACTCATTCAGATGACGAGCTGTAGCTGTTTGTGGAAAGTTACAGGGATTTGCTTTTAGACGCTTCTATCATTTGGATTCTATGTTCAGTATTCCTCAGTTTTAGGGCTTGTTACCCAGTTCCATTAGAGTTACATTTCCATTTCAGTTTTTCAGACTTTGGCATGTATTGATTCGGTATTCAGTTTGTAGTTATTCATTTCAGTTGTGGAGTTTGTTGTGAGGAGTTTTCCTCCGGATTTATTTATATCATGTGATGGTTATTCTATTATTTCATTATGGTGAATGGTGATATTATTCTTGCTTTAAATCCTTTACTGCATGTTAATCAGACTTTAATTAAAATTTGGCAACTTACTTTTTAAATACTAGGTGGTTAGTAATAATAAAATGTTTTCGACAGTGATGCTATTAGCTGAGCCAACTTGGCATTTTGAATTAATTTAATAAAGGAGTAGCTACCCGGTATTTAATTAGTCGGGGTGTCACGGGGAATTCCTACCCTAGCCCGAAAATAATGCTCATAAGAAAACTTCCCCATCGAGGGTGTTAGGTGCATGGTCAGTCTCCTTAGCCAAGCGAATGGAAAAGGCCCTATGGAGGGCAAGGTGTTCACCCCACTTATTTTTAGTCTCTTAAAAAATATGTAACAACCCGCGTAATTTTTGGGGTATTTTCGAAATTAAGAGGAAAAATAAATTTTGAGAGAAAATTATTTTTATTATTCAAATATGTTGGTTATTATTTTTAAGGGCGAGAATTTCAAACGGTTTCGAAATCGGAATTAAAATGGAGTTTTAATTGAATTTTTATTATTTAGAAGAGTCCTCAAAATATAAAACTCTCTAAGAGTCCTCGGAACATAAAACTCTCTAGTAAAAATAATATTTTTAGAAATCCGACCGTTCGATCAAGCTGAATTTTTGTGAGCAGTCATGTCTCGCCGTTTGCTACATCATACTAAAATTTCAAGCGATTCCAATGGTCCGATCATCCAGAATAAAATTTTTAGTGTTTGTATCTAATTAGAACTCTTTTCTTAATCAAACTCTTAACCCTTTATATATCAACAAATTCGTGGCTTGGCTTTTCAAATTAGTTTTTCTCAAGCTTTTCGATCAGAAGACCTCTCCAAAATTACTATCTTTCATCTACAAACCATTTCCCCAAGCTTATTCAAGATTTCAACCTTAGATTATAAGGCTTATTTAGTGTTTTCTCGAGTTTGGGCTAGAACTTGATTGGACTATTTTCGCGAGAGGAATGTGATGGTGTGATTAGATTTTGAGGCTGAAATTATATGATGATTCATGTTGGTTCTTTTTAGTGGTTTAAGGTATGGGGTTTTACACAATATGCTCCTTAATCTCGCAAGTAATATTCTCGTTGTTTTCTTGTGATTATTGACTCATATTTGAATTTCTAAATTCATTGGAATCTGGAAATATTTGTTGGAATCTAATTTCGATTCATGTGATATTATATTCGGTGTTGAGCATGTTGTCATGAGATTTTAATAAGGCACTGAAGTTGGGCACCCGCCAATATTCCTTTTTCCGGATATGCTAGAAAAATGCATAGGCGTGGTACGGTGGTGAGGCCTTGTGACCCGGTTAATGTGTTGTTGAGACATTATATTGATATAATTGCTACTGAGATTCACATTTGATTTGAATATTCGTATTCGTATTGTGACGTTTTATTCATCGCTAACATATTTGTTAAGCATCTTTCCTGTCGTATTGTGTACTTCCCCATATTTTCTTTTAGTGGCAGGTTAGCGCGGATTTTGGGGCGCTATGGAGATTGATTTTAGCGAGGATTATTTTGGAAAGATTTTTAATACAAGATGAGAAGATTATATTATTTTGATGTATAGAGCATTGGAGAATTGTTTTGTTTCGAGATAGGTAGTTGTTTTATTTCGAGAGATTATTGGTTGTATTTATCTGAAGTTGAGATTAGTGGTTTATTTTCTATTATGGGATTTAGATGCTCTATATCTTGTTATATTGTGGTTTTAGTTTAGTTTTTATCGACAGTAGCGCTCCGTTCGCTTTCCTCGGGCGGGGAGGGGGGGGGGGTTACAGAATGGTACCAGAGCTTAGGTATACGACAACCCTCGGGTCTTGGGTTTTGGGTCTGTTGCGTTTTTGTGGCGCATATTTTTGGAGATAGATTATTTTTTATAATCGTTTCGCGTTAGGCATCTAGATTAGATGTGAGGAATTTAATTTCGGAGACGAAATTATTTTTTGAGATTGTGGCCTGATTTTTGAGAGTTAGGTATTCGGCGAATTTCGAGGGCGAAATTCCATTGTTAGTGGGGAAGTGTAACAACCCGCGTAATTTTTGGGGTATTTTCGAAATTAAGAGGAAAAATAAATTTTGAGAGAAAATTATTTTTATTACTCAAATATGTTGGTTATTATTTTTAAGGGCGAGAATTTCAAACGGTTTCGAAATCGGAATTAAAATGGAGTTTTAATTGAATTTTTATTATTTAGAAGAGTCCTCAAAATATAAAACTCTCTAAGAGTCCTCGGAACATAAAACTCTCTAGTAAAAATAATATTTTTACAAATCCGACCGTTCGATCAAGCTGAATTTTTGTGAGCAGTCCTGTCTCGCCGTTCGCTACAGTATACTAAAATTTCAAGCGATTCCAATGGTCCGATCATCCGGAATAAAATTTTTAGTGTTTGTATCTAATTAGAACTCTTTTCTTAATCAAACTCTTAACCCTTTATATATCAACAAATTCGTGGCTTGGCTTTTCAAATTAGTTTTTCTCAAGCTTTTCGATCACAAGACCTCTCCAAAATTACTATCTTTCATCTACAAACCATTGCCCCAAGCTTATTCAAGATTTCAACCTTAGATTATAAGGCTTATTTGGTGTTTTCTCGAGTTTGGGCTAAAACTTGATTGGATTATTTTCGCGAGAGGAATGTGATGGTGTGATTAGATTTTGAGGCTGAAATTATGTGATGATTCATGTTGGTTCTTTTTAGTGGTTTAAGGTATGGGGTTTTACACAATATGCTCCTTAATCTCGCAAGTAATATTCTCGTTGTTTTCTTGTGATTATTGACTCATATTTGAATTTCTAAATTCATTGGAATCTGGAAATATTTGTTGGAATCTAATTTCGATTCATGTGATATTATATTCGGTGTTGAGCATGTTGTCATGAGATTTTAATATGGCACTGAAGTTGGGCACCCGCCAATATTCCTTTTTCCGGATATGCTAGAAAAATGCATAGGCGTGGTACGATGGTGAGGCCTTGTGACCCGGTTAATGTGTTGTTGAGACATTATATTGATATAATTGCTACTGAGATTCACATTTGATTTGAATATTCGTATTCGTATTGTGACGTTTTATTCATCTCTAACATATTTGTTAAGCATCTTTCCTGTCGTATTGTGTACTTCCCCATATTTTCTTTTAGTTGCAGGTTAGCGCGGATTTTGGGGCGCTATGGAGATTGATTTTAGCGAGGATTATTTTGGAAAGATTTTTAATACAAGATGAGAAGATTATATTATTTTGATGTATAGAGCATTGGAGAATTGTTTTGTTTCGAGATAGGTAGTTGTTTTATTTCGAGAGATTGTTGGTTGTATTTATCTGAAGTTGAGATTAGTGGTTTATTTTCTATTATGGGATTTAGATGCTCTATATCTTGTTATATTGTGGATTTAGTTTAGTTTTATCGACAGTAGCGCTCCGTTCGCTTTCCTCGGGCGGGGGGGGGGGGGGGGGGGGGGTTACAGAATGGTACCAGAGCTTAGGTATACGACAACCCTCGGGTCTTGGGTTTTGGGTCTGTTGCGTTTTTGTGGCGCATATTTTTGGAGATAGATTATTTTTTATAATCGTTTCGCGTTAGGCATCTAGATTAGATGTGAGGAATTTAATTTCGGAGACGAAATTATTTTTTGAGATTGTGGCCTGATTTTTGAGAGTTAGGTATTCGGCGAATTTCGAGGGCGTAATTCCATTGTTAGTGGGGAAGTGTAACAACCCGCGTAATTTTTGGGGTATTTTCGAAATTAAGAGGAAAAATAAATTTTGAGAGAAAATTATTTTTATTACTCAAATATGTTGGTTATTATTTTTAAGGGCGAGAATTTCAAACGGTTTCGAAATCGGAATTAAAATGGAGTTTTAATTGAATTTTTATTATTTAGAAGAGTCCTCAAAATATAAAACTCTCTAAGAGTCCTCGGAACATAAAACTCTCTAGTAAAAATAATATTTTTAGAAATCCGACCGTTCGATCAGGCTGAATTTTTGTGAGCAGTCCTGTCTCGCCGTTCTCTACAGCATACTAAAATTTCAAGCGATTCCAATGGTCCAATCATCCGGAATAAAATTTTTAGTGTTTGTATCTAATTAGAACTCTTTTCTTAATCAAACTCTTAACCCTTTATATATCAACAAATTCGTGGCTTGGCTTTTCAAATTAGTTTTTCTCAAGCTTTTCGATCAGAAGACCTCTCCAAAATTACTATCTTTCATCTACAAACCATTGCCCCAAGCTTATTCAAGATTTCAACCTTAGATTATAAGGCTTATTTGGTGTTTTCTCGAGTTTGGGCTAGAACTTGATTGAATTATTTTCGCGAGAGGAATGTGATGGTGTGATTAGATTTTGAGGCTGAAATTATGTGATGATTCATGTTGGTTCTTTTTAGTGGTTTAAGGTATGGGGTTTTACACAATATGCTCCTTAATCTCGCGAGTAATATTCTCGTTGTTTTCTTGTGATTATTGACTCATATTTGAATTTCTAAATTCATTGGAATCTGGAAATATTTGTTGGAATCTAATTTCGATTCATGTGATATTATATTCGGTGTTGAGCATGTTGTCATGAGATTTTAATATGGCACTGAAGTTGGGCACCCGCCAATATTCCTTTTTCCGGATATGCTAGAAAAATGCATAGGCGTGGTACGGTGGTGAGGCCTTGTGACCCGGTTAATGTGTTGTTGAGACATTATATTGATATAATTGCTACTGAGATTCACATTTGATTTGAATATTCGTATTCGTATTGTGACGTTTTATTCATCGCTAACATATTTGTTAAGCATCTTTCCTGTCGTATTGTGTACTTCCCCATATTTTCTTTTAGTTGCAGGTTAGCGCGGATTTTGGGGCGCTATGGAGATTGATTTTAGCGAGGATTATTTTGGAAAGATTTTTAATACAAGATGAGAAGATTATATTATTTTGATGTATAGAGCATTGGAGAATTGTTTTGTTTCGAGATAGGTAGTTGTTTTATTTCGAGAGATTATTGGTTGTATTTATCTGAAGTTGAGATTAGTGGTTTATTTTCTATTATGGGATTTAGATGCTCTATATCTTGTTATATTGTGGATTTAGTTTAGTTTTATCGACAGTAGCGCTCCGTTCGCTTTCCTCGGGCGGGCGGGGTGTTACAGAATGGTACCAGAGCTTAGGTATACGACAACCCTCGGGTCTTGGGTTTTGGGTCTGTTACGTTTTTGTGGCGCATATTTTTGGAGATAGATTATTTTAGATAATCGTTTCGCGTTAGGCATCTAGATTAGATGTGAGGAATTTAATTTTGGAGACGAAATTATTTTTTGAGATTGTGGCCTGATTTTTTAGAGTTAGGTATTCGGCGAATTTCGAGGGCGAAATTCCATTGTTAGTGGGGAAGTGTAACAACCCGCGTAATTTTTGGGGTATTTTCGAAATTAAGAGGAAAAATAAATTTTGAGAGAAAAATATTTTTATTACTCAAATATGTTGGTTATTATTTTTAAGGGCGAGAATTTCAAACGGTTTCGAAATCGGAATTAAAATGGAGTTTTAATTGAATTTTTATTATTTAGAAGAGTCCTCAAAATATAAAACTCTCTAAGAGTCCTCGGAACATAAAACTCTCTAGTAAAAATAATATTTTTAGAAATCCGACCGTTCGATCAAGCTGAATTTTTGTGAGCAGTCATGTCTCGCCGTTCGCTACAGCATACTAAAATTTCAACCGATTCCAATGGTCCGATCATCCGGAATAAAATTTTTAGTGTTTGTATCTAATTAGAACTCTTTTCTTAATCAAACTCTTATCCCTTTATATATCAACAAATTCGTGGCTTTGCTTTTCAAATTAGTTTTTCTCAAGCTTTTCGATCAGAAGACCTCTCCAAAATTACTCTCTTTCATCTACAAACCATTGCCCTAAGCTTATTCAAGATTTCAACCTTAGATTATAAGGCTTATTTGGTGTTTTCTCGAGTTTGGGCTAGAACTTCATTGGATTACTTTCGCGAGAGGAACGTGATGGTGTGATTAGATTTTGAGGCTGAAATTATGTGATGATTCATGTTGGTTCTTTTTAGTGGTTTAAGGTATGGGGTTTTACACAATATGCTCCTTAATCTCGCGAGTAATATTCTCGTTGTTTTCTTGTGATTATTGACTCATATTTGAATTTCTAAATTCATTGGAATCTGGAAATATTTGTTGGAATCTAATTTTGATTCATGTGATATTATATTTGGTGTTGAGCATGTTGTCATGAGATTTTAATATGGCACTGAAGTTGGGCACCCGCCAATATTCCTTTTTCCGGATATGCTAGAAAAATGCATAGGCGTGGTACGGTGGTGAGGCCTTGTGACCCGGTTAATGTGTTGTTGAGACATTATATTGATATAATTGCTATTGAGATTCACATTTGATTTGAATATTCGTATTCGTATTGTGACGTTTTATTCATCGCTAACATATTTGTTAAGCATCTTTCCTGTCGTATTGTGTACTTCCCCATATTTTCTTTTAGTGGCAGGTTAGCGCGGATTTTGGGGCGCTATGGAGATTGATTTTAGCTAGAATTATTTTGGAAAGATTTTTAATACAAGATGAGAAGATTATATTATTTTGATGTATAGAGCATTGGAGAATTGTTTTGTTTCGAGATAGGTAGTTGTTTTATTTCGAGAGATTATTGGTTGTATTTATTTGAAGTTGAGATTAGTGGTTTATTTTCTATTATGGGATTTATATGCTCTATACCTTGTTATATTGTGGATTTAGTTTAGTTTTATCGACAGTAGCGCTCCGTTCGCTCTCCCTGGGCGGGCGGGGTGTTACAAAATATAGTTGCAGTGTGATAGGAGCCTAAGGGGCTACCCCTGGAAGAACCATATCATAGGAGATTTGATGCGCCCGCTTCTTGGGTTGAGTTTTAGGCTCTTAGAGGATGACTGAGCCTTCTAGCATTAGATGAAGAGGCCTCTTCAGTATAATCCCTCCTCTCATTATGCTGAGGCCCAAAGGCATTAATAATATCAACTATGTTGAAAAAATCTCATTGACATTGAAGCCTCTCTTATAAGGATTGGTTAAGAGATCATTTAAATGGCTGAAGTCACTCTAGGTATTGAAACAAAAAGGAATAAAAAGTAACGAAGTTTAAAATATTGGGGTAGCACTCAGGAAATTGAGACAAGAAATTGATAGTCCTAGTGAATTGAAAAGTAAAACCTAGACTATGATACGCTAGACTTGAAGAAGTTAAGAGAATTAGAATTGGAGAATAAAGCATAATAGTGATGAATAAGAACGACAAAGTGTACAAAATGAACTGTCACTCAGATTACAAACATAAGGTCCAAAAATGAATGGGGAAACTTCACGAGCAAGATATGGAAGGAGTTTGAAAAAAGGAAGAACGTTTGAAAAAATGTTATTGGGGAAGAAGAATAGAGAAGAAGTTCTACTTATAAAAGAAATTTGGATTTAACAAATATGGAATGGAAGTTTGGAAATATTTTTATACTAAATAGGAGAAAACCATTTAAATCTAACGGATTGATTCATGGGGGTTTAGTGGATAACACGCATGGTAAGGGTGCCTGGAGTGTGTTCAAACTCCTATGCACACCTTGGGAGCTTGTCATTGTTAGGAGTGTGATGATTATAACTCTTCATAGAAATGTCATCTCATATCGGTAATGGTATATGCCAAACCATGATCTATTCATGGATCTTGATGTCATCACAAGATCTTAGGCAAATAAGAATAAATCAAAACTGAGCCATTTATCAACTTCATCGTTGGGCATCGCGAGAAAGTAAACATGTGTAATAGACCCCATTTGGCTATACACAAGACTCTTCGACTCATCCCTGTGAACACAAACAACCTAGGGGTAATTGATCAGGGTTAATCTTAGATGGATCAGTGTTGAATAGGTAGTATCGTAAGCCTAACAGGTAATAGGGAACTTATGTTTGACGAAACAGTCATTCACTGATCGGACTAGTGGCCAAAAGGACAGTCTCGCCAGACCGAACATCCTCTCTTCATTGGTTGAACCATTCATCATCATCAAACAAATTAATTATTGCATAATTTGAACTTATATGATGTTGTTAATATGTTATTGATATGAATGACTAACACACTCCTTATTAATATGGTCGAGTATATCGGAATACGGGAAAAATGGTAACCTATAGAGCCGTCAGAGATGAATATGTGTCTTCATCATATTCAAATCTCTCCAACATATACGCTATGAATCAGGAAATATGTTACAAATTTTGAGTATATAAATTGACATGTACCATGAAATGACATTATGTTAACATGCTCAAACTCTTTGTAATTTCCTATACTTCTTAAAGTAATAAAAGAACTCCCATGCCCTTTCACCTCGTGGATGTAGGACGATCCCAACCAAACTATGTATATAATGTGTCTTATTTCCTTTCTATTATCTTAACTTATCAGGCATCCTAAACTATTTCTTTATTTCTATTGTGTTGTGAGTGAAAGACATATATTTACCTCAATAACATATATTCTTAATATGGTCATTCTATTGATGCGTTGTCACTAGTAGACGACGCATAGGAGTTTTGACTGTCTTCCATTATAAATTATTCTCCCCACCCAGTGGGGATGCCATTTTCAGTTTTGGTTCCTCGTATATAACCAACTTCTTATGGTAATTCATCGTACACGATTTCATAGTGTCCATATAGGTTTTCATGTAGGTAGATTATTCTATCATAATAAGATCAAAATTTTCCTCAAATAGATACATCAACTGGTATATCCTGAATTCTAAGGGAACATATCATGTCGTTTTCAGGCCTCCTAAGATTTGGACCATGTTATATATGTGATTCTGAGTCGGTACCACATGTGTTAGGTATCGATTGGACAAACTCCCCGAGCTAGGTTGGTCTTCATTCATAAGGTTAATAGGATCAGAACATATAGATCCTTATTATAGCCTTATGTGGTGAGGGTCTTGAATCTCATGTCGTGGTCGGTCAAGGTATTCGTACGAACGTTAAATATCGATCTGGAGGGCGCTGCTATTTTTCCTTACTCGCCCAGGTCTTGGATGTAATGTTTTAAACCTTAATATCATTCTAGAGTATGTCTAATAATCTGATTATGTTCAAAGTACAGGTTTATCCATAAGTTTTCTAGCAGAGGATTGGGTAGTGGCTTCGGATCTTTGGGCTTCAAAATACCATTATTCTTGAGATATTGATAGACAGTGCTTATAGGTGCATATAGAGGATGGAACTTGCATCAAAACCTTTCCAGAGTCCATAGTGTTGTCTCTTGAATAACATTGATAGTTATATAATTTACTTTGTCGATTATCCTGACAGGGAAATGATGGATGTTCTTCTGACATTTTGTCATAATCTTGGGTGAACGGTTTATTAGGTCATCCTCGAGTCAAGTCTCTACATCCACAAGAAACTTGAAATGAGGTAAGTATTTAGCTTTGATATGATCCCGATAAGGTTGGACATTGTTTTCTTTACATTGGCCACATGCTCTTCTTCAGATGGTTGGTTCACCATTTTGTCTTGTTAGCATTCCAATGGGAAATGACTTTATCATTTCCAAATATCAACAAGTGATTTCCAATTCATCATTATACTTATATTACTTAATGAATCCCCCAAATATGTTATTACATGTCTGGTTCACATGTCACCTATTGACATGAACCATTTTAGAGCACCTTTGAACAATGTGTGTTTGAACATTTGAGCCATAACTTATTTGAAAGCCCCTAGGTCTTGCATAGCTCAAGCATAAAGCTTAAGGTGAACAGTGGGCAGTACTATGCCTATGCCTATAACTAGAATCTTGAATCAGTCAGACAACGTAGTATTTATTTAGGGAGACAAGTGTTGGATGTCGATAAGATCATCAGCATGTTAAAGTTGTCAAAAAGTCTGTCGGAGTGTTTGTAACTCCATTCAGAGGCGATCCATATCCAATAAGGCCTCGATTATGTTGAAAACATCGACACTTTTGACAGTGGCTACTGGAGTGTAACTGGTAACATCGATTGTAGTAGGTAGATGTATGGCATTCACAGTTGGTAAGTTTGCCCCTTGACCTTCAGCATTTTCTATCCAGCTATATAGAAAATCTTCTTCTTATCTCAAAGTAGACATTTTATTTCTTAAAGTAGTTAAACTGGATGGAATGTCATTTAATGACACTCGTTCATCGGCTTGCATGTTGATAATACTATAAGGTGTTATTAAGATGATAATTGTGATGTATGGGAAATGTACAATTAAAAAATTACCTAGATAGTACTCTTGAGAAGATATTAATGAATTCAAGAAATGCAAATATATGTTTGGGTAAACTGAGGTTATGACCCTTTTTTACAAAACTCCTCACCTGGTTCACAACCCCTAGTTTGAGGCTGAGAAGGAGCACTTAAATAATTATGAGTCCTAGTGGTAAACTTTCTTATGGGATTAAAACCCGTTTTGAAAGATGTCTCCATTTTGAGAATCTCCTGAATTTTGTTATTATTTGGTTATGTCTTCATATTCTACTGCGTGAGGTTATGTAAGTTTTTGCATGAGGATAATGCTCCCTTATTGAGTTATTATCCCTCAAGATATACTTTTAAGTATGTTTCAGAGGACCATTTTGATATACTCAATTATATGTGAATCAAGCCTCCCTATATACCTTATGGGGACGGTATGTGGGAGACCTGACTTGATATACTTGAGGTACGTGAATGATGGTCACGAAGAACACACCACTTTATATAAATTGAGGGTATGAGGCCAAGAAGAGTGTAAGTTGTCTTTGGGGATCCTCATTAGTTAGACCTAAATCCTATTGTTGGGCTTCCTAGAATGATAGGGTATGCAGTGATATGCAAATATTTTGTGATGAAGTAGTGTGCATCTTATGGAAAGTCCTTTATTTACAGAAAGATCCAATTTTACTTGATCTTATTATATATCTTAGCATACATATCACAAAAAAGGTTCAAGGGAGGCTTAAGGTGTAATCGTATCCCTACAAGAGTATGAAGTATCAATATTATTCTACATATTCAGGTATCTAGAAACAGGTTGTAAATAAATGAAATAATAAGAATGTACAAAAATAACATGCTGAAGTAAATACGAGTCTACATTAAAATGAGTTCGGTCCACATAGGAAAATTCTCCCGTGAAGTCGCCACTATGAGAACCTAGATCCAATGACGTATCTCTCCTCCGTATATTCATAGACATGACATGTGGTCATCATTTTATTTCTTTTTAAAATGTGGAGTTGCTACTCTATGTTACAAAAAAAGGATAAAAGAAAGGAATAGATCTCTGTGGAAACCTAGTGATGGAAAGTGATCTGTCTACTTAACTAAAAAATTAAAGGTCTGGGAAATGGATTACGAATTGGGAATGTGTTAGGAACCCACTCTTCCCTTTCGATATAAAATATTAATGTGAAATATTTATTTTAGCAAATTAATATGATAAAAATAATGAATTAAAAATAATTAGTACATAGATAGAATGTGTAGTGCAGTTTGGGATGTGTGTGTTAAGAATATAGACAAATGATAAATATTTACAAAGTTGGAGTTGTTCACTTGAACGACAGTCCGAGTGAGCATACATACTCACACAAAGTGATTCAAAGTCCACCTAGTTCACAAAAGGATAAAGAGGGACTCTATCTCTTATAATATATCGATGTGGGAGATCTTAACTCCCTTTGATATCTCAAAATGGTTTTAGAGTGAAATGGTTTTAGAGTGAAATGGGTTTAGATCTGAAAATGTAGAGAGGTTTATGTTCATGAAATATGATTTGATGGAATGGGTATACTCATAAAATAACTTTGATGGAGAAATAATGTTGATACTTCTAATATTAAGAACAAAATAGTAGGTAGTCACTCTGAATTTAGTGATCCTCTAACCTATATTTATGTATTTCATAGTTTTGAAGATTTTTTTTACTTTTTTTATATATGTAGCAAAGTAATGATAAATATGCATAAGATTTAACTTGAGATTTAAGGGTGAACCCCCTATTACGCCTATGTATCTGTCATAGGCATAATCATAAATGGGACATGACCATTTAAAAAAAACATAAATAAAGGAAACAAAGAAGAATAAGATAAACACCGCCCATTTAAGTTCTAAACTTTCAAAGTAAACGTAGTTAACGAGAACATACATGTGATGTCATACGAGCACTTTTTCTTTTCAAAAGCGTTCTGACTTGAAAGCATCCTTCTAAAAATATATTTATACTTCTTTGGTAATGAGTAGATTTTTTGGAAAAAAAAGGAATATGTTTTGGTGTTTTTAAGTTTATATGAGAAGAAGGGAAAGTATATGAGTGTTTTGGATAAAAAAAATATAAGTTTCATTAAGGAGGGGTTTGGATGGAAAAAGGAGAGAGTTGGGGGGGGGGGGGGGGGGGAGGTGAGAGAAAGAAACAAAATATAAAGGTAGCATTTAAAAGGTAGAGTTAATGCCTTCTGAAGTGGTTGGTTTAGCTTATATTTACAGGAATGTTTCACGGGTGTATGACCAGTCAATTTTCCCTAACAGAACCACTTGGTCCAGACATAGTTTTCAAGGGACCTCCCTGGTATTAGAACATGTTTTGGGGAAGGGCTTTGTTTGTGGGCTTGTTGAGAACTTTGGCTTCTAAGGCTTAAGTCATGAGTTTTATGATTTGTTTGGGCTTGTTGGAGGGTGATGGTTTGCATCATAGACTTCAAGTGTTTCAAAGGAGTGAAATGGGGTGTCTACATATGGGATTAAAGCAAGGTGGAGAAAAATGATGTCTTAGTTGAACTACCCAAACCAAAATTTATTATCAGAATTTTGGTAATATGTCTTAATCAATATTGTAGGAAAATAAACAATCTTAAGTGTACATGATAAGGTTCACCAAAATGATTAAAATTAAATTTATATTCTAAGATTAAAATAATGAATCAAAATTAAAAAAAGATAAACAGATGAATCAAAATTCAAAAAAGATAAGCATTCACACATGACACAAAGATGTACAAGAAAAATACCCACAATGAAAAAACTCGAGTCCGAACACATAAAAAATGAACTATAGTGGGTTTTACAAAGAATGAAAAAATCTTACACTCATTTATGCATAACTTACACTAATACTCTTTCACATTGTATGTTCCAACTTGAAAAGATGACAAAAGCTAAAGGTCTCTTCACAACCACGATGGGTTTTGATCAATAACCAATTTCTTAATAACCTAAACAAATCAAAATCTTCATTATGTAAAAGAAGATTTTTTTCTCCAATGATAATAGATATTAATAGAATCCATCAAATCTATTTTTAACATCCTAGGATATGAGAGTCCTAAAGGTTGAAGTTGTATCATCATCATCATCATCATCATCATCATTGCCTTAATCCCATAATTATGGGTGTATGACTTACTCAAAATAAATATGGGTGTATTCACATGACTAAAACATTTACCCATGTCCACATTAATTATGGGTGTGATAAAGATCTTAACTAAGAATGTAAGTAGACAAATATATTAGCAATTAAATTTCATCCTCGCACGATGCGTGAGCAATGTGTAGTTTCTATTACAATTGATATGTAGTAGGACAAACTAGAAATCAAAATAGTGCATGCAAAAGAGGAAAATGCAAACACAACTGGGGATATATGATTTTTTTTGTATCTTAGGATACAGACAAAAAGATCCAATTTTTAACCAAATTTTATCTTGATTGATAATTAAGTGTGCATGAAAAATTGAGTCCAAATTAAAATATAACCAATCACAATATTAGAAAGAATCCCTTTCACGCAAAACCTACATTTTAGCACTTTAAAAGAGTTTGACAGACACTAGATGACTTATAGAATACTTTGAGCTTTACTGAGTATAACACATAGGTCTTCAAATCTTCAACAAATACGGCATAGTCTAGCACCATCCATAGGAAGCTGATCCTTCCTCAGTATCTATCGATCAGCCTTAGGATGCGATATCCTTTCTTCTTCAGCCGTAGAGTCGAAAGTCCATAATCAATAGTAGAGTAAACTCTACAAGGGTTTGATGTAGCGTATGGAAATGGGTTTAAAAAAACTCATCAAATTATATTAAGGGATGCATGATTTGGAAAACAAAAATGTTTCTTTTAAACAAAAAGATGAAGACTTTTAGTGCAAGTATAACAGTTGATTTTTGCCAAAATAAATTAGAATTTCATTCCAATGAACGAAAAAAATAATTCTTTTCAAAAATTGATATATAAACAACACCCTGAATAAAAAAATAAACATTTCGAATAATTTGACCAAGTAAAATCAAAACCACAAGCTCGTATACTTCCATAAAATGTTCGTGATGATTCCATTGACTTGAATCTCGGACACAATGCTCGGTAACTGATTTTTCTTCAAATGATCATGGAGGATGTAGTGTTTGGTTTGTAGCAACAGTTTGTAACAGAATACGCCAAAATAACAAAGCTATGAGTAGTTATAAAATCTTGCTCTTATACAACAACATTATCAGGAATACAAATGTCTTATAACAGCACTTATAGCTAATGACTTTATATATTGATATACTAACTAAACATCTTCAATTATTGTAAGAATTTCATTGTACATAAAAATCTAAATTATTTTGAAACAACACAAATCATATTTTAAACAATAATAATGCATATTATTGCAATTTGAAATTCATTTGTTTAAGTAAATAAATTCCCATAACAAAATGCGATAGTAATGACGTTAGATACAGAGATACTAACTAAAGCATCTTCAACTATGACAAGAGTTGCAATGTACATCAAAATCTAAATTATTTTGAAACAACACAAACCATTTTTTAAAGAATAATAATACATTATTACAATAGTAAATCCATTTGTTTAAGTAAATAAATTCCCATAGTAAAATACGATAGCAAAGATAAATATACGTTGGGAAAAAACCCTAATATAAGTAAAGCCACAACTATAATTCACAATCGCAAGAAACTAAAATGATATATCAATTAAACTAAAATAAAAGTAAAAGCATTGAAGTCTTGTCAATACTTAGATTTTTTATTTGCAATGTGGTTAATCTAAAGTTGAAAAATGACTTGTAATTTTTTTAAGTTATAATTAAATGTACTACTCATTATTATTATTTTTTTCCATTTTGTCTGTGATAAAAGTGAAAAGCTAATGTTCTGTTAGAATTGACTTTTACGCCATTACTTCTCTCTATCAAAAATGTCCATTGAATGTGTAAATATAATAAAAGGGAAATGCAATTTTCTTACGTATTAAAAAGAAAACAAACTTCTCTATTTCGCCACTAGAGTTGCTGAAATATAAAAACTAAATAGAAAACCTGAAGTTTTGGTTTTAATTATTAGAAAGATGTAAATCAAAATGCAATATTACAATTTATATTCCTGAAAGGAGACAATTTAAAAAATATAAACTATTATTTCATATAAAAATTAATGATTATGACAATTTACATCTATATATATGAATAAAAATTGGAGTAGACACTTACATATATTAACAAAAAGGAAGATCTTTTGGGGGGTGTATCACAACCTGTAAAAATAATGGGGAAAGTTAATGTTGGTGTCTAAATTTGGTTTGCTGATTCGGATTAGTCTTAGCTGAATTAAGCTAAGAATTATAACCACAGATAAAATAAGAAATAAGTGAGCTAGATAGAGATGCGAGACAAAGAGAATGACACAAAGGTTTATATGGTTCACTCCAATAAGGTGCCCACATCCACGGGTTCAAGGTCACTATGTATTAGGGTTTAGTATATGCTTCCCAGGAACTCTCTAAACTTTTTTCAGTTGTTCTTAGCTGAGAGAGGTAGTGAGCTATTTATAGTAGTAGGAAGATGAAGAGATGAAATATCTTTATACACTAGGTATTTACATCTTTACATTATAATGAGAAGTTGGATATTCTTTACATGCAAGTGCATGGTAACAATTGAGAGTCTCGTGTGTGTCCATTGACATTACTATCTGTTCATGTTCTTGAGGGTGGTCAGCTAGCATGACGACTAGAGATATAATGGTGCCGACTACATTTGTCTGTTGTTTCTGGACCCACGGGGTATGATGATAGGTGTCACATTTTTATTGGTCCTCTTGGTCGTGTTATTTGAGGTTACAATAGTTAATACATAAATTCAATTTAACATTGTATGTAACAAAATGACCACGTAAATGTATATACTCTTTACTCTCCCATATAAAACTTCAAATACCAACTGATAGTATAAAAAATTGTCAAGGTGGAAACCAATCTATTAAGAAATTAAGGTCAGTTGAGATTTAATGGTTTCAAACCTCTTATATTAGAACCCCAATAATTTAAGCCATGGATAATAGAAGCAAGAAGTAAAGAAAGAATTTGAAGCATAAAAAATCTTTAAAGATCCAAAATCCAAATGTTTTCCTTTTTCTAGGTTAAATAAAAAACCCCAATGCTAAAACCTTAATTATTTTAGGGTTTCTGTGGGTTTCTTTATTCCAAAGATTTTTATGATTGTAAACCGCCAAAAATGGAATATCGAGAAACAGGGAAAGGTAGAGTTATTTAAGGGCAAATGAAGGGAGATTGTAGAGTGTGAATAATAATTTAAGTTTCACATTTATGTAATATAATGAGAACCATCATTTCAGTCATGTTCAAGAAAGTTAAAGAAACCACCATTTTCGAAGCATTCGTTTCCGAGTCAATTACTGTCAGTATTAGTGAAATGGTTAGTCTTTAATGCAGATCCATTTTGAAGCTACGTGTCAGATTTCAAATTGGTAGCACCACTTTTATATATACGCACTGATAAATTAAGTAACATAAGTTCCCCCTCTCATATTAAAAAATACATTTAGTGGTTAAAAGGTCTTCCATATGGAGAAGTAAATATATTGTTTACAAAAAATCATGACGAAAGTGTAACACCCCGCCTAATTAAATACCGGGCGATCACTCCTAAATTAATTCAAGGTGAACAGTTGGTTCATTCTCAGCATCACTGTCGAAAAATAAAACTTTTCCAATTTAAACACCCTAATTAATTAAGCTAAGTGTCAAAACCATTTAAACCTTTATTCTCATTTTATTTAATTCGGTTATAAAACCTTAAACCATTAACGTCCAAAGAGTCATACAATAAGTAGAAGAATAAAATGAACATTCAAGAGTTTACCCAACAATAGTAAATCCCAACATTAAAATACTAAGAAAAACATCCTGACATTAATAATCCCGAAATAAAGATACTGAAATTAAAAGAATTACAATCTCTGACAATACCAACTAATTAATAGAAAGAGGGCGACACATGCCCCTGCTGGATAAAACTGAACTAGGAGTAGAATCAAATGGATGAAGTCGTCTAAACAACAGGCCTGCAACTCCCACCTAAGCTGCAGCTCGTTCCTGCCAAAGGACCCTATGCAAGACGCCCCTGTGGCTGGGAACCTGTAATATATACATATACACATATATATATATATATATATACAAGAGAGAAAGAGAAAAGGAAACGGGTCAGAGCCCGATAGTGTATATGATTTAAAAATTCGTTTAGCAAGTATTTAAATGGATTACAGGCCAATGCAACAATATATTAGTGCGACACTCTCTTGAGAAATTCTCACCTCTCTTTTAATGTGCACACCTATCGCACTAACCTTCCCAATGGTCTATCTCGTCATATACCACACTATCTTTCCCCAATGATTTAACTTATCTTAGGTTATTCGCAGGATTTACAACTGAACAACACAAGTATTTAAAACGTAAGATTTCAATTTGTAACCAAAGTTCCCCTTTTAACTTTATTAATCACTAATGTTTTCCCGTGTCATATTATACTTTCTCAAAACAAGTATTTATAATTTGAGTCATCAACCATGTCCTACATATCAAATCACAGTAGACAGTTCCAGATTTCAGAATTTCATATATATATTAACTACTCGTATAATATATATATATCATAACAACACCCCACATAAAAACTATGGTGTGGGCATACTCTGCTATCCAATCCCCATATCAATCGCACTAAAGGGAATACAAGTTAGGAATCACTCTCGAACTGTATAAATACATACACAAATAATATTGAGGCGAAGCATAGTTTCCAAGTCCAAGAGGCCAGTACATACCCTCATGTCTCTTAGGACCGTCCGACTATCGATCCGATAGCCCGTACCTAGGATTCCTATCTTCTAGGGTACGAGTCAATATCCCGCATAAGGCACATGAGATAAGATTGTCCCAGCGCGGTAACCTCCGGGATATCAAGTAGCGCGGGCATGATTTTTACAAGTATATAATATATGCATACACAATCATATAAATATACCACTGTTATTATATCAATTTACGTTTAACCCATAACCCATATTCACAACATTTATCCTTATTTTTCCATTATTAGTTATCACGTATAATGGTTCGTTTCTCACCTTAATTCGAAGGGTTTCTCCAACTTACTACATAGCCCTCATGGACTTTATCCTTCCAAATGTAAAATTCAGTAGGTATTCATTTATGTTCCAACGTAACCCTCTTACGTGTCTCTCCCTTTTAATATATACATACATTGTCCCTTATGTAAAATATCCCAAAAATATAGATTTTGCCTTACATTAAAGGTCTCTTATTCATTAATGAATCCTACTGGTCATCATTAACTCCCAAATCATTTTAGCAAAGATGTCTAAGGAGTTTTATTCATTTCGAATCAATTCAAAAATTATAAAAGGGGAACTTAAGTCTTCCAGGAGGGGTCGATCGATCGATCGAAGCTCTGGGCTCGATCGATCGATCAAGCAGGTCTGCAGAAATCTGCAGTTACGGGTTTCATCTTCAAACCTTCTCCAAATCCATATTTTTCAATCCCAATCGTTCAAAAATTTATACTACTAACATTATATCTTCATACCAGATATTTCCAACGTAAAGCATGTAGATCTCTATCTCTAAACATGGATTAACAGCCCAAAATTATTATAATTATCAAGAACCCTAAAAATCTCTTGAACATGGTTCTAACAAGAATTTTCCAGAATTTCCTTCTTGTAAAAATCATAATTTCGTGATTTACTCCTCTACATGACAAAGGGTTTCCGGAATATCATTTAAATCATCCCTACATGCAATTTCCTATCTCAAATGGGGTTTTTCTTCCATACAATTCATCATAATCATTCCTACACTAATATGAGTGATGCACCAAAGAAAATAAGCAAGATAAACACTTGCCTGGGATTTTCAGAAGTCTGGTTTGGTGCCGAAATTGGTGTGGTTGTGTTCCCCGTCTCGCGATCTACGCGTTGACGGTGGCGGCGGTGCAAACGGTTGAGTTTTGAGCCTTGGATTGCCTTGGAAGCTCTCTTCTTCCCTCTCCTATGGCCGTCACTTGTCTTTGGGTGTTATAACCCTAGAAGACAACCTTAGACATCTTATATAACCCTTGAAATTTCGTGGGTTTAATTACCCAAAAATGCAAAATGACTAAAATGCCCTCCCGGGGTACTAATTAAGCCTAAAATAACCCCAAGACTCAAACTAAACCCCCGGGTACACTTTTCTGACTATCTTGACCCTTCCGAAAGCGTTGGCGCACTCAAAACGACCATACGAACAACTTATGAATTATTCACTTTTATAAATCAACATTTAGTCCCGACACGACACAGGCGCGTCCCGACTTAAATTTCCATAATTGCCATTTTATTCACACGTGACAATATTATAAAAATAAATCTCATATATTACTATACTCGTCCAGTAATATTCAACAAATAACAAATTTCCAATAATTACTAACTCTCGTCACGCTAGTAAATATTTAAAACAACATTCCGGATTAAAATTAAATTAATTATCTCAATTAAATTTAATTAATCCCTAAATTTAAAAGCCATGAAAATACGGGGTATTACATACTTCCCCCCTAATAACGGAATTTCGTCCCGAAATTCGAAAAATAAGGCCTATGAGGTAGCACAATTCTGGATATCCTTTTCCGTACACAAACTAACTACACATTACGGCGCTCAATCACTATAGCCCTTTCTTCATAGCAACATTGTTTTACATTCTCATTGGAGACACTTCACATTGTGCTACCAACTGAGAACAATTGCATAGGTCACGCCTATACATTATAAATTTCATTATCTCACTATGATTAGGAGGCCGCACCTCACTACATGACAAATACTCGAATTTTTTCATATACGAAACTCCCATTCTGAGAAAATTATACGAACATTTGATCACTCTTGCTCGCCTAAAACAGTCGTGTAACTCTACCACATTTATCGGATGTTCTCTCGACCGATCCAAAAACTCTGATTATCTACTCTCCTCTGAACATACGGGAGGAGAATAGTCGAGGTTCTTCCATAACCAAACCTTAATAAGTACCTCGTAAGTGACAAACAGTTACGAGTGCTTCTACAGAACATTCTTCAAATCATCGTACCAATAGTCCAAAATCTCCTTCACGTGGCTCCATAAATCTTTAATCACCGTGCGCCCATTCCCTGGCTACGGGCGATACATCCTACTTGAAATTAAACCTTATCTCCGCTGGTTTCTGAAATCCCATATCAAAGGTGGGATTTACCAATCTCATCCTGATTCAGAAATTTATACTGCGCCGGATCATGCACTGGCGCGATCCTTCCTTTCAAAGAAAGTCTGGGACATACTAGCTAATATTGTAAACCAGCCCAAAGGAATATCAATCACTTCCTTCTCGGCGGCTTAATTCACATGTTCGGGATGAACCCTTGATCTTATTTTGAGGATGGCAACCCATCCAAGAACTGTACCGACTTTATCGACCTCTTCCAAATTCAGGAATTGTAGCTAAACACAAAATTCTTTGGTTCTCCTCTTTCAACCCAACCTTATTCATGGGCGGTGCATGTAGAGACTATCACTACGTCCCGCTAAACATCGATTCTTCCTTGAAATGTCTCACATTAAGTGACACGCAATACTCCCCTTCCTTCCTTGTAGTATGCCGAAAGTTCCACCCGTGCTCTTCTCTCCACGAAGCGCACTTTTGGATCTCTTATACCATACCAACATCATCACCCTTTGCATGTGCAAGTATCTCTCATACTTGCCTACTAACAACTCCGCTCCGAGTGTTCTTCATAATCCTTTAATTCTTCTCCATTCAAGGAATACTCTTCTTAAATGACTTCCCACAGTCTTCCAATTTAAATATGGGTGTGTTATTCTAATTACACACCTATGTATGGAATATTGCCCCTCATGTGACGTTTAATCCACTCTATCACTTCCACTTCGTTTAATTAGTCCCACAAACATATTTTCCACACGTCCATTGCTACGCCCCTTCATCTTGGACGAGTTTTAACATCAGTTAACCAGGATGTCTACACACCCTATAAACCGGGCATACTAGCGTAAGCATCACATACGTTCCATACTAATAAACAAATTCTTTATTTTCCCTGGTGCTTGCAGCGTGATTACAACACTTTAATCACCCTAAAAATCAAAATTTTAAATCTTCCTTATCATCGTTCCACCCCTCAACTCGTGGGGTAACTTTCAATGCTTTCTTACCACAAGATCCGGCTTCCAATAGCTTTAAGACAAAATTCAATTTCCAACTTACATACATAATTACTTGATCCCATTTCGACCAGGGTACCGAACTCATGGAATAGTGACCAAACGTCTCCCTATTTCCAACCTTATGCTAAGTTTCATGCGTGAGATGTCTCGCAAAGTAAAATCCAAACAAGGAACCCCCCCGATACACTACTACCTAGCATTGTCGGTTATCGAAATCCGTTAGGTCCTCCGTCCATAGTATATACCCCTTTATTCCGTCCCTTGACAGAAAAGTTACAATTTCTCCCGTAATTATGCTTAACAAAGAACGTTTCACTAATTGCACTATTTTTCAGCATAGGCTGGTGGTAATAGCATTCCATAAACCTCGAATACATATGCTCGGAATTCTCGAAATTTCTTTCCCTAATAAAAGGGGTATAAATATTAACTCCCACATCTCTAAAGGATAAATATAACAATGCACTCTTCCCATCACTAAGTCCGGAGTGCTAAACATAATACTGAGTCAAATCTTTTCTCCCAACGGTAAATCCTAATACATACTGAATCATATTAATAAAGTCTATACATACTTTGGCATCGAATATCTCGATCCCACTATCTCCTCCGAAGTCTCTAGGATAGATAATATAAGTGCGAGTCCAACCTTCTTACAGGTAAAGCCTCGCCAAAACAAAACGTGATGCACTAATGCAACTACTCCGATAGCCTTGCAATAAATGCCCACTATCGTACTAACCATTTCTATAACATTTTAACAAAGATAATATCATACTCATGTATCGCATCACTACAACGAGTAGCCTCAATAAAGTGCAAAACACTGTTAATATACACATTCATCCTCCGCGGATAGCACTAAAGAAAAATCCCACTACACTAGGGAAAAATATTCACATTTTAATAACGTTTATAATGATATGCATTAAGCTCGTCTCACATGCTAATCTAGCAAGGAACAAAATATAGTGACTCGCTCGTGTCACATAAACATGCCTCATCCTCTGAGGATACAACTTATGCTTCTACCTTATCAATCGTCTTGACTGCGCAACTGGTTTCCGGACGTAACATGTCTACTCAAACCAAACAAAATTACTTTAATCGTTGCCTTTTACTAGGCACCGTATTCTTGTCGTTTTTTCACTTTGGAACATATTATCGCGAGCGATCTCACTCCACACAAAATACCTCAGTACATAATCCACTTATCACCTGTCCTACTAACTAGGTTAGGATTGTCCTTATCTCGGACTTTAGTAGACTCGATTCCCGTTAGCCATCCCGGTTGTTCCCTTAACTTTCTAGGCCATAAAGATCCTGTTACTATCTATAATAGTACTTACTGAATTTACCATCACTTGGTAAGAATTTAATTATCCGAATTATTTAAATGGGTCCCCTGATGTGTATCCACATCCCTTTGTGGTGCTACACTACCACCCTCGTATTCAGTCTTATTCTCGACTAACTTCTTCGATTCCTTTAAGCTTCCCACACAAGGAGCATTGTCATCTTTATTGACAAAATGCAACATTGTCAACCTCTGAATCAGCCATCCATCAGAATTTCCTCCTCGAGTATTATCAATTATAATTACGAGTTGGTCTCCCACTTGGAGTCATTTTCTCCACTCGTATCTACATCTTTCGATACAAAATTTGCTAACGATTTGGGTTCATATCCACAATTGGACTTTCGTCATGCCCTCCTGTGATGAGTTCAGAACCACGTTTTCTTCTCATCCTGAACAGTTGAGGAAGGAACATACGGTCAACACTGTACCTAAGTTTCTCCTATAGGCATAGCATTCCACTTCTAAAATTGGTGGTTGACTCCAACCATTATAATTTCGTCCCGAAAGCCAAGAAAATTTTCTCTAAATTTTCACTTTCAGTTTGCCACACTCCGTCCTAGATCTAAGCCTTTGGATACTTTACCTCCTTTGGTAAAGACACATAATTTTCGCATTTCTAGAATTTCCCACTGACAGTCTCTACACGTTTTTGTAATACGTTGGGTAAGTTTACCCTCGCACCTCATTTGATTATAACAGTATTTGGAAATCACTGTTGCGCCTTAGTCGCCTTTCTAGTCTTGGCTTATCATGCCATAATGGAGGTGACCTCGACTACGGTCATCATCCTCGGATATATTTTATAATCTCAACTGAGCCCTGCCTCCTGATGTACGCTTAACGGTCCTCTTCTGACATTCGTCATTGCTCGGCACACGTAAATATCCGAACGAAATTAGAATTCACTAATGTATACACATTATATCAGGATAACGAAGTCTCATCAAAGGAATCGACAACCCTAAACATAGGGCTCTATAACAAACAAAGCAACGCTGAAAGCATAATAAGCCGTACAGATCCTAAGGACACTAGAACCTGATGCTCTGATACCACCTGTGACACCCCGCCTAATTAAATACCGGTAGATCACTTATTTATTAAATTAATTCAAGGTGAACAATTGGTTCATTCTCAGCATCACTGTCGAAAAATAAAACTTTTCCAATTTAAACACCCTAATTAATTAAGCTAAGTGTCAAAACCATTTAAACCTTTATTCTCATTTTATTAAATCCGGTTATAAAACCTTAAACCATTAATGTCCAAAGAGTCGTACAATAAGTAGAAGAATAAAATGAACATTCAAGAGTTTACCCAACAATAGTAAATCCCAACATTAAAAGACTAAGGAAAATATCCTGACATTAATAATCCCGAAATAAATATACTGAAATTAAAAGAATTACAATCTCTGACAATACCAACCAATTAATAGAAAGAGGGCGACACATGCCCCTGCTGGATAAAACTGAACTAGGAGTAGAATCAAATGGATGAAGTCGTCTAAACAACAGGCCTGCAACTCCCACCTAAGCTGCATCTCGTTCCTGCCAAAGGACCCTATGCAAGACGCCCCTGTGGCTGGGCACCTGTAATATATATATATATATATATATATATATATATATATATATATATATATATATATATATATATATACAAGAGAGAAAGAGAAAAGGAAACGGGCCAGAGCCCGATAGTGTATATGATTTAAAATTTCGTTTAGCAAGTATTTAAATCGATTACAGGCCAATGCAACAACATATTAGTGCGACACTCTCTTGAGAAATTCTCACCTCTATTTTAATGTGCACACCTATCGCACTAACCTTCCCAATGGTCTATCTCGTCATATACCACACTATCTTTCCCCAATGATTTAACTTATCTTAGGTTATTCGCAGGATTTACAACTGAACAACACAAGTATTTAAAACGTAAGATTTCAATTTGTAACCAAAGTTCTCCTTTTAACTTTATTAATCACTAAAGTTTTCCCTTGTCATATTATACTTTCTCAAAACAAGTATTTATAATTTGAGTCATCAACCATGTCCTACATATCAAATCACACTAGGCAGTTCCAGATTTCAGAATTTCATATATATATATTAACTACTCGTATAATATATATATATCATAACAGCACCCCACATAAAAACTATGGTGCGGGCATACTCTGCTATCCAATCCCCATATCAATCGCACTAAAGGGAATACAAGTTCGGAATCACTCTCGAACTGTATAAATACATACACAAATAATATTGAGGCGAAGCATAGTTTCCAAGTCCAAGAGGTCAGTACATACCCTCACGTCTCTTAGGACCATCCGACTATCGATCCGATAGCCCGTACCTAGGATTCCTATCTTCTAGGGTACCACTCAATATCTCCCATAAGGCACACGAGATAAGATCGTCCCAGCGCGATAACCTCCGGGATAGCAAGTAGCGCGGGCATGATTTTCACAAGTATATAATATATGCATACACAATCATATAAATATACCACTCTTATTATATAAATTTACGTTTATCCCATAACCCATATTCACAACATTTATCCTTATTTTTCCATTATTAGTTATCACGTATAATGGTTCGTTTCTCACTTTAATTCGAAGGGTTTCTCCAACTTACTACGTAGCCCTCATGGACTCTATCCTTCCAAAGGTACAATTCAGTAGGTATTCATTTATGTTCCAACGTAACCCTCTTACATGTCTCTCCCTTTTAATATATACATACATTGTCCTTTATGTAAAATATCCCAAAAATATAGATTTCGCCTTACATTAAAGGTCTCTTATTCATTAATGAATCCTACTGGTCATCATTAACTCCCAAATCATTTTAGCAAGGATGCCTAAGGAGTTTTCTTCATTTCGAATCAATTCAACAATTCTAAAAGGGGAACTTAAGTCTGCCAGTTGGGGTCGATCGATCGAGGTCTGGGGCTCGATCGATCGAAGCTCTAGGCTCGATCGATCGATCAAGCAGGTCTGCGAAAATCTGCAGTTACAGGTTTCATCTTCTAACCTTCTCCAAATCCATATTTTTCAATCCCAATCATCCCAAAATTTATACTACTAACATTATATCTTCATACCAGATATTTCCAACGTAAAGCATGTAGATCTCTATCTCTAAACATGGATTAATAGCCCAAAATTATTATAATTATCAAGAACCCTAAAAATCTCTTGAACATGGTTCTAACAAGAATTTTCCAACAAAAATGCAAAATGACTAAAATGCCCTCTCGGGGTACTAATTAAGCCTAAAATAACCCCGAGACTCAAACTAAACCCCCGGGTATACTTTTCTGACTATCTCGACCCTTCCGAACGCGTTGGCGCACTCAAAACGATCATATGAATAACTTATGAAATATTCACTTTTATAAATCAACATTTAGTCCCGACACGACACAGGCGCGTCCCGACTTAAATTTCTATAATTGCCATTTTATTCACACGTGACAATATTATAAAAATAAATCTCATATATTACTATACTCATCCAGTAATATTCAACAAATAATAAATTTCCAATAATTACTAACTCTCATCACGCTAGTAAATATTTAAAACAACATTCCGGATTAAAATTAAAATAATTATCTCAATTAAATTTAATTAATCCCTAAATTTAAAAGCCATGAAAATACGGGGTATTACAAAAAGGGGTAGTCATTTGAATTGAAAACAAAATTAAACCTAGATTAAACATTAATAAAAATAAAGAGAACAAAAAGCTTCCATTGCTTCACGAAATAAAAATATAGTAAAATGTCATATATATATATATATAACATGGGGAGATTGATGTCACAAACTCCCCAACATAGCATGTACCTAATGTATTTAAGTATTACCTAAAGCAAAAAACCCAAAAAATATACAATTTAGTGAATTATAATACTTAATTAAATCACTAGTTAGAGTATTTCATCGATATACTTTATTAAAATCAACTCAACTTCTCCAAAATAGTAATCTCTAAATATCATTTACTAAGGAATTGAAGCATTTCGACACTAGAAATAAATTACAAAGTGAATTCACAGTAGACATAGAAAAATACTATATATATAAGGAATCCATCGTTTTGACATAGTTATGTAATAACTCATTACTTATTCCTACTATTTCTTAGTGAAATACTAGATAGTTCATTTAGTTGATGTCGAGCACCATGAATTTGTCTTTATTTTCATAAAAACAACAAATTATGAATTGTCCTACTATTCGGAATTCCACATTCATAATTTATGATATGTCCAATAATTTATGGTTTTGGTTTAATGAACTTGCCCCGAATGTGTAACAATAAAAATATAATTTATCTATATCCATACAAATGGCAAATAAGTTTGAAACCCAAAAATCTATCATAAATGTCCATCATTCTTAATGTACAAAATGCACACTAAGCATGAACGTTGACATGAAAGTCATACACGTTTGATGGTATAATTTCTCATGGAATATAAAGCATCTTTCGTGCTCAACTTTTGGTCGTGTTTGATAAGCCATATATTCCATGTAAAACATCCCATCTCCTGCATAGGAATTCGAACTATTAGAAAAGTGGAAAACTTTTCATGTCTATATACACCTTTAATGACCTCTTTTTAATTTTACAATCAAACACACAAAATAATTTTTCTATCATGAAATATTTTTTCACGAAATACTTAATTAATCAAAAGAATATACATTGTTTGCTCACAAAAATAAACTAATTAAAGAATAGTTGCTCTTTGATATGAATGAAAAAATAAATAGGAAACATAAAATAAGTGCTTGTTAAATTATGGTACAAATTTCTCAGAACCCAAATTTTTTATTTAGATTAAGGAATTATGTATAGAAGAAGATGTTAAAAACCAAGATTAAGATGATTATGGTGTTAGAAGTGAGGTACTATGATTCTCTACAAATGAAAGGTTCAATACAATTGAGAAAATAAAAAGGTCAATTCAGAGACATATATGTAGATATATTCAATCATGACAAATAGATATTTCTTAGAAAAGTAATTTGAAATAAAATAAATGAACTAGAAATCACATGGCTAGCGCGATTATGATTGTTAACCAGGACAAATGGTATTACCTTTAGTATGAATGTTTGAATCCATTTTTTTATTGTTAAAGGAAAGAATCAACTGTAATTCTAATCGATGAGGATTACAAACTAACAATGATGACGTATCAACTAATCTAACCTACAACTACCCACCCCCAAATCCTACTGGCGATCCACCATTGTGTACCTTATCTTCACACTCCATCGAAAGCCTCTCACACTTCATCGAAAGCCTCTCACACTTCTTATTGGAATACGTAGATGCTATGATCAAATGCAAATTCTTATACTGGGCAATACGACTGTCCTGAAATTGAAGACCAACGTCACAGCTTAATGATCGAGAAATATGACACATGTAAAAATCTATTGGAAATCATTCATTTTATAAATATTATATTGTCGAGAGAGAGATGATATAATTTTTTTTCATTAATCGTTGTTGCATGAATGGATTCAATTTGGAGCCTTTGTTTTTATATATTAGCATTAAATTAGATTATATTAAGAAGCTAAATGTATAATCGCATTTGAATAATGAATTTCAATCTAACTAAATACATTCATTTATATATTCATTATAACCTAAAAACAATTTTATATTATAAACATCATATTGAGATTGTAAATTAAAAAAAGAACACTTAAGTCTAGAGATCAATCTAGAATAAAATGAAGTCTTTGGACAATTTTATAACCTAGGGCTAAATAGTTAAGTTAATATTTAAAAAATAAATAAAAAGGAGAAAGACCAAGCGCATGCAAATTGTCTTAAGGCGGTTCAGCCGAAGTGTGTGGTTGTTCCGTACCTCTATTCCTTCTCTTCATATATATAATATAGTGTATCAGAGAGAAACGTAACACCGAATTGTTTGGGTTTACAGGAACTGAAAAACAGTAGCGAGATTAGACATCGATGGCACCTAGAGCTAGAGGTAGAGCCAGAGGTCGAAAGGTTAGTTGTAGTTTTCTCTCACTTTGTCAGTCAAGTTTTCTCTTTTCTTAGTTCTTCCCATAATCTTTGCAGCGGCGTCTGTCTCGAATGGATGCTGCCGTTGATGCAATGCGTCCGTATGGGTTTTCAGAGGAGCTTGTTCAGAGAACGGTGGACGACCTTCTCCAGGTTAGAATCCTTCTGTTTTCTTGTTTTTTCAAACAGAAACGCAAACTAACCCTACATGTCGTTTAAACTATTCCTTTTCCTACTATTTGTGTCACAAGTTTTATTTTTGGGTTTAATTTATGATACAGGTTTTATTTTTGAATGACCAAGGTCTATGACGCTGGAGATGAAGGGTGGTCGTTTATCGAAGCGGATGCTTATAGTGTCCTCCTCGAGACTATTCTTGGTGAACAACAAGAGACCCAACAGCAGGAAGATAATCACGACATATGTGAACAATGGCCACCGGAAAATTTGTTCATGGTAACTTATTTTCTGAATTTGCTTTCATTTTTCTATATTTGATTAAGTAATCGCTAAAAATCAAAGGTGTTTTTTCCCAATTAGTCTCATTTACTGACTATGTAGTTTAGTAGGTGCTATCATCTTCTTTTTTCCTCTTACACATGGTTTTAAATAACGGTATCGGGTAACGTAATGGTTACGGTCGCGGTGTAACGGTATCGGGAGTATCGAACGTAATGTAACGGGAATCGGTGACTTTGAGCGTGAATTTTTTTTACCACTCCCAAATCCCATAAAATGGAATGATAGTTTTATTTTTATATATAATGCTGAATTTCAAGCCTTTTCACATGTTTTTCAATTACATTTCCCCCAAAAACCCAAACACCCCCTTTACCCTTTAATGGAGAATGTGCATCAGTGTGTATCAGTGTGTATTGGCGATACGTAACAGTGTATAGGTGATACATGTGTGATTTTTTTATAGTCCGATAAATCGGGGTGTATCGGAAACGGTCTCTCAAGATACCGTTACGTATCGGCCGATACGATACATAACAGCCGATTTTTAAAACTATGCTCTTACAAGTCCCATGAAAAAATATTTTTGCAATATTCACTAAATGTATAAATAGACCTATCGGGAAAAAAAATATTATGATAGGTTCTATTAGGAAATTTCTTATGTAAATAGGACTTATTTGTAAAGTTTCCTTAATCAAATGGGATTTTAGGGCTAAATTTCTATTTTTATCAGCCACCAACTAGCATATGAGGCATCATCTCTTTCTTTTAAAAAAAACATTTTAGTAAAAAAAAATACCCTTTATTTGGGTAGTTGGCACGTATAAAATATAACCATAATATCTTCCATTATAATGGTAAAATAAGTTTCAGCCCCTCGTGATGCACGGACGTTTATAAAATATAATATAAATATCTTAGGAAGTGATATTGTAGTGTTGTGTCACATAATATATGTAACATAAGATTGAGATTATATAACATGATAAAACTTATTAACAAAAATTTTATTGGTATTCATGAGAAAAGATTGAGATTATATATTACTATGGTGTTCGTGAGAAAAGATATAATCTTTGGTAACACCCTAAAAGAGTGACAAAAATTACACAATTGAAGATAATATAGTAAAAAGTTGAATATGGCGATATGGTATTTACTTTGTGTTGATGTCTTTATAATCTGCACTAAAAATAATACAACAATCTTTTAATATTCACCAACTAAAGAATAAACTCTCCTTATTGAGCTTAAGAACTAAGTATTTCTCTTAATAAAATCACTAACCAAAAGAACTAAACATAACTCAACAACCTATCCATGATATGCAATATCAGATTAGTGAGGGAGGGGCCACTTCATTCTCACCACATAAATACTAAATTGGAGTTTGACTTTCCCTGCCAAAATAAAACTATATAAGAAATAAACACAAAAATAGAAATAATAAGACTACCAACTTATCAAGAATGGTGTAACTAGTAAGCCAAAACCCCAAGATGTCACAAATTAAGTAAAAAAAATAAGAATCGTGAATTAGGGATAAAGAGAAGTTCTTACCCAAGCAACAATGTCTTCTGCTAATCCCAGTCTATGGTTAATGTACCATCCATTAGAATTTACAGTTATATCAAACAAATTCAAAAGAGACATTATTATGCGGTATTAAGATCAAAACAAATGTTATACCAAATCAATGTATATCTTGTATAAAAGAATTTGGAAGTTAAATAAGTGTTCAACAATAGCGGAAGTTAAAATAAACGATTCTTAAAATATGTGATGGACATATCACATATTAGTTCATTATCCTAGATCCTAAAAGGTGAATTAAACAAAGTAAGATATGAACCTCATTCATTCACCATAAATGCAGAAACTCAAACATATATATTATGCCATTTGATATACAAAAGTATTCTTCATAAATATGTCTTACTTCATTTGAAAAGATTTTATGGATACATCATGTCAAAAACAAACATTAAATCCATACTGAAATAAGTAGTTGCCTACAACATCTATAATTTTTTCAAAAAAGCAGATTAACATATAGAGGCTATATTTTGCACTTTCAAATGTTTATGTGAAATTTTTGAGGTATTGTTGCGGATTCGTACTAAGAAAATAAAAATAACTCACTGCCCAAAGTTAACTCTGAATCCAAAAAGTTGAAGGAAAACACAACATAACCAATAAAATATAGGAAATTATCTAAGCCCATATAATACACAAAATATGGGGGAACATCAAACAAACCTATAATCCATATATTGTTAGTGAGCAATTCCTATCTGTGCTTGTTGATTTTTATATTTATATAAGAAAAAATCGGCTCTATAAAGAACAAAAAAATTGAATAGAAACAACCCAAATCAGTATATACACATTCAAAACTGATATTGGTGAAAACAACTACACAGGTTTCGTAACTTAACTCTACCGAGATCCTATTAAAGAAAAGATGAAGAGAAAAGGTGATAACCATCATCACCAATACTTACGCCGCCATTTAAACCTTAAAACACCATCAAATCAGACCTCAATTAAACTAAAAATTGACGAAAGGAAACTTAATCAAATAAACAATCGGTAAAATGGGAGGGAGAGACGCACACCTACAGAGAAGCGCTGGAGAAAGTGAACAGGAGATGCGGTTTGAGTTAAAGAAAAAGTGGAAGAGGGTCATGACACATGGAATAATCAATGGAAAGGGCGGGAGAGGGAGACGTAAGTAAGAGAGAGAGACCCTTAGCTGTAAACATCCATTAAGGCTTACAAACCATTACTTATTGATATTATATGCAACAAAAGTTTAAGGTCAAGGCTTGCATCCTCCGGCAAAGCTAGCTTTAGATGATCAAGGGTCATATTTACTATCACGTCATTAAAGCATAGACACGTGGATAGCTCCTCTTTGGAGCCTCTGTTTTTTATATTATAGTAGTATATGATTATAGAGTTGTGCTATGAACTTTTTTCTTAAATTCATTAGATAGATTAAAGCATACAGTTTGTTCATATACTATGTGTCTACATGGTACATGTGCGCTATTATATTGTCTACTAGCCTTATTGTGTACTAGTATATATTTTTTTTTGTTTTTTGTTTATGTGCACATTGATGTTACTTTACGATACCTATGACTTGCATACAATTCTTACTCCCAGCAATAAGGGCGCAAACATAGTTATTATTATCGTACGATACGAGTTGGCATTACTTACAAGATACACATGTTTAATGATACGAAGAGTACATCTGTATCGCTCACAAATAAAAAAATATAGCCTAAGTACCAAAATACCCTTACAGGAGCAACAATCATTTACACTAAAGTCGAGCTTTTCTCAGCTGGGAGAGTGAAGTGTACGAGGTTCTATGGGGAATTAATTGTAATTTTTGTTTAATTATATTACGTGTCTTAGGTTATATAATATTTTAGTTAGTATTTGAGGTTAAGGGTGATATTCTATGAGAATATCTTAGCGTCCCCTTTTTAATCTTTTTGGCCATTTTTAGGTTATCTTGGCTAGCAAGATACCTTTAGGCTATTAGTAAGGTTTTTAGCTAACCATTGTAGTCACATTACATTGCATAATAAATGAATGAGATAAAAACTAAATGTTGTTGTTTTGTTAAATGGCTACTGCTTACATCACATACCTTGGGCGCTCTCGATCAAGGGGCTTTTACCTTGGTCTCTTCAAACGTTATTGTGGCTTTCGATGGCGAGGGGAATATATTTGGCTTTCGAATTTGATGGCCTTCATGAACATCGGACGCTTGACCTTGTCGATTGTAGTGTTGTTGCAAGCAATCCTGGGCTTTTTGTTTGTGACCGTCTAATACCTTTCAATTGTTATGTGTGATGATTATAGTGTGAATTTGTTTGTGATTGGCGTCGATGGTGACTGTGTGGCATCGATAGTTGTATAGATTGTCTCACACCTACAGAGTGAAAATTTGGGGTTACCTCAAACAAACTTATCAACATACAAATGGAATAAGAAAACTTCAAAGAAGGTTATGCATAGAAATTTCATCCTTAATTGTCCTAAAGTACATAAGGAACCATAAAAGTATTGATTCAACAAAATTCATTCGTCATATATTAATCATTAAACATCCAAATTACATTAGTTGTTACTATAACCAGTAGTCACTAAACAGTCAAATCAAATCACACTTGTTGCAGTCATTGTATTAGTCATCCAACTCTCAGATGAATGAAATTCAAACCATCTCAAAAAGAAGGCAAGCAGCCCAGTTACTGTCACATGCAGAAAAGTTGGACAAACTGGTGGCGGGTTGACGATATTCCTCCTCACCATTGTAGGGGAATGGATACATGGTTTTCATCGTATATTTGTCTATTGGGGCACCAATTGTGAGAAAACCTTATGTTTTAACCCCACCATTACTTAAATTGTCTAATCAAATGGTTTCGCTAACATTTAGTATCAGCCCCAATAGTTTGGGAGTGACTCAAATATTTCATAAAGTTCGAAGTTGATACAAATGCTGGAATAAAAGTGGGGTTTCAAGTCTAAAATAACCCTTTTTAACTATATCCTTATAATGACCAAAATTCCACTAACCTGCAGTTTGATGATTCTATGTTTTTTGGGTTAGAATTCCTTTGGAATTTATGTTTGAGAAGTTTTCTCAGATCAAGCGAGGAATATACTATTCCTCATTTTTACTTGGAAGACCACCTCCTTGTGACTCAATTCTTTAAGGAATAATTTTTTCAAGTAGCCATGGTAGTCCTAAGAGAATGTAAGGTAGATATGCTTTGGCTTATGGTTTTGGTAGATGGCAGTGGGCATATTTGGGTCTAACACACAAGAGGAATAAATAATAGAGAAAAGTTCTGCATTGCAGTTGGATAATATATGGCTGCTTGATTCCCAAGGACGAAGTCTCTGTCTCGTTTATCATATTAGACTCTAAAATAACCCTTGTAGTTGGATTAACATTTACAATATAAGATTGACAACTATGTAAGGGTACTGTGAAAATCAGAAATTTAGTGTAATAGACATATTTCTCTTCAATAGGCTCTTAATTAGACAAAATTTACATTCTTTTCTTCTCTTTGTTGAAGTATCCTTGCGTTATAAAGACCTGTCGTAATTTTCTATTAAGACAACTAGGATACCTTTTGGACACCTAGCAGGCTTGCAGAATTGATGTTTATTGAGACCCAATTTAATATACACAAGGGGAAACTTCTCTGTAGTCCCCGATGAGCTTTAGTGCAAAATTCACTAATGTTTGTGAATTTGACGATGTCAAGACGAATTCATCTGGGTTGGATGCTGCAACATAGAGATATTAGATTGAAAAGCAAGGCGGATAGATGGGTGGAGAGTCAAAGTGTTAAACCGTAACATTTCTAAATGGCGCTAAGCACCAAAACGCTTCTTATTGTTTAATTTATTGTTTCGTTTTATCTTTTCCTCTTGTTGAGATATGTGTTACAGGTATTTGGATAGGTTGAGGCTTGAGAGTATGATGGTTTTCATTTATGTGTACTGCTTTATCTCCCAGAGAGAGTAAAGCTAGAGTTGCATGAATACGAAAGTGGATTGCTTCAATGTAATCCTAATGAATTATATGATGAAGGATACGCGTTGTGTGAATTGGATTGAAATAGAAGAGTTAATTGTAATGTTTACCTAAATTACTTAGCAAGAATAAAAAAGTGATCTAGGAATTTTCTAGAGTAATTGTCAGGGGTAGTTTAGTTATTGTTTAGTTAGGGTAACCTGGCAACAAGTACCTTTGGCATCTCCTTTGTGATTAATTGAAGATGAATATGTGATAGATGCTTCTGCGAATTCACATTTAAGTGTTGGCCTCCACATTATACTAGAAGTCAAAATACCAATAGATCTAGATAAAATTACAGACAAGATGCTCCATGCACACTATTGTATGCAACAGAAAAAGAAGTTTAAGACTCATAGCTCGCAGGTCTTATTACATACCTCTTATATCCACTAACTATGAAGGGTGGATGCATTCACCTAATGGAATTAGTTATGAACAACCCTCTCGTAGGACATAGCCTAGGACTACAATATATGTATAGCTATTTATATTTTACATATATTGCAGATAATACACTCTCTCCATCTTAAATCAAGAGTCCTATTTTCGTTTTTGGTCCATCCCAAACTAAGAGTCATGTTTCTAAAATGGTATATAAAACTAGGTGAGATTCCAAAGTTACATATCCCAACAATACCCATGAGAAAACAATGATCGAAGTGCAATCATTGCATTTCAATGCTATTCGTAATTCTTAAGAGGATAAATTTTGAAAGTAAAATCTTTTCTTAAAATGTTTGGCTTTCAAACGAGACCTCATAATTTAGAACGGAGTATATATATGTATATATGTTGATGACTTGGAGGTACTCTAGCCCACATGTTTTTTTTATAGATATAATTGCTCCAGCTATTTCTCTATAAACAGTTGTATCTTATGCATCATTGTTACGAGGACAATATACATGCTGATTAAATGATGGTAGTACCTCCAATCCTCAACTAACATTTCTAGAGATTTCTTTTTTAGTTTGATCACCTATAATGTCATAATATCTTACATGGGAAACCTCTTATACAGATGGTTACTTTCACTTAATATGAAGTTTCATTTTGCTTCCCTTTGGTATATTTCCAACATATAAGTGTGCGATTAGTACTTTCATTTAGAATCTCACCTAAATGTATAAGTTCCATTTTGTATTCATCTGGTTGGTTTCCAAATACAATATATAATATTACGTATGATTGCATGCAAATCTCTCGAATGTGCATGCGCACACATAATTCACAAGCTGATGGATGTTTTCTGAAATCCTTTTAATATATATATATATATATATATATATATATGCTCCATTTTTGCATATTTTTTTCTCGCTTAAATAATTAAAATTCTTGGTAATGTGAAATAATTTTCCAATTGTCCAACTCCATTCCAAGAGCAACTAGTTATATTTGTAACTTCCCTACCATGGTTATAAATCTTCTAGTTTCATGATTTTATAAGCTTCACCACTAACTCAATGTGCATTATAAGCAGACCTCTTCATGGGTTAAATCATGAACTGATCTGATTCAAATATTATGTGGTAGAGAGATGTAGTCCAATTATTTCTTTCAAATATATGATCAAAAGCATCTAGAAGCATGCTTTATATTATATACCTTTGCTTTCTGAAAACAGAATTTAATGATTTGTATTTCATTGATAATGAAATGAGAGTACAGAGAATGTGTATTTATAGAGAATGATAAGCGACTCTAAACTAACTACTGCTAATAAGCACTACTTATCACAGCAGCATAACTATTCAACAACCTTTGATAACAGTCTCTCGCAGCTAACCAACAACTTATATCTATCCTCTAAACATGTATACTATCTTACATTTCCCCCTCAAGATGATGTGAGCCTATTGATGAACACATGAGCTTGCTTCTGAGTGTTAAAAAGTGTAGATAGCAGAGACCTTTAGTGAAGATATCAGCTAGCTGGTGCTTGGAGTTGACAAACGAGAGATGTAATTTTCCATACTCAATGAGTTCTTAAATGAAATGATAGTCTAGTTTAATATGCTTAGTTCTAGCATGGAATATTGGGTTGCGAGCTGGACATTGAGCACTGATGTTATATGTCAAAAGTGTGAGTAGAGGAGTAGATAAGCCAACCTCTTGAAGAAGAGATGAGAGCCAGAGTAGTTCTACTACTGCCATAACCATAGCTGTATATTCAGCTTCAGTAGTTGATCGAGACACAGTCACTTGCTTTTTAGAGTTCCATGATATTAAATTAAGGCCAAGAAATGTACAATAGCCGGTCATTGATCTTCTGGTATCAGAACATCCTCCAGTCAGTCAAAGTAGGCACCAAGAGATGATATATGTGCTAGGTTACCAGCAGGGGCTGATTTGTGTAGGGCGGAGGGGAGAAGGCCCTGAGATTTCCGGGAAAAAATACCGAGATAAAAAGTTCAGGGGTAATACGTGTGAAAATAGAAAATTAAAGGTGAGTATTTACTGATTTTAAAAACTAAAGGGTAACAGTGAATAAATTTGCTTTGACTTTGTTTAACCTAGCGCGCTTCTTTTCTTTTCACAACCGCTTTTATTTTTTCCTCTCCTCTTTTCTCTCTTCCTTTTCTTCATGTGAGCAGCCGCCATTGCTTGCTACCTCACTTTCTCACCTTTGTCGGACCACACTCTGGTGACAACAACACGGTCATCCTTTCTCCCTTTCCTCTTGTTGGTTTGAAGACCCCCTTTCACACCACCGGTACTGCAACAGCTCCTGTCACACGGCTGACTCCCTCCGATCTGCTCCTCTCCGTCTCCAGCCTTCTGGTATGAGATTCATCATTCTATTTTCTTTTAAGTTTTAAACATTCTTTTGATGCGCCATTCCTACAGCTCCGATGTCTTGCACCCCTTGTCTATTTACCACAAAACCTAAGAATTTCCCTGCAGTAACCCCAAAGGCACACTTTGAGGGGTTCATTCTCATCTTATACCGACGACACCTCTCGAATACTCTCCTGAGATCTTGAATGTGCTTGCTTTCTTTCCTAGACTTCACCACCAAATCATCCACATAGAATTCTAGTATGTCATGAAATAAGTCGTGAAAGATTGCCATCATGGTCCGCTGGTATGTGGCCCCAGCGTTCTTCAATCCGAAGGGCATGACTGTATAGTGAAAGTTCCCTAACGGCGTGCGGAAGGCAGTCTTCTCTGCGTCGGCGGGGTCCATCTTAATCTGGTTATATCCAACATACCCGTCCATGAAGCTATACATCTCATGTCCCGCGGTGGAATCCACTAAGCTGTCTATGCTGGGTAGTGGGAATTCATCCTTAGGACACGCCCTATTCAAGTCGCGAAAGTCTACACAGATTTTGATTTGGGTCTTATCTTTCTTTGCCACTGGCACTATGCTGGACAGCCATATGGGGTGCTGAATAGGCTTGATGAACCCTGCCGCTAACAATTTCTCCACCTCAGCCTTTATTTTTAAATCAAGGTCTGCTTTATATGTGCGTGTGTCTTGCCTTACCGGAAGGGCGTTGGGAAGGATGTTCAATCTATGAGAGCTCACTTCTGCGTCTATTCCCGGCATCTCCGTGTACTTCCAAGCAAATACATCAGTGAACTCCTTAAGTAGCTCAATGAGCTCTTCCCTCTGCTTCGGTTCCAGGCACTTGGAAATTAGGATGGGTCTACTCTCGCCCTCTTCCGACCCCAACTTGATTTCCTCTAACTCCTGCAGCTGCTCTCTGGGTCCGTCTTGCATGCACTCCGGCGCCTCTTCTGGTTCTTCCACATGCTCAACAATATGGGATTCATCAACAATAAAACACTCGGGCGCCGGGTCGATGCTCTCGTCCCAGAACATCGCCCGCGCAGACCGTTATAAACGGTAAATGACTTTTCCATTGGGCAAAACCACTTTCTTGCAAGTTCGAGGAGGCCTAGCTACCTCCTCTACCTTCCTCTTGCCTTTTTCTATGTGGGGAATTATTCTTTCCCCTAGACGATCATGAACGGATTTTTTCTGCGGGACCCTTCCCTCAGCTATCTCGCTTCCTGCTAGCTTTCTCGTAGAGACCTTTCTTTCCTCGTCCAACTCGGTGTAAAAGGCGGCATCTACCAGGTGGGCCTCCTCAACTGCGAAGGGTCTCGGCGTGGCCTTGATCACTATCTCTGCACCTCTAATATTTGCCTTCGCGCACTGATGGTAGGTGGAAGGCACTACGCCATGAGTGTCCATCCACACCCTTCCAATGAGTAATTGGTAGCTGGTGTCAGCGTTAATAACATGAAATTTGATGTGGGAGGTGAAATTTCCCAACTTAATTCCCACATTCACATATTCGATTGACTGCATTCCGGCGTTGTCGAATCCGGAGATTACTAGCGGTACCGGGACCACCTTCTCCTGGTCAATTCCCGTTTCATATAACATGCTGATGGGCATAATGTTAATGGATACTCCTCCATCCATCAACGCCCTAGGAAACGAGACTCCATTAATTATGGCTGTGACGTATAACTGGCGATTGTGGAAGTAAGGCATTGCCCTATCCGCTTCTGAAAACACCACTTCAGAGGTATACTTCTTAATCATCCTTCCCATTGGCCCCTGCCAATTTAGCGAAGGGTCTCCATGCTGCTGCACCGCCTCCAAGACTTTCCTCGTGATGGACACCCTCGTGTCGTACTTCACCCCTATCTGGTCAAAAAACCACTTGAACTTGGGGCTCTTTGCTATGGCCTCACATTCAGAATCTAAGTCTACCTCGTACGTCTGGGCACTGCAAACATACTCCGCTTCAGAGGTCCCTCCCTCGTCTAGAGCGAGGATGACGTCTACCTCGCCTTCTGAGAGACCGACTTCCTCAGCTTCCCCGCTCCCGCTTTCATACTCCGGAGTGAAGAACCACTCCTCTTGCTTTCTTTCCAGCTGGAGTCTGCTTAGTGACAGATTTTCTAACTCCTCGCATAACTGCTCGCCGTCCTCCCGTTTCGCAAGACTTCTCGCAGCTTCTTCGTCATAGGCAACTACCATGTTGGCAGTTCCAAAATGATGCGTAGGGAGGGGGTTCTCGTTAACGTCCACGGGGGGTATCTGCAAGGTACCTCTGGCCACCTGCTCACCAATGATCCTTCTCAAGTAGTAACAATCTTTGGTAGAGTGCTGCACTCGTTGGTGCAATTCGCAGTACTTCGGGTTGGCCTTGTCAGCTGCAGTGGGGGTCTCTACTTTTAGGTTGGGGGATCCTGTTACGCCTTCTCGCACCAGGGTGCGGTAACAATCCATGGCCTCCGCTACGCTGCACGGTAGTGGCGGCGGGACATCCTCCCCGAACTTTCTCTTGTTGCCGGGACTGTCAGTCCTGGCCCCGGGACCTCCCTTCTTCCCTTTGTTACTCCCGTCCACATAGTTAACCGCCTGCCTCCTCGTAACTTGAAACCTCCCGGGAGTCGGTGGAACTTGTGTCCTCCAACCCGGGGTTCTCGGTTTGATTATCATAGCGATATTGCTGGCAGCCCTGGTGAATTCTCTGAAAGTCCCATCTCTAGTTTCGTTGATCAAATGCAGCTTGTACTCTTCCGAGAGTCCTTCCACACATATTTGTAGCAACCTGGCCTCCGCCACGTCCTCGTGAACATCTAAGGCCCTCTCGCGAAATCGCTTGATGTAGTGCATCAATTCCTCTCCTGGCTTCTGGACCTCTTGCGCCAGGTGCCTCAGTGTAAATTCATCCTCCGCTACAAAAAACTTCTGGAGAAACTGCCTGTGCATCTCTTCCCAACTAGGGACGCTGTTAGGCGCCAAGTGGGAATACCATGTATAGGCTTTCCTAGTGAGAGTTTTAGAGAACTCTCTCAATCTCAGGCTCTTGTCGCCAGCGTGTACTCCCAGGTACTCGACGAACCTCTTCACGTGTTCTCGAGGGTTCTCCCCCCTACCGCCAAACTTGATAAATTTTGGTGGAATATACCCCTCAGGGTATGGCTTCTCACTTACTTCCTGTGGATAGGGGTCTTGTAATTCCTCGTATAGGTAGGAACCCTCTCTTTGAGAGGAGGAGAGGAGCTTCCTCACTTCTTCCATAGTAACAGCCTTGGAGGGTGATTCCTCCAAACATGTGGTTTTAGGAACTGGAGAACCTGTTGGCGCCAGGACATGCTCCGGCGCCGCCTTCCGAGACGGAATCGTCTCTACCGGAATCGTAATAGGAGTGGCTACCCCTCCAGAAGGGGCAGCAGCAGGTGTCACACAACCTTGACCCAAGTTTGATAGATCCACGTTGTTTTGCTTTAAAAAGTCAAAAAACATTGCCATAAGGTTCATACCTGCCATTGGAGCCACTGCTGGCAAACTGGTCTGGCCTCCCTAAGGCGCTGGCGCCTTGGCTCCGATCACCACCACGTCTTCCTGAGTAGTCTGGTCACTGTGAGCTCCATTACCGGATGGAATGTCCTCAAAAACCAACTGCTTGGAGACATTGAAACCTTCTTTGTCCATGGAAATGAGAATACCTCCCCAGCAGAGTCGCCAAATGTAGGAGGGTAGTGAGACTGGGGTCTATGAATAACTGGAAAGGGTGAGGCGTGACCCACTCCAATGGACACTGTCTGCAAGTCTTCAAGGTCTCCTGGTGCAACTTCTGAAGAAAACTTCTCCTTCTGGTAACAATGGAACTCAAGCTTCAACTCACTCCCTGCAAGAAGATGAACTTTCACAGCAAAAATAGTAATTTTCTCAAGGGAAACACCTGAGAGTGATGGCTGTCAGTGGGGAGTGAAGGAACAAGGCACTCAACACTAAGAGAATGAGCAGGGAGAGAATACTAGGTAGGTCTGGTGATATTTCAGCAGAGTAACAGTGCAATTTTTCTTCTCTATCTTTTGACCTTGCCCAGGGGTCTATTTATACATGGGCGTAAGGGGTGAGCTGGCGATTTTGGGCGCCAAAATTGAGAGAGTTGGTGGGGAACAATGTCTGAAGTGTACCATTTGTCCCTACCTGCAGGCAGCTGCCTGTCCCCTCTGCAGGCGCCACCTGGCGCTGACCAAAACTCAAAAAGCACATATGTCCCCTAATGGAGACAAAATAGCAGATTTGGTAGTTATCTTTTGAAACGGTAACTTGTGGTGCAATTTTGCAAATCTTTGAGGGAGGGGACCTTAAGGCCTCACTCCCTCTAAAAGTGTTATTTTTCTTGAGAGAGACCTCGAGGACCCCCTCTTCTGGAAAAGTCATTTTTCTTGTAAAGAGTTTATTTCTTGTGAGTAGCCAACTCTTTGGCCACTTACTTCATTTATGACTAAGTGTGCAGTGTGCGTAGCCTCGAGTGGCTTCTGGGTCTTCCTACTAGTATTCTCTCAATCCTATAGTGCTAAGTGGTTGAGCTTTCTCAACATACCTTGTCCCTCAGCCGCCAAGCCAAAACTCCCAGGAGGTCCCGACGCGCCTGTTCGAGCCCTGCTTGCTCGACTGGGCAACCTGTGCAAGAAAGTAAAGTGTTAGTGCTGTTGTTTATTTAGAGCCTGCTGTTTCATGATGGAAACTCCTGTAGCAGCGCTTCTCGAATAACGTTTCTGTAGTACGATTGTGGTGGCGCTGATGCTTGAAGCGGCGCCGACCCTTGTCCTGGCGCCGTTGCTCGGAGTGGCGCTGATGCTGTGAGGCGGCGCCGACCCTTGTTGCGGCGCCGACGCTCGAAGTGGCGTTGACGCTTGAAGTGGTGCTGACGCCCGGGGTAGCGCTAATGCTTGAATCGATGCTGATATGTGAGGCGGCGCCGACCCTTGTCCTGGCGCCGACGCTCGAAGTGGCGCCGACGCTCGAAGTGGCGCTGACGCGTGAGGCGGCGCCGACCCTTATCCCGGCGCCGATGCTCGAAATGGTGCCGACGCTCGAAATGGCGCTGACGCTTGAGGTAGCGCTGATGCTTGAACCGGCGCTGACAGGTGAGGCGGCGCCGACCCTTGTTGCGGCGCCGACGCTCGAAGTGGCGCTGACGCCTGAGGTAGCCCTGAGGCTTGAATCCGTGCTGACAGGTGAGGCGGCGCCGACCCTTGTTGTGGCGCCGACGCTCGAAGTGGCGCCGACCCTTGTCCCGGCGTCGACGCTCGAAATGGCGCTGACGCTCGAGGTAGCGCTGATGCTTGAACCGGCGCTGACAGGTGAGGCGGCGCCGACCCTTGTTACGGCGCCGACGCTCGAAGTGGCGCTGACGCCTGAGGTAGCGCCGAGGCTTGAATCCGTGCTGACAGGTGAGGCGGCGCCGACCCTTGTTGTGGCGCCGACGCTCGAAGTGGCGCCGACGCTCGAAGTGGCGCCGATCCTTGTCCCGGCGTCGACGCTCAAAGTGGCGCTGACGCTCGAAATGGCGCTGACGCCTGAGGTAGCGCTGAGGCTTGAATCCGCGCTGACAGGTGAGGCGGCGCCGACCCTTGTTGTGGCGCCGACCCTTGTCCCGGCGGCGACGCTCGAAGTGGCGCTGACGCTCGAAATGGCGCTGACGCTTGAGGTGGCGCCGACACTCGAAGTGGCGTTGACGCCCGAGGTAGCGCTGACCCTTGCGGTGGCGTAGGGACTCGCCGCGGTGCTGAAACTTGCGGTGGCTTTTGGACTTCTGGGTGGCCTCGCGGGTACCTCTCGGATGTTATTTAATAAAAAAAGCATATTTATTTTATTTTGCTTTTTTTTCTGTTTATAACACCCTTCTACAAGGAGAATTCTTTTCACATCTTTCCAATGCAAATTAGTGGGTTTGTGCATGAATTGATAGCAAATGTAGTATGAGGTCTAGTGATGGTTAGATATTGCAAAGATCCAACTAGAAGTACAACTTTGGGTCTGCCATTGGTGTTCCTTGATGAACAGATAGTCTGGACCGTATGATACAGGAGTGTCAATTGGTTTGCTAGGGAGCATGTTTTGGTTGTTGAGCAAATCTATGGTGTATTTATATTGAATGAGAAAAATAGAGTTTTAGTATAGCTAGATTGGGGGCTTCAATGCCTAAGTAGTGAAGTGAGCCAAGGTCCTTCATCGCAAATTGAGTTTTGACTGAGATGGTAAAGTCTTGAATTAAGATGAGACTGGTTCCAGTTAAGAGTATGTCATCCACATAGAGGAGAAGAAATAAGAGGCCTTAATTGGTTCTTTAGATAAACATGGAGTTGTCTGCGATGATTATTCAAAATCCACACTTAATCAAGTATGTGTTAAATTTTCAAACCATGCTCTAGGAGCCTACTTTAAACCATAAAGAGATTTATTTGAATTTTGTCCTCAAAACCAAGGGGTTATTGCATATAGACTAATTCTTTAAGTTCTCCATGAAGAAATGCATTGGAGAAATCTAGCTGTCTAATGGCCCATTTGCAAGCCAAAGTGGGGACAGTTCTAATAGTTGATATTTTCACAATAGGACTAAAAGTTTTATTGTAGTCTACTCCATCTCGTTGAAGAAAACCTTGAGCCACAAGTCTTGCTATGTACCTCTCTAGTGTGCCATCAGACTTCTGTTTGAATTTGAAAATCCATTTGCAGCCTAAAAGATTCATGAAAATATTGTATGGTGCAAGAGTCCATGTGTTGTTTGTCTGCAAAGCACAAAATTCTTTCTGCATAGGTTTCAATCGGTTGGGATCATTCATGGACTTTTTGTAGGACTTGGGTGCAGATGTGTGGTCTATATAGTAGGTAACGAAGTTGTCAAATGGTTTAGGTTTGTTAACTCCAGACAGTCTAGTTGTCATTTGAAGATGGGATAGTGGAGCAAGATGAGAAGGTGAAATAGGTAAACTTGGGGTGAATGAAGAGTGGGTAGAAAGAGGGTTATTGGAAATGGGTAGAGCAGTGAATGTGGAAGGGATAGTTGGTGAAAGAGGAGAAGAATAGATGATAGGGTTTTGTAGTGTTTGGTTACCAGGAGGGAAGAATTATGGAAAGAATAATAGACCGATTAGGTACTTGATGAGGTTGGCAGTAGGGGATATGATGAGGGTTTGAAAGGGAAAACAGGTTTCATCAAACACTACATGTCTCGAGATGTAGGTTTTCTTTGTAGAAGGATCATAACATCTATATCCCTTGTGAAAAGGGCTATAGCCAAGAAATACACATGGGATGGATTTGGGAGAGAGTTTGTTGGTTCTATATGGTACAAGATATAGATAACATCTGCATCCAAAAGTTTTGAGAAAAGGGTAGTCTGATGGTTTCTTGAATAAGACTTCAAAAGGTGAGCCCATGTGGAGAAATTTGGTAGGAAGTCCGTTAATAAGATAGATGGAGGCTAAGAATGCTTCCACCCAAAAATCTTTTGAGATTGATTCTTCAAACACGAGACTAAGTCCTTTTTCAGTGTTGTCCCTGTGTTTTCTTTTAGCAAGACCATGTTGTTATTTTGTGTGTGGGCAGCTTACTTTGATTTGGATACCACAATTATCCAAGAATTCTTTGAATGGACCCACGGTGAGTTCTTTAGTAGCATCACATTGAAAAAACTTGAGAGTAATACTGAACAAATTTTCATTCAAAACTTTAAAATATTTGAAACGAGTAAGGGAATCACTACGAGTTTTTATGGGGTAAATCCAATGAAATCATGGAAATAATCAACAAACAAGTAATATCTAAAACCAGGAGATGGACCCCATATATCACAATGAACAAGATCAAGAGGAGAAGATTTAACTTTGTTGGTACTTGTAAAGGACAACCTCTTACTTTTTCCAAGTTTGCAAGAACACGTTGTGTTGGAGGACGATGGTCTTGTGAGTTGGGTGAGATGCCTGGAATTTAGGTAGTTAGTGATTGATTCAAGTGGATGCCCAAGTCTCTAGTGCCGTTGATAAGTAATAGCCTTTGTTGTGTAAAAGATAGAGTGATGAGGAGTTGAAGTAGAGATTAGTCTAGGGAGTTGATGTAGTCTGATAGGATATAGATTGCCAATCATATACACCACGCAGGTGTGGTGTATATGAGGTATTTTGAGCTGATGAATAGGCATTTTGAAACATAGGTCTAGATGAGGAGACAAAGGGATATGGGCTTTGGGGGGGGGGAATAGTTATGATAATTGGGTTTGGGTTTTTGAAATTTGAGCGAACACCTCGAGTGTAAAAAACAGAGCTGGAATTCGGAGCAAGTGAAGAGGGGATTTCATCATTTTGAGAAATTAATTTTTGCTCGTGATTAAGTAACCAGGATTTGGTTTGAGAATAAGAAATTCTTGTGGCTTGATTTTCAATCAGAGTGGTGAGGGTTTCGTAATCCTTTGGTAAACCATTGATTGTACGGGTGATCATGTCATCTTCGTAAACTTTAATGTTTATTGCATTCAATGAATCAAAGAGTGTTGTGATTTTTTGAACGTAACTAGACATTGAATCCATTCCTTTCTTGATGTTATGTAGTTGATCCTTGATTATATTCTTCTTGGCATGTGACTATTGAAAATATGTGGTTTGTAGGGTGCTCCAAATCTCAGCAGATGACTGACACCCAAGAATTTCATTTCCAATTGAATCTGAAAGTGTTGCTTTGAGGCAACTCATGACAAAACGATCCATCTTTCTCCATTCTAAAAATTGGGGATTTGGTTTTTGAATTTCATCAACTACAATTTGTGGTGGAGGTTGTTCAATTTGACCTTCAACATAGTCAATTAGATCAGTGGTGATGAGAATTGTCTCAAATTGATTTTTCCAGCGACTATAGTTGGATCCATCAAGTTTTGTAGAAACAAAGTTGGTAATGTTGGAAAGTGGTAGGGTAGGAAGTTGAAAATTCAGAAAATTTTTTGTGCTAGAAGTGTTTTGGGAGGTGTTTGGTGGTGGTATTTCAGTATTTTGGGAATTGGAAGATGATTCAGCTATTGTTGGGTTATTAGAGTAAGAAATAGATATATAGATTGGTTTTTTGTATGTCGATTTTGGTATGTGCTGGGTTTTCTGAAAACAAAAAAGAATCAAAGAAAGAAGTTGTTGGAGGTATTCAGCTCTGACACCATGAAAATAGAATTTAATGATTTGTAATTAATTGATAATGAAATGAGAGTACAGTGAATGTGTATTTATAGAGAATGATAACAGACTCTAAACTAACTATTACTAACACGCACTACTTATCATAACAGAATAACTACCTAACAACCTTTGATAACATCCTCTCTTAGCTACCTAATTGCTCATATCTATGCGGGGTGGAGAAGAAGCGAACAAAGGTACGCTCCCTTACTGTCTTGTTCTCTGTCGCGAACTGGGATCGCTCGCCAGCTAGGTCAGATTGGAGCAATATTGTATGAGAACATATTACCCATATTCGGGGACAAGGGGCGGAACGTCTAAGCATGTATACTATCATAACACTTTCTAATGGGGGTTGAAAGAGACCCACCATCTAGAGTGCGAGTAAACTTCCAGTGTGATTGACCAGTAGCTTGCTGCTTTTTTTGAAAGATTCTTGTTGTTCATACTGGCTTAGATATTTCATAATTATCGTGTGTACAGTTTACAATTTTATATAAACAAATGTTATGACTGAGTAAGTGAAAATTATTTTACACGGAGTCCATACAATTTTTTTTGAAGGATGGCCCATCACGAGATGGAGTTGGAGAGCATTATATGTCATTCAGTGCTGAGTCCTCGAACAGAGCTGCTGTTGAAGCTAGATGTCCTGCGATTGTCAACACTACAGCACAGACTGATGGTGGAGGTATTTTGCATTTTTATTTATTTTACTGAGAGATTATAGTAACCTCCTTCTAATTTCTCGGGTTACTGGGTCATTTCATTGACTATAAAATGGGTCATACCGTTAATTGGACATGTCCAAGGCTGATTTACCTTTTGAATCATAAAACTAAATGTCAAATTAAACTCTTACTCCAATATCAAATATGCAATACATATTGTAAAAGGATAGATCTGAGTACAAGCACAATGATGAATGCAATATATCAAAGTAACTAATAAAAATCAGAAGTAATGTGGATCTGCAAAGGGGACTTACCTACATCCACAAGAAAAGAGTGAGATTAATCTTAATTAAGTGATAAGTTCTTGGGTGGTAGGATTGCTATCTGAGGGCTAAGAACCAAACCACAAGATTACAAGTGGCCTCCTCCATTCAATACAGACTTGTATTTATTGATATAAGAGGTATTCAAATAGTTTCACAGTCCATTCAGGGATTACTGTTGATGGTAGGGCCCTATTCGTGCTTTGCTTTTATCTTAATCTAAAGCTAATTTTACTGAGTCATCTGACTTTGTGGCAAGTCGGGCATGTCGGACCTGCCATGGTCTTTGAGAATATCGGTGACTGACCTTCCATAGGTATGCTCAATATATCTTGACGTGGTTGGTTCGATTATTCCAGTGCCATCTTCAGTAGTCGCCTAAGAGGCATGGACATTCCTACGGGTGTGATGTACCCATGTCGGACACTCAAAACGTATGATACAACTCGGACACATGTCAGACAAACTGCACGGCGTGTCAGACTTGTCATTTTTTGACAATATAAATAAGGCGGACACTTTGGGACATGGTTTAGACATTCCGCAGACATGGACGGGAGCCAAAATTAATAAATTCTAGTGTCATCATGTTATATATGCGTTGTTTTTAATTTATATATTTCTGGAATTGTTTTTCTACTTTTACTTAATAGATAATATGTTATAATGTTATGATTTCGTTTAATTTATATGTATAATTTGTTATACTTAATTTGATAATGCATTCATCGGACAATTTGATGACTTGCTATTTAGTGTTGGTTTTAATTATGGATCAATTGTGATATCATGTGATGATACATTATTTATAATGTTGGTGACATGGAATATGGACCGTAATTATGAGCTTTTTTCTTGTGACAAAAGCCATGATGCATTATTTTGCAATTTTGTCACATTTTTTAAGATTATATTTAGTGATATTTTTTCAAATTGAGGATTATACCTTGGCTTATCACAGTCTTAGGGTGTTCACAATGTGGCTGGGCAACTGACATTCTATCAAGTGGTTTCTTTCATTGGAGATCTCGAGGTCGATGTTGTTCATGTCGATTCTTGTCTCTTCGAGGATCACTCGGTTCCACCTAAGCTAGTGTCACCCAAGGACAAATCTGTTCTTCAAGTGGATGGAGAAGTAGGAACTGAAGAAGTCAAGTATAATGAGATCTACCAAGGCGGTACTGGTTAAATTCTACGAATTGCTCGTTACAAAGTAATAGATTTTTGTGATGTAATGGCCACAATATGGAATATATATTACTCAATTGGAAGGGTATAGAAGCACATGATAAAAAATAAAGTAAGTGTTGATACCAAATTTAATCTGCTGACGTGGACCAATCATACGAAGACACCTGGCTATCTACATGGCAACAACAGACCTCTCCGAGGAACTCACAGGCTCCGAGGAACATACCTCTCCGAGGAACTCACAGGCTCCGAGGAACATACCACTCCGAGGAACTCATAGGCTCCGAGGAACATACCTCTCCGAGGAACATACCTCTCCGAGGAACTCTTGAATACCAGGAAGATCAACATACCCGAGTTACTCAAACGGTCCGACCTGCATCTCGGCCACAGCATTGATTGCCAGATAACGAACAGTCCAACTGGTTCATTAAATGATTATCCTTGACGCACAAGCCTAAGGGCATTAAATGTATTACCCTTTCATATGTATATCATTTAATGTACCACCCTTTCATATGTAAGCCTCAGGGCTATAAATACATTGTATCTCCCTCATTCAAAGGGACCGGAATTTCTTGAGAGAACTTGTAATCAAGAATTCCACAAACACTCAGCAATAACATAACAGTGGACGTAGGCTTTATTCCTAGCCGAACCACTTTAAAAATCTTTGTCTTATTTATTTATCTGTGATTGAAGAATTAGAGTGATCTAGTTTTTTACATCAACAGATTGGCGCCGTCTGTGGGAACGTGTTACAAGCGTTGTTCTCCACCAAAAGCTAAGTTTTTATTTTCTCTACGTATAATCAATTATACATACATCTTTTGATTGAATCGTGATTTTTATGTTTATATACGTAAATTAATTGTCCAATTTTTATCTGCAAAATGTTGCATCTCATGATTTTTAAATCATAACTATTAGATTCATCCTTATTTAGAAATTTGAAAAATAGTAGATTTCATAAATCATAATTCTTTGCTTGATTCTCAAGTTTTAATTTTATATCATGGAATAAATATTTTAAATGATTACATATGCCAATATATACGACGATGATAAGATTTGATCATTTTCATTGTTGATTTTGAAATAAATTTTGTAAGATATTTGATGTCTATTCATATTCCTATCATATTTTTAATAAAAGAATGGGAAAAGGTTAAAGACAATGAAAAGTCTTCTCATGGAAATCATGACCCAGATCTATTTTTTCTCTCTCCAAGTTTGAGACTCTTTGCATTCATTTTTATGAACTATATAAATAATTGGTTCATCTTCCATCTATGTCAATAAAGTCAAATTGATTGATTTTTTATTTGGTAATAACTTTAATCATTCACCATATTTTTATCTCTCCAAATTGGGAATATGAAGGGATCAATATAAAAAATAATTTTTTATCACCTGAAAAATCATTACCCACCTCTTGTAAAAGAGGATCAGTAAAACAAATCATGACCATATCAAGACTCTGGGCACAAATTTGATATTTTGGCCCCTCGTTCATCACATCACAAGGTTTCTTTGTCGAAATCACACGATCTAGTGGGTTATATATTTATTCATTTAAACACGAGTTCGGCTTGGGGACAAGCAGGGGGCTTAAGTCTTTTTAACTTATGATCACCCCAAAAATATTTATAAACAGCAACTAATACCTGATTGGTTGTTGGAGATTAAATAAATTTACAAAAAAACTTTACGTCTTATTTATGATGCATATTTGATAATAATTTGTCCATCTCACACACATTTGGCATAAAACATATTATTTCATATTTTGAAATTTTTATGTTGATACATATCATATATTGATTGGATGAGTAAATTATTCTCATGACTAATCAATTCAGCCTACACATATGGTAGAGCAAATTATTAATTTTTACAGGCACAAGATTCAATGCCGACGAATGCTGAAGCACAAATTATTCTATATCCATTCGGATTCATATTTTATATTTATCTCAGCATGGAGCTCGAAAAATTTCTTCTCTCTATATATATTCAGTTCCGAGGAAGAACTGTAACATTTATTATATTTCACCCCCAACGGATGGTTGGTCGGGGTAATTCTTATTTATATGCAGGCCCAGCAAAGTTCTCGGCCATATTCTTATGTTCTGGAAAATATTATTCTTATTCGGCATTCTGCAATTATGCCTCGACAAGATACTTATTCAGCTTTAAGGAGAATTACAACATTCATTCGGATAATTCTTATTTATATTCAGGCCTGACAACGTCCTCGGCCATATTATTATGTTCTGAAAGATCTTATTCTTGTTCGGCATTATATGATTCTACCTCGACTGATCGGCGAGGCACTTTATTATTTTTAATTATTCTTTATATCTATTTGGATGCATATTCTATTCTCATTTCAGCATGGAGCTCGACAAATATTTATTATATCTTATTCAGCTCCAAGGATGTCTCCAACATTTATTATATCTTATTCAGCTCCAAGGATGTCTCCAGCATTTATTATATCTTATTCCCAACAATCTGTTGGTCATCATCAAGGAGGTATCCTGCATTTATCTTATTCCCAACAATCTGTTGGAGGTATCCTGCATTTATATTATTCCCAACAATCTGTTGGTCATCGCCGAGGAGGTCTCTAGCATTTGTATTATCTTATTCCCAACAAATCTGTTGGTCAGCGCCGAGGAGGTCTCCAGTATTTATATTATCTTATTCCCAACAATCTGTTGGTCAGCTCCGAGGAAGTCTTCATCATTTATTATCAATTACCACCAACTCTGATCGGTAGATAAAATCCAACTCCGGTTGGTAGACAAAATCCAACTCCGGTTGGTAGATAAAATCCAACTTCGGTTGGTAGAAAAAATCCAACTCCGGTTGGTAGACAAAATCCAACTCCGGTTGGTAAATAAAATCCAACTTCGGTTGGTAGAAAAAATCCAACTCCGGTTGGTAGATAAAATCCAACTCCGGTTGGTATTGGTCGATAAATCTCATTCAAAGTTCACATTCCACAGTTGGGGGCTTATATTACAGATATATTTGTTCATTTGGTGGCACATTCTTATATCATCATGCAGTCGAGCATCAAATTCAACCCCGACTAATCATCATTCAGGAGTTATTTTTCTCAGGAATTACTTTTGATATTGAAGTTCAGGAGGAATATTGAAGTTCAGGAGATATATTGAAGTTCAGGAGATATATTGAAGTTCAGGAGGAATATTGAAGTTCAGGAGGTATATTGAAGTTCAGGAGGTATATTGAAGTTCAGGAGGAATATTGAAGTTCAGGAGGTATATTGAAATTCAAGAGGTGTATTCAGAAGTATCACGACATGATGAAAAAAAAGCGACAAGTATTCCACCGAGGAACTCTGTCAGACCAGAAATTAGAAGACAAATTGCCTATATGGAGGCTATATGTAGATGGCTCATCTTGCACTACAGGCTGTGGGGCAGGGATCGTTTTGAACAGCCCAGACGAAGTCGACATGGAATACACCCTACGTTTCTAATTCAAAGCTTCTAATAATGAGGTTGAGTATGAGGCCATGATTGCAGGCCTTAATTTGTCAAATACTATGGAGGCACATCAGGTTATTGTCTTCAGTGATTCTCAATTGATCGTAAACCAAATGTTGGGAATATATGCAGCCAAAGGAGAATTGATGATCAAGTATCAAGCAAAGGTGATGGAATTATTGACAGAATTTGATGCTATTTAATTGGTGAGAATACCGAGGATGGAGAATGCTAGAGCAGATGCACTGGCCCGATTAGCGTCAGCTACTTGTACCGAGCTGCGAAGAACGATACCAATTGAAGTATTAGAAAGTCGGAGCATATATTGAGGAGGAACAATTACCGGAGGATAAACTCGCTGCCAAGAAACTGAAATATAAAGCTGCTCGGTATGTGTTAACTAATGGTATTTTATATAGACGAGGAATTATGGCAGGTTTGCAGAGATGTGTACATTCCTCCGAGGTGAAAGAATTGATTAAAGAGATCCATGAAGGGTCCTGTGGAGCCCATGTAGCAGGTCGGACACTTTTGCAAAAGGTGATGACGCAGAGATACTACTGGCCGACGATGAGAGCTAACTATATAAGCCTATGCCAAGAAATGTGACAAGTGCCAACGCTTTTCCTCCATCCGAAGAATTCCACAAGCATTGTTGACACCCATAACTCCCTTTGGCCATTTTCCATATGGGGATTGATTTGGTTGGACCATTGCCGACGACTCGAGGAAGATTCAAATACCTCGTCATCACAGTAGATTATTTTACTAAGAGGATAGAAGCTGAGCCACTTATTGACATGACATACGAGAAGAAGAGTATCCAGCCCCGAGAAGAATCAAGCTATACAAGAGGAAATGAAGACCGAGCAAGAGAGAGATCTAGATCTCCTCATCGGGCAGAAGAAAAACAATAAATGAAGAATGTGTGTTGATTTCACCGATATCAACAAGGCAGTGGATGCTACCTCGAGACACGAACTGCTCATGGATATTTACTCTGGCTACAACTAGATTAAAATGAAACCTGAAGACAGGGAAAGACATAACAACGGCTGATGAACAAGGTTTTTGCCGAGAAAATCAGTTGCAGTATGGAAGTCTATGTTGATGACATGCAAGAAAGCTGCTGATCATTTGGTTGACTTGAGTCAAACTTTTGATCAACTGGATAATTATCAAATGAAACTCAACCCGACGAAGTGCACATTTGGAGTACGAGAAGGAATGTTCCTCGGGTACATCATCAACCAGCGAGACGTTGAAGCAAATCCAGACAAGATCAAAGCCCTGTTAGGGTTGCGATCCCCAAAAATGAAAGAAGAGGTGCAAAGATCAGATACCCAAAGCGGGAAAAATTGGCAATGGCATTAATTAAAGCAAGTAGAAGAAGGAGGCTGTGTTTCCAGGCCCATACCATGCATGCCGACATGCCATTAATACAAGCTATAGCGGAGTTTACTAATCTTAATACTCCCGAGGAACAAAAGTTGCTTGCTGATCAACCTGTGGACGTTACAGGATGCAATGCAGAAATGGTTGGGAGGATTCCTAATACTCTCAAGGAACAAAAGTTGCTTGCTGATCAACCTGTGGATGTTACAGGATGCAATGCAGAAATGGTTGGGAGGATTCCTAATACTCCCGAGAAACAAACATTGCTCGCTGATCAACCTGTGGATGTTACAGGATCAACCAAGAAGACTGCTCTACGGAGTCATGCTCTACGGAGCCATGCTCTACGGAGTCAAGCTCTCCGGAGCGCTCTACGGAGCAAAAGTGCTATAAGTAGCCAACCTCCTTTGGTTAGGAGGATAAGCTCTCCGGAGCGCTCTACGGAGCAAAAGTGCTATAAGTAGCCAACCTCCTTTGGTTAGGAGGATAAGCTCTCCGGAGCGCTCTACGGAGCAAAAGTGCTATAAGTAGCCAACCTCCTTTGGTTAGGAGGATAAGCTCTCCGGAGCGCTCTACGGAGCAAAAGTGCTATAAGTAGCCAACCTCCTTTGGTTAGGAGGACATGCTCCAAGGAGCCAAAAAGTTCGAAAGAATCCTACTACTCCTTTGATTAGGAGGTATACACCAGCATGATCAACTACGGTTGGTAAGACTTTATATATATTCTCGCATTACAACTTATGTTGGTCGGGAGGTAACATTATTACAAAAAGTTCTTTAAAGAACAAAATATTCCAAACTATACCAAGTATGGTTGGTCGGGGATAAAAACCCATCAACTGTAGTTAGTCGACAAACATTATTTATCCACCTTGGTTGGTTGGAAACACTTTGAATAAATTATACTCATTACTTTATTATTAAGTGATCGAGCAACATTACTAATACTTATAATTTTTTTGGTCGATGAACCATACAATATTGTTATGCAAGCACAAATAATAAAGTGTTTGATATTTACAAAACAATAGCAAATTCAAATTTGCGAACAAAAATGAAATTCTTTCACTGAATTCAAAATGAATTATGCAAATTTATTACATTGATATTAAATTGTGTACTAACTATTACATTGAGATTCCTACTCTATTGGTTTCTCTCTCTCTGATTTTGAAACAGGTTCCTCGCCAGCAGGAAAATCATCCAAAGCATAATGGGAATTTTATGAAGTTAAGATATTTCAGCATTCTGATGTTCATCACAGATGGTCTGTCCGAGCAACTCTTGCTCGTCCCCGAGCAGCTCTTGCTCGTCCCCGAGAACCTCTTGCTCGCCCCTGAGTAGAAGTAGAAGTTAAAATCAGCATCTACATCACTGAGATCTTTGCTACTACTGTCTCGACCAACATCGAAGAAGAAGTTGCAAGAAAATGTTTCAAAGTCCACCACTAGCTCACAGAATGCAGTAGGTCGGCTAACAAACCAATCAACATACTTGAAGATTATGATAAGCTATAAGCGGCAATCATATGTCATCCAGGAGATAATGCCCTCCATCCTTTCAAGTAAACCATCAAGCATGAAGCATCAAGAATTTCACGAGCACCAAGCAACACTGCAAAATAAAATACTCCATCCTTTCAAGTAAACCATCAAGCATGAAGCATTGGGGGCTTCTGTTGATACCAAATTTAATCTGCTGACGTGGACCAATCATACGAAGACACCTGGCTATCTACATGGCAACAACAGACCTCTCCGAGGAACTCACAGGCTCCGAGGAACATACCTCTCCGAGGAACTCACAGGCTCCGAGGAACATACCACTCCGAGGAACTCATAGGCTCCGAGGAACATACCTCTCCGAGGAACATACCTCTCCGAGGAACTCTTGAATACCAGGAAGATCAACATACCCGAGTTACTCAAACGGTCCGACCTGCATCTCGGCCACAGCATTGATTGCCAGATAACGAACAGTCCAACTGGTTCATTAAATGATTATCCTTGACGCACAAGCCTAAGGGCATTAAATGTATTACCCTTTCATATGTATATCATTTAATGTACCACCCTTTCATATGTAAGCCTCAGGGCTATAAATACATTGTATCTCCCTCATTCAAAGGGACCGGAATTTCTTGAGAGAACTTGTAATCAAGAATTCCACAAACACTCAGCAATAACATAACAGTGGACGTAGGCTTTATTCCTAGCCGAACCACTTTAAAAATCTTTGTCTTATTTATTTATCTGTGATTGAAGAATTAGAGTGATCTAGTTTTTTACATCAACAGTAAGTCTAACAACTAAGGCCCGAAACAGGTGGGCCTAATAATAAGATACTATAGTACTAATCTGATATCCAATACTCCCCCTCAAGCTGGAGGGAAGATATCTACCAAGCCCAGCTTGCCAATAGATGAGGAAAGTAAAGAAGGTCTAACTTCCTTGGTAAGACAATCTGCAGTTTGACCTGATGAAGGGACGGATGAGGGATGAATGATGTCTGTAGATACTTTCTCTCGGAGAAAGTGAATATTCACCTCAATGTGTTTGGTTCTCTCATAAAGAATCGAATTAGACGACGACATAATGACTGTCCTCAGTAAAGCCTAGCCCAGACAAAATCGATCAAAGCCACAAGAGCTCACATGTACCATGAGCCATAGAACGGTACTCCGCCTCTTTTGAAGAAAGAGAAACCACCTCTTGCTTCTTACTTTTCCATGAGAACCGTAGTACAAAATCCATAAAAAGAATGCCTATCAGTATTGTATCCTGCATAATCAACATCAATGAAGCAAGAGAGGCCCCTTTGGTCTCCTAAAGCATAAAAGAGACCAAGACCCGATGAAGACTTGATATACCTCGAGATATGATAAGCAGTATCAAGATGGGCAGTGCAAGGAGCATGCATGAACTGACTCACAAGACTCACAGCAAAGGCCAAATCAGGACGGGTGTTGGTCAGGTAGATGAGACGGCCAACCAAACGCAGATACCTAGACGGCTCAGAAAGTAACTCCTCAGACTCAGCAGTCAACTTCACATTCGGATCCATAGGAGTAGAATCTGGACGACAACCAATCATCCCTGTATCCTGTAACAGATCAAGAGCATACTTTCTTTGTGACAAGAAAATCCCACGACGAGATCTCGCAACCTCAATCCCCAAAAAATACCAAAGAGGTCCCAAATCCTTATAATAAAAAACTACTCCAATGTCCTCCTTTACGTGGGCAATCCCCTCTTGATCATCACCGGTAATGATGATAGCGTCAACATGTACCAAAAGGATAATGCAACGGTGGCTGACTTCGAATAAATCAAGTATGATCGGAGTGGCATCTGGAGAATCCCATAGAGGTAATCACCCCATTGAATCGGCTAAACCAAGCTCGGGGAGACTGCTTCAACTCGTATACAGATTTGCGAAGACGACAAACCTTGCCCACATACTCCCCCTCAGTCCGAAAATCGAGAGGAAGAGCCATATAAATCGTCTCATTCAGATCCCCATGAAGAAAAGCGTTCCTAATATCCAATTGATGCAATAGCCAAGAGTGATATGCGGAAAGAGATATAAGTAGACGAACAAAACTCATCTTAGCAGCCGGGGCAAAGGTATCACTAAAATCTTTTCCCAGAATCTGAGTAAAGCCACGTGCCACAAGACGAGCCTTATATCAATCAATGGAGCCATCCGCCAAATATTTAACACTAAACACCCATTTATAACCAACAAGTTTCTCCCTGGGAGGAAGAGACACTAACTCCCCAAGTAATATTGTTTTCCAAGGCATCCATCTCAGTTTTCATAGCAACTACCCACTTAGGCTTCTGGAGAGCCTCATGCACAGACTGGGGAATAGAAATAGAGTCAAGACAACCCAAAAAAGCACGATAGGACCCTCAAAGACCTGCATAGGAAAGATGCTCGAGAATAGAATGGTTAGTGCTACAAGAGTTAGCATAACGAGCAGGAAGGCTGTGATCATGAGTGGGATAACGGGAGTGAAAATCAGAAATAGGTGGGGGGAAGGGGGAATGAACAACAGAAATAGGCGGGGTGGGGGTGGTGAAGAAGGAGCATCAATAGTTCGAAGGAGGAGGAGGCAGGGCAGCCGAGGGCGACGAGCATAGACCTGCAAAGGGGTGTCTCGGGAAGAGAGGGAGTCACATACAATAAAGGGATAGGACGTGCCACTGGAGAAAAATCCTCAAGAGGAGGAGGAGGAAGGGGTGGGGGAGTAGCAGACCTACCATAAAATGGAGCATCCTCATGGAAGGTAGCATCATGAGAGTGATACATACGTCGAGAGAGGATCATAACATTTATAATCTTAAGACATAGCAGGATAGTCCACAAAAATACATTTAATGGCCTTATCATCAAGTTTGTGATGCGAGGGTCGCCGATCCTGAACATAGCACACACACCCAAAAACTCGGGGTAATATAGGGAAAAGGGGGGTAGTAGGAAAGATAGAGTGAATAGGTGTTTTGCCATTTAAAACTTTACTTGGAGTGTGGTTAGTAATAAATGTGGCAGTGATAGGAGCCAATAAGATTTAGGAACATGCATATCCTGTAAAGGGCACCGAACCATTCCCATTAATTGATGGTTCTTACGTTTCGCCACCCCATTTTGCTTCGGAGTGTAGGATCCCTTTTGATTAAGTTGTGAACGAAAAGCATCAGAAACATATCCCCTCCACCACCCCCCCCCCACACACACACACAATTATCAGATCGAATGTTACGAACAGTGGTGTTAAATTGTGTTTTGATCGTTTGGAGGAATTGGACAAATAAAGGTAACACCTCAGATTTATGTTTTAGTAAATATACCCACGTACATCTAGAGAAATCATCAATAAAAGTGATATAGTACTTATGACCCGATAAAGTGACAGGTGAGAGTTCCTGAACATCAGAGTGAATAAGATCAAACATACTACGTGCACGACTCATAGGAGAAATATAATTAGTATGAATATGTTTAGACAACTCACAGGTCTCACAAGTAAACCTTTCGTCTTTACAAGTCTTAGATAAAGAGGGAAAAAGTAAGCGTAAGTATTGAAAATTGACGTGTCCTAAACGGGCATACCACAAGTGCAAAGTTTGTAAGGAAACATAAAAAACAATGGGCACAATGGAAGTAGAGGCATTGAGTCCAAAAACAAAAGTAGTAGGGGTAGGAGGATCCCCAAAGTGGTATAGGTCATCTCTCTCATATCCCCTGTCAAAAATCCTCTGCGAACTCAAGTCCTGCAAATAAAAATGCGAGGTTAAGAATGTGACAACACAATTGAGATCTTTGCAGAGTTGACGAACAAAGATGAGATTAAAAGAAAGGTAAAAAACGTGCAATACCGAAGATAAAAAGTGAAAGAAGGTGAAAGACGGATATTTCCCTTGCTACGAATAAGAGCATGTGAACCATTCGCGAGACACACACTACGACATGCGGGGGTAGTGGGAGAAGTAAAAAAAGATAGCTCACCAGTTTTATGATCAGAAGCTCCAGAATCTAAAATCCAAGTAGGCTTAACAACCTTAACATGTAAAAAAAATGAAGTACCTGAAGTAATAGTAGCAGTATAATTAGAGTGTCCAAGAGAGTAGGTATGTGGGGTAGGAGCAACCTCTTTAGGACCATTCAAATCAGCCATAACTTCAAAATACCCAAATATACCCCAACAAATACACAAGAAAGGCTAAATTGGAAATAGAGTAATCCAAAAATTCTGTAACAAAGAGGGGAATAAAGACCACACAAATAAGAGAAAAAAAACTGATAATGAGTGAATCAATCTCACTCAGCAACATAGAAGGGTATAAACCCTAAAAAATCTTCAAATAAAGGCAAATTAATAGCCTACTTAATGGGAATAAAACCCAACAGCGCGAGGGAATAAAACCTTCAAATTAATAAGAGGGTATAAACCCTAGATGAAGATCAACAAGGTTAACTTACCTAATCAGACCACCCGGGAAAAACAACCCGAAAAAACCTAGCCCGAACGGCTACCGGACACCACCAAATGAGTTGGGAGAGTCCAACAAAATTTTCCCTAGCGCAAGCAAAGCCAAGATACCAACCACCAACCACCAATAATATCCAATGAACAAGTTGATCAACCAACCAGAAATAATGGATCCATGACCAAACCCATATTCATGTGAGCCACCAGCAGTAGTAGAAAAATCGGTAGTAAAATCACTCGGAGCAGCACAGTAGGGATCAACAATAGCAGAGGTTGAATCAGGATACGAGCTTGAATAGTAATCGTTATCTCCACCCCTAAACGGGACCCACTTCGATAGTCGTGGAATTATAGAAATTACTCATTGTCAAAAAGAGAAGGTAAGGTAGAAAGGCATCATATAATTCAAGACCTGAACATAACGGACCCCACCGTGAGCAATCTGACTTGAAGGAGAAAAGAGCACAACATGAGGCAGGAAACCACCGTGAGCAGAAAAGAACACAAAATAGACAACTAACAACCAACACCCAAACCAGTTCTTGGGTAATACCCAAGAGACAAAATAAACAATAATTTCTAGGGTTTGTTTGGTAGGGATGAGTTTAGTGTTTGATTTGGCCCTGACACCAAGTAGATTTTTGTGATGTAATGGCTTACCAATAATGGTGCCACATTATGAAATATATATTACTCAAATGGAAGGATATAGAAGTACAAGGTAAAAAATAAAGCAAGTCTAATAACTAAGGCCCAAAACAGGTGGGCCTAATAATAAGATACTATAGTACTAATGTGATATCCAACAGAAGTCACCCATGCCTGATTCCCTTGGTTCATAACTTTTGTAAGGCTCAAGTTCCATTGATCACCTTTAAAACTTGGTGACAATATCGGGCCTATTTGAGTCCAATTTGTTAGGCTGGCTTAAGACTTGTTTTAGCAAGAACTATCGACTCGTAATCGTGCAGGATTATGAACCTAGGTCGGGTCTTCCCTTTATTAGTTTTTTCTTTAGAGTTGGAGAATAATTTCAGTTTTCCTATCATGACTTTATATTTTCCTTAAGTAGTAGTGTGACATGTCTTCTAATCTTGGATCTTTACAGACTTGAGATAAATGCAAATGATAGTGAAAAAAGTGTTTATGCAAAAACTTTGAGACAAAACTAATCATTATTAATCAATGAATCGTAGTGTATGAATATATTGTGAAAGAAAATCAATCTTATTAAGTAAACCATACTAATGATAAAGAAAAGCTATAGATTAAACTCTAAAAGGTTTCCATGCATTTGTTTTAAATGGTAGAATCTAGTTCCACTTGTCGAGGTGACCTCGAAGGGACACTTTCCAATTTAGACCGACATGCCATCGAGGGTTCTCTTTTCTTTTAGGATTACTTTTCTTGGCTAAATCTCTAATTGATCATTCTCTAAGTTCTAACCTTCTTTTTGTGATGTCTTGATCTTGTTGTTATGCTATGAGGTGCATCAAAGCCATCTCTTTTTGTTCCTCCAGTAGGTCAAGCTCGTTCGCTAGTTTTTGATCAATATATGTCCTTGTAAATTTCCGACCTCAATGTCAGGAGACTGTCTCCAAAGGGATTATTTCTTTTATCCCAAAGGCAAGGGCGTACAAGGTTCTCTAGTCGAATGCCTTTAGCTTTTCCAGTTTTTCTTGATTCCGGCCAAGATGATGTGCAATGGGTAGTTCTAGGACCTACTTCCCTTTAGCTTTTCCTATTTTTCTTAAATCCCACCAAGATGATCTTCTTTGATATGTTTGCTTGCCCATTGCACACTAAAATTCTATAAGTGAAATGCCTAGAACTACCCATTGCTCTGCTTAACTAACTCCTCCAAGTGTTGTTTCAATAGTCAGTAATTTTTTGTTTTGTGTCTTTGATTATTGTGACGTCCAAGCATCTTGTCTCACTTCTTTGTGTCTTTACCCATTTAATTGACCGCTTTTAAATATGCCCTAATCCGAGGTAGGATATTTTATATCGACTCTTTGAAGACTGGGGGCCCCCCTAAAGTACGTGTCTTCTTTGGGGTATTCTTTATCTTGTTTGACTTTTCGACCTTCCTTCTTTTAGAGTTAGAGTCACCATTATCGTTACTGTTATTACCACTCTTTATTAACGCATCATTCTTGGTGACCTTGGTGCTACTGTTTTATCTTTGTCGATGTGATTCAAATTGTCATCGACATTGGCATACATCTTAATGTGTATCATTAAATTGTTTATGGTTTCAATGGATGATATAATTTGTTAGTTTGGGGAAGATCGAAGCTAAAAATGGAGACGGTCAATTTCTTATTGTAGCTGTCGACCTTGTTAAAGGTCTCACAATACGTTGGGCATATTGTTATGAGATTTCTGTGTTTTTTTCTTGTCGGACTCAACAAACGACCTCTTTATAGCGCCGCTGCTAGTTATATGTTCAATCTGGATACCATAAATTGCTTAGTTGGTTTGGTTTGTTCCACTTCATAGCCAAGGGCAGTGCCGTTCTTACTCTTAGAGCTCTTTTAGAAAGTTCCTTTATGTTTGACCTTTTGCGGCTAGAGTCCGTCCATCGAACTATTTTCTTAAGAATGAGGGTAATTGTTTGCTCATCGTGTGATTAGATGTGCATCTCGGCAAATATTGTGGGAAGAGGCCTTACACTGTCAAGCACGTGTTGTAAGCGCACAAATTGATGCATTGGCCTGGTAAGAGGTTTGACATTGTGATGACTGTCAAGGGAGTGTGTGCCCCTAAATGGTCGGCTATCGGAGAAGCACGTCTGTGTTTTAACACATTGACGCATATTTGATTTTCTTTTGGGGCTGCAAGAACGTGAGGCACATTGGTTCCTTAAGGTAGGAGGTGATCTCAAAGATAAATTTCTCCCATCTCTGTCGTCAAGACGGATAATGCGTATTGTATTCTTGGGGATTGTGATGCTCGGTTTAAGGTTGTTTGAGATGAGAGTGTTCGTCAAGAATCAATAGTATCCAAACATCTATGTTGATTTACGTTGTATACAATCCTTATAAATGCTCACCAAACGTGCCAAGGGATTACATGAGGTGATGTCCATCTCGTGAGATTTATAAATGCCTCAAAGTTGGTGGAGGATCAATCATGGTGGATGGATCTTCCATGATATTTGTTACTCTTATTAGGGGAAAGACTCTTGAGAGGGTTGTGAGGTGAATTTATGTTTTCGTTAGCATGAATTTTAAACTAATTTGACTAATCCTTCATTTTTCTACTTTAGGTTATTATTAATTACTCCATCCCTGGCTACCTAATGGCTTCCTAGTTTCGTAGAGTTTGAATGATGAGCACTCATTATGTTTTTGGCCTAAAAAAACAAGAAGGTGGGTTATTTCCCATGTACAACACCAAATTGTATGAGAATAAATCTGGTGACAATTCATTCGGTTAAACACATGATAAACGCAAGATATCAAATTAAATAATAAATGTATGTGGTTTGGAAAGGTGAAATACAACCACAAAAGTGGGAGATTGATCTTTTATTAGGTGGTAAGTTCTTAGGTGCTATTACTGCTAGAAATACAATCTAACAAGTAGCCTCCACAATTCAATGGAGGACCATGGTTATAAGTACAAGAGGTATAATTTCATTAAAATAAGTTTAGAGTCATAGCCCACTAGCGAGACAATTTAACGGTCCATGGAGGCCTTATTATGGTTTTAAGAGTCCTATCAATGTTGGATTGTGCTTCCACTTGCCTTTATACTTATCCAATCCTAAATTTATGGAGTTGTGATGTGAATCGGGGACGTGGTCGTCATTTTATCATTTTTAGTTCTTTTTAGTATTTTGAGCATTCACTGTATTTTTCATTTTCATTTGTATTTAGAGGTAGGGAGGTTATTTGGATTTTTAGGGGCACAATTGTAATTAGACACTTAGCTTAGTGACGAAGTAACCTTTTCCTTTAAATACCCCTTTTGTAGGCTCATTTGAGTCATTCCTTGATTTTGAGATATTGTGATTTGAGAGAGTTTAAAGAGAGATTATCTTTTCTTGCTCCCATTTGACGTCATTTACGTCAAGTTGTCTTTGGGGCAACTCGGTCAATCCAGCTTGCCTTGGTCCTTAAGAAGATAGGTTATCAACCTCCCATATGTGTCCAACATGTCTTGATGCTATCGGTTCCATTATTATTGGTTCCTTCAGCCACCAAGCACTACTAGCAAACACTTGACAAAGTCACTATATCTCTTTTATGTGTAGTTGGGAGAAAAAGCGAGTTAATTACACTACAAAATAACAACAATAACAACAACAATATTTAGAGTCTAATGGCTTAATTTTTATTTTTCATTCATCTCTCAAAATAAAGTAATGATTACAAAGAGTGAGAACCATCCTATTTATAGGGTATAGTGGAATAAAAGAGAGGGTTCTAGAAAGATCATGTTACAATATAGTGTCCTCGAAGGTGATATCATCAATCTAGAAGCCTCTCAAAATATCTAATGATTTACAAAATTAGATCCCCATCACTCTCCATTTATAAAAAGCTTTCATATAATCCCTATACGAGCGATAATTGTGGGGGTTGATGTGCTTAGGGCTGGCAATTTTTGACACGATAACCCGTTTATGATAATAACCCGATATGACCCAAAATTGACACGATTAGCTTGTATAAATTTATGATTACCCAAAACTTATACTCAAATAAAAATCAATGCGACTCAAAAATGACACGACTACCCGAATTTCCACCCCTAGATGCGTTGCAATGTGGTCTCTATAATCAAAGTGTCTTCGGCCTCTGGGCGACCTTGCCATCAAAAGAGGGAACGTGCGTAGTCGCCGAAACGGGAGGAAACCACTTTCGATCCTAGGACACCCTTAAGACGATCAACATGGGAGCAAACTGGATGGCCCTTCGTTGGGGAAGAGGTATCGGGGAATGTTCGGTGCCTCATAAGGGCGAGAGGTCAGCAACATTGAAGGCGGTGCATTCGGAATTACGGTGGAAAATCGACGTCAGGCATTGTCCCTACAACTCCAGGTCACTGGGAAAGACCCAAAATGACTCATTTGAAGCTTGTGCCCTTTGTATTATTAGAGAGCCTATTGAAGATAAACAATTACTAAATCACCTAGTCATAAGACAACGATAGGAAGGTGTGCGTTGACATGATCGTTATAGGAGGCATAAATATGCTAAAGGCGGGTGCGGAAATCTGCGTAGATAATGGCCATGTTGTTAGCGAACTCAACGACAGTAGTTAGTAGTAGCATCTGCTGTGCGGGAGCATGGTGTGAAATGTGTTATCTTGGAGAACCAGTTGACGACAAAAAAGATCGAATCATGTCCCTGAGTGATGCTGAAGAGGCCCACAATGAAGTCCATGGAGTCTTGCCATGTGTAATCTTGAATGGGTAATGAGGTTCTTATACAGACACTATGTTGCCCCTAGTTGTTTGATGGGTGTAACATCGACGAAAAAAGAACCTCTCCCTAAGGGCCACGAGGATGCATGCCAAACCCATGTGGCTAGTGAGTCCAAGGGAATGAGCCTCAATAATGATATTCTCCCTAAGGGAGGAAGCATGAACGCATAGAGTAGTACAAAAAAAGGCATTATGTAGCAAAAAGCCCCTTAATGTGTCATTCTTCCATTGGCACTCGGTAAAAATAGGCCCAAAAATGGGAGTTGGGATATAGGCCTGACATCTCGTCAAACCCAAAAATCCGACTGTGGATAATTGACCAAAGCGTAGTTGAGGAGGATATGAGCACCAGTTACCTTTGTTATTTAGGTGAAAGGTATAGCATTGGAGGTACTATCCATTTAGTGTGCCTATCGCTAGTCCTGCGCTGGTTATGAAAATATCATAGGGGTTCATGGTCTGATTTAATAACGAACTTCTTGTGTAAAAGATAAAACTGCTAAAACATGACCGCATCGACGATGGCGTAGAATTCTAGATCGTAAGTGGAATAATTTTGGCGGCCCCTATGAGCTTTTGACTAAAGAACGCGATCGGTTAACCGTTCTCGCTTAAAAAAGCATCGATGCACATTTTGCAAGTATCGCAAGATAAGTTAAGAAGCTAGGAGAAATATGGAAGGGCTAGGAATAATGTGGTGGTTATAAGGTTCTTGATTCCACGGAGGCATGGTTTGCGACATCGGTCCATCGGAATTTAATACTGGAGGAGGTACTCTTCAAATATGTGGTTGAATCCATAACAGTGCTAAACCCGACAACGAATGGGCGATAAAAGTAGGAGAGATAGTGAAACTGCGTACTTGTGAGATGAGGATAAGGTTGGGTCAATCCAATATGGCCTGGATATTTGAGGAATCAACGCAGATACCATTGTCAGAAACAAACCACATAACCTAAAATAGGTGATTAACGAAAACATAATGAGAACTCTTTTAAATGGAGAAAAGCGCTCGATTCGGAGAATTGTTAAGACCTGTGCCACATGTTATAAATATTCCTCTTTCGATCTTTTACAAATGAGGACATCATCAAAGTAAAACACCACAAACTTTCTAAGAAATGGACAAAGGATCTGGGTCATGACCCGCATGAAGGTTGATGGTGTATTAGATAACCCGAAAGGCATAACGCTCCACTCGTATAAGCCATCCGTCATTTTGAAAGCGGTCTTTCATTCATCTTCGGTCCACATCCGAATCCGATTATATCTACCCTTCATTGTCAGGCCACATCCCATATTTTCCCAGTGAATGTCGCGGAGCGGTGGGAGCTCGTCGGGTGGAGAGAACATTGTCGATTGGAATTCCAACCCTCATTGTCTCTTATTTAGCGGTCTCACCATCCCAACCCTTACTTTCGTCGACAACATTCCTTCTATGTTCGTTAACTCTACCTCTTTCTGAATGCCATCGCTATCATGTATAAAGCTGTTGACATCATCGATTTCCCTTAGATTTGGTTGATCGTGTGCCACTATGCTCCTAGGAGTTCGAACCTGGCTAACGACCACTTTGTTGTCGTGGTTTTCAAAATTGATGATTTGGGAGTTTCCTCTTGTTCGCATAAGGGGTGGGAGGTCTTAGATCCTTGGGTATACAAATAATAATTTAAAGGTGATTTTTGGAATCATGACCTAGGCGATAGTGAGGGTTGGGCAAGACCAACCGAGCTTTTTTGGCGCTTGAAATAACATCAATGGAAGAGACTAGTTGTGAGTGCAAATATTTTCAATTAATGGAATTAAAGGAAAAGCATGCAAATGTCACATACACAACACACAAATATATATGGTTTGACAAATTGCCTAGGTCCATGGAGAGGTCAATTGATTTTTATTAGTTTCTCTCAAAGTACGAAAATTATATCCCCTTGGCCTAGGATGCGGGAGCATAGGGACATGGGCATCCTTTTTATATTATATTATTTTGTTCTTTTTCTATCCTTTTGTATCTTTAGTATAAATAGCCCACAGGGGCTTTCATTTGTAACACTTTTTCCATTTTGAGATTAAGTGACTAGAGAGATATAAGAAACCCTCCTACGTTTTCCATATTGTTGTTGTTGTTGTGTAGATAACTTCTTTCTTTTACGCTTTCGCATCCTAGATCACATCAAATTGGTATCAGAGCGTAGTTTGTTCTTGAATTAGCCATGTTTATTGAAGATTGGGATTCCTATGGGAACCATCCGGATGAATTAAAAAAAACTAACCCTAATCCCCCAACCACCACACCGTTGGTGGGTAGGGGTGGAATTCTCTCCAGACCTGTTTCGGTGTCGACCAGCCCCGACCATGAAAAAATCCACTCTGGCGAAACCCCAAATCCACTCCCCTTTGGTCGGACCACCCTAGCAGTGGCTGACAAAGGTCCATCCGCTATCGTTCTGCCCCATCATGCTCCGATCTGTCCTTCTACTGATCATCCGATGTCGATCAATACTTCCGAACATCCTTCGGCACTGAAGAGCCCCGGTCGGCCTCCAATCTCCATCAATAGTGTGACCCCAGCACAAGAAAATAATCCTCCTTTGAGGGAATCCAACAAATCAGCCCCGATCTTCACGAACTAGGGTCGGACCACCCCACTGGTGTCCGGAGAAAGCTCTATGACCGCTGAATAATAATTTTCAAGCATCCGATCTCTGATTTATTCCCCCAGCTGTTCGAAATCCTATGTGGGGCCCTCTGGCGTAATCTCAGCCCCTACCGACAATATTAGGTAGCCCGAAATTCGTGAGAAACCCCAAAAATTCTAGAACTAAACCCAAACCACTCCTAGTGCAAACTCTAATCAGCTTCAACCAAAAAAAAACTAATACCAAACCCTATTTACCCCATTCCCAAGAAACCCTAATATCCACTCCTTCCAAAAACCCGAATTCCTTATATAAGGGATGCACGGTGCACCTCCTTGGGCATTCTCCCCATCCCTCTAATGTTCCATTATCTACCGCTCAGTCCATTTGACGACAATGAGATTCCTTTTGTCGAACCCAAGAAAAACTTGCCAATGTCTCTACTAGCTACTCACATACCGTGATGATAACAACACTCGTAGATCCTCAAACACCTCCACCTAACGATGATACTTGGATCCGATTGAGTATTTTTTTTACTCGTTGCACCATAAAGGGGAGACTATGCACGGTGATTATCGATGGAGGAGCTAGTGATAATTTGGTAGCGTAGGTGATGGTCAACAAATTAAAGCTTCCCACAGAATCATTTCCTAACCCATGTCATGTTGGATGGTTGGGAAGCACAGTTCAAAGTCTCGACCGAGTCAACTAGGTATCGGCCAAGTTGACTTGGTATCGTAGGGTGCCATTACTATTCCGAGTAACGAGTTAATTTTTGGATGAAATCGTTGGATATCGGTTATATCTCGGTGCTATCTCGGGTGTTCCTTAAAATATCGGTGATATCTCGTCCGAGTCAAACGATATCACGCCGAGTTGGAGAGAGGGTTGAAGGGAGAGAGGGGCATACCTCACAAGCTTATTGATCCGATTCCAAAAGCAGCGGGTGGGGTTTGCAAAGATTAGCAGCTTGGGTTTTAATATCTCTCATATTTTGAACTCTCTCTCCAACAACATCGGCTAGGGTTTGCAAAGGAGTCGTGAGTTAATTTTGGGGTTGTGAGGGTGTTTTGAGGTTACAGCTGTGAGGATTTTGTTAAGTGGTGGGTTATTTAGATAGTTGGTTGTGAAGGCCATTTGGTAGGTTAGGGCTGTGGTGTTATTTGGTAGCTTATGGCTTTTGTTAGGTTTTGTTGTTATTTCCTTTAAAAGGAAGTGTACAAATTAAAAAAAAGACCATTGTATCCTGTTTTTATATCCTGTTTTTAAAATACTTGAAAAACATGTCTATAATATGTACCCTGTTTTAAAATAATTTGTACCATGTCTTTAAAAGTAACATAGTTGAAAAACATGTCTATAATATGTACCCTGTTTTAAAATAATTTGTATCCTATTTTATTAAAAGTAACATTTGTATCATGTTTTCAAAAAAAAAACATACTTGAAAAACATGTCTATAATATAAAAAAATTATCGTACTAAATTAGCATTTCCTCTTTTTGAAAAAATAACACTCGTATTTTTTTTGTAAATAACATTTTTATCATTTTTATAAAAAAACAAGTAACTCAAAAAAGACATAAATGTTAATTTTTTTAGTAGGTTATTTTTTACAAAAATGATGAATATCCTTTTTGTAAAAAAAAATAGATTTGTATCTCTTTTGTAAAAAATTAACATTTCCATCCTTTTTATATAAAACCACCAACTCAAAAAGATATAAATGTTATTTTTTTATTCGATACATCCTTTCTGTAAAAAAATAACATTTTTTATAAAAAAATAACCAACTCAAAAATCCCGGATACAAATGTTATTTTTTAGTAGGTTATTTTTTTACAAAAATGATGAAAATAAATTTCATCCTTTTTGTAAAAAAAAAATAACCTACTAAAAAAATAACATTTTGTATCATTTTTGTAAAAAAACAATCTACTAAAAAAAATAACATATTGAATCTTTTTTGAGTTGGTTCATATTTCTTCCATTACCCTACTGAAGGAAATTACCCTTTCCACATCCTTATGATCGATATCGCAACTAAATAAGGAGATGAATATGACGAAAAATTATAATCATTTCTATTTATCTTCTATGTAATTTTTTAATCAAGTTATATGTGTCATTATATTGTTTTTCTATATTAAAATTGTTTTAGTATGGAATATTGAATCTGACAAGTACGCTGCGCTTCAGTACAACCAATTGTATAATGCAATGCATATTAAAGGATGGTTTTGAACGTGTTTGATTGGTCCACATTATTAATCTTATTTTTGAAATTTTTTTATATTTTTTTTGGATTTTTTTTAGCTCTCTAAATATCGTATCTTTTCTTATCGCTCGATACCACGACCGATACCGCGACCGAGTTGAAAATCGAGTGTCCGATACCGGAACCGATACCGAGACTTTGAACCATGTTGGGAAGTGGAGCCACACTTGCTCCTAGCTGACAATGTCGGGTGGATTTTCCATTGGAGATTATCATGACGAGGTTCTATGTACCGTGGTGGATATGCGAGTGTGTCACCTTGTTTTGGGAAGGCCGTGATAGTTTGATCGTTGCAGCATACACGATGGCCGAGCCAATACATATTCATTTAAGTACGAGGGGAGAGACTTTCTTCTCCGCCATATGCTACTACTCCCGATGTCTCGACCTTCCACCCTTATAGTTTCACATGAGGAGTTAGCCACAAAGATTGTGGAGACAGGGTTGTGTTATGCTCTCATTAGCCCTATCACCACCCGGAGGCAACTGTCCCGCCATGTGTCCAGAGTTTGTTGGATTCTTTTATCGACGTGTGCACACCCCCAAATGATTTTCCTCCTCTCACGGATATACAACATGCCACTGATTTAATCCCTGAGGGAAGCTCCCCAACCTTCCCTACTACCGCATGTCATCCACGGAGCTCGCAGAGCTGCAGAGAGAGGTCAGAGATCTCTGTGACAAGCGCTATATTCGGGAAATTGTGTCTCCTTATGCGGTACCCGCCCTATTAGCGCCAAAGAAGGATAGAAGTTGGTGTGTGTGTGTTAATAGCTGATCTATTAACAAGATCACCATGAAGCACACATTTTCTATTCCTAGGTTGGAGGATATATTAGGTCAACTCCATGGTGCGAGGGGTTTCTCTAAACTTAGACTTGAGAAGTGGCTACCACCGAATTCGTATGAAACTAGGGGATTAGTGGAAGACTGTCTTCAAGACAAAAGATGGCCTATACGAGTGGACGGTGATGCCTTTTGTCCTTCCCAATGCCCCATTTACCTTTACGAGAGTGATGACACAGATACTGCATCCTTTTATGGGCAATTTTTTATGGTTTATTTTGATGATTTCCTAATTTATAGCCGATCGGAGGAGCACTTGGACTATGTCGCTCAGGTAGTAGAGGTCTTACGAGCCAAGCGATTCTTCCTTATGTTGAAGAAGTGCGCTTTTATGGTACCATCTGTGACCTTTTGGGGGTATGTGGCCTCTGGTGATAGCATCAGAGTGGATGACGTCGAAGTTCAGGCGGTAATGGATTGGCCCCCACCCTCTTCGATCTCCCAGGTGCGCAACTTTCATGGATTAGCCAATTTTTATAGGCGCTTCATAGCAGGATTCATCACTGTCATGACCCCTATTACAGATTTCATGAATGCTTCCTCCAGTGATGAGTTTCGATGGGCCCCGGAGGAGGATGCTGCCTTTACGCGCATCAAGGAGTTGATGACACCGACTCCTATCTTGGCCTTACCCAATTTGGATCAGTTGTTTTAGTTCTCTTGCGATGCTTGTAAGACATGGTTGGGTGTTGTTTTCAGCTAGAATGGGAAGCCGATTACTTGCTTCAGCCAGAAATTGACGGGTGTCGCTCGCCATTATTCAACCTATGACCTTGAGTTCTATGCGGTGGTTAAAATTTGGAAGTTTTGGTCGCTATATCTCCTCCATAATTAGTTTGTCATAAAATTCGATCACGAAGCCCTCCGTTTCTTACATAGTCAGTGGCGTGTAAGTGACAGGCCCGCCAAGTGGACCACCTACCTCCAGCACTACACTTGCCCCTTGCAATACAAATCGGGATCAAATGGTAGATGCCTTTAGCACGAGAGCACATGCGTTGGGGACTATTAGGAGTCAAGTGTTTGGCTTTGACGAGGTCCGTGATCTTTACTTGACTAATGTAGAGCTTGGACCTTTTTTTCCGCTTGCCAGCAGGGCAATTGAGCATCGGACGAGTATCTGTTACAGGAGGAGTTCCTACACCGAGGAACAGATTTATGCATTCCATCTTCGATACGGGATGTTAAGGGACCGATTTTAATGGCCGACGATGAGGAGAGATGTCAAAGCTTTCATTAGACGTTGCTACACTTGTCATACGGCTGAGGGAAAACACACTAATGTCGGCTTACATACTCCACTTCCAGTTCCCGAGTGCCCGTGACATGATGTCTCGATGGATTTCATTGTTGGCCTCCCTCGGACTTCTAGTGGCCACGAATCCATCCACTTATGGTAGATCAGTTCTCTAAGATGTCTCACTTCATTCCAAGTACTCGGACGACAGGTGCTTCTTATGTCGCCTGTTTGTATTTTCGTGAGATTGTTTGCTTACATGGAGTGTCTCATAACATTATTTTTGATCGGGATGTACTATTTACGGGATATTTTTGGCGGACACTATGGCGTTTGTTACGAATCGAGCTTCAGGTTTTAACTGCCTTTCTCCCTCGACCAGATGGACAGATGGAGGTGGTCAATTGGAGTGTTGGTGACCTTTTATGGTGTTTGACATCGGAGTATCCCCGTAGGTGGGATATAGTGATTGCACAAACAGATTTTGCATTCAATAATGCTGTCAACCGTTCTATAGGTCTATCTCCTTTTTAGATTGTGTTGGGACGATCTCTCACCATGCCCATTGATCTAGTCGAGCTTCCCCCAACGACTCCTACTTTCCCTTCAGTTAAGGAGTTTGCTGCTCGCTTAACTTCCATCCAGGTTGATATTCACATCCGTTGTTGATGAGCACCGCTGATTTGTCTCCTTTCGACCGGGTGACCTCGTCATGGTATACCTCCAGAAGGCGCTCCGACAGGATACCAAACTTCTTATGTTACATTTTGGCCCTTTTCCGATCGTTTGAGCTTGTGGAACGAATGCCTATGAGGTCAATCTCCATGATGAGTTCTGCATGCAACGCACGTTTAACGTGGCGGAGCTTTCTTCATTTCGAGGCACTCATGCTCCACCAATACCCATTCCTTCGGCCACAGGCCACCCGGTTCGTTCTCATGTAGATTGCATTGAGGGGATTCTCGCCTCAGAGCTTGTGTCTTCCTCTTCGGGTGATTATACACGTTTCTTAGTTCGTTGAATTGGCCGTCCCGAGGTGGAAGATTCATGGATCACCAAGGCCACCCTCCAGCACATCGACCCCGATTTCTATCGGAGTATATGGAGTCTTCTCGGGGGGGGGGGGGGGGAGTGATGCAAGAGCATAGGGATATGGGTGTCCTTTTTAATATTCTTTTATTTAATTCTTTTTTTAATCCTTTTGTATCTTTACTATAAATAGCCCAGGGGGCTTTCATTTGTAACACTTTTGCCATTTTGAGATTAAGAGACTAGAGAGAGAAATAAGAAACCCTTATACATTTTCCATGTTGTATCGATACTTATTTCTTTTACGCTTTTGCACCCTAGATCACATTAATATAGTGTTTCAATTATTCTAGGAACTCCCTTAGGTTGCTATTGGCTCATGTGGTGATCCCTTAAATATCTCGTCCGAGATTTTCGGTAACTAATGTGAGCTTAATTAAAATACTATTTTCTTTGTCATTATACATGTGATAAATGTTCGTATTTTTCTTTTTGTTTACATACTGGACCGGGCGTGCGTCAAGCGATGGTGGGCTTGGTCGGCAGGCCTGAGTTGGGTCCAATTATGGTTTGGTCCCTACGCTAACAAACCATTTAAGGAGCACCAACGATGTACTTCAACGCCATCATGTGCTTTGGTATCGTCCTTCTTAAACGATGATGGATGAGATGAAACGCAAAAAGGCGGTGGCAGAGAGGCTACAACGAATTCGTGAGCCCCTTGATAAGTGTAGTGCCTTCGTTGAGGATTGTGGTTGAGTCTAGACGTTGTAGTAATTCTTCGCCGAAGACTTGATTAATCTTTGGGATTTCGACCACAAACCAGATTTCCTTTAGAACGTTTATTGGCCAAGAAACTCTCCCGGTTGATTGTTTGTTTCGAATGAAGCCATAAGTTAGACATTCGAGCTCCGTACATTATATATAGAATACACACCAAATTGATGTAAATGCAACGGAATATCTACACACACTGAAGAAGGAAATAATAAAAGATAACTCTCACTCCTCATATATTCTTAATAATTGTGTAACTAAAATGAGGTAATACAAGATGTATTTGTAAACCCACTAATTAGTTAATTATTTCATGGACTTAGTGACAAAAACCATGATTTCACTAGGCCTAACTAACCTACTTTAGGGCATTCCAAAGGAAAGTCCACGTATTCTGTAAATAATAAAATAAAATTAAAATATAATATTTGTTGCTCTTTGTAATCGACTTGGACTCCCAAACACGTGTTATGCACTTTAGGATTAAAGTGTGGCGAACCCAAAGGAATGAACTACCCTTAATATAGACGGATTATCCCCCCACTGGTGAAAGAGAAAGAATAGGCCAACCTAGAGGGATAGGCAAAAACTTCGCAACTCTCTTTTCCCCCTCCCCCCCCCCCCCCCTCCCAATTATTCAAATAACTCCCTTGGGTTGCTATTGGCTTGAGTGGTGATCTCTTGAATATCTGGTCCGAGATTTTGGGTAACCGATGTGAGCTTAATTAAAATACTAACTTCTTTGTCATTATTCGTATTTATCTTTTTGTTTAAATGTTGGGTCGGGGTGCGTCAAGCACTGTTAGGCTTGGTCGGCAGGCCTAAGTTGGGTTCAATTATGGTTTGGTCACCACACTAACACAATTTAAGGAGCACCAACGATGTACTTTACCGCCATCGTGTGCTTTGGTATCGTCCTTAAATGATTGTGGATGCGATGAAACGCAAAAAGGCGGTGGCGGGGAGGCTACAACGAATTCTTGTTCCCCTTAGATAAGTGTAGTGGCTTCATTGAGGATTGTGGTTCAGTCTAGCCGTTATAGTAATTCTTCGTCGAAGATTTGATTAGTATTTGGGAATTCGACCACAGACTAGACTGCCTTTGGAACATTCATTGGCCAAGAAACTCTCCCGGTCGATCGGTTGGTCCGAATTGAAGCCACAAGTTACATTTGAGCTCCGTACATTGTAAGTAGAATACACACCAAATTGATGTAAATTCAACGGAATATCTACACACACTGAAGAAGGAAATTATAAAAGGTAACTCTCACTCCTCATATATTCATAATAATTGTGTAATTAAATTGAGGTAATACAAGATGTATTTGTAAGCCCACTAATTAGCTATGATGTCATGGACTTAGTGACAAAGACCATGATTTCACTAGACCTAACTAACCTACTTTAGGACATTCCAAAGGAAATTCCATGTAATCTATAAATAATAAAATGAAATTAAAGTATAATACTTATTGCTCTTTGTAATCGACTTGGATTCCCAAACACGTGTTATGCACTTTAGGAACAAAGTGTGGCGAACCCAAAGGAATGAACTACCTTTAATACAGACGGATTATCCCCCACTAGTGAAAAAGAAAAAATAGGCCAACCTAGAGGGATAGGATGCAACTGTCTTCTCCACCCGCCCACCCACACACAAAAGAAAAAAAGAGGTTCATCATGCAGGAAGATGCAAGTAGGGGAATCAGAAGCAAGCAACCAGAAATGGAGGAATACTAGATTCGCCCTTGGACGAGACACATGGTCTGAAGAATACATAACTTTCTCTCTCTCTCTCTCTCTCTCTCTCTCTCTCTCTACTACCAAATCATGTCACAAACACTAACGTAACTCTAGCTCATCACCACTTGTCTTCCATAGTGCAACAACCTTTACCACGACGCTGCAGTGAGTCACGCCCCTTGCCATCTTCACCGCTGAAAAGGCAACTAACCCCCATATCCCCAGCCACCAAAAAAAAATTTCTCAACTTCTTATGGCCCACGAGATTTGTTCAACTTAAACCTTCTCATAACTAAATTATTTACCCAATCCATAAAGCGTGATTACCAAAGTTTTATAACCTAACGGTGTATAGAACCGTTCATAGACGGGTTTCCAACCGGCTTACGAAGTTCGAAGTAAACACAAAAAAAAAACATTGCGAGGCATGTAGGTTATGAAAGAATTGAACTGTTCGTGAACAACTCAAGCTTTCCTCGTTTATTAAGCAAACGAACCATACTCAATCACGATTTTGAGGTCGTTAAAAGAATTGCGATAGTTGGGCTTGGCTCGAGCCCGGGTTCTAAGTGATAACAAGCTCAATTAGACCCCTTAAAGCTCGGCTCCTTAAAGCATGAGCTATGCTCATTCGTTTAGGTAATAAACTGAGCTCAAATATGATCTCAAGCTCGTTCAACAATCGAGCTGAAGTAAGCTCGGCTCGTCTCGTTGGCAACCCAAGAGGTATACATCCGAAGACCTCTCCTCTCTTTGATTTTGACTTCCGTTCTTATTTTAATATCGGATCTAACATTTACCCGAGTTATTTAGTGATTTCAATTTCATTTTACTTCAGCTGGTCATTTCAATTTTCATTTGTGGTTCAAAATTTGACTTCGTTTCAGATTGGATTTCAGTTTGGTAGTTTGTTTTTGTTTGTATTTAAGTTAAAGGTTTATATGGTTTTGTTTGTGATTTCAATTTATTTTACTTCAGTTTACGATTTCGATTTCCTTTTGTGGTTTATATTCAAATTCGTTTCATATTTAATTTCTGTGTAATTTTGCCTTCATTTTAGAGTATGTAATCTGGTTCAGATTTAAGGTTTTTTCGATTTTATTTTGGTGGTAGTGGCAGCGGCGGTTTACATGGTGGAAGGGTGTTTGTGGTGGCGCTGAAATGTAAATTATATTAAGTCAACTGATTTTAGGACTAAGTTATATGATTTTAAATAGTGAGTAAATTAAGTGTGATTTAGTCTTTAAAATGTATTTTACTCACACGTGAAAGTCACATGCACAATTCTGTTGAGCATTGGATGATCCAAAGTTAAACCCCCTCAAGTATTGATCTCAATCAATACTTGAAGGGGTTCAACATTGGGTGAAAAAGATGGATGGCATGACCGGAGTAAACCCATACCTATTCTATTTATTATCCAATAACATTTAGGGGTTGATTTGATTTCCATGAGACCCTGCATAAACACCTGTGTGATCTCTCGGTGCTTAAAAATCGAGTTTTTGACTTCCATTTTATGGGTTTTCAAATGTAGGATTTTGGTTTCGGGGTTGATTTGGTTGATACACTTGAATCCTAGTTTTGTTCTTTGATTTGGTGGTGGGAACATTTTCCTGGTGGTGGTACTTTGAATATATACTGTTTTAATTTATCCTTTTATTTTCACATATCATTTACTGTAGTAGTGTTGTTAGAGGCAGTGGTTGCTTTGAGGTGGAGGTGTGGTGTTAGGGTGTAATACTACTTTTGAAATTTATTAAATTCTCAAAATGAAATTGGTCAAACGGATAACCTTAGCGGAGTTTACGCAAAAACGAAAAGGGTCGAACTTATAACCCGAAATGGTACAAGGGGTTAAGTGTGATTTACCTAATACATTTCTACCTACTTGGATGAAATTGTAGTGTACACGCTATATTAATGTGATTTTGAATGAAATAGTGAAAAAGATTTGATTCCGGTTGAAAATTCTTTTACCATTATATTTTTCACCTATTTTTATCTTTAACCATAGTGAGCTTAAAGGTACAACAAAATACAGTATATATATGCATATTTATAAACAAGAGTCCTTGTGATTTCCCCTTGTTGCTACATTATGTATTATTTTTTGCAGAAGAGGACTATCATCTACAAGAAGATATTGGTTTGAATCAAAGTTGGAGTGAGGAGGAGGAGGAGTTTATTAATGGACCAGCACCAAAAGCAGACTCTTGTTCTTCACAAGTAATCTCCTCATCAACCGTTGATGGTGTTCCAACCCGAAGGCGCAGACGTTATTATGGGTAGATGAGCGATGGTGAAGAGGAGCCTGAGTTTGTATATCTAACGCCAGCATCCCAACCATGTATCTAGTGGTTGTGCATTGTGGACTATGGGTATTGGTTCAGGACGGTTTGCATGAGTCTCTATTAATTATTGAATGAACACAAGATTTGCATTAAACCTCTCTATTTTACTCAGGCACATCAATTATAGTCCTCGATTGAAAAGCTGTCGGTATGATTGATTATTCACTGTTTTTGTCAGTTTGGCTGAAGTAAATACTTCCAAAATAAAGAAATGATTTTTGAGTTCATGTGAACTTCAAGCAAAATTATCTGGGAAATTTATAATTAAGGTCCGTTTGATAGCATTATTTGCCATGGCAAATGGCAAATAAGTTGACAAATATGACATTTGCCTATAATTTGATGTGTTTGATAGCAAAATTTGCCTACAAGCTATTTGCCAATGTACAACACCTCTTATGCATAACATGTTGGCAAATTTTGCTTTGCTATATGGGTGAGAAATATTTGCCAACAAATTTGCTAACTTAAACGCTTTTAATATTTTAAAAAAAAATTTTAAAACTATTTTAAATAATTAAAAAAAATTGTTATGAATATTTTAAAAATTGTTTTAAATAGTTAAAAAAACTGTTTTAAATTAAAATTTGTTAAAAAACTGTTTTTTCGTAAAAACCATTTTAATGTAAAAAACTGTTTTAATGTAAAAATTGTTTTAATGTAAAAAATGTTTTAATGTAAAAAATAAAAAAAAAATTGATGTGAAAACTGTTTTAATATAAAAAATTGTTTTAATGTAAAAACTGTTTTAATGTAAAATAATTGTTTTGATGTGAAAACTGTTTTAATATAAAAAATTGTTTTAATGTAAAAACTGTTTTAATGTAAAAAATTATTTTAATGTAAAGACTGTTTTTTCGTAAAAACTGTTTTAATGTAAAAAATTATTTTAATGTAAAAAATTTAAAAATGTTTTAATGTAAAAACTGTTTTAATGCAAAAAATTATTTTAATAAAAAAACTGTTTTAATGTAAAAAAAATTAAAAACTGTTTTAACGTAAACTGTTTTAATGTAAAAACTGTTTTTAGTAAGTAGTTTTGGCGTAAAAAACTTTTTTTTTATATATAGTTTGTTACTTTTTTAATAAATAAAAACGGGAAGTAAAAAAGAAAAGAAAAAACTATTTTTTAATTAAGTAAGACTTGGGACGAAAATAAAAAAAAAAAACATATTTTTTATTATTATATATGTTAATATGGACGAAAATGTGTTATTGAAATGTTTTGCCTAAAAAACTTGTTTTACCTTATTTGGTGTTTTGCCTAGACAAAATTTGTCCCGGCAAATTTTGCCATGCCATCACTTTTGCCCAATATGTATCGAACGGACCCTTAGGTCTTTTGGTAATAATTTTTAAATATTTAAGAACAATTTACTATTAGGTCACTAGTGTGAACTTCCACAAGAAGATAATTAGTGGATCTAAGTGTTTAAAATTTGTTAAAATTTTTTTAGGGTTTGTTTGGCAATTCAATTCCAACACTTGAAATTGGAATTGAAAGGCCAATTTCAATTCTGTGGAATTCAAATTGGTCTTTCAATTCCAAGTCTTGGAATTGGGTTGTCAAACGGGGCCTTAGTGTTTAAAATTTGTTTGTGAGGGACTTAAGAGTACTTTTCCTAAATTATTTTAGTTATGAAACTGTCGAGCAAGACTTCCTTGATCTAAGGTGAAAATACAAATTAAAAAAAAAATAGAGAATTAAGATAAATGCCATGTTCTTAGGATAATTCTTTTCAAATTTATAAATCTAGTCCTTGTGGTACAATAACATTTATTTGTGTGGTCCCTTTAGAGTTAGGAGTTTATTTTTTGGGTCCACGCCAGCGGTATTATTTTTCATGATGTTTTAGTCATGTTTTTAGTACAGAAACTAAATTTATAAAAATTATGTGGATGTCCTATTTTTATACACTTTAAGAATTATGAGGATTTTTCTCCCAAATCCCCTTAAAAAAATAAGCTGTTAAATTTGTTATCGTTTTCAAATTTGATTTTTGTTTTTCATTTATTTAGATGCGTTTCCTAGTTCTTTTTAGAATTTTTTTGAAAATTATATCTAATTTTCAAAACACAAAAAGGATGCTTATAAATGTTTTCATATATGTTTAGAAAATGCGATAAAATGTAAAAGAAAAAATAATAATCAATTAGACTTGTGCAAGATCCAAAGCAAATCGATGAAATCGATCAACCCAATCCGAGTAAAAAGCTGACCTAAATTGAATTGGATTGGATTTGGTTTTCAATAAACAACCTTAATTATATAAATTTTGGTTTTGTATGTGTAAACACGGATGAAACTGTTCTAAACTGACTATATATAAAATATGTTAAAAATGATATACATGTATCATTTATATTAGGGCCAATTATTGAACTTTTAATTGTATATAATTTGATGGATCGCATTGAATATGTTGTAGTGGATTATTTCCAAAAACATTCAACTATGATTTAATGAGACATAAATTAGAAGAGTCGAATCTGATTATAAAAATTGATCATTGGATTGGATCACATTGGATTCTAACTTCACTTTGGATTGGACTGGGTTTTGATATAGAAAACCAGACTTTAATTGGATTTGATGTGGTTCTCTTCAAATAGGCTCAAACCCCTAAGTCAAACAATGAAACTTATTCTAGATGCAAAAAACTAAAATATTTTAACTAAATTCAGACGTACTATCCATTAATTTTTTTTTTTATAAAGAATACGGATTGTAAATATTTAACAAAATTGCATATATTAAACAAAACACATTCTTTTTTCTTCTAAATATATGGGATCGCTTAACAAAGCCTTTTTTTTTCCTATATATTTAGGATCGTTTACATGAATCATATCTATCAAGAGTTTTACATACATGGAATAAAAATGTAACAAAACTAATATTAAATCATATAAATTAAAAAATAATTCATTAAATGAAAAACTAAACTAATAAAAGAGATGAGAGTAATAATAGTTTAGTATAATGCTAACAGATTCAATCGCTTCTCATGAAGTAGGTCAAGCTCATGCCAGACCTTGGTTTCTTATCTGTGAGTATTGTGTTTCATGCACTTTTAGCAGTGGTAAACAATTCCCATTTCAGTAAACTACCCATTTATAACTGGATATTAAAATATGGGTCCGATATTTTAAAAGTTATGGGTTAAAATGGGCTTTATATGTTAAAAATGGTGGACCTAAAATGGGTGTTAGATGTTAACACGAGTAACACAATCTCAAACCATCTCGCTATCAACTCATACCCTCTCCCTTTCAGACGCTCTCTCCCTCTCCTCACCTCTCTCTCTCAAACACTCTCTCCCTCCTCTCTATCTCAAACGACCTCTCCCTCTGAGGTACTTCTTATGTTCTCTCTTATCACTTCTGTCTCTTCTTCTGATCTCTCTCATGTATTCTCTCTCTTCTTTTGTTATCTCTCGTCTCTTCTTACTCTCTCTAACTATCTTTTCTCTTCAAATCTATTGCCTTGTTGCATTTTATTGAGCAAACATCTCAAAAATTGCTTTGTTCTTCCTTTTTAAGATCCTGTATTTTTTTATAATTTATTTTTTTGATTAATACTAAAAATAACACTAAATATAATATCAACATTTGTTCTTTTCTTTTTCTGTATAAAAAATTCTTCATATATAAATTAATTGGATACACTTGAAATAAATTTATTGAATATATATTTTGTTCGTGTGATGTGGGATATTTTTAGAAATAAAAAATGTGTTTATTGAATATATCATTTATGTTTTGGTTATGCCGTGTTAGGACTTGGTATTTCTATAATGGAGATATGTTTAGTGAATATATGTTATGTTTAGTGAAGTTGAGTATTTTTATAAATAAAAAAATTATTTTTATAGAATATTTTTAGAGCATATATGGTTTGTTTAGTGAAGTTAGGTAATTTTATAAATCAAAGTTTATATTTTGCAATATGATTAATCCCTGATTATTCATTGATACAAAAGTTGTATTAATTAAACGTATGAGATAGATAAAATATTCCACAATTGAACCTGATAAAAATTTAATATATTTGAGCTTAATAATAAATTTAAAGACGATTGTTATCTAGTTAAGTTTATTTTTTTCATGCATATGCATCTAAGAACCTTAGACCTGTTCAAGAGATTTAATTATGGGTAATGAAATCTCTTGAATTGTCGGTAATGTATAATTTTGTAATGTATTTAGTGGATGACTTGTCTCATTTTCGGGATGTTCTTGTGGTGTCTCCTTTTGTTATCCGGGTACATACTACATAATGTGTTGTCTTGGTTGAAAAAATTGAAGTAACATGCAAAACAATTACATTTACGTGTCATGTACTTAAAGAATTATGGGGAGATGCTGTTGCAATTTTCCTAGAATGAAACAAAATGGATATCCGCTAAATGCAGTATAAAAATATGCATTCCCGAATGGGAAATAGCCCTTACCCTTTAGAAGAGATAGAGGATATAGGGTTCATAATGTAATGCTACCCATCATTATGCTTTTATAACTAACTGATTTTTATTGAACTTAACTCAACTTTCAAATCCTTGGACTTATCATTCGAGAATTATGTAATTAACCTTATTTAGTTATATGTTATCCTTCAAACAAAGATAATGTCGGAAAATAGTGTGCAAAGTTCTTCTTCCAGTAACATACTTAAAAACCCATATATGTAGTCTTGGAGGATTTTGAATTATTGACCATTGAAGAAGATGTGATCAAAAATGAAAAATGTAGGAGGTGTGTGTAACTTCACACATTAAATTAGCCCTTAGTCCCTTGAATAACCAAAATTTCTAAGAAAAACCCTAAACTTTCACTAAATTACCAAGATGCCGCTAAAAGTAAAAGGGAGAGACTATCCCCACACCCCTCCCATCTTTCCCCACACCCTTTGGGTGATAAATGACAGTTGTGCCCTTATGTTCACCATTCCCATCTTCCCCACACCCTTTAGGTGACAAATTATATTTTTGCCCTTATGTTTATATAATTTAAATGTTCAATTTTTTCACCACCAATTAAAATAAATATATTTAATAAAATAAATAATTATATTTTAAATAAAAAATCTGCTTATAAAATGTAAAATCTTATCTATTTTTTTGTTATTAAAAAAATGTTTATAAAACGTAAAATTTGTTTTCTTAAAAAACTGTTTTCTTATAAAAGTGTTTTTTTTTCTTTACAAGTTTTTATTTTATTTTTTAAAACAGTTATAAAAAATATTTTTTTAATAAACAATTAATTTATGCAATTTAAAAGAAAAACAGTTTTCTTTTATAAACATTTTTTTAACTATTTATTGAAGAAAACTGTTTTTTTTTTAAATGTATAAATTAACTGTTTATTAAAATAGTTTTTTATAATCAAAACAGTTTTTAAACTGTCTATTTTAAATATCATTTTTTAAAAAGTACAAAAAACAATTTTCAATCAGAAATAAAATTTTTAAAAAAAAACACTTTTTTAAGAAAACAAATTTTACGTTTTATAAATAATTTTTTAATAAAAAAAATAGCTAAGATTTTACGTTTAACAATTTTTCTTTTTATAAAAAAATAGTTTTTTTTATTGAAAATGTAATTATTTGTTTTTATTATATGTATTTGTTTTAATTGGAAATGAAAAAAATATAACATTTAAATTATATAAAAATATAGGCAAAAATGTTATTTGTCACCCAAAGGGTTTGAGGGAAGATGAAAAGAGTGAACAAAAGGGCACAAATATCATTTGTCACTCAAAGGGTGTGGAGGAAGATGAGAGGGGTGTGAGGATATCCCTCCCTAAGTAAAATTAGTTTACTTTACAAATTCCTTACCAATTTTATCCCAACACTCACACAAAGTTTGACCTAAGGACATATATTTTATAGAAATTTCATAAATAAATCCATTAAGTTTGTAATATAATACAAAAGCTCCTAAACTTTTATAAAATACCCTAAAAATCTTAAAACCTATATGAAAATTATCCAAGGACCTAACCTTAAACCTAAACTTATTTATCCTAAACCCCCTAGTGACATGGCATCAGATGGATAGCCATCATAGCTTGTACCATGTGGGTAACCTATAGTACCCCTTTTGACTCTAATAAATTAAGAATATAAACTTGTGTAAATCAGCCTCATCTCCACCTCCAAAACCACCAGTCAACTCCCCTCTTCGAACCTTATAAATACCATCTCTTACGTCAGTAGAAACCCATCCCAGTTGAGAGCAAATTCGAAGTAAAATTTTAAGAGTTTCTACATTTTTGTAATTTTATGAATGAATGCTTGTTTCTTGAATGTGTTTATATTTCTGCATATATGTAGAGTAGAAATATATGTTTTCATGTAAAAGTTAACGAGTATATGCACTGAAATGACTCAAAACCCAGAATACTCCATTAAAGCTTGAGCTTCAATGGTGGATTCTGCTTCCTTAACTCTGAACCAGTTTCAAAGTGAGGTAAGTTGAGCTTAGATTCTCAGGAACCTAGGCATAATGTTTAATTCAACAGAAAATGGTTTTTGATACCTCAAATCGAGGGTTGAAGTTTTCAGCCCTGAAATTTTTAAAAAACCAATTTGAAGAGTTTACTTTATCAAAATCCCTCAAATCAGGTTCATTTTTCTATATTTTTGATATAGAACACAACTTTTATGTTGTTAGAATGAAAATCATAGATTTTAGTTAAGTTTTGTTTGGTCAAAATTTCACATTTTTTACAGAAATTCAATAGCTCGATTTGGCCCAACAAAATTCTTAAAACCAAAATGGTAAGATTCCTCTTCAAAAATTAGGCAAACATTCATTCAGATATGAACTTAAAAGGAATTCTAAAACGTTTCAAAATTAAGGTCAAATTTCTGAAACCCTAAAGTCAAAATGTCGAAAGGTTGAAGGTGAATGACCTACACGCGTACGAGTGAAAGTCAACATGCGCGTGATAAATTTGATTGAGCACGTGATTGCAGGTCTCCAATAAAAAAATTCTGATTTTTTTCAATATTTTTATTTATTTTTATTCTGAAAAAATTGGTAATTACATCACCATCTTTGTATTAGAGGATAGTGTTTTCTCAAGAAAATCAATTTTGCGTTTAAAAATTAAGTTATATGTTTATACATAACTCCTTATCAACCTTTTCAAGAATTTTAAAACATCCCTAAACTTTTTTTATAATTACTTGAGCAAAAATAAAGCTACTTTGTCTTTTGTCACTAATTTGAAATGTTAGTAGAATGAGGGAAACATTTATTTTAAAAGTTTTAAATTTATACTTTATACCGTCTTAGTTAAATTTACACTGAAATTTCTTTCGAAATAACATCCTATTACATCGTATAAGCATTGTTTTGAACCTATATGACCTACTTACCTTTTTTATTGTTTCGGACTACCCAGTCTACCCAACAAATTAGTTGCACAAAACACCAAAATTTATAAAACTCAAAGTAGGTGATTTTAATTTCAATATTAGACAATTTGAGCTTATGTCTTTTAAATACTGATTGTTGTATCACTTTGTGATAATTTTGAACTCCTATTTTAAATACGAACTCCTTTGAGTAGTTCAGATTTATTTTAAACTCCTATTTCAAATATGAACTCCGTTGACTAATTAAGATTTATGTTGTATGTTGATTCTCTCGATATTCCCATTATCCCCGAAACCAATAAACCATTACATCCGAACCACTAGACCTCTTCACCCTTAATTGTGGTATAACCCGAAAACCTATTATGAATATATGCATATAATCCTATAATTTATCATCCCTATCAGCGAAACCCCAAGTAACATACCTTACGATTCAGGGATTAGACCCCGGTATACCACAGTAATTCTAATTGGCCTATGGCACTCAGATGTTGAGTGCCTAGTTTTATTTTTTTGCTACATACGTATGAGTGGCACTCTAGCTAAGTGTGTCGAGCTATATTTTACTATTCCTTAATTATTGAAATATGTTCAAGTGTATTTTATGCCTTGAGCGATATTGTAACAGTATACGCTATTGAAGCCATATAATAGATAATTTATGGGTTATCGTGTTATAACTTGAACCATTATCATATTAACTTGATACTCAGTTTATCTGGTTATCTTCACCATATTATTCATTTATATATTGGTAGACTTCAGTATACCCCTGATAGTTCTATGATATTTCATTTTGTTTCAACGGGTATAATCTCAATAATTCCTTTTGTTATTTTCTAACACCATATCATCTTCCACACCTTTTATAAAAATAAAAATTATCTACTTGGCATGTCTGCTTAATTATTTTTATTCTAGATGGAAGACGAACCCGAGGAAGACAAATTAATGCCCGCGCACTTGAACTTTTATTCTACCTACCCCTAAAAATATTCTCAATTACGTATGAGTGGGCAGTGATAGACAAGCACTGTAGTCCCCATTAAATATTGTACTTTATTTTATTTACAGACTCCAATATGTAATATGATGATAGGCATCCCTATAATAAAAGTCTTTTAATTTTCGTTGCACTAAAATATTGTTGTATTTAATTTTATTCTTATTCACCATTAAAACACAAATTCGCGGATGCGACAGTGTAACATTGTTTATGTTGCAGAAAATAAGTTCAACACAAGTAGTATGTTACAACACTATATAAGATGTAGAAAAGGGTTTTCACGTGAATTTAATCAGGATTTGTTCCATGAGAAGTTGGCTATAACACTCATAAAGAACAATATGCCCTATCGATTTGTGGAATATAAAGGAAGTCATGACTTGATTATCTATTTGCAATCCGAAGTAATTTATATTTCAAGAAACACAATCAAGTTTGACACCTTAAAATTGTGCGATATTGGGAAGGAAGTGATTAGGCATTATTTGGGATCTATTTCTAGTTGAATATGTCTAATGTGTGATATGTGGACATTTATTCCCATTGACGAGTATTTATCCCTTACAACTCATTATGTGGAAGAGAACTGGGTGTTACAAAAATGGATATTGAATTTTCGTCATGCCTCCTTCACATAGTGGCCCTATTTTATCACAATAAATTATCTATTTGTTGAAATATTGGGGCATTAATAAAAAAATCTTTACTCTTACCTTGAATAATGCCAAATATAATGATAGGTTGATAGAAGCTTTGAAATGTCATCAACGTTTAACTAACTCGCCAATATGTAATAGTGAGTTTTTTCGTATATGCCATCGTGCACACATTTTTAATCTAATAGTGAAAGTCTTGAAAGTTATCACTGAATCAATACAAAAGGTTTGAGAATCCATAAAGTGTGTTAGGAGAACTGAAGGAAGGAGAATAATTTGCTCAATGTATATATAGTCTTTCGTTGGACTTTCCAAAGAAGGCACGACAAGATGTGCAAATTTACGATAATTTTTTATATTAAATGAAACTGCAATTTTTTTTGGATAATGATATAATTGATGAATTTTCATCTCTTGTTGAAAGAGTTGCACAAGACCAAGGGTGTTTGTGAGATAACACATTAATTTGTTTAACTTTGTTAAATTGATGATGTTAAGTTAGTTAATAAAATTCAATTATAATGTCAATATGTTTTTTTCTAGGGATTAAAGTGAATTGTTCATATCATAAATGAATTGAATTGAACATGTTAAGGTAATCAATTAAACTACTTAATATGTTGTTATGTTTTATCCATTTTTGTTTCAATTTTACCTCCCAAGCTCATATTTACTCTTGATTATTGAAGTCTAAATATCTTTTTTTTTACAGGGATTGATGTGTGTTGGTTTGATTTTAAGATTCCATTCATCGTCTTAAAGGAAATTGCATTGGATTTCAGTCTTGATATTATATCTCATAGTGGAATTATAATAGTCTTATGTTTAATATTGTGGACTTACATTAGACCATTTTTATTTATTTGTTGTATTTGTTTTTATATGGTGGACTTAATTTTTTTGGTATTTTATTTTTAATGGTTTTATATAGTTGACTTATATTAGATTTTTTTATTTTTACTTTGAATTATAAAAGATTTGTTTTAATGCTTTTTACATGATGAACTAAGATTAGAAATATTTACTTTTACTTGAAATTACATTTTACTCGTATTATATTGAAATAGATTCCAGTAATTCAGTTCCCATTTTATCAAATTGGTTTTAGATTTAAAAAAAGAAGGGCTAGCCTAACCTGAATCCAATCTAAAATGATGGCCCAACCCGAATTCAACCCGTTCAGTTTTGGCTTGGCCCATATCCAACTTACCCAAATTTGTCTCGACCCACACTTTTGCCACATCTATGCCCAATAAATTATTAAAGCAATAATTTTCTCAACAATGTACTACTCTATCTCCATCTCCGAGTAGAATAATAAGAATAAAAATTAAGACTAAGAGAGAAAAGTAGAAAAAAAGTTAGGATCTCTTTGAAAATGAACTTTTCAAATACTTCTTCGAAAGTAGTGTAAAACTATATATAAATATATATTGCATACAATTTACATCATATATAAACATTTACACTCTACTGATAATGAGTGTAAAATACACCAACTATACACTATTATTGTCGTGGATCCATTTTTGTCTCCTACACTTTTTCTCAATCTTTAAAACATCACAAATCTCTAATTTACATGTACATATTAATAACATATTTTTGAAAATTAGTGTTTCGAGATATGTGAAACAACAATACATATACAATATTAATCTTATAAAGGTACTTAATGAAATCTTATGAACGGTGTTATCATCTAAAATTTGTTTCTTAAATAATAATCTTAGCTGGGAGATTCTAATGATAAATAATAACAGATAAATAAATATACTAAAACGTTTGCTAGATTGACAGAGAGAGAGAGAGAGTGTGTGTGAAATGAGAGACAAATAAGGAAGATGGAGATTTACGTGGTTCGGCCTAACATGATGCTTACATCTACAAGTTCAGTGCTAATACTCTCTTTATCACTAGGAAATTGCCATGAAATTTGATAATGCCAGCTCTCATGAGGTTTCTCTCTAAGGTTTACTCATAGCCTTTGGCGAAATGATTTCGAGGGATCCCTTATCTTGTGGGATTCAATACTATTTATAGGTAGTTATTAGAGAGAGAATATTAAGGGACATATGGAATGAGTTTATAGGTTAGGCAATTACACCTTTTACATTTAGTGGGACATATAATGATGAGTTCTTTCAACACGATATAGGTGGGATATGGTGTACTTTTCCAAGTGTATAAGTAGGGTAGACTTGATTGCTGATATTCCTCCACATATGTAAGTTGGTGCGAGGTTGGCAGTGACAGGGTTAATTAACATTGTTTCCCAATTCCATATTAATCGTGATGTGATGTTCAACAGATTGATAAGGTAAAGCACAATTTTAACAGAGCCAACCTCAATCTCTTTGGATGACCAGAATGTGAAAATGAGGCCGACCTCTTTATTTTCTTTTAATAGGGACACATGTCATCCCTCGAGAGGTCCACATAGTGATCTATATTTATGGTATAACTAAAGCCCCTAACACATCATTCATGACTGGAACTTATAATAGCTTCTCTAAATTAGTGACCTTTCAGAGTGGTTGGCAGGTCAAACGAATGGATGGAGTGTTAATAAGTGGTTAGCTTAAATGGTTCTGGTCCTCTTGTAATCTCCTCAGCTTGTGGCGACTAAATTAAATTCTGCAATTTTTGAACGAATTGGACATGTGTCAGATGATTGGAAGTGGCATCGGGGGTAATCATCATGCACACTTAGGATGATGCGCATGCAGGTGCAATGTACCAGTAACATCTATTGCTTTTCAGATATGACGTAGTTATGAAACGTGACATTTTTTTGCCCAACCCGAAGTATTTAAAGGGATAAGCTTCCATCATTTGAACTCTAAATTACTTTGAACTTTCTGAGTTCTATTTTAGAGAAAGAAAAGAGCAATTTCATCTTCCGAGTACCATAATCTTAATCTTCCATATTCATTTTGCTAGTGAAGTTATTACTTTCTCCCATCTTCTTTTAACTATTTTTTTCTATTCGAAGATACGTGATCATTAGTCTTCTTAAGCTTTTAGGTCTTTCGCCCCTCTTCTTTGGGTATTTCGTAGTTAGCGATTGTTCAATCATTTCTTGGATTATTCGGTGCTTGGTGTTTCATAATTAGAGGATTAACCATTTAGGTGTCCATTGGGCTGGATGGCCAGGGATTCACCTTTTTTAGGGTTTCGTTTAGTATAGATACCCATGTTCTACATTTGGGCAAACTCCAAGCTTTATTTATGTACAAAAAACCTTGTATGCAATCATGATGAGCTATCATCTCCATGTTCAACATTTATTTGAAATTTAAGTTTAATTAGAACCAATTTATCCCGGTATTACTACCAGGAGGTTTCCACTACCTTTGAAAATTATCCATGTAGAGGACGAGCTAGGGTACCCAATTACACCCCTAAGACAGTGTCTTCTAGTGGATTTGCCCCATTACCAGCATAAACATTGTTTGCGAGTCCGAACTTTGAAGGTCCAGGAGTAGATAGCTCATTTTCACAGCGAGTAGGTGTTGAGAATTTTGGGAATACTGTATAGATGTTTGCTATAAATTTGGACTCTTCTTTTGACGAACTTATGTCAGATAGAGCTGAGGATGTGAGGCCTAATAGCATGGGGTCAGTCCCTTCTATTTCCCCGTATAGAAAAAACAGTTGAGGAGGGGACATTTGGTGAGGGTAACGATTCAAGAAATTCCTCAGATTCCTACAACCCCTACACTACAGACGTGAGGTTGGTATGCTTGTGATAACCTTGAGGATGAACTGGATAACCCACCATCCCCATTAACATGCAAACTAGGTTGCCTGCCAATGAGGAGAGTGTATATGATAACTCCAATGCAGATGAGATATGCCTTATTTTTTGGGCCCTTCAAGTGGGACTTTGCCTACCTCTGCACCCTATCATTAGATCAATTCTTAATAGGTATGGCGTTACACATACTCAGTTACCCCCAATGTCTATAGGACTATTCTGTGGGCCATGATGTTTTGGAAGGCCCAGACCAAATTCGATCTAACTGGGGACATTTTAGATACGTCCATGGCCCAAAGGACAATTCCACAACCCCCGAATATTAATATTTTCCCCTTTGGAGGTCACATTTAAGAATGGGTAAGGTCGTTCAGACAAGCAACCACAGTTGAAAAGGCTAATTTGTGTTCACAGGGGGTGAATGGGAATTCAGGGGACATGAGAAGGATATGTCATGTAGGGATCCATGCGAGTGGAATGGATCAAATAGAATAGTTAAATTTTTTACACTTAGCACACCTTGCTTTTCCTTTAATTGTTATATTCTGATATTTTTTTATTCATTTTAGCGAAGAAGGCACCAAGACTTCCTACTACCATTCAGAATCTGGTGGAGGCCTATTGCGTGAAAAATCCACCAAAATTTAAAGATTTATTTTCTATTGAGAATTTCATAGTTGCGGGATACAATACTCCTGTCGGTGGGATTCCTCCAGTTGAAGTTGCTATTTCTTCGGAGGAAGAAGTACTTTTTGAGACAGACTCAGGTACAGAGGAAGATGTGAAGGTTGAGGCCGAACCTAATACAGGTATCCATGTCTTCCTTTTTATGATTGTTCTTATCATATTTTCATCGAATTACTAACTTATTTGTTCGCCCAATTCCCTCTCCTTCTACTTTAGAGCTACCTTCATAATCCACACTTCGAATGGCACTAAGAAATATTGATCGTAAGGCAATGGAAATTTCTCTCAAGAAGAGGCTAAAAGTAGAGAGAAAGAGGGTTGAGGCCCAAAAAGAGTTGACATTGATGAGAAAAGATAAGCCAAGAAAGAGTTTTTTTAGGGGATAAGTGACCATTTGAGGCCCCTTCCAATCAAAATGCTCCTAAGGTAGCACGCATGGTTGAGTCGAGGACTTTGTATCCACTCGTACATGGCTAAGGATCTTCTCCCCCGTTATGGTGAGGTTGAGGAGCTTAAGTTTGACCCCGCGAACATAATTTCTTCTAATGAGCTGAGGACCGACCCAGAGTTTATCTTCCATCATGCCAACATCACCACTAATCTTCTTAGGTATCATGGCCATAGAAAGGACTTTGAGTTCTTAAGGGGTTATGACCCTGACTCCTTGTAGAGGTTGATTGAGCATAGGCTGTTTGTGGTGAAATCTATTAACATTATTCTGTATCCTTAGTGTATATTCGTATTAGTTGTTAATTTTTCTTCTTTTGTTAGTGAAGATTATTGCGGTATCCATTGTTTTGAGAGAGAAGGCTGTAACTAATAATTATGCCTATAAGGAGCTTGCCGGGGAAAACTAGAAATTAAAGAATAAGCTAAAAAAATCTGCAGACGACCTCAAAAAGGTTTGTGATGAGCTTCAGGAGAAGGACGATCATTTGATTGAGAAGGCTGTCTCCCTTAACAAGGATTAGGAAGAAAATCACATGCTTAAAGATAAGGCTTCCATTAAGGATGACAAACTTAAGAGCATGTAGGAGGCTCTAAAGAAAGCAAATAATGATTTGAATGCATCCAACCAAGCACTATAGATAGCAAACCAAATGAAAATTTTATTGACTGAGCAGTTCAATCAGGCTAAGGAAGATTTTGCCACTACTGAAGAGACGAGCGTGGCTAAGTATAAGTCTTTTATTGACTACAATTTTAATTGCTTAGGATTTTTCGTTATGGGTATGAGGAACTTAATAAGAGGGTGATAACTCACTACCTTGATATAAAAAAAGTTGTGGGTAAGTAGGAATTTGATGATGATGAATCCATAACCTTAACCGCCGAGAAGGTAATGGATATTGATGAACTCGTCACTCAAGAAGTTGAAGCTGTCGCCCATTATATTATCCCTAAAGAAAATCCTCTTGTTGGTGACGTTTCTTTGGTATTGTTCTAGTTGCTCAGGATGCTTAGATGTTTTAGGTTACAAATGACTATGCTCCTGTGGCATAGTCCATCTTCTAATTTTTTTGAAGCTTTTTTATGTCTAACCTTCTGAATTTTCTTTGAAAATTATTTAACTTTGTGATGAATTTCTATCATCATCAGAAAAAAAACCTTAGTATAGTACATCCTATTTCAAGTTTTATGTGCAAGTGAGTCTTGTGGATACTTAGCAGCATATTATTTTTATTGGTCATTTCATTTTGCTAACTTCTTTAGTGTTTAAAATAGTCTTGATAATAGTTTAGTCTTGTGATCATATGGACGATTTCTTATCCAACTTGATCTGCCTTATTAGCAACCTTTTTTTGGACGAACTTGTCTTGAGCTAGATTCTACCAGTGTTCGTTGCAGCTTACTAGTCTTATGAACAAATTCTATATGTCAACACTGATTACCTTATTTGACCATAGTTTATTGGGAGCTATCCTTGCATATGATCATGGTCGGATCTTATCTTTTATAAAGCATGTATTTCATTTACTTGGCAAGGATGATTCTTGTTCATGATCTGTCTTAAGATGCGATCGATTGTACATGAAGCTTGCTTCTTGTTCGTAACTTGTTTGACCAATGAAGTTATAAATGATGTTTATGTTATGTTAATCCCTCTTGTTTTCAATTTATCTTCTGACGAGACTGTACAAGAGGTTTAATTTTGGTGATTAATATTTCTAGGGATATTTACATATCATATGCCCGCAAAAAAAGAAATAAAAGGAATGAAGGTAGAATCTCAATGGAATTTTAATTTATAGCAAATAGAAATTACATACTACATAAAAACTAGTCATTACATCACTGATAGTACTTTCTTAAGTGCTCGGCGTTCCATAGGTTTTTGAATTGACCTACTCCCAAGGTTTCAATTCGGTAAGTTTGACAACACTGTAAATACGATAAGGCCATGCCAATTGGGTTCCAGTTTATATCCTTCTTGAATTATTTTTTCCAGTGCATAGTCTCCCTCCTTCAGACTGCTCGACTTTACTCTTAGATTGTGGAATTGAGCAGTTCTTCACTGGTAAGCTGCTACTCTTAATGTGGCATTTTCCCTCACCTCTTCCATAAGATTAAAATCCACCCTCCTCATTAGGTCATTTCGCAGTGAGTTAGAATTGAGGACTCAAGGGATAGGAAGGACGATTTCAGTTGGAACCACTTCTTTTATAACAAAGGATAGCACATAATGAGATTCACCTATTACAGTCCTAAGGGTCATCGTATATGCCCAGAGTAAACTTTGTAGCTCGTTAATCCGGATCACCTTCATGTCGTGTAATTTTTTCTTCATTCCATCCAGAAAAGTTTTATAGCTACTTTAGTATGATCGTTGCACTGTGGATGTCCTGGTGCAAAATATAGCTTCTATATCATAGAGCGGGTGTAGTAATCCTCAAATTTTATATTATCAAATTGAGTACCATGGTTCATGATGAAAGATTAAGGTATCCCATATTAGTAGATGATGTTCTTCCAAATGAATTGGAAGACCCTCTCATATGGCATTTCTACCAGCGGTTTGATTTCCACCCACTTAGTGAAATAGTCCATGGAAACCACCAAGTACTTGAACCTTCCTTTTGTCTTTGGCAGCAGGCTGACCAGATATATCCCCCAAGTCACTAAAGGCTAATGTGAGGAGATCGGAGTGAGTGAGGCTCTTGGAGTGCTATGGATTTTTGCATACTTATGGCATTTGTCACACTTCCTGGCATAATATGCATAATTCGCCTTCATAGTGGGCCAATATTATCCTTGTGTAGTTACCTGCTTAATTAGTGACCTTCCTGCTGAATGTTCCCCCAACACCCTTCATGTACTTATTTGATTAGATTATTATCTTTGGTCAGATGAACACATAGCAACAATAAGACTATATACCCTCTTCTGAATAAAATCACCCCTTCTAAAATATAGTTGGTTGCCTAGTAGTAAGGCTTTCTTACCTCTTTAGGGTCAGATGGCATAGGCCCAGTTTTAATGTAAGCCCGTATCGGGTCCATCCACGACGGTTCGGGATATATCTCCATGATATTGAATTTCCACATAAACAGTGTCGCAATATGTGAGAATTTCCACATGGACAGTTGTTCACGATTCTATCTTGTAGATGACACTAAATAGGTCAGTGCATCTTCTTGAGAATTTTCTATCCTAATAATTCTGAGCATTTTGACTCGTAGGAATTTTTCCAACCACCATTTCGTCTTATCCAGGTAGTTGATCATGGATTCTTCTCTTACTTTGTATACACCGAATAATTCATTGACCATCAAATGTGAATCACTGTGCGCTAAAATATTCTCGACAGCTAGTGATGAAGCCAACTTAAATCCTACTGTGAGCACCTCGTATTTTGCCTCATTATTGGAGGCTTCAAATTAGAAACGAATTCATATTCGATGTCTATCTCATCCTTCGTTATGATTATCTGGCCTGCTCCCCTTTCCGTGTTATAGGATGAGCCATCCATAAATAGTTTTCCTATGGGAAGATCATGTTCAAATTCTCCTATAGTCAACTCTCCATGCCTAAATAGCTTTTTTACTTGTTCTTGATTGTAAGCAATATCTTCTCGTCTGATCGACTATTTTGGAACATCCTTATTCCAATTTGATATTAGCATGGTCGATCTATCTCCTAGAGGAGTCTGCTCCTCTGGCGTAATAGGTGAGCTCTCTTTACGAGGAAATCTTCTCGGTTTCATCTGCAGTTGAGCTCTCTTCCATAGAAGTCTAATTTTCTATAAGTGTTGAGCCCTTTCCTGGATAAGTCTGCTCAACTGTTTTCTCTTCACACGTGAATTTGACAATGAAGTCTATCACAACTTGGCCTTTTTTAATGGTTGTCCTAGGTTCTCCAAGATCAACAGCCCAAGCCATCAGTCGACAAAATTTCTCAGGTTTATAGAGGACTTTTAGTAGAGGAAGATCTATGTAGATAATAATTGTGTGGGCCTGAAAGTAAGGTTTCATTCTCTTAAAAGCTTCGATCAGTGCAAGGGCTAATTTCTCTATCCTGGGATATCAAATTTTTACACCTCGGTATGCTTTGCTAGTGTAGTATACATGCTACGATGGTGCCAAACTGATCATTGATTCTGACATGACTAGATAGAGGTAGAGTTTATCCTTAGAATTGATATCCATAAAAGAGGTGTAGACCCTAAATAGAAATGCAATTTTGCAATCGTCGTTCCATTTAAAAGTTTTTCTTAACACTATAAAAAAGTTGGAATTTATTAGTGGCTCTAGAGATGCACCTGTTAAGTGCTGCCAAGCATCTAGTCAGTCTCTGCACTTACTTCTAGGTTATTGGGAGTTTATATTGATTAATTCCTAGATTTTTAGGATTACCCTCAATTCCTCTCTGGTTGACGATGAAGCCTAGGAGCATCCCTTCTTTAACCCTGAAGACACATTTCATTGAGTTAATCTTCATCTAATGCATCTCTAGCTGATCGAAAGTCTGTTTCACGTCCTTGATGTGATTGGTCGCTTTTTTTCTTTGAGTGAACATATCATCAACAAACACCTCCATATTCTTTCCGATATGATCTTCAAATAACTTTTTCACCAACCGTTGATAGGTTGCATCGATATTTTTTTGTTTAAAAGGCATGACGTTGTAGCAATAAGTACCTTTACTAGTGATGAAGGACATTTTCTCCCTATATTTCGGATTCATTTTGATCTGATTACACTCAAAATAAGGATACATAAAGTAAGAAACTCGTGTCTCGAGGTAGTATCAACTATTTGGTCGATCCTAGGAAGTGGGTGAAGTCGGTGAAGTCCATGCACATTCTCCACTTACTATTCTTCTTTTGGAACATCACCATATTGGAGAGACACTCTGAATATCTAATATCCTCTATGAAATTAGCCTTCTATAACTTTTAGACTTCCTCCTAGACTGCCATATTCTTTTTAGCATTGAAAACTCTTCGCTTCTGTTTGACTTGTTTAGCCCCTTTTAATATACGAAACTCATGACATATGAAATTTGGATCAATCGTAGGCATGTCTTCGTGATTCAGGAAAACATACTTCTTTATTGTCTGAGAAAATTGACCAGATTCTTCTTGAGTTCTAGTTCTAGAGATGAGCTGATTTGAATAGTCTTCTCTGGGTGCTCATCATCGAGAATGACAGACTTGATCCCTTCGACTACTTACTCTTTGACTAACTTCTCCTCGTCTCGTGGATCTATCATTTCGATCTGGCAGGACGTAGTCAGCTTATTCTTATATTACTGATTGGCTGAGGTATAGTAGCATTCTCAGTCTTCCACTTGATTCCCTTTGAATACACAAACTCTATAGCGAGTAGGGAACTTTAAGCACTGATGAACTGTAGAAGGAAAGACTTATAATTTCTTCAACCCTACTATGTTGAGAATTATGTCGTATGATGAAATAATATTTTTATCGACACGTTGGCTAGGCACATATTATAACCTCCAATTCGACTGTGCCTAATGGATACATCTTCTCACCCGAAAAACTAATTAGCGATCAGTAGTATGGTGTTAACTTACTATCCTGAAGTCTTATGCTTCTAAAGCAATTGGAAAACATCACATCCACGAAGCTTCCATTTTTGACGAGGTCCCTACCCACCTTGCGATCATGCACCATCATTGTGATGACCAGAGGATCGTCGATGGGATAAAACCCCTGAATAAATCATCTTTGGAAAAACCAATAATAAGGCGATCTTCATTTACCTTTCTTGGACGAGCATTGATACTGTTTGTTAGATTGATCTTCCTGATGTGAGAGAAAGATTTTGCCTCATTGAGGTAGGAATTTCTTTTAGCAAGTTCATCTCCTTCTCCAGCATCTCCACTAGTGATGAAATGTCATCCGAAATAGATCATCTCGACCTCATGAACAAGTTCTTGAGACTTCTTTGGCAGATCTGGGTCATTATTCGAATCGTCATCCCGCCCCCTTTTATTCTCATTTATCTTTTGACAAGGGAATTACGATCGACTTCAAACCTTTTTCTCGTTGTTTTGACCTACACATCCATATTTATCCACATACCTCGATAGTTTTCCTCTTCTGATTAAGCTCTTAATTTTTTAAGGGCAATGCAGTCGTCCGTATTATGATCGTGGTCCTTATGAAATTCAAAGTACTGGATTTTGTCTTGATGATTTTCAAGGACTTTGAGTTTATCAGTCCACCTCAGGTCTTTGTTTACTCACATCTCCTCAAGGATGTGATTGTTTCCAACAGTAAAAATAGTATACTCATCATATCTTTTCGACTTCTTCCTCTTCTTATCCTTCTTTTTATTGCCCTTATTGGAGGAAGCTTTGGGATAACCTGACTCATTTGTAGCCATAGCCTCCTTGGTGTTCATGATTTTTCCTTCCTTGTCTAAGAGTTTTGTTATTTTCCTTAACAGTTTTTAGCCCTGGCTAAAATAAATTCCCCAGCGCTAACCCACTTATTAGCTTAGTTATGGCAGTTTGCTCATTATAATCTACCACCTCCAACTTTTTGTTATTGAAGCGAGTAATAAACTTACACATGGACTCGTCGACCCTCTGTCGCACGTTAAGTAAATGAGCGACTCTTTTCCATGGTTTAGTCTCAAAGAAGAAATTACTAACAAAGAGATCGGCCAGCTGTTGGAAACTAGAAATCTGCCTGCGCGGTAAGTGGTTATACTAGATATGGACAAATCCAGTGATCTTACTAGAGAATGCTCGGTAACACATTTCATTCGGGATTGAGTAAATATCAACAGCACCTTGATATTTCCCTACTTTCAATATGGTATATATTTTTCCAACATACCTGGGCGTAATAACCAGAGGTTTAATTTCATGGGCATGGGATAACCCACAATGGCTGGGACGAAGGGAGATGCCTTCACAAAGTCCCTATGTAGAGGGTTCTTAGATCTTTCCATTTTTCCCAAATGATCCTCTAATTAGAGAATGGATCCCTTCTATGGTTGGTCTTCCTACTCGGCCTTAATGGCGATGGTTTTAACTATTCAACCTCGGATTTCAGATAAGCTATCTTCCTGTGAAATCTGCTCAACTTAAGCTAATCTCTTTATACTCGTTCTGGATCTGGCCAAATGTTGTGTTCCCCTAGTAATTAACCATGATAATTCTTCCTAATGCTCATTATGTTCTCTGAGACCTATTGAATATTAACCCCTTATATTATGAGGGGCCAACCGATCAAAAATTTACCCTCTATTCATCCTTTCTAGTGCATAAGGCCCTTCTTTGAAGAAGGATTGTTCGCCATCATACCTAGTTTATATAAGAGAGGAAGTGGCTCTGAAGTGGTATTACCTATCCTCTCACAATCCAGAATGTCGAGATACACTCCTGTCATCACTTGAGCCTAGGTTCAACCTCCTTAGGTTTTTAAAAGATAGTGCTCTATAAGGATTCCTTTTATCTTTATAGGGGCTGCATGTAGAGTTTTACTTCTACTTTTTAAAGTTTCTCGTTCAACTGGAGTGACAAGATTCGCTTGAATACATTCTGTCCGGCCTAGAGTGTCTGCATTAACTGATTAACACTTTCCTATATTGCCTCCTGTACTTTCACTAAGCTCATAAAAATTCCATATATGTCACCCACTCCTTTGCTGTACAACTACTTTCTGGGTTATCAATTATTTTTTAGAATTTATGAGCGTATAGAAAAAAAAGGTTTAGAACTAAGGATAGTAGGAAACAACTGTGGCTTGTTGATTTCCCACAAACGATGCCAATCTATTATCGTCTAAAACTAGTTTCTGGAATAACAATCTAAGCTGGGAGATTCCGATGATAACTAATAACAGATAAAAAAAAATAGACTAAAGGTTTTCTAAAGTGATATGAGTGACAAAAAAGGAAGACAAAGATTTATGTGGTTCATCTCAATATGATGCCTACGTCTATAGGTGCAGTGTTGGTACTCTCTTTATCACCAAGAAATCGTCATGAAAGTTTAAAAGACCATCTCTCATGAGGTTTCTCTCTAGGGTTTACCTATAGGCATTAGCATAATAATTTTTGGGGATAGCTTATCCTATGGGATTTAGTACTATTTATAAGTAGTAATCACGGAGAGAATATGAAGGGACAAGTGGAGTGTCTTTATAGGTCAGGCAATTACACCTTTTACATTTAGTGGGATAGATAATGATGAGTTTGTTACAACACGATCTAGGTAGGATATGGTGTAATTTTCCATGTGCATAAGTAGGGTAGACATGATTGCTGATATTCCTTCACTTGTGCAAGCTGGTGAGAGGTTGGCAGTGACGGTGTTAATTAATGTTATTACCCCAATTCCATATGAACATTGATGTGATGTTCATTGGATTGACAGGGTCGAGAAGAATATTAACTGAGCTGATCTCAATCTTTTTGGATGACCAGAATGTGCATATGAGTCCGACCTCTTTATTTTCCTTTAATAAGGACACGTTCCATCCCTAGAGAGGTCCATTTGGTGCTCTATAAAATTTTAATCTTGTAAAAATAATTAATGAAATCTAATTTTAACATAACATATTACAAGGGCTACCCCCGCTATGCACGAGAGTTAGGAGTTAAATAGTAAATAATTTGAAACAAATTGTTAGTGGGAGCGAAGCTAAAAACTAGGAAAGTTATTTTATAAATTTGAATTTTTGAATTGATAAAAATTTATTTGATAACCTTCAATTCATATATTCTATTTACGTATTAGTATATAGGTGTAGAAGAGATTATTGGAGGATAATATAAAAATACGAAAAATCCATTTTCTAAATAAAAATTACACACACACACACACACACACACACACTCACTCTCTCTCTCTCTCTCTCACACACACACACACACACACACATGCACACACACACACACACACACATTCCTTTAATGGATCTAATAGGATGTATATTAAAAAATGATATCCATGTTAATCATATTGCATTGATATATTTTCTAGGTTATATATACACACAAAGAAAAACCCACATACAACTGGATAACAAATGATTTACTTCGTGCCTATTGTCGACCAAGCCCATAACAGTAGCCGGTCAAGAACAAATAAATGAATCAGGCATCCGACCCAAATTATGAGTCTTGAATAACAGTTAGAATAAAATATGTGACCGAGTCTATCCCCAAAAATCTCGGAGAGATATTCAAGGGATAAAGGGCCAACGTGTTAGTTATTAAAACTTTCTCTTAACTGAATATATATTGTACCCTTGGTCCGGGGCATAGGGGCATGGAGAAAAAAACCATCTCGAGAGTTACTTAATACTACAGGTAGACGTCTCCGTGGACGTAGGTAATTTACCAAACCACGTAAATTATTGTGTTGTGATTGCAATTGGAGTTGTTCTTATTTTCTTGGTGATTGTTTTCTTGCATTATTATTTTGTGCTGAGATTTCTGTCACCACAATTGGCGCCGTCTGTGGGAAACGATTGTTATTACTACGAAAACCTTCATCAACAAGAACCAACAATGTGTAATACCCCGTATTTTTACGCATATTTATTTTATTATGAAATTATGGAAATTTATATTAATTAATTTAAGGGAGAAAATTTAATTTATAATTAATCCGATTTAATGGTAATAATTACTAGCGTGACGAGAGTTAGTTATTAAAAATAATTAATGTTGAACATTATGTAGTAAAAATAATTAATGTTGAACATTATGTAGTGAGTAACTTAATAAATGGTCTCAGAGATAATAATATGGACGGGGACGAGAAACACGACAGTTAAGATGTAATCATTTGGGACACGCGTATGAGTCGCGTCACTATTATCTATTTGGGGGCTAAAAAGGTAAACTATTTTTATATAACTCAGATGGCAATTTTGAGTGCTCCAGTGTGTCCGGAAGGGTTGATATAGTCAGAAAACACTACCCAGGTGTTATATTTGGAGTCCGGGGCATTTTAGACCAAAATGACACCCCGAAGGGATATTTTAGTCTTTTGAGATTTTTGAGTAATTAAATGGATGAAAATTAGGTTTAATTAAAAGCTACGTGGGTTAGAGGTCTTTCAGTTTCAACCCACGCGAGAGAGAGAGAGAGAGAGAGAGAGAGAGAGAGAGAGAGAGAGAGAGAGAGGGAGTACCAAGGAGGAAGAAGACTCCATTGGAGAACAAGGGCAAGAACTCAAGGATTCCCACCAAAACTTGCGCCAAAGTTTAGATCGGAATGAGAGGATCAACCACATACCAAAATCTGTCCGATAATTAGAAATCCACTTTAAGGCAAGTGTTTATCTTGCTCCTCTTTTAGCAAATATTATTACTGTTAATTTAGGTTCAATGAAATCTTAGGTTTAATTAGACTGAATTGTAAAGAAATCTTAGGAATTGGAGATGGGTATGCATGTAGAGGTTTTGCCCTTTGTTAGACTATTAAATTTTGAGATTTTATGTCTTAATCACTAATTATAATAAGATTTTTGAGTATTTAAATTGTTGGGTTCATTTATGCGAATTTTAGAGATTTAAGTAATTGTTGGGTTTCCCCTTTGAAATATAAAGAATTGAACCCTAAATTATGTTTAAAAATTCCCCATAATGATTAGTAATAGTTTAGAACTATCTAATTGGATGTTGGATGAAATTTGGGTTGAGTTTGAGCTTTGATATATTGGAAAAATCGGATTTTGGGGAAGAACAGACCTCTCCGGAATTCTCGTTCAAAGACCTTCCCAGGTCGTTCGAACGACCTCGTTCGATTGAGAATTCCAACAAAAATTACAACGAAACATCTAACAAGATTTCTAAGTTCATTCAAAGTGAGGAACTCGTTCGAACGACTTCGTTAGAATGAGAATCCCTTGACTTCTAACGAGATTCCAGAATGGGTTTTTAGGGTCCGATCGAGTTAAAAATCATCATAGGTTTATCCAAGTGAGTAATAATCCATGTGAGTAACGAGCAATGTAAATTTTGAGTTATTATTTTGTTGGGAGTGTGATTGTTCTAGGGATATAGAAATCTTATAGAACCTAGGAAGGAAGGTAGGTTCGAGAGAGGTAATATCTGAAAGAAATACAGTGAGTGGTAAAAATGATAATATTACTTACATAATATGGGAATTGGGTTGCGTGAATGCCTATTATATTATATAAGTTGTGTGCATGCTTTTTACTTGAAACATTATGTGTATGACATACCTAGCTACTGTCTATCGAACAGAGGTTAGCACGTTATGGACGACCATATCTTGTGTGCCTTCGGGGGATTTTGAGTCTTACCACTAGAGCAAGGAACCTAGGTATGGGCTATCTGTGAGAACGATAGTGTTGATGGTCGTATGGGTGTGTAGGTATGTGCGTAGCCCATCGGCTTGGAACTATGTTCGCCTCTAATATATGTATATGTTTAATGGGTTCCTGAGAGACAGAACCTGATGTCCTTCTTGCGTGAGCGTTGCAATGGGACTAGATAGCCGAGTATGCCTAGCACCAAGGGTTTCTTAACCATGGGTGCAGTATTGATATATATTTGTATGTATACATAGTGAGATTTTATATATGTATATTGAGTTCCTACTCTCTGTTTCATGTTGGACACTTTATTAAAATATATACGCATTGGGTCACTAGTTGAAAATTAAGAGTGTTATGAGAATGAGTTAAAGCCTCTTTAAACCTATCCTTAAATAATAGAAATGGATAGTCTTCGGGTTGTTTAGATATTTTATTCGGTATAGTGGTTACACTACGTATAGTCAAACAGAGTATCGTGACTAGTATGGGTAGTTAGACTCGCTAAGTGTGAACATTATATGAGAGGTGAGCATCTCAAGCGAGTACGCTAAGTTAACATGAATAATATTTTTGCTAATTAACCAATTTAAGCACTTGATATGTTTAAACTGTTTTCTACTCGGGCTTTGACCTATTTTTTTGCAAATCACTTTTCTTGTTCCATCAATTTAGGTGCTCAGCCACAGGGGCACCAGGCTTAAGAGATTTCATTCATTTGACGAGCGGTAGCTGCTGTGGAAGCCATAGAACATTTCTAGTAGACGCTTCTAAGTCTATTTCTCCTCACATATCACTTATTTACTTCAGTTGGACATGTTGTCCCTTCTATTTTACATTCAGAGACGTAGAGTTATTTTGTTCTATCGTTAGACTTTGATTTCATGTTATTGGATTATTGTATGGGATTTTGAGTGGCAGTGTTTACTCCAGTTATTTATTTAATTTCAGTTAGTTCTTTACTTATGCTATTATGATTTATGGTGTTGATTAAATATTTCCCTTTAATGATGATAACTAATAACAAGTTAACATTTTGACACCAACCTTTTTTAAATATTAGGTGGTTAGTTTTCAATTAAATTAATTTGAGTTCTTCGACAGTGATGCATTTATCTGAACCAACTTGATATTCTGAAATTAATTAATTAAGGATTGATCACCCGATAATTAATTAGGCTGGATGTCATAGGTGGTATCAGAGCATCAGGTTCTAGTGTCCTTAGGATCTGTATTGCTTATTATGTTTTCGTGTAGCATCCTATTTTGGGATTGTTGTACTCTTTATGCATTATATGTTCCTCAGCTACTTTGAGATAATAACTGTAGAATTATGAAACTTTTATCTCCTTTCAGATGCCTCCTCTACGTGCACCGGGAGTTCCCAGGGATGCCCAACTCGAGCCCTAGCCTACACCTACTCAGGGTGTGATGAATGCCACTGAAGTTGCTGCCATTGTAGCTCAGCCGGTAAATGCGACATTGGCAGTTGTGTAGCAGGCACCACCTCAGGCACCGGTGGTGGCTCCAGTTCAGTCCCAGACCTTCCCGTCTTCTTGGGAATGTGTTAGGGATGCCTTCCACACGGTGCATCCTTCAGAGTTTACAGGGAGCTCCGATGAGGTGGTAGCAAGCCAATGGAAGAAGGATACCCAGAGGAATTTGAGGATGCATGAGTGCACGGAGGTGCAGAGTCAGATACTGTCCACATTCAAGTTAGTGGGAGCAATACTGCAATGGTGGGATTCTATTACCACCACTGAGGAGAGAGACACACTCACGATTCAAGACTTTTGGGTGCGATTCGACTGCAAATATTTCCCCTCGGCCGTCTAGACAAAGATAAGACGAAAGTTGGTGAAGTTGAAGTAGGAGGGAATGACTGTGGAAGAATATGAGGAAGATTTTATCAACCTTCTGAACATTGTACTAGATGAAATCCTGACTGAGGAGAAGAAGATTCAACGTTTTATAGATGGGTTGACATAGAGGACCCGCCAGCATTTGATAGGCAATCTTTCTTTGACCACCTATTCAGACGTAGTTAATGCAGAACTACTTCACTCCCAGGACCACCATTTTCATATGACAAAGGTTAAGTGACTAGGAGAGTCTAGCCAGCAGGGCAGGACAAGAGGAAATGGTGCCAGTGAGGCATAGACAGTTCAGGGTCAGCATAGACACAGTGATCAGGGTTCCTAGCAGGGGGATCCTAAGAGGTTCAGGTCAGGAGGTTTTAGACATGGGAAGAGAGGATTTAAACATGGCCAACAGTGTCAGCACTACCATCAGGGCTAGCAAGGACAGCATGGCCAAGAGGGGGTGGTAACGGCCATCAGAGCCTAGGACAACAGGGACAAAGGGGAGGACCCTTCCTAGGGAGATGTTTCACTTATTACAACACTGGCCACAAGCATCAAGACTTCCCTCAGAAGGGTAGAGGCTAGCAGCAACAGGGTGCTCACCAAGATCCCAAAGACCGTTATTTCTTGCAGCTCTCCCTAATACCCTGTATTTTTACGCATATTTATTTTATTATGAAATTATGGAAATTTGGATTAATTAATTAAAGGGAGAAAAATTAATTCATAATTAATCCGATTTAATGGTAATAACTACTAGCATGATGAGAGTTAGTTATCAAAAATAATTAATCTTGAACATTACGTTGTGAGTAACATAATAAATGGTTTCAGAGATAATAATATGGTCGGGGACGAGATACACGACAGTTAAGATGTAATCATTTGGGATGCGCGTACGAGTCACGTCAATATTATCTATTTGGGGTTTAAAAAGGTAAATTATTTTTATATAACTCAGATGGAAATTTGGAGCGTGTCAGTGTGTCTGGAAGGGCCGATATAGTCAAAAAAACACTACTCAGGTGTTATATTTAGAGTCCGGGAAATTTTAGCCCAAAATGACACCCCAGAGGGGTATTTTAGTATTTTGGGATTTTTGAGTAATTAAAAGGACGAAAATTAGGTTTAATTAAAAGCTACATGGGTTATAGGTCTGTCAGTTTCAACCCACGTGAGAAAGAGAGAGAGAGAGAGAGAGAGAGAGAGAGAGAGAGAGAGAGAGACAGAGAGAGGGAGTACTAAGGAGGAGGAAGACTCTATTGGAGAACAAGGGCAAGAACTCAAGGATTCCCACCAAAAGTTGTGCCAAAGTGTAGATTGCAACGAGAGGATCAACCACATACCAATTTCAGTCCTAGAATCAGAAATCCACTTTAAGGCAAGTGTTTATATTGCTCCTCTTTTAGTAAAAATTATTACTGTTAATTTAGGTTCAATGAAATCTGAGGTTTAATTAGACTTAATTGTAAAGAAATCTTAGGAATTGGAGATGGGTATGCATGTACATGTTTTGACCTTTGTTAGACTATTAAATTTGAAGATTTTATGTCTTAATCACGAATTATAATAAGAGTTTTGAGTACTTAAATTGATGGGTTCATTTTATGCAAATTTTAGAGATTTAAGTAATTGTTGGGTTTCCCCTTTGAAAACATATAGATTTGAACACAAAATTGTGTTAGAAAGTACCCCGTAATGATTAGGAATAGTTTAGAATTATCTAATTGGATGTTGGATGAAATTTGGGTTGAGTTTGAGGTTTGATATTTTAGAGAAATCAAATATTTGGGAAGAACAAACCTCTCCGGAATTCTCGTTCGAAGACCTACCCAGGTCATTCGAACGACCTCGTTCGAATGAGAATTCCAATGAAAATTACAATGAATCATCGAACGAGATTTCTAAGTTCGTTTGAAGTGAGGAAATCATTCGAACTACCTCGTTCGAAATACGTAATTCGAACGAGAATCCCTTGACTTCTAACGAGATTCCAGAATGGGTTTTTAAGATCCGGTCGAGTTAAAAATCATCCTAGGTTTATCCAAGTGAGCGTAATAACCCATGTGAGTAACGGGCAACATAAATTCCGAGTTATTTTTTAGTTGGGAGTGTGATTTTTCTAGGGATATAGAAAGCTTATAGAACTTAGAAAGAAAGGTAGGATCGAGAGAGGTAATATATAAAAGAAATACGGTGAGTGGTAGAAATGATAATATTACCTACATACTATGGGAACTGGGTTTCATGAATGCCTATTAAGTTATATAAGTTGTGTGCATGCTTTTTACTTGGAATATTATGTGTATGACATACCTAGCTACTGGCTATCGAACTGAGGTTAGCGCATTGTGGACGACCGTATCTTGTGTGCCTTCGGGGGATTTTGAGTTATACCACTACATCATGGAACCTAGGTACAAGCTATCTGTGAGAATGATAGTTTTGACGGCCGTATGGGTGCGTAGGTATGTGCGTAGCCAATCGGCTTGGAACTATGTTCGCCTTCAATAAGTGTAAATGTTTTATTGGCTCCTGAGAGACTGAACCTGATGTCCTTCATGCGTTATCGTTGCAATGGGACTAGATACCCGAGTATGCCTAGCACCAAGTGCTTCTTAACCATGGGTGTAGTATTGATATATATTTGTATGTATACATAGTGAGATTATATATATGTATACTGAGTTCCTATTCTGTGTTTTATGCTGGCCACTTTATTAAAATATATACGTATTGGGTCACTGGTTGAAAATTAAGAATGTTATGAGAATGATTTAAAGCATCTTTAAACCTAGCCCTAAATAACAGAAATGGACTGTCTTCGGGTTGTTTGGATATTTTATCAAGTATAGTGGTTACGTTACGTATAGTCAGGTAGAGTATCATGACCAGTATGTGTAGTTAGACTCGCTAGGTATGCACATTAGATGAGAGATGGGCATCTCAAGCGAGTACGCTAAGTTAACATGAATAATATTTGTGCTAATTAACCAATTTAAGCACTTGCTATATTTAAACTGTTTTCTACTCAGGCTCTGACCCATTTTTCCGCAAATCTCTTTTCTTGTTCCTTCATTTTAGTTGCTCATCCACAGGGACACCATGCTTAAGAGATTTCATTCATTTTTCGAGCTGTAGTTGCTGTGGAAGCTACAGGACATTTCTAGTAGATGTTTCTGAGTCTTTTTCTCCTCACAGATCAGTTATTTACTTCAGTTGGACATGTCGTCCCTCCTATTTTACATTTAGAGACTTAGAGTTGTTTTATTCTATCGTTAGACTTTGATTTCATGTTATTGGATTATTGTATGGGATTTTTACTAGAAGTGTTTACTCCAGTTCTTTATTTAAATTTAGTTAGTTCTTTCCTTATACTATTGTGATGTATGGCGATGATTAAATATTTCCCTTTAATGATGATAGCTAATAACAAGTTAACATTTTGACACCAACCTTTTTTAAATATTAGGTGGTTAGTTTTCAATTAAATTAATTTGAGTTCTTCGACAGTGATGCATTTATCTGAACAAACTTGATATTTTGAAATTAATTAATTAAGGACTGATCACCCAGTAATTAATTTGGTGGGGTGTCACCCAATGTCCCATCATAGCAGTAATGTCCCTCAAGTAGGTGACATTCAACAGAAGCCTAACCAGAGGGTATGGTCTGAGATTCATCATTCAAACCCAAGACTTCGCCAGGAGAGGCAAGTCTCTGACGAAAGCCAAGGGCCTCCCATGTCCACACAGATCTTTAGATTGATAGACCCCTATGAATCCCGAATCTAAGTGAAGGAGGAGGCTACTCGCTAATGACAAGAAGAAAATGGTCACTTCAAGAGGCAACTAGAAAGCATAGAAAGAGAACTCCATCGAAGCACAAGGCGAAGCCACAACCGGATCCCTAGCCCTCAGGCGAGAAAGCCTCATAATCGAGGAAGGAGACAGAGGCATGGGTTAGAAAGAACTGAGAAGCACTAGTCAGATGATGACCATTTTGAACGATAACAACCAGCTCGCAGTTATAAGAGTCCTGGTCGGTAGAACAATGACATACGAAGTTTGGTCTGGAGGGAGATGGACAAGCACCCATATCATCGTGGCGCCAGATCTCAGAACCTAGATGAAGTCCCTTTTTTCAAGGGATATAGAAGAAGAAGAAGAAGAGGCCCCGAAAAAGTTTGCAAGTTCCAAGTTTAAGATTTACGATGGGAAGACTGGCCCCATTGACCATGTCAGGCGATACTTGCAAGCTATGACTCTATGGAATCACAATGATGTGCTCATGTGTTAAATATTCCCTAAAAGCTTGCACGATGTGGCCCAAAAATGGTTTGAGAAGCTACCTCATAGGTTCATCCAAAGTTTTAAATCTTTGGCTTTGTAACTCGTTTCATAACAAGTAGCTCCCACTCGAAGAGTATGGATGCATTGCTTACTATGAAGAAGAAATCGCAAGAGAACCTCAGAGATTACACAAAGTGTTATTAGGAAGTTTTTAATGAAATTGAGGATTTCTTAGATCAGGTCATCGTAGCATCCTTTAAAATTGATTTTACAAGCTCCTACCTCCTGCACTAGTCCTCAACTAAGAAAGAGGCTACATCCATTGACGACTTGATGCTCGTATTGAGAATTACTCCAAAGTTGAGGATGTTTCCCATCTAAATGCATGGGATAATGGTCTCGTGAAGGATGACAAAGGAGTAGAGAAGAACGAACCTCAACAGAAAGGGAACAAGAATGGGGGCAAAAATGGCTCCAAGAATGGAAACAAAAACGACGCCTCGAAGTCATTTTAGGCTGTGAATACAGTCTTCAAAGAGCCAATATACAAGGTTCTTAATAAGATAAGAGATGATCCATTTATTAAGTGGCCAAAAAAGATGGGAGGATACCCCTCCAAGAGGAATAACGCACTAACGTGCGCCTTTCACAAGAAGGGCGACCATAAAATTGAGCAATGTAAAGCCCTCAAATATCATCTTTAGGATTTGGCCCAAGTCGGTCATCTTAATGAGTTTGTGGAAATTAAGGAATAGAAGGAATAAGTGAATGGAGAGTAAAGGCCGAATAACGTCCTTGAGGAGGATATCGGCCACGAGTTCGTGGTGATATACGGGGCATCAAAGCTCAAGAAAGGAAATGCATCTCGGATCGAAGCAAAGAAACTTACTGCAGTTATGCAGGCCTTTTAGATTGACCCAGCCAAGACTCAGGCTAGGAACCGTCAATGATTAGAGGATGTCGATTATAATAAGAACATTGTGTTCACAGATGAAGACTTGATTGGGGTGAGAAACCCTCATCTTCATGCGTTAGTCATCACACTCAGGATAGCCAACTCGGACGTCGATAGGTTGCTCGTAGACTAAGGTAACTCATCCGATCTGATGTACCTAGAGTTGTTCAGAAAGTTAAAACTGAGCATAGTCGACCTCAAGGAAGCTACTGTTTTGTTGGTCAGATTCGCTGGAAAGATTATTGTTCCTTTGGGGAAGATTATCCTACCATTCAGGGAAGGAAACATTTAAAAAATGATCGAGCTTCTAGTAGTTGACATTGAATTTCCGTACCATGATATCCTCGACAGGGGGTGGCTCCATGCAATGAAGGCCATACCCTCAACGTACCATCAAAAGCTGAAGTGTATAACAGATCGAGGAGTGGTTGAGATACATGGCAACCAAGCTACGATTAGAAAATATTTCATCATGGCCATTCGCCCCAAGCAGGAAAGGAAAACTGATGAATGAAAAAGCAAGGAAGAAGCCCAGGAGAGGTTGATACCCTCTAAATAGCAGCTAAGGTACAATCGACCAGGAGTGGAGAAGACCAGGCCCCATCCCTCCGAGAAGGTCATTGAAGACCTGGAAGAAGTCGCTGCTGGAAGTAACTCGACTGATAAAAAGTTTTTGATTGGTACATCGTTGATCGATCACAAGAAAAAATAATTAGTCACCATCCTCTGAAGCAATTTGGATGTTTTTGCATAGGAACCCTACGAGCTGCCTGGGATTGATCCCACCATTACTTATCATCGATTGCATGTTGACCCAGCCTTCAATACGATAACATAAAGGGCTCACCGAGCATCCCCCCAAAAAACTAAAGCAGTAGGGAAAGAGGTCGAAACGATACTTGATAAAGGTTCCATATGGGAGGTTCATTTACCTAAATGTCTATCTATCTCGGTAGTAGTTCCTAAAAGTAATGGAAAATATAGAGTTTGGATCGACTTCATCGACCTCAATCGGGCTTGTCCAAAAGATAGTTTCCCCCTTCTAAAGATTAATCAACTGGTCAATGCTACAACAGCTCGTGAGATGGTGAGATTTTTAGATGCCTACTTTGGATACAACCAAATCCCCCTTCATGTGCTGGACCAAGATAAGACCTCCTTCATAACCACTATTGGCTTGTATTGTTATAAAGTTATGCCCTTTGGTCTTAAGAATGCAGGATCGACTTATTAGCGACTAGTTACAAAGATGTTTAAAGATCCAATGGGGGATACTATGGAAGTTTACTTTAATGACATGCTCGTTAAGAGAAAGCTTAAGGACGATCACCTCTCCGACCTGGCGAGGAGTTTCAATATCATCAGGAAATATTGAAGAAAACTTAACGCAAGTAAGTGTTCTTTCGATGTCCATCCAGGAAAATTCCTTGGATACTTGGTCAGCAAGAGAGGAATAGAGGAAAACCCTGACCAGATTGAGGCCATCGATAAAGTTCATCCCCCTCAAATAGTAAGAGATGTGCAGAAGATCACCAGAATGCTCGCCGCTCTCAACCGATTCATTTCAAAATCCTCAAAATGATGTCAATCGTTCTTTTAGTTATTAAAAATAATCAAAGTCATGACATGGAATGAGGATTGATCTAGAGCCTTAGAAGAAATAAAGGCCTATCTCAAAAGGCACCCTTTGTTCGTAATTCCTAGAGAGGGTGATCCTTTATACCTCTACCTCATTGTGTTAGACCATGCTTTGAGCTCTGCCTTTGTATGTGAAAGAGAGGGAGGCCAGCATCTAGTGTACTATGCAAGTAAGACTCTTTTGGAATCCAAGTAGTGGTACATGCCATTAGAGAAACTTTCCTACGCATTAGTGATAGCCTCGAGGAAAATAAAACATTATTTTGAGGCCCACTCCATCTGCGTGGTTAATTCGCACCCTCTAAAGGCTGTTATGAGGAAAGTAGACCTCTCCGGTCGACTGTCAAAGTGGTTGGTTGAGGTCGAAAGGTTTAATATTCACTTTCAACCAAGAATAGCCGTCAAGGGGAAGATCCTAGATGATTTCATCGCTAAGTTCATAAGAGAGTAGCCTACTGATCAGTTAAAAACTAGTCGACCAATGGAGAGCTTACAGGAATTGAGCGTATGGACCTTACACATTGATGGAGCCTCTAACTCAAGGAGGTAGGAATGGGTATCGTACTAGTAACTCTAGAAAACATATTCCTCGAGAAGGGCATCAGACTGGGATTTGAAGCCTTTAATAACGAGGCAAAATATGAGGCGCTGATCGATGGATTATGCAAAGCACAATTGCTAGGGACAAGGCACCTTCAAGTCTTCGACAACTCTTAGCTCGCATCCAACCAGATAAATTGTGATTTTAATGTAAAAGATGAATGGATGGTAGCTTATCTCACCGTTGTAAAGGGGATAATAGCCAGCTTCGATCAAGTGGATGTCCAACAGTCCCCCAAAGGACTGAATAACCATGAAGATACCCTAGTAGCTCTGAGTTAAGCAATAAACTTTGACTTAAGAGGATCAATCTAGATAGATTCACTCACGCAACCCAACATTGATCAGAATACTGAGACACTAAATCCCGAGAAGATTGTCCACATCGAAAAGGCTCTAAACTAGATTTACCCCATAACAGACTACTTACGAAGTGATATACTACCAAGTGACAATCGATCGAATCATCATATAAGAGTCAAAGATTCTCTCTTTCAGTTATCTCCTGATGGAAAGTTGTATAAGAGATCCTTCACCGGCCCCTACCTCCACTTTGTTCATCCACAAGACATCGAGCAAGTTCTGCACAAACTTTATGAGGTAATTTATGGAAGTCATGCAGGAGGAAGGTCACTAGACTTTCGAGCAATAAAGGAAGGGTATTGGTGGCCATACATGAAGAAGGATGCTATAGTCTATGTTCGGAAGTGAAAAAAATTCCTAAAACACTCACCCATGGTCCACAGCCTGCCAGCGGCCTAAAGTCATTAACCAGCCCATGGCCCTTTGCCTAGTGGGGTTTGGACATCGTAGGTACTCTACCTACTACGAAAGGCAAGCAGAAGTAGTTGTTAGTCACCATAAAATACTTCAACAAGTGGGTAGAGGCAGAACCAATGGTGAACATCAGGAACATAGACATGATGAGGTTCATATTGAGAAACATCATTACTCGCTTCATTAAAGTCAGGACGATCATCACTGACAACGGAACCTAGTTCAAGAGTGGACCTTTCTAAAGTTTTTGCAATGATCATGGAATCAGGCATTACTTCAGCTCCATAGCATATCCCCAGAGCAATGGTCAAGATGAGGATTATAACAAGATAGTGATCGATGGACTAAAGAAACGCCTCGAACAGGCTAAAGGAGATTAGTCGAATGAATTTCTCCACATCTTCTGGGCTTATCGCACCACCCCAAGGCGAGTAACTGGGGAAATACCCTTTGCACTCACATATGGAATGGAAGCAGTTATCCCACTAGAAGCTGGTCTCCCTATCATGAGGTCTACATTGGTCAATAAAGGCCACAATGATGAAGCATTACTCACTAGACTTGACTTGGCTAATGAATGATGAGAATTGGCTCTAGTTAAACCGGCATCCTACCAGTAACAACTAACCAAATAGTACAACTAGAAAGTAAATCCAAGGAAATTTCAAGTTGGGGACTATAACCTGAGGAAAGTCCTTGGCAGTATTGTGAAACAATCAGATGGCAAACTAGGAAGGACCATTAAAGGTAGTGAGGGATGACTTGTAAGGATCCTATCACTTGGAAAAACTGGAGGGAAGGGAGATACCAAGGGCTTGGAATGCGAATAACCTGAAGAAATTCTACTTCTAGATTTTTATATCTATGCACCATTAGTTTAAGTAATTTTTTTTACAAAATAATGTTGATCTTTGTTTATGACTTCGATTAATAAAACTCGATTAGACTTAGCATTATATGTGTATTGGTTATCTCGAATGTATTTTGTTATATGCACCCTTTCCAAGTTATAGGCTTCACTCTTTTTACGAGTATAATAAAATTCATGGATTACTGTAAGTTGGCTAACTTACTTTAGTCAAAGGATCTTTTGAATCTGCATCTTATGATTATAACACAGTGGTCAGGTCTATCCTAACTCAACTATAGTAATCAGATCTATCCTAACTCAACTTGTCCAAAGCATAATTAGCAGGGTCGACAAGTGGTAAATATCCTCAAACATTTTTCCCAAAACACAATTGGCCTTAAAGGTTGCTTTGGTAACAAATAAAGACCTATAGGGAATCCTTAGGTAGTATGACCAACCCAGGTTGGTTGCCAACATAGCTTGGCTCCAAAATCTTGCTCGGGCAGATTAGCTATTAATTAGGTGTATTCCCGTCATCGCCCTTCTTAAGCCTAAGGTAGTGTGACGACACGAACTAAAAGGTAAAGTGGGCAAAATGGTATGGCTAAGGCATACTGGACTGGGGGAATGCTCAATTGAAATTATATTCTAAATGACATTTAGTTAGATGAAGTGCCCAAAATAACTAGAGTCTATAAGCAAGCGACACATGTTTAGTCGGCCTATACCCAAAATATAAATATTTTATTTCTTACTAAAAATTACATAGTTACATGTATAATAGTAATGAAATAAATTAACCCTAAGAGGATTCAGGTCGGTGAGCTAGGTAGTCCACTACTCGAGCTATCTGACCATCATCAAGGTGAGGGGCAAATCTCATCACAGCCTCCTTCGAGCTCGGCTCTAGTAGCTTCCTCGGGATGGAATCTATAGGGATCCAACGATCATCCCTTATAAATGGATTCAACTATAAAATTAGAGGAGTAATCTCGTGCCTGTACCAAAGGGGGGAATTATTGGGGACCATTAGATCCCCAAGGTCACTTAGCCATCCTCTCATGAAAGCCAGCCCCTCGACCTCCTTTAACTTTATGGGAGCATCTGTCTAGCCTTGGTCGTGTCTATCAACCCACACTTAGCCATCCTTAGCCTTGTAACGTCTCTCTAGAGTTTGACAGCAGTCACATATGCTCGCTAAACATCTCCCTTCAGTTCGGTAATCTCCCTTTGGGAACTGCCATTATCTCTCCTAGCTCGTTACATGGATGATGACGAGAAACTTTGGATAACTCGGGGAGCACTTCTTGGAGAATTTTTCTTAAGGTGAGCGATCTACCTCCTTAAGGCATCATTTTACCTCTACAACCTCTCTCATCTCAGCCCCAAGTACAACTCCCTCGATCGGGGTAAGATTCACTCCCTGGTTGCCAAGAAGGACATCAGCATTAGGAGCAACAGACTTTACAGTAGTCCGAGCAGTAGGGACTTCTTCCTCAACGACGAGCTTGGGACCAAGATTGTACTCGTCAAACAGTAACTCTAGCAGCAACTAAGGCTCAATCCTTGCCTTTCTTAAGGTTTTCTCGACTGATGTAGTTAGTCTGTCCATCGGCATCTTCATACGCTGCTGCCATCCCTCATTATATTTACTCTCTGTGATGGTAGCCGCCTATGTTTCCAGTTTCTTCACCTTCTTAATAAGATCTTTATTTTTATCCACGAGCACCTTATTCTCCTCTGTGATGGCAAGATTGCTCGTCACGACTAGCTCGTAGGACTATCGAAGTTCCTTTACCTCCTTGGCTGTTTTAACCTTCTCCTTATCAAAAGATCTTGAGCCTTAGTGATATCACTCTCAGAGGACTTTAGGGCCTCCTGGGCAGACCTCAGCCTCTCCTTAAAATTAGAGTTCCTCCCTGCTAGCTCATTTCGGCTGTGCCTAAGGACAGTATAGTCGGATAAAAACTACAGGAAGAGATAGATGTTAGTAAACAGAGAACGAAGAAATTATAAGTCAAAGAATTATAGAAAGGGAGCCTTACCAAAGCAAGCCCTAGATTTAATTTCAGGGATAACTGGTCAGGACCTTTGTTCGAAGACCACTCACGATCTGCCATGAGCAAAATTCTCTTGATCATCATTGGAGCGAGATATAGGGCCAGAGCCATGGAAGCCCCCTCAGTTGGGATAACCATAGGCACAAAAGAGGCAGGTGCTTTCTTCGTCCTCTCTTATTATCTCCTTATCTCATCCACTCTCCTCTCCTCTGCTTATTTCTTCTTCTTCTCCTCTTCTTTATCTCTCTCTCTGCTCTTATCTTTTTTTGCTCTTCCTCTATACCTCTTTCTCACGAGGTGTTATCTGGGAACCACTAGCAGTATCCCCAAACCTTGGTTTCTGGAACTTTAGCTTGTTGGATAATAGGACATCATCATCATCATCATCATCATAAATCAAGTTATTTCTTATAAGGGGAGCCATCTCTTCCTTTCTATAACTTCCTGAACTAGAATCTCCTGAACTAGAACCTACCTCGCTGAACCTCTCTCCACCAGATTCTTCCTCACTGGATTCTGCCTTACCACTACCACCTCTATAACCTCCAACGCTATAAGCATCTGAGATGCTCCCTTTCTCGTCATCTAACTGGATAGGTTCAGGGGCAAAAACTTCCTTTGGGATATCGAGGTGGGGAATGGAGTCAACTAGACGGGCGATAAAGATGGTGGTAGTGTTCTTGTATTCCAATAAGAAGGCAGCCAACCTAGGATGCTCACCCTCTGCAATGGATTCCCTTATTTTCCAAGCTTCGATCAACTCAGCAACACAGATCTCATGAGGAGAAGGTTCTTAGTTCTTAGCCTTTGCTGAAAAAGAAAAGAAGATATTAGAGGAAGAACACATTAGAGTAATAAGCAACAAGGTTGGACAGCAACCTATTTACTCCTCCCCATATGTAGGGATCTGAGGTCCCCTATACCTTGGTCCCCTTGCTTGGGGAGGAAATTTATATTTCCTAGAAATAAACCCCTCAGACCAATAGTCCTTATGGGAATCAGGTAGGTTCACTACTAATACCTTGCCTGGATTCCTCTCTTTCAATTAAATAAGACCAAAGCTCCTGTGATAAAAAGTGTAACAAAAATAGATCTCAGCTAATGCTAAGTTGGTGTCATAAAGTTGATTTATTCTATGGACACCATTGATGATTTTCCAAACTTTTGGGGAACATTGGGCAGGAACTATTTCGAAGTATTAGAAGAAGTGCAAGAACAGGAAATTTGGGGGAAAGGTTAAACCCCTTTGAGATAATAGGAGAACATGAATCTAGTGTCCATCCTCAATGTACCGAACATTGCAAGGAATATATCCACTAGGTTGGGGATATTGTAGCATTTCTTGAATTCATCCAGAGAGTTATTATCTATTTTTACCATGAGAAAACCCTAGGTACAGTAGAAAGAAAAACAATGATGAAAAGAAATACAAAAAGAAAAGGGATTGAGAACTTACGAGGAAAGAATGAAGCTTGAGATGATGAAAAACCACAAATTTGAAAGATGAAGAGCAAGAGACAGCTTGGGAGCAAGAGATAGCTTGGAAGCGGGAGAAGCAAGGAGTTGAAGTGACAATATAATCGTCCAACACTTCAGTTTAAACTCATCAATGATAGCGTACACTGATCGAATAATATTTTCAGCTTAAACTCCCTACCAAATGACGATTCACACCCCTATCAGTATCGTGAACTATGACAGTGCCATCAAAGGTGGACGAGAAGATGTATTTTAAAATTTGTGAGCCCAAATGGTTACCCCAAAATTTTTAGGGGAAATTATGGGTACCTATTATCGACCAAGCCCATAAGAGTAGCCGACCAAGCCCAAATAAATGAATCAAGTTTCTGACCCAAATTATGAGTCTTGAATAACAGTATATTATAAAAAACATGAACGAGTCTATCTCCAAAAATCTTAGGCCTCGTTTGATGCGCCGTATAAGAGGTTCGTATTGGATAAAATTATCCTATCCAATGTTTGGTGTAATTTAGGATGAGATATGAGATGGAATAAGTTATCTAAAGTGAGCTCCTTATCCCACAAGGAGTGGGATAAAAAAATCCCACCTCCCAGGTCGTATAAAATTATACGGTGTCAAAATTTGATTAAAAATTACTACTCTACCCTTATTAAATTATAAAAAAAACTCATGCAACTTTCACATACATAATTTCATCTCATAATATTATTTTTTTAACATCCCACGTGGAATTGAATATTATGATATTGAGTTAAAATATGTTATGACAATATATTTTTGTATTTTTTTATTATTAAATACAAAAGAAGGGTATTTTTGGAAAACTGGAGATAAATTAATCCCATCAGGAGAATTTCAATCACATGAATATATTATTATATCCCATCCCGTCTTCTTATTCGGAACTATTCCAAACGCAGTATTGGAATAAGCCGTATACGGTCCATCCTTATCCTATCCAATCCGACTCTTATCCTATCCGATCCGAACCCTTTATACGTCGTATCAAACGAGGCCTTAGAGAGATCTTCAAGGGATATAGGGCCAACGTGTTAGTTACCAAAACTTTCTCTTAAATGAATATATATTGTATCCCTAGCCTGGGGCATGGAGAAAAAACCCATCTCAAAAGTTACTTAATAGTACAAGTATACCTCTCCGCGGACGTAGGCAATTGATTGAACCACGTAAATTGTTGTGTTGTGATTGCGATTGTGGCTGTTCTTATTTTCTTAGTGATATTTTTCTTTCATTGTTGTTTTGTGCTGGGATTTTTATCTCCACAATATATATATATATATATATATATATATATTAACTGAAAAACATCGTAAGAGTAAAAATATTGTTAATTTTCTCTTTAAAGGTTATGGTTAGGATGGAAAATTTGTATTTTCTCTAATTGTATCATTCTATAAAATATTTTAAATTCATTCCTATCCAATACTATACCAAGATATTATATGATATAAAGTTTAGAGGTATTATAAAAATGGTCCTCAATGTGAGAAGTGATAATGTTTTGTAAAACTGAATGGGTAAAATACACACTTATTTGTGCAAAAACTAACTTTCTCCCTCCTAAAATTTTTTAAATATAATATTCGATGGATAATTTTTTTTATTATAATGCTAAAATATTCGATACTCATTTCTTGAGATCTATGGAATTAGATTTATATTTAATATGACATGTTTGAGAAAAATATTACTGCAAAATGATGAGGATAATTTATTCCTTCAATCGGATGACCATTATTGGAAATTAATTAATCAATTAGGTAATCTAAAAATTAATTAATTTCCCACTTATTAGGGTCCTTAATAAGTCATAACTTAACTTGAATTAGTTGAGGTTGGGAAGTCAAAATTAGCGGGTTATTGGGGAGTTATTATACTAGGTAGAAGGATAAAATCCGATATTCCTTCAAATCAAGTTTTCTTCATAATTCTGGAGCATTTAGGAGTAATTCTAGAGCAATTCCGAAGCACTAAAATAAGGAGAAACAACATCAACTTTAATCTCTAAGCAATCGACAAATGTGTGTTCTTCATATTTATTTTATAAGAAATTTAGTTTGTCAATACAAGAAGATTGAATTTCCTAGATTAAGTAGTAATTATGCTTTGTATTATAATGATAGAATCAAAACAATATATATATATATATATATATATATATATATATATATATATATATATATATATATATATATATATATATATATATATATATATATATATATATATATATATATATATATATATATGTGGTATTAGAGCCTTCTGTTTGCAATCTCATGCTTTTCATTACTAACATTGCTTGTAGTATAAACGATTTTTGTATGCTTCAAAAAATGAGAAAAAGAGTATGCCCAAAATAGAAAAATCAGAAAAAGTGTTAGTAAGAAAAATAATTTTTCAAAACTGTGTAATACCCTTTGTTTTCATAATAAATTATTAGGACATAATTTAATTAGATAAATTAAATCGGTGGGATTTAAAATTAAATTGGTAGGATTTAAATTGAGAATAAATGTTTATTCATAATCGTATGTTTATTTGATCCAATTGGGCATATTGGTTCACTCGTGGAAAAATAACAGTAAGTAATTTATGGTTATGTGTTAATTAAACATAATAAATATGTAGCTGTTGGGTAAAAATAATTTGGGCGTGTTTCGGGATGTTTTGGGGACTAGTTTAGGTGTTTTAGACCTCTAAAAATGAGTCTGGGGTATAGGTATACCATTTGGGGAGTTGTTGGGCCATTCCGGTTATGGGTTCGGGATCATTCGAGGGCCCAAATATAGAGATTAAGGCTTAACTCAAGATTAGCTAATGACAAAAGTTAATTAGGACGTTAGAGAGTCCCATTCATTCATCCAAATCCAAACCTAGTAGCCCCATCCCTAGAGATAAGTTGCCAAGGCCACGAGAGGGGATGGAAGAAGATTAAGGATCCAAGAAGATAGGATTTCAATCTTCATTATAAGGCAAGAATTTTCTTGCTAAAATTAACTTCCAATATATTTCTTAATTCAGGGTTGTATTTTATCACTTGATTTCTGGGTTAGAAGGAATGATTTGACGATGAGATAATAAAATTAAACTTTGCACATGTAGATGATTAAATTTGAAATTAATGTTTAAAGATTAATCGAATTGAGGATAAACTGAGAAAAAATGGTGATTATATGGATTTAGAGATAAATCTCATGATTTTATATTGTATTAGGGTACATATGATTCAACTCCGTAAGGAAGTATGTTTACGGATTCAATTTAATGAGAAACAAGTAAATCTTTGAAACTAGGACTTACACATTTTATAATTCTTGAGATAATTGTAACCATATGCATTGGATATGTTTTAGAGACATTTTTATGTAGAAAAATTATTGGTTGATGATGGTAACTCTTTTAGGTATCATACAAGATGTTTGAGTGAAGAATGTGATGCTTATGGTGTAAGGGAACTTGACAATTTTCGTCAAAACTCGTAATAGCCCGCCCAGGATAGGACCAGGAACTAATTGGTTTGGCGAGGGGGAAAACCGGTTCAGACCATTTGTTCAGCCCAGGTTGTTCCTTTTGTGTCCTGAGTGAATCAGTCGGGGTCCAGATCAGTTTAGGGGGTCGATAAATGATATTTAGGATTTTTGGGAAACATGTACGATATTCCATTACCTTGGGTTAACCGAGAATAAATTTTGGGTATGGAAACCTGGGTGTCTAAGGTGTGAATACTGAGTTCGAGAATTAGGATGAAATTTTTGGGAATAAAATGGAAAGGTTGGGGATACTTTAACAAATCATAGACCAAATTTATGTAAAAGTTAGATGACTATTTAAATGGGAAATTACGATTAACTAGATGATTAATTATTAAATTGGAACTATTAAAGGTTGATCTCATACTATACCTTGGGGGTAATTATAGATTACTTGCATATACTTCTTATGTGATAAATATATGCATTTATTTATTTTTATGAACATACCCGTGTTCGTAGATGACCTATCTATTAGGGTTGCGTATGTCTCGGGATCAGAACACACGTCGGCACAGGTGGCCTAGGCATTGTGTAGGTCATCATTTAAGATCCTACATATCAACGCCACTTATGAGAAGATATGTTGATGCTAGGATCCATCGTTACCATCGGAGATATGGACCGTGCAATGGTGTACTGTGTAGGGACCACCCACTTGTGTGTGTTTTGTGATGCTCATTTGGATGAGGGACTCCTCTGGACTTACCGATCGAGCGTGAATGTGACACTAAAGATAGATGCCCTTTGTGTGTTGTATATATGTAAGGACATATGTATCTAGTCTTATAAATTAATTGATTTTAATTAATTAGTCTGATGATGTAGACAATCAATTGTGAACCCAATATTAAGTATGTGCCTAATAGATGGTTATGTTACTTTTGTGGGTAGTATTATTGCAGTACTAAAGGGAATGGAAATACATGTATGGTTAATGATGTAGACAATTGGTAATGAACCTAATACATGCATAATGAATAATATGTCATTTATTATGGGTAATATCGTAGGGGTTATTCTTGAGACTAGGAGCATATGTGTAGATGATCTGCTCCATCTTAAGACTTGTGCTTGATGCACTAAAAATAGTATCTCGTAGTGGTAATTATCGGAATGTATTATTGGTACTAGGGTTGATATGCCTATAGGATTACACCTAGGTGAGAGGTGAGGTACTTATCGTATGTGAGTGTCGATGGGCGGTACATACTTTGAATTAACTGTATTATTGCATCTGAATTTTGTAAGTTAATTCTTACATATCAAGGGCTATGGCCCAAATTATAAATATTTTCTTCCCCTAAGTGTGCCTGGGCAACGATAGCATGACTGATGAGATATCAACGTTGCGATTTCACTTTTCTTATCAGAGATTAGCTCGTTGATTCTAATTTAGGTTCTTGTTCTATTTCGATATTTTATTTTTAGATATTTTTTGGGCATAAGATCATAGTTTATTTTTATTCAGTCAGTTGTTGGGATTTTATCTTAGCGAGATGTTGATATTGGACTTATTATTTCTTGTTTGTTAATTTAATTCAGTTTATTACGCACGTGAATTCAAAATACAAATATTTATTATGGTTTGATGCTGAGGATGATATAAATTGATAAATAAGCCCCATCTTTAGTGTATGATGTCTGCGTAACCTTTACATGAAAAAATGGGAGCTGTTACAGTTGGTATCAGAGAATATAGGATCTATTATTTTTAGGATTTGTGTTGTGTTCATTATGTTCTACGTTGTGCCCTTTGAAGTGTTGAGCCCTATGATTAGGAGTCATTGTATCCTTTGCGATTCGTTACTAAGATGAACCTCATTTTCTTTTAGATGGAAAATGGTAGGAGAGGCAGACCACTATGTGTCACCGCACCAGCTGCAGAGGAGGGGGCTCAATAGGAGTCGCAACAACACCCACACCCACTACCAACCCCACCCATGGTTGGTCCAATAAAGATCGCCACTGACTCAGGAAGTTTCCACCACGATGGCCGCTATGCTAATTTTTTTTTCCACTGCAGCAACATCCACCACCACCACCACCGCAACAGGTGGTACTACCAATGCAGACACATGGTTCAGTATGGGAAAGAGCTAGTGAGGCATTCACTAAGTGCCACCCACCGGAGTTTGTTGCCAGTACTAACATTCTGGTGTATAGTCAGTGGAAGAAAAATATTCAACGTCATTTAAGGATGATAGAGTGTAAGCCCGTTCAGAAGTAAATGTTAGCATTATTTCGATTGGTTGGGACAACTTTACAATGGTGGGAGTGTGTCATCACATTTGAGGAGAGAGAGTTTATCGATTGATGAGTTATGGGGTAAGTTTGAAGGGAAATATTTTCCAATGGCAATGAAGTTTGAGATGAGAAAAAATTTGTGGACCCTATGTAGGAAGGTTTCACCGTAGCTGAGTACGAGGAGGAGTTACCACACTGTGCTATTTTAATGGGGACAAAGTAAACACGAAGGAGAAAAAGATGGAAAAATTCATGTCGAGGACAGCCTAGCACATCAACAGGGTCAAGGAGAATATGGGAAATAGACAGATATGCGTAAGTCTGAAAGGAATTGTTATGTTTTTGGTGAGAATGGACATTTTGCAAGGAAGTTCTCTCAGGGAAATCGAGGGGCACAAGATCTAGGGGGACAACGAGGGTACCAGACACCTCAGGGGTAGAATCATTCATTGCTGGCCTAGTCAGTGGCAATAATTCTTTCCTTACTAGCACTACCAATTCCACCCCAGGGACAGCAGATGCAACTACAGTATGGGCGTGTGTATCACATTGCACTTGGAGAGGGACCAACACCAACATAAACAGTGGATGGTATGTTCTATATTCTTGTGTATGTAAGGCATATTTAGTTTGGTACTAGTGCATAATACTTAATTGTTTATACTAACTTGTTAGTGCACTAACGATGGTAGACTTAGATTTGATACAATGTTGTACATTATTTCACCCGTGAGTTGAGGGACACCTATATTTGCTTCATCTTTAGTGCTACAGGGATAGACATTAGTAGATTTAGGTTGGTGGCATACCTATATGAAGGTACCTATATAGAGCCCTCCTAGGGTTTACTTTTCATGCTATAGCTATATAGACCTTCATCTGGTTGGATATAAATTTTGATCAGATTTTGTATGTAATTATGCGTGTCTAAATACCTTGCCAATCTCTCTACATCAGCTACTTCAAATTTAGAATCCATAATTCATCCATACTCAGGTAGTCTCTCACACCCTCTATGGCTCATAGGATCTTATTTTTTGCACCACGTAGAACACATTGCACTACACTGCATTTTATCAAGTCTAATGATTATTTGTTGGATGGGTATAAAAATATTTTTTAACAATTTAAATCTAATTTGAATTTTGAATGATGTGATTAAATATTTTCATAAATATATCTCAGAGTAAATTTAAAAGTTTTAATATTTCGTTTCAAATTCGTTATAATATATATTATAAGGACATTATTTTATTGTCCTGGTTACACTATTGTATGTTGTATACCGCTACAACCGTCCAAGACTTATTCATGTTCAATCATGCGCCAAGAGGGATCCGAATATAAACGTTCTTCAACAAAGACGACTCTGTCGGATTAATTTTTGTAAGGTTATGTTTAAGTACCTTAATGAGTAATTATAAGTGTTGGCATACTTTTTCTAAAATATTTTCTAAGTGTTGAGGCGTTATTTTTCGTCAAAGAATTTTTTCTAAGCGTTGAGGCAGAGTTTTTAATGAAATAATTTTTTTTTTATTAAGGTTGTTTGAGTGACACCTGTATGTCGTTCAAGCGACATTGCCTTGTCATACGAAGCCTCGTTCGAGCAAAACGTGTCCTCATTCGAGCGACAACCTGATCTCATTCGAGAAATCTGCGGATTTAAGTTTTTTTTATATAAAGCGTGTTAAATCACTCCATTTTTGTTAAGAAAACCTGCCATTTTTCATTCTGCACAACATGCAAACCAGTAGAATACTTTGTCCTCTTCATTTATGGTTCAAATCCTTTTTGTTTTCAATTGACATAAAATCTATATGCTTTCGTGAATTTTTTTGGAACCTAAGATTCAACTTTGGTGAAGTTATTTCTTTGTGAAGTGTTATCTCTACGACTGATTACGACTGCGTGTCGATTGGCAGTGCTCGTGGGTGTTCCTGGATGAATTGGACTACGTGTTCTTGTGGAATGTTGTGGTTGTTCCATTTCTGACTCTAGATTGTATGTCTATGTGAGTATATGAGCGATATTCGTTACGGATTTCATTGTGTATGTAAGTTGCGATTTATTATTGATAGTCAAATAAAAGGTATTACCTGGAAGGTTTTTTTCCTGAAATCTTTGTGTCAGCAATTATATTTGTGTTGATTTGATATCACCCACGTAGATGCTTGTTTTAGGGATGAATTAAATTGGTTTAAAAATTGACACCAATTAAATAAGGTTAAATTGAAAATTGGTGAATTTATTCAAATCAGTATCACATCGCATTTACAAATTGGTATTAGAGCGGGTTTCTATAATTTATCGAGTTATCCTTGTTTTTTGTAAAATTTTGTTATATAGATTTATTTAAAAAATCTGTTTTGTGAAAGATTGCAATTTTTCCAATGGAGCACTTGTATATTCAGATGCCCATTTTTTACTGGTTTAATTATGCCTTTTGGAAAGTACGTATGGAAATCACAATTAAATTTCATCAATGTACGCGTTTGGATAGTTTGTGAAAGAGGCTGGACTCCTCCCACTTTCATCGCAAATAATATCACTAATTTAAAAACCATGACTGATTGGCTGAGGATGAATTTAAATGGAGCCCTTTTAATTTACGTGGGCTGAGTGAACTTTCTAGTGTCGTCACTCATAAGGAGTTCAGACGTATTATGACATGCACAACATCTAAAGAAGTGTAGGACATTTTATACCTTACCCACGAAGGCACAAATTCAGTTAAAGAGTCTAAATTTCAAAATTTAACTACTCAATTTGAAACAATTACCATGCTTGATTCTGAGTGTTTTGAGGACTTTTATGCACGTTTATCTGACATTGTCAACACTAATTTCAATCTTGGTGAGAACATACTTGATGCACGAGTGATTAAAAAGATTTTGAGACTGCTGCCTAAACGTTTTATCCATAAAGTGACTATTTTGAATTCCTTAGGCAATTTGAGCAATCTAAAATTGGAAGTGCTGGTAGGAGACCTCCAGACATATGAGATTGACATGTTACCCGACACTGTCAAACATATGGATAGAGGGATTGCACTTAGAGCCCAGTCTAGAAAGGGAGAGGAAGTGTCCAATAGAGAGAAGAAAAATAAAGTAAAAGTTTATGAGTCTGACTCTGAGGGTGAGGTTGATTTTGATATGGCCATGGTTGCGAAATTTTTTAAAAGGTTTCTCAAATTTTCCTAAGAAAATCCATCCACTAAATTTTTTTTAAGAAAAATAAAAAGAAAGAGGCCAAAAAGTGTGACAAAGAGAGAGAGGAAGAGGAGAGTTGTTTTGAGTGTGACAATAGAGGGCATAAAGAGTTTGAGTGTCCCACTAGGATAAAGAGAAAGGGCAAGAAAATTTCCATGAGAGCCACTCTTAGGGATAGTGAGGAAGAGGTGAAGAATTTCAGGACTGAGTCTTTATGTGGGAAGTTTGTAGCCTTTTTAGATAGTCACGTGAGCACACCTAGTTTGTCCCATGACGATGAGGATACTTGTACACGTGAGACCCCCGAGGAGGGTGATATTGAGTGTGAAAGTGGAAACGGAAGTGAGATCCAAATTTTATTTAGATATTTGTACGTCGAGACCTTAAAGACTAAGAAGTTGAATAAGGAGTTAGGTCTTAGGGTGAGATATTTTGAGAGAGATATTGAGAGTTTGAGGGTGCTTGAGATGAAAGCAAGTCAAATCAAGAAGGTGAAGGTTTCTTTCACTGAACAATTGATTGCTTTAGATCGGGAAAAGAGTGATTTGACCAATGCGGTGTCAAGTCTGTAGACATGGGTATCCCAACTCGAGAGTGATCTCGAACGTGACCGGGAGGTCAGAGTCCCTTTAGAGAACGCATCTAAGAACGATGGAAAGATGGTTCTCAATCCCGTTTTTGATGATTTTGAGAGACTCGGAATAGGTCAGGACGGTGCGTCCACTTCCCATGTTGCACCCGAGTCGGTTTTTGAGTTAGTGATAGATCCATATGTCTCTCAAACTAACCCACCCAAGCATCCTGTTCTCGAGCGGAGAGTGCGTCCTAGACATTTTGAGAGAGGTGGTCCTCGGCCCGTGTATGTTTGTTCCCATTACAAGAAGAGAGGACACTTTAAGGAAGTTTGCTTTAAGTTGGGTAATGTGTAACGTTTTGCTATTACACGTGTTGCCACTCCACATGCACCCACACATGATACTTTGGATGCTCTGGATGATTACATGAGAGAGTTTGCACATATTAGGGAGCAAGTAAAGTGTTTGGTCAAAACTTCACACGATTTGATGGATTTTTTCATAGGATGTCACCACCTTTGGAAAACTGCACCGCACCTAAAGGCTGAGGTTTAGACTCGTTTGCTAGCATAGGATGACTTTTATGATGATATTTTATCCCTATTCCTAGTATTTACCATCTTTGTGTTTATGTTTTCCATTTTTGATATATGTTTTGAAAAAATAAAAATATTTTTGTTTTGAAAATTTTCGAAAAAATACAAAAAGATTTTCTATTTTTTGAAGAAAAATTTAAAAAAACCAAAAATATTTTATTTTGATAAATTTTTTTAGAATAAGACAATAAGATTTTTTTATTTTGTTTTGCACCGTTTATGAATGGACATTTAGGATAACCGAGTCACAATTTCACTCCACATTTTTGTGAATATTTGATAGTGTTTGGATATGAATCATCATTTCATTTTTATGCTTTATAATGTTTGGAGTCATTGAGATGTGATTAGTTGTTACTACCTACATGTTTGACTCATGAGTTACTTTATTGCACATGTGAACGGATTTATTTGACTATTGTTCTTGTCTATCACATGTTGGTCGATGTGTTTTGATCTCAATTCTGTCTTTAAAATGAACCAAATGCGATAAAACTTGACAATGAAAGTAGTGCATGTAAAAATCATTATTGTGAGTTAGTGTGATTTATTTGAAAAACGAGAAAGGGCTACGAAAGGTACTCATTTATTCTTTGCGATTAAGCTACCGTTTCTATCAGATCTAGAAAATGCTTGGCACAAAATAGAAGCCAAGGTTCAAAGAGGTTGAAAAGAGCCCGAAATTTTTTTAAAGGCAATAAAAAGAAAAATATGCCAAAAGTGGGCCAATTTATTTTTGTTTCATCACCTCAAAACAAAAATAAAAATCATTATTATTTATGAGGGAGTTTGGATTACATATAAAATAGGTTTGCACGTCCTTTAAAAGTCATGAAAACGAGTTCATAGTTTTAGATGTTATTGGTGTGAAAATCATGTTTGACTTTAATTTGTTGATTTGATTAAGACGATGTCATCTAAATTCACAGTTTCGACACATAAATATGATTTTGATGTCGATTCGCTAGGAGTACACATATTCATAGTGAACATTTGCTATGTTTGATTGCATTGATTTTCCTAGAAAATATGTTCACACCCATTCATTCTGTTTCCATGATTTGGTTATCTTAGTGTAAATTCATGGTGTGTAATTTTTGTTAAATTATTTTTTTTTTGAAAAAATTAAAAAAAATCAAAAATAGTTTATGGATGCCTTCGAGGATTCCTTTGCATGAGCGAAGTTTGATCCATTTTTGTTATGCATATTTGTCATGACACCCCTTATTTATTTTCTTTATTCTTTTCCTTGTCTATTCTAGACAAATAAAAAGGGGGAGAACGAATTATGATTTTATGGGAGAGTTTGAATTATAGGGGAGATTTGATTATTAATGATTGATTTATTCTTATATCATTTCAAACTAGATACATCATGAAGGTATTTGCTTTGTCTCATGTGTGTAGGTACAAAGATTGAAGATCATTATTTTGATGATGAAAAAAGCTTAAAGATTTGATGTTGAGGGTCTTTGAAGAAAGTTTGATACTTGCATTTTTTTATACCTTTTCGGTATTGGATTCATGGGAGGGTATTATATTTGTATAGGCATTTTGATTTGATAATTTGGATGTTTTTATTTTGTATCGGTATAGACATAGGGGGAGATTTGTAAGGACATTATTTCATTGTCCCAGTTACATTATTGAATGTCGTCAACCGATACACCGTCGCAGACTTATTCAAGTTCAATCATTCATCAAGACGGATCCTAATATCAATGTTCTTCAATAAGGACGCCTCCACGAGATTAATTTTGGTAGGGTTGTGTTTAAATATCTTAGTGATTCATTACACGTGTTGGGATACTTTTTCTAAAATGTTTTCTGACTGTTGAGGCATTGTTTTTTGTTACAGAATTTTTTCTAAGTGTTGAGGCGGAGTTTTTAATGAAATAATTTTTTTTATTTTTTATTAAGGTCGTTCGAGCGACACCTATATGTCGTTCAAGTATTATTACCTTGTCGCGCGAATCCTCGTTCGAGCGACACTTGTCCTCCTTCGAGCGACAACCTGATATCATTCAAGCAATCTGTTAACTTATTTTTTTTTACACAAAGCATGTTAAATCACTCCGTTTTTATTAAAAAGACCAGACATTTTTCATTCTGCACAAACTACATACCAACAGAATACTTTGTCTTCTTCATTTAGGGTTCAAATCCTTTTTGTTTTCAATTCACAAAATCCCATATGCTTTAGTGAATTGTTTTGGAACCTAATATTCAACTTTGGTGAAGTTTTTTCTTGGTGGAGTGTTATCTCTACAGCTAACTACGACTGCGTGTCAATTGGGAGTGGTCATGTGTGTTATTGGCTTAATTGGACTGCGTGTTCTTGTGGAATGTTGTGATTGTTTCATTGTTGACTCTAGGCTGTGTGTCTATGAGAGTATCTGTGTGATATTTATTGCAGATTTCATTGTGTATGTAAGTTGTGATTTATTATTCATAGTGAAATAAAACGTTTTACCCTAATTTTTTTTTCCTGACATGTGTGTGTCAGAAATTATATTTTTGTTGGTTTGATTTCACCCACATAGATGTATGCGTTTAGGGCTGAATTAAATTGGTTTAAAAACTGACTCCAATTAAATAAGGTTAAATTGGAAATTTGTGAATTTATTCAAATCAGTATCACACCGCATTTACATATATAATATGTGATAGTTATTTGTAAGTTTATGTGAATATGTATTTGTTTGTACGCCTGTTTAATATATATATATATATATATATATTGGCAATAATTTGTGTGTTATTTTTTTTCTAATTTGACCTGGCTGGACCTATATCCCTTAGCTTTTGACATCTATCTGCCAAGGCCTGTTGATATGTCAGTTGCAGTGTATGAATTGTTGGCCGATTAGACCCTGGCAGTCATATATTTTTTAAGCGAGTTTATATTTTAAATATTATTGTCTTTCTATTGTTTAAAACGACACCGTGATGCTGAGTTTCCAACGGTAAGTTTACTGATTGCGAAATAGCAGGTACCTGCTTTTAATTAAACGCCATCGTTTCTTTAATACTCGCCCTTTATTATTTTTATCCGTCCACTGTTTTTCTCAAAACCAAAGCTGGTTTTTTATCTTTAAAAATGACTTCCTTTTATTAATCTATTTTTACACGTTTTTGTTTAGTCTATTACAGTTGTTAGGATACGTGTTCATTTTTCAAGCGGTAGTTTTGTGTTTCTTTTTGGACCGCTAGATTTAATCTTATCTACGGTTTGTATAATCCATGTGTGTCTTATTTACACAATTCAGCGCACGCCTTTTATCTCTATAAATACAGACTTTTGGGTCTTCATTTTCGAAATTAGAGAAAAATATTTTTGCACCCAAACTCTGCAAATATATATATATATATATATATATATATATATATAGAGAGAGAGAGAGAGAGAGAGAGAGTTTACATTTTCTTCGCACTGATTTTTCACTTGTATTTATGTTTGAAGAAATAATCTCTATCATAGGTTATTCATAAAAACTAACACTATATTTCTGTGTATATGTGTACGTTTTTTGAAAAACATTTTTCATATCTTTTCAGAATTATTGTAAACTCTCTTAGGGTTCATATGTGTTCTTGAAATTTTTATCGAAACAAATTCTACCTATTTTTCACAAGCGATTTATGAGAATATCTATGTAATTGTGAAATATCTCTCTTCTAGTATTTTTAGATCTTGTGTATATTCTTTATATAATTGTTGAATCTCACATAAAGGATTAAAGGTATTTGGCTATTCTTCTGAGAACCACTTCACACACTAATTCATACACTTGTGTTAGATATATTTATCTAGATCCGTGATAATACTTTCTTGCATGTTTTATATTTGTGCCTAGTTACACAAATTACACATGACTTTTCACAATAAATGTTCAAATATGTCTTGTTCTCTTAGATCTGTTTTGGTGTGTAAGTTTGAACAGTATTGCACAGCCAAATCATGATTGTGTGTATTCTGATTTATCTACCTTGTTTCTAAGTTTATAGAACTATAAGAGGTTTAGAAAGTTAAACCTTATCTTCTTAAGGATCGAAATTGTTAGAAAGTAATATTAACTGTCCTTATTTTTCTTGAACCTTACTTGACTTCGGACAATGGACTTTAAATCAGAATTGTTAAGAACTTGCATAGTATCTTATAAATTAATCTTGCTTTAACATAAACAAACTTTTAAAAAAGTTTTGTTATTTTGACTTGTGCTTAAATTTCTATATACATTAGTCAAATATTGTGTGTATATACTCTATCCTAGAATATTTGTGTTCTTGATTATGCTTGTCTTATTTGAATATATTTGTGGCATAAGATTCTATCACGCACTCAGAACACCACATTCACCTAGGCACTAAAATTATTGTGTAAATATTTTGCCAAATCTGATTATTCATTATATTTGAGATAAAGAATTTTGGAACTGCCTAAGTCAAGTAGTTTGATTTAGAGAATCTTGAACATAAGTTTTGTTGAGATATTTAGGAAATAACAATGTTGCATAGAATTCGAGTTGTATCACTAAGTGCGTGTGTGTGTCATTTTGAATAACACACAACATACAAGTACTTCACTAAGAACTAGGACACATAGGCACTGAGTCGAACCTGAGCTAAGGAGAGCAAGAGGCAGAAGCTGCGATGTGAAGAGCACAAAGTCATCAAGGACAAACTAAAGGGAAATCAGAAGAAGTAATCAGGGAGAGATTTGTCTAGGAGAGGTAATAGCTATATATATCTACATTAAGTTGTATTGTTTGATTGTTGTAAATCGTATCTATTTTGTTTTTATTTTAGTGGATGTAGACTAGGTTGACCCTAGAGGGTCCGTCATTTTTCTCGGGGAAGGGTTTTTGCGACATAAAATTTGTATTTTCTGTAACTCTCACCCAATAAGAAAAAGTAGGAGTTAAGTCTAGAAACCAACTTAATCAAACTTAATTGATTATTATTCTGTAAATCACCTAGGTTAACCACAAATAATAATCTAGACTTTTAATTGACTTTTTAAACTTAAATATGTTTTTATTGAAGTTAACAATTCAAGAAAGGTTTGAATTTCTCCCTCCTAGAATAACCTATCAAACTCGTAGGTAAATTGCGTTTACTCGACAACTGTTTACTTTCGTTAAACTTTTGCGCTGCAGCGGCCCGCTCAAGTGGTATCATAGCTAGACTTTAAAAAGAGCCGTTTTTAGAAACTGCTATTAAATTCATTTCACCTTCTTTTAGTGGAAAATTCTAGTCAGTTACTTAAGTTAGGAAATTTTAGCAAATCTCCTATTTTCGATGGCATAAATTTTCCCTAATGGAAAATTAGAATGGTTGCATTTATTCAAGGCACATTAGGAGATGATGTTTGGAATTAATTGAAAATGGTTATAGGCACCCCACTACTCCTTTAGCAGAAGCTAACACTATTTTAGAAAACTTAGATCATCTAAATTAAGTGTTGATTAGAAAAGATAAGCAATTTCAATAATAAGGGAAAAAAATGCAATTTTCATGATTGTGGGTGAGACTGAATTAAAACGTATATGTGATTGTTCTATGAGCAAAGATGCTTGGGATACTGTAGTAATAGCACATGAGGGCGACACTATGGTAAAGGAATGTAAAACGCAAATGTTATTTCAACAATACAATATGTTAGTAATGAAAGATAACGAACCATTTGATGACTTTTATATGCGTTTGTCTAATATCATTACCTAACTACATGCGAATGGTATAGAATATTATGACAAAGAAGTGTGTGCTAAAATTTTAAGGTCCCTTGCTCCTATATTTGACCATAAACATTACATCATTTAAGAAATTTATGATCCATCTCTCACACATGAATTGCTAAGATCAAAATTGAGAACTATGGAACTTGAATCAACCTTTAGGAAGACTATTACTTCTTATGCTAAAAAAGAGTTGACCTAATCTTCTAAAGTTGCATTTAAAACTACCTGTCCTGATAAAAATAAGCATAATGTAGTTAAATAACAATCTAAGTTGGATAATGAATCTGATGTGGATTCGGAAGAAATTGACAAGATTGATAATCAACTTGACTTCTCAATTTAAGAAACTTTTGAAGCATAAGAATTATATTGCTAAAATACGTATGCAAGAGAATAATTAGTCTAGTCAGTTTAATCGACCCCATAATAGAAATTCAAAACAATGTTCTGATTATGATAATATCTAAATTGGCTTGTCACAATTATGGGAAACTCGATAACTTTATTGTTGATTGTAGGTCTAATCCATAGTCCAAGAATTCTTAACAACACAAGGCTTATGTAACTAAAACTTGGGATGAATCTTCTGATTCTAAATCTGAAGAAGACCAAAAATCTGAATAAAATTGTCTTGCATTTTTAGGAGAAGTTTATAACTATTGTGGAGACCTCTACTTAGAAGGAATGACTGATTTCGAAGACAAATGTGAATCTGATGATGTACTTTATTTGATTGACGCTGCTAAATCTTTCTTTATAAGACAACCTTCTATGCTTGAATTAACTGATCCATTTTATTCAAAATGTGTCGTTTATGATAATAAATCTGATGATAGCAACACTTCTCACATAAACACTAGTGATAATGAAAATTTTGTTGGATATGATGATTATTCAGAATGATATGTCAGAACCTTGAAAAATAGACAAGAATTATCTAATTTGGTGAAACTACTTAGTGAGTACCAAGAGAATCAATATAAAATTGTTCAACAAAATTCCATTGAGATGACCAATGTCAAAACAAATTTTGAAAAAATTAAACTTGATTTTAAATATCAGATTAGACTTTAAACGAGAGTTTAATATGTTTAGAAGAAAAATATAAAGCAGCGCTTTTACAAGTTGAAAAATCTAAAGAAGTTTGTGAAACATCCTTCAAAATGTGTCGTAGTCATGATATAACTTTTTTCGACCTTGACAAACTGCTTGTTGTCCTGCGTTATATGGGTAATATTAGAGGGTTGGGATATGAGTAAACTCTTGATAAAGATGATTCCGATAGACCAATTTTCTTTGTGAAAGCCCATGAAGAAATGGATCTTCAGTTGGATTGTAAGCTGTTCGAAAAGGCTAAAGGAAAATAAGTTCTAATTTAAAGTGATTATGAAAGTGACATTGAGAGTTTCATTGAGAATCTTGTGGAACTATCTTCATCCAAAAACTACCCCCTACTAAGATACTTTATACACCTCCCAAGTCATTTATTTGTGACAAATCTGTTAAGTGTCTAGATAGAAAACATCACCACTCAGACCTGCCTACATCTAGTAAATTGTGTACCAAGTGTGATGTTTTTGGACACCAAAACTGTGAGTGCCAATGGTTTCATAAGAAAAATTTTCAATTTCACTTTAACTCAAAATTAAGGATATTTGGTAATAATACCATGAACTATACAGGACCATTTAATTTGTTTTATAAGCCTACACTCAAGACTAACAACAAATCAAAACCATTGGGCAGATCTTTTTCCTGATCTCAAATCACGATTCAAAATAATTTTAAAACCATGCCTATTTGGAATAGGAGTGATGATGTAAGACCCCAGATAAATCGTTTTCATCTAAAATCTTTTGTAGTCTTAACAGCCCTACACTGTGAGATTCAAACAGCTAGATGGTATTTAGACAGTGGTTGCTCATTCCATATGATGGGGAATGTTAACAAACTAAAGGATATTATCCATTATAAAGTTGGAAATGTTACCTTTGACAATGGTAAGACCTCTTAAATCATTGGTAAAGGAATCCTTAATGAAGAGGTCTTACCTAATGTTAATGACGTGTTGTTAGTTAAAGGGATGAGTGTAAATTTGCTTTCTATTAGTCAGTTTTGTGATAACAGGTACCAAGTCAAGTTTACTAAAACCTCATATGATGTGTTGACTAAAATGGGTGTAGATTTTATAAAAGGCAATCGTATCGCAAACAACTGTTATAAAGCATGTGGTACTTTGTCTTGTAGTATGACACTTATGGATGATTTTGACCTATGTCATTATCGGTTAGGACACATCAGTTTTGATGCTTTAAATCATTTTTCATCACAAGACCTTGTTAGAGTCCTGCCTAAAATAAAGAAATGCCCCACTACTGTTTATGGTCCATGCAAGTGCTTAAAATTACCAAATAGACTCACAAGAAAGTTAAAGAAATTAACATCACTGCTCCTTTAGCGCTTCTCGACATGGACTTAATGGGTCCAATGAGGACTGTCAGTTTAAATGGAAATTCATACATTTCAGTCATTGTGGATGATTTCTCTCATTTCACGTGGGTTGCTTTTAAGTAAACTAAGTCAGAAACCTTTAACCATTTCTAAAAATTCTGACTAAACTAGAAAAATGAGAAAGACACCCAAGTAACACGAATTCGAAGTGATAGAGGTGGTGAGTTTAAAGAAACCGGAGTTGTTGAATATTGTGATGACCAAGGTTAATCTCATTAGTTTAGTTCTCCAAAAACTCCACAACAAAATGGGGTGTAGAATGAAAAAATAGAGTCATACAAGAAGGGGCTAGACTCCGTATTCATGCTAAAAATTTACCTTTATATTTATCGGAAGAAGCATGCATTACTGCCATTCATATTACTAATCATGTTTACCTAAAAAAGAATACTAAAATGACCCCCTATGAGTTTTGGTACAACAAAAAGCCCACTGTAAAATATTTCAAACTTTTGGCTCAATTTGTTATGTTTGCAATGATCGTGAAAATCTTTCTAAATTTGAAGCAAAAAAGAATAAATCATTTTTTCTTGGTTATTCTCATAATAGTAGGGCATATAGAGTTTTCAATCTCCACTTATCACACTTGTATATCTATGATTACTCACAATATAATTGAGACTGTTAGTAAAGATCCACCTGTTGCAACTGAATTAAACACAAATGTTTTAAATAATCCAATTTCGACAGAAGATGAATCTTTGCTAACACCAACCCCCACCGTGCCTAACTAGGTTTCAAAAGATCATCCCTCCACGGAAATTATGGGAGATATCTCCGCGCCTGTGCACACTAGGAATAAATTACGTTAAGTATCTCATATGACTACTTTTGTATCCCTCGAGGAACCAAAATCAGTAGATGAGGCACTTTGTGATTCTTATTGGATTGATGCGATGCAAGAGGAGCTAGCTCAATTCAAGGATCTTGACTATGGGTACAATTTTTGTCAACTGGAACCCATAAAAGTAGCTGAACAAAGACCCAATAAGAATAATAGGCACCCGATCCAAATAATGGGTTCAAAGTGACGGTTGGAATAGAAAGATGTGACCAAGTCCATCCCTAAAATCTCAGATGAGATATTCAAGGGATACTGGGTTAACGTGTTGCCTGCTAACACTCCTTCTCTCTCTTTTTACAATAGAATATATATTGTACCCCTGGCTCGGGGCAAGGGGCAGGTGAAACACCATCTAGAGAGTTACCTAATAAGAACAGTAGACCTCTGCATGGATGTAGGCAATTTGCTGAACCACGTATATTCTTATGTTGTATGATTATTGCTATTTCTTTTATACTGGTGATTGTTTTCTTTTCATAAATTATTTATGTTGAGATCTTTGTCACCATAATTGGCCCCGTCTGTGTTAAGCGATTGATTTCTCTTGTGAAAACCCCCACCAGAAAGAACCAAGAATGTCACATCACAACAGTAACGTTCCTCAAGAAGGAGATCTTTAACAACCCCCCAAAGGGTAAGGTCTGAAATATGCCATTCAAACCCAAGACCTCGCTAGGAGGGGCAGGTCTCTGAAGAGAGTCAAGGGTCACCTAGGTCCACGTAAATATTTAGGTTAATCGATGCCTATGAGGCCAAACTACAGGAATAGGAGGAGGCCACTCGCCAATAGGAAAATGAGAATGCCCACCTCAAAAGACAACTGAAAAGACTAGAGATAGAGCTCCGTCGAAATACAAAGTGACGCCACAACAGGACTCTTAGCCCTCAGGCGAGCAAATCTCGCAACTGAGGAAGAAGCCCAAGACATGATTCAGAAAGAATGGAGAGACCCAGGTCAGGCGACAACCACTCTAAAAACTTACGACTAGCTCGCCAATATAGGAGTACTGATCGGTATGATGATGATACATGAAGTCTGGTCCGAAGAGAGATGGACCAGCACCCAGCCCACCGTGGTGCTAGATCAATAATGGAGCTAGCAATACAAGCTCTCAACACTCATATGAAGTCCCCTTTTTTAAGGTCGATAAAAGAAGGTAAAGCCCCAAAGAAGTTCTTGATTCCTAGGTTTAAGATTTACGATGAAAAAATTGATCCCATCGACCATGTTAGGCAATACAGGCAAGCAATGACTCTATGGAGTCATAACGATGCACTCATGTGCTGAATCTTCCCATTGAGCTTGCATGACATATCCCAGAAGTGGTTCAAGAAGTTACCTCATTGATCCATCAAGAGTTTTAACTCTCTGGTCGAGCTATTTACAACTCTCTTCATTACGAGAAGTTCCCATTCGAAGAGGATCGATGCTTTGCTTACTATGAAGAAAATTTCATAGGACAACCTCAGAGAGTACGCAAAGAGGTACTGGGAGATGTTTAACAAGGTCGAGCACTCCTCGGAGTTGGTCACCTTAGCATCCTTCAAAATAAGATTGTCTAGCTCTTTCCTCTTTCCCTAGTCCCTAACTAAAAAGGAGGCCATAACCATCAATGACTTAATGGTCTGTATTAATAAATACGCTAAAGTCGAGGATGTGACCCATCTAAATGTAGGGGAAAATGGTCGCGCGAAGACAAACAAAAGGGCCAAGAAGGTTGAACCGTAGAATAATGGAAATAAGAACGGGGGCAAGAACGGACCCAAGAATGGAAATAAGAGTGACACCTCAAAGGAATTTCAAGCTGTAAACACAGTCTTCAAAGAGCCTATATATAACATCCTATCAAAGATCAAGGACGATATATTTATCAAATGGCCTAGGAAGTGTGAGGAGATCCCTCTAAGTGGAATAACACGCTGAGATGTGCATTACACAAGGAAGGAGGACATAAAACTGAACATTGTAAGGCCCTGAAGTCTCACCTTGAGGATTTAGCCCAAGCCGAACACCTCAATGAGTTCGTAGAAAAGAAGACAAATAAAACGGTAGCGAATGGTGAACAAAAGTCAGATAATGTCCTCAAGGAGGATGTTAGCCATGAATTTGCAATAATAAATGGGGCATCAAACCTCAAATAAATTCAAGGGAACCCAACTTGAATGGAAGTTAAGAAGCTTACCACAGTCATGCAGGCCTTCTAAATTGACCCAACTAAGTCTCAGGCAGGGAAGCAGTGGCGATTAGGGGACGTTGCTTATAACAAGCATATTATTTTTACAGACAAAAATTTAGTGGGAGTGAGAACCCCTCATCATAATGAATTGGTTATTACACTCAGGATAGTCAATTGGGACATCGAGAGGTTGATTGTCGACCAAGTCAGCTCATATGAAGTAATGTACCTCGACTTATTCAGGAAGTTAAAACTAAGCATAAAAGATCTAAAGGAAGCCACTATCCCATTAGTCGGCTTCGCTGGGAAGGTCACGATCCCTCTGGGAAAGGTTGTCCTGCCAGTCAGGGCAGGAAATATCTCTAAATTAATTGAGTTTCTTATTATTAATCTTAAATCAGCATATCAAGCCATCCTCACACGGGGATGGCCCCATGCAATGAAGGTCATTCCATCGACCTATCACCAGAAACTGAAGTGTATAACTGATCGAGGAGTAGTTGAAATATATGGAGACTAGGCTGTGGTGAGGAAGTGTTTCATAGCAGCCATACACCCCACATAGGAGATGAAAGTAGAAAAAACAAAAGGCAGGGAAGAAGGCCAGGAGGGGTTGATTCCATCCAAATAGAAGCTAAGGTATGGCAGGCCAGGAGTGGAGGAAACCAGGCTCCGCCCTTTCGAAAGGGTCATTGAAGACCTGGAAGAGGTCGCAACTGGGAGTAGCTCGACCGAAAAGAAATTTTTAATTGACACCTCCTTGACTGATGGAGAGAAGAAAGAACTACTTACCTCACTCTGGAGCAACTTGGATGTTTTCACATGGGAGCCCTACGTGTTGCCTGGGATTGATCCCAACATTGCTTATCATCAAATACACGTGGACCCAGCTTTCAGGCCAGTTACACAGAAGGCTCACCGAACAACCTCGAAGAAGGCTATAGAAGTAGAGAAAGGGGTCGAGAAACTAATGAAGTTAAGTTACCTAAACGGTTAGCTAATCGAGTAGTGGTCCTAATAGAAACAACAATGGAGGGTTTGTATCGACTTCACCAACCTCAATAGAGCCTGTCCCAAAAAGAGTTTCCCCCTTCCAAAGATCGATCAATTAGTTGATTCCACGACTACACATGAGAGTATGAGCTTCTTAGATGCATATTTGGGATACCATCAAACCCCCCATCACGTGCCAGATCAAGATAAAACCTCATTTATAACCACTTTGGGTTTATATTGCTACAAATTTATGCCTTTTGGCCTTAAAAATGCAGGAGCAACTTATCAGCGGCTGGTCAAGAGGATGTTCAAAGACTAGATGGGGGATACCAGGGAAGTTTATATCGATGACATGCTCCTTAAGAGTAACTTAAGGTTGACCGCCTCTCTAACCTGGCAAAGACCTTCAAAATTCTCATGAAGTACCGAGCATCTAGTCAGGAAAATTACTTGGATACTTAGTCAATAAGAGAGGAATAGAGGAAAACCCCAACCAGATCGATGCCATCGGTAAAGTTCAGCCGCCCCAAATAGTAAGAGATGTACAGAAGCTAATAGGAATGCTCTTCGCACTCAATCGGTTCATTTCTAAGTCTTCGGCATGATGTCAACCATTCTTTCAGTTGTTAAAAAGGAACAAAAGAGTAACATGGGATAAAGGTTGCTCGAGAGACCTAGAACAGATCAAAGTTTACCTTAGTAGGCCCCTTTTGCTCTAATTCCTAGGCAGAATGATCCACTGTACCTCTACCTAGTAGTGTCGATCCACGTTATAAGCTTTGCCTTAGTATTTAAAAGGGAAGGAAGGCAGCATCTAGTCTACTATGCGAGCAAAACTCTTTCGAAAGCTGAGCAGCGATACCTGTCATTGGAGAACCTCACATACACACTTGTGATAGCCTCAAGGAAACTGAAGCATTAATTCCAGGCTCACTCCATCGTCGTAGTTACTTTACACCCCCTTAAGGCCATTCTAAGGAAAATAGATCTCTCCGGCTGACTATCCAAGTGGTCAGTCGAGCTCAAAAGGTTTGATAGCCACTTTAAACCAAGAACAACCATCAATGGGTAAGTATTGGCGGATTTCATTGTCGAGTTCACAGGGGAGAAACCTTACGATCACCCCGAAACCAGTCGTCCAAAGGAAGGCTTAGGTGTTTGGACATTATACATTGATGGATCCTCCAACTCGAGGGGGACAAGAATAGGTATTTTGCTAGTTACTCCGGAGAACACAATGCTCGAGCAGGGAATTAGACTTGGATTTGAAGCCTCCAATAATGAGGAAGAATACGAGGCATTGATCGTCGGACTACGCAAAGCATAGCTATTAGGAGCGAGGCACCTTCAAGTCTTCGGAGATTCACAACTAGTTTCCAACCAAATAAACGAGGACTTAAATGAAAAGGACAAAATGATGGCATCTTATCTCATCATTGTAAAGGGATGAATGGATAACTTCGATCAAGTTGATGTTCAGTAATTACCCAAGGGGAAAAACAACCATGCAGATGGCCTAGCATCTCTAAGCTCAGAAATAGACTCCAAGTTAAGAAGAACAATCCAAATTGATTTCCTCGTACAACCCAGTATTCATCAGGATACTTAGTTACATAACCCCGAGAAAATCCTCCATGTTAAAAAAGATCCGAGCTAGATGGATCCCATTATAGATTATTTGAAAAATGATAAGTTACCCAGTGATAAGAAGATATCCCATTAGAGAAGAGACAAGGTCGCTCGCTTTCACTTATCTCCTTAGGGCAAGCAATATAAGAGATATTTCAATGGCTCCTACCTCCAGTGCGTTCATTCACTGGATGTTGAGAAAGTTCTGTACATGCTCCATGAAGGAAATTTATGGAAGTCATGTAGGAGGAAGATCAATAGAGTTCCGACCAATAAAAGAGGGGTATTGGTGACCATACATAAAGAAGGATGCTGGAGTCTATGCCCGAAAATAAAAAAAAAGCTAGAAGAATTCGCCCTTAGTCCACCAACCTGCCAGTGACCTAAAGTCCCTAATAAAACCCTGGACCTTGGCCTAGTGAGGCCTAGACATCGTGGGTCCTCTGCCTACTACAACTGGAAATCAAAAGTATCTGTTGGTGAACACGGACTACTTCATAAAGTTGATAAAGGCAGAGCCACTGGAAAATATCAGGGACACTGATATGATAAGGTTCATATGGAAAAATATCATCACATGCTTCAGCATACCCAGGACGATTATTACTGATAATGTGACCTAGTTCGAGATCGGCCCCTTCCAAAGCTTTTGCAGTGATCATGGAATCAAGCACTACTTCAACTCTGTGGCATACCCTAAAAAAATGGTCAAGTCGAGGCCTCCAATAAGATAGTGATCGATGGAATGAGAAAGCACCTTGAATGAGCCAAAGGAGCATGGGAGAATGAACTACCCCATATCTTCTGGGCTTATCATACCACCCCAAGGCGAGCAACTGGGGAAACACCTTTCACACTCACATATGGAATGGAAACAATCATCTCCTTAGAGGCCGGTCTTCCTACCACGAAGTCTATGTTAATCGACGAAGGCCATAGTGATGAAGCATTGCTTAGCAAGCTTGACTTAGCAGACGAACGATGAGAATTGTCTCTAGTTAAGCTGGCATCTTACCAGCAATAGCTAGTAAGATAATACAATAAAAAGGTAAACCCAAGGAAATTCCAGGCCGGAGACTACGTCCTGAGGAAAGTTCTTGGCAGCACTGTGAGACCATCAGATGGAAAGCTAGGACCTAATTGCGAGGGACTATTCAAGGTGATAAGGGATGACCTACAAAGAGCCTATCGCTTGGAAACGCCGGAGGACAGGGAGATACCGAGAACTTGGAATGCGGCTAACTTGAAGAAATTTTATTTCTATATTTCCTTATGCATCATTAGTTTAAGCATATTTTTATTTACAAATTAATGTTGCTTTCACTTTGATTAATAAAAATCAATTGGACTTAGCATTTTGTATGTGTTGGTCATCTCAAGTATATTTTATTATATGCACCTTTCCAAATTAGAGGCTTCATTATTTTAACCTATATTATAAAGATCATAGATTACAACAAGTCAACTAACTTGCTCTAGTTAAAAAATCTCTTAAGCCAGCCTTTTACGATTGTACCACAGTGGCTGGGTTTATACCAACTCGATCTCTCCAAAGCAAATCCGACAGTGTTGACTTATAATCACCCTCCTCAGGCCTTTATTCGTGACACAGTTGGCCTACTAGGTTGCTCCGGCAATAAGTAATGGCCAATAAGGGATCCTTAGGCAATATGGCAAACCCAGGTTGGTCGTCAACATAGTTTGGTTCCAAAATTCTGCTCAGGCAGATTGCCCACTGATCAGGTGTATCCTCTCCATCACCCTACTTAGGCCTAAGGCAGTGTGATGACACGACCTAAAAGGTAAAGTGAGGTGGAATTGTATGTTTATGGCATACTGGACTGGGAGAATACTCATTCAAAAATAAGCTCATGTTTAGTCGGCTGAGAAGCCCAAAATCACTAGAGATTATCAATCAAAAACATGTTTAGTCGGTAACTGCCCAAAATATAAAAAATTTATTTCTGAAGGTTACACGTACAACAATGATAAAATTGGAAAACAAAGAAGGAATAAATTAGATCCTATGAGGGACCAGGTCACTGAGCGAGGTAATCATCCACTCGTGGCCTTCGACCATCGTCTGGATAAGGTGAAAGTCCTCCTCGACCTCCTTCGGGCTTGAATCTTACAGTTGCCTCGGGATTGAATATATTAGGATCCAATGATCATACCTTCTGAATGGATTTGGGTCCAAAGACGAGGGAGTGATCTCATCTCTATACCAGAGGATAGAGTTCTTGGGCACCTTTAACTCTCTTAGGGCACTTAGCCACCCTCTGATAAATGATAGCTCCTCATCCTCCTTTAACTTTGTTGGAGCGTCTATCCAGCCCTAGTTGTACCCATTTTCCCACACATGTCAAAGAAATTTGTTGAACAAGTGCCTCCGCTGGGTAACGTCCTTCTAAATCCCAACGGCTATCATGTACTCCCTACGAATATCTCCATGTAGTTCGATAATATCCCTAACTAAACCATCGTCGTCAATCCTAGCTCGCTGCCTAGTTAATGAAGAGGAACCCTGTATAACTGGAGGGATAATGCTTGGTGCATTCTCTTTGAGGCGTGAAACTTCCCTCCTTAAGGCATCGTTCTCCTTCTACGAAACTTTTTAACCTGATTGATCTCGGAGGCGTCCAAAAGCTTAGCCTTCAAAGCATCCATTTCCTCATGAACAGAGGCATAAACCTCCTCAATATCTGCAATTCTATCCTTTATCCTCACAACTACCTCGGATTGATCCTTATAGTCTTGGATCCTTATCCTAAGGGATTTACAGATCATGACGAATGCTCAGCGAACTTGGTTATTTACATTAGATCCAAGGATTTGGCCTAGATGAGAAGAGGTAGGAATGCAATCATCAAGGTCAATAAACTATACAAGAAATGGAACAAAAATAATAAAAATGTATTAGCAAAAGAGAAAACAAAATCCCCTCATTACAAAATGGCACCAGCCAGCTACAGATACATGAAGTGGTAAAAAAATAGAAAATACAAGTAAAGGAAACAATCCTAGAAGTCTATTGGTTGACCTCGACCTTCTCTATGGGAGCAGGATCTTTCCCCTTGCTAACAGCGACCTCACTCGACTCTGTCCCAAGTGTTGGGGCATCGGTAGCAGGAGTGATAGGAACATTAGTAGTAGGAGTAGCAGGTTGGCTGACAGCTGGGTTTCTTCATCAACAACAGGTTTAGGGTTAGGGTTGTGCTCACCAAACAGAGGAGAGTAAGTAGAAACTCCAGCAGTAATCAAAACTCGACCTATAAGTTTTTAACGTCCACCCGACACATGTATTCAATTTTCTTCTCGGCGTCTTCATTAGCAACTTCCCAGCCCTCGTTGCAACTGTTCTCCCTAACCATAATCTCCTTTGCCTATGGGATCATCACCTTCTCAGTGAGCTTCGTGTTCTCATTGGTGATGGAGAGCTTACCTTCCACAACTAGATCATAAGCCTCACAAAGTTCCTTTAGATTCTTGGGAGCCCCGGCCCTCTCCTTGGCAAATAAGGCCTCAGCTTCTGTAAGAGCTCTCTCAGAGGACTTATAGGACTCTTGAGCAGTTTTTAGGCTTCCTCGAGCCAGCATTTCTCCTCACCAAGACATCTTGACTATGGCAGAGGACGGTATAGTCAGATAAAACTACAAAAAGAAACATGTATAAGGTAAACGATGAGAATAATTAAAATAAACAACACAGATGAAAATAGATGGCCTTACAAAGCAAGCCCTTGATTTGTCTTTAGGGCTAACTGGTCTGGACCCATCTTTAAGGACTGCTCATGATCCTTTGTTAATACTGCCCTCTAGAGTAGCATGGGGGCAAGATGAGGGGCTAGGGCCACAAAACCCCCTCGGTTAGAACAACAATAGGCACCAGGGAATCCTATGCTTTCTTTGTTGTTTCCTCTACCCTCCTTCCCTCCTCTTCCTTATTCTTCTTCTTATTATTCTTATTCTTCTTCTCCCTTTACCTCTCCCTCTTCTCTTCTTCTCTTATTTTCCTCGCCACCTCCTTCTCATGAGCTGCTATTTGGGAATCACTAGCTGTATTACCAGGCCTGGTCTTTTGGATCTTCAACTTGTTGGATAACAGGACATTATCATCATCATCATTAGGAATCAAGTTTCTCCTTTTAGGCGAAGCCATATCTTCCTCACTGGAAATTTTTGACCCAGAACTACCTGAACTAAAACCTTCCTCATTGGACCTCTCTCCACAAGACTCCTCTTTGCTGGATTCCTCCTCATGAGATCCTTCCTCACCTTTAGCAACACCAGACTCTGAACTGCTCTCCTCCTCCTCGCCTAGATCGATGGGTTCGAGATCACCTTATTCCTCCTCTTCTTCCTCTAGGATATCAAGATGAGGAATAGAGTCAACTGGATGAGCGATGAAGCTGGAGGTAGTGTTCTTGTATTCTAACAAGAAAGCAGCCGACCTAGGGTGTTCACCTTCCAAAATAGAGTCTCTTATATCCCAGGCCTTGAGCAACTCAGTAGGATGGATCTCGTGGAGAGCAGGTTCCTGGTTCTTGGACTTTCTGAAAAAGAAAAGGAAAATATTAGAAGAAGAACACATTATAGCAATAATTAAAGGGAAAAGAGATTGAACAACAACCTATATATTCCTCCCCATAAGTAGGAATTCGAGGTCCCATGTACCTCGTACCCCCTACCTGAGGAGGGAACTGCCAGTTCCTAGCTATGAATCCTTCATACTAGTAGTCCTAATGGTAATTAGGTAGATTCACAACCAACACCCTATCTGGACTCCTCACTTTCAAGTAAAGAAGACCAGAACTAGTACGAGAAAAGGAGTAACAAAAATAGATTTCAACTAAGCCTAAATTAGTGCCATAGAGTTGGTTTATTCTATGGACGCCATTTATAATCTTCCAAACATTTGGAGAACACAGGGCTGGGACTATATTTAAATACTGAAAAAATGTAAGAAAAGATGATTTAGGGGAAAAGTTAAACCCTCTTGAGACAGCAAAAGAGCGTGAATCTAGTGGCCATCCTCAATATCGCAAACATTACGAGGAATAGAGAAACACTTAATATCCACCCAATCAAGCATATTATAACATTTCCTAAATTCTATGAGATATTTGCTGTCTATTCTAGCCATGAGCAAACCCTTGCTGCAGTAAAAAGAAAAAGAGACAAAGACAGAGAGCTTACGAAGTAGTAATCAAGCTAGGAATGATGAAAGACTACAGGAAAATGAACACAAATAGCAGGAAATGGATTTTTAATGATGAATAATGAACTTGAGAGCAAGAAGAAGCTTAAGAGTAAGGAATAATTTGAGAACGAATGGAAACACAGAGTAAAAGTGGGAAAATGAACCATCTAAATGCCTCAATTTTAACTCTCAATGATAGTGCACGATAATCAAAGAAGATTTTACTCCTGAAATCACTGCAAAATGATGATTCACTCCCCTTAAAATTTAAGAATTGCAACTGCGCAATAAAATGTAGGATGGAGGCACCATTTACAAGAATTGATCCCAAATTGTGACCGCTAAACTTTTAGGGGCAATTGTGGGTACCATTTTTGTCAACTGGAACCCATAAAAGTAGACGAATAAAGCCCAAGTAAGAATAAAGGGTAATCGGCCGAAATAATGGGTTCAAAGTGACGGTTAGAATAAAAAGATGTGACTAAGTCCATCCCTAAAATCTCAGATGAGATTTTCAAGGGATACTGGGTTAACGTGTTGCCTGCGAACACTCCTTCTCTCTCTTTTTGCAACGGAATATATATTGTACCCCTGGCCCGGGGCAAGGGGCATGTGAAAAAACCATCTTGAGAGTTACCTTTTAAGAACTGTAGACCTCTCCGTGGACGTAGGCAATTTATTGAATCACGTATATTCTTGTGTTGTGTGATTGTTGCTATTTTTTTTATACTGGTGATTGTTTTCTTTTAATAAATTATTTGTGTTGAGATTTTTATCTCCACAATGACGTATTATATCTAGTTCCAAGGCCCAAGGATGTCAAACTAATCTGTAAAAAATGGATTTTGAAAAATAAGACTGATGAAATAGGGATAGTCATTCGAAACAAGGCTAGACTAGTTACACAGGGTTACTCTCAAATAGAAGGAATAGATTGTGACAAGAGGTTTGCCCCGGTAATGCGTCTTAAATCAGTACTTCTAGCTGTTGCGTGTCACTTACAATTTAAGTTTTTTCAAATGGATGTCAAATCTTCTTTTCTTAATGGTATTCTGTCTGAAGAGGTTTACATTGAGCAGTCCAAAGGATTTCAAGATCCTAAACACCCCGATCATGTTTACATACTTAAAAAGGCCATATATGGTTTAAAATAAGCTCCACGAGCTTGGTATGAATGCTTAACTACTTTTTTTTTTAATCTTCACATGGCTTTGTTAGAGGAGGAGATGATAAAACTTTGTTTGTTAAGAAGTCTAATAAAAATGATGTTTTGATTGATTAAATTTATGTGTATGACATTGTTTTTGGATCAACCTCTCAAAATGATGTAAAACAGTTTTCAAAAAACATGAGCAATGAATTTAAAATTTCACTTATGGGGGAGTTACAATTTTTCCTAGGACTCCAAATCAAACAACGTAGTGATGGCTTGTTTATATCGCAGTCTAGATATGCTAAGGATTTAATTGTGAAATTTGGACTTGAACGTGCTGAAATAATCGCCTACACCTATGGCCATAAAAACCAAATTATCAAAATCTAAAAGTGTCCCTGATGTAGATCCTACATTATACCATAGTATTATAAGTATTTTATTATACTTAACCTCTTTTAGGCCTGATATTCAGTATGATGTCGGTATTTGTGCAGGGTTTTAATCCAGTCCAAAGGAGTATCATATTTCTTGTTCTATTTTTTTTAAATATGTTAAAGTCACAATTAAGTATGGACTCTGGTATTCCAATAACTCATCATATGAGATAGTCGGGTACTCGGATGTGGATTGGAGTGGTAGAACATATGATTGTCATTCCACTTCGGGTGGTTCTTACTATTTAGGATAGAATATTGTAGGATAGTCTAATAAAAAGAAGACAAGTGTTATTTTATCAACTGCCGAATCTGAATATGTTGCTGCTGGTGCTAGTTGTGCTTAGTTAATATGGATTAAACAAATGTTATCTAATTATCGTATAATTAAGTCCAAAGTTCACCTTTACTATGATAATGAGAGTACTATATGCATAACTAAAAATCTGGTACAACATATTAGGATAAAGAACATCAATATAAGACATAACTTTATCAAAAAGTTGTTATAATCAAAAGACTTATAATAGAACATATATTAACTGATAAACAACTTGCTGATCTTTTTACAAAGTCGTTAGATAAACCTAGATTTGAAAGATTGAGACATATGATAGGAATGTTAGTACTCGATAACTAGATTGTGTTTATTCTGCATCATGCTTACTAGATATCTGAGGTTTTAAGATAAATATATCTACGAATAACGGTATATCTTAAAACCATGTTTAATGTAGGAGACAATTATTTTGCAGTTTTATAGACATTTATTTTGTTATTTTCTCTCCAATGTCCCATTTAGTCAAAATGGGGAAGATTTTAGTACATGTTTCTATCTATTGTGATGATATATTTTCATGCATATTATCTTGATTTATTTCTGCACATTTATTTCTTTTTTTTAATAAATGGGTTGAGCAAATGCTACTACCTTGATTTCTCGGTAGAAAGATATTTATGTTTTATTGGTTTTATCGTCAGTCGTCATGACTTGAGTTTTTTCTTTTTTAGGACGGGTGGGTAGTTAGAAAAACTTTTGTATAGTACATTTTAAAAAAAAAATTTCCTTAGTATATCATTTGATGTACTAAAGGATTTTGTCAAAATTATTCCAATGGGGGAGTTTGAAGGTACCTATATAGAGCACTCATAGGTTTTATTTTTCGTGCTGTAACTATATAGACATTCATCTAGTTGGACTTAAATTTTGACCAGATTTTGTATGTAATTATGTGTGTATAGATACCTTGCCAATCTCTCTACACAAGCTACTTCAAATTCAGAATCCATAATTTAGACATAATCAGGTAGTCTCTCACACCCTCTATGGCTCATAGGATTTTATTTTTGCACCACGTAGGACACATTGCACTACATTGCAATTTATCATGTCCAATGAATATTTTTTCTATGTGTTTAAAAATATTTTTCTAACAATTTAAATCTAATTTGAATTTTGAATGGTGTGATTAAATATTTTCATAAAAATAAATCTCAGAGTTATTTTGGAAGTTTTAATATTTCGTTTGAAATTCATTATAATATATATAATATGTGATAGTTATATGTAAGATTGTGTGAATATGTATGTGTTTGTATGCTTGTTTAATATGTATATATATTCGCAACAATTAGTGTGTTATTTGTTTTTGCTGAATTTATCCTAGTTGGCCATATGTCCCTTAGCTTTTGACATCTATATGCCTAGGCCTATTTTCAGTTGGAGTGTATGAATTGTTGGCCAATTGGACCCTAGTTGTCAGCTCTTTTGAAACGAGTTTATATTTTAAACATTGTTGGCTTTCTATTGTTTAAAATGGCACCGTGATGCTTTGATTCCAATGGTAACTTTATAGATTGCGTAACAGCTAGCACCCGCTTTTAATTAAATGCCATCGTTTCTTTAATACCGGACCTTTATTATTTTTATCCGCCCACGGTTTTTCTCAAAACCAAAGCTGGATTTTTATTTGGTTTTTATCCCGGAATAGCCAAAGGGGGAGATTTGTAAGGACACAAATTTTCAATTGAGTCGTTTGTAGTTTTGGTTCAAAACTAGACAAAAATGTTTGAGTCATAGGATAGAGGATATTGATCATCCTTCAAGCCTATGACGTGTTTGTTGAAGACATAGCGGCCAAGAGTATAAAGCTTCATCAAATTTTTGAGTTTAAGTGCCTCGTTTCTATGTCATCAACAGTGGTTCCATGCTCCCAATGTATGAATGCATTACATATATATATAGGAGATTGGAATAGTTTAAAATGGGTGTAGGTTTAATTAAAACTGTTGTTTATTTTTAGAAAGATTTAATTAAAACTTTAAATAAAGTTTATAAAGTTTCTGGGCTAAAAATGAAAATTTCCAACTTTCTGAATGTTCGTTCGATATGTCGTTCGAACGAGTTTTTCGTTCGAACCAAATGTCGTTCGAACGAGTTTGCCAACGAGTTCCCACTATGGCCACTGGAATGTCGTTCGAACGAACATGATGTTCAAACGAGATTTCCAACGAGATTTCTAACGAGTTCACACTGGAACTTCGTTAGAAGCATCGTTCGAATGAGACTTCATTCGAACGAAAATGTCGTTATAAAGAGTTTTGGGGGGAACAGTTAAATGGCAGTTTTAAGCACTTTTGACCCACTTTCCCACTTGTTTTTCCCATTATCTTTTGACAGAATTTCTTAAGTGCGGAAATGAACTTTTCTAACTTAATTTTTCATTCTATTCTAACTCCTAGAGAGAGTTTTTGAGAGCAAATTCTTCCAAGAAAAGTTCATGGTTGTGAGTGTTCATCTTTCAAAGAAAAATTCATTTGACACTCTAGTTTACACCCAATTTTTTATTTAATCCAAGTTCCATATATATATTCATTGTTTGGAGTTTGGCACCGGTTTTTCATCTCTACCGTTTTGAAGAGATGTTTGGGTTTGCTTCTAAATCCCACAAAGAAGAAGAGGTTTGCGTTGATTTACCCACTTGGAGAAAGGCTACTTGTTCGGGTGACGGTGACCATAAAGTCCGATCGGTATATTTCGAGATCGCGGTGGATCTCCGTGGTTATTCGCTATGCATAGGTTGATACAAGAAGACGCGTCGGGGCTTGAGAGGGATCGGGCCAAGTGTTGTAAGTCATCTTGCTTGTATTTGTAAATTTCGTAATTAGTGGATTTGAGGCTAGGGCCATCCGAGGTTTTTTCCCGTTGTGAGTTTTTCCTCGCACATCACAGCGTAGTGGATTAATTATTTATTTTATCTTTTGCAAAATCACCTAGAACCCATGCTTAGGTAAAAAGATAAAATTGGTTTAATTTAATCACTACTTGTTTAATTTGGTGCAAATTAATATTGGGTAATGTTTATGTTAATTTAATTCAAGTCATTTAATTTAATTGATAAAATTGGTTTGGCCTAACTTGGTAAAATTGAGAAATATGACTTAGGCAATTTTTCTAGGACTTGGATTAATTAACTTGGTTTAATTGAAATCAACATAAGTGTGTGTTTCAATCTCATTTCACTTTGGTTAATTTTAATTTTGAGAATAAATTAAAATTTTGTTAATTTGTTTTATTTGAACCATCATCTTACGCTTCCGCATCTAGTTTACAAGGAAATTGATTTTAAAGTTTTTAAAATTGGGTGCCTTTGGGTCGATTCAAATTGGTATTAAAGCCAAAGCGATAAATTATTTCGTTAGGATCCTTTAAATAATTTTTGGCTAAAATGGAATTTCCCCATTCTCAAAATTTCCTATTTTCGATGGTTCTAATTACGCGTACTGGAAAGCGCGAATGAAATCGGCGCTTAAATCTATCGACGATAGGGTTTGGTTATCGATAGTTAACGAGTGGTCTCCACCAACTCATTTAATTGATAAGGAACGTGTTCCCAAACCGACCGTTAGATGGAGTGAGAATGAATTTAAGCTTTCAAATTTTAATTCCCATGGTTTAAATGCCTTGTTTAGCGCTATCACACCGGATGAATTCCGACGTATTATGACATGTGAGACCGCTAAAGAAGCGTGGGATATTTTACAACTCACTCACGAAGGTACTAGTGTCGTTAAAGCTTCGAAACTCCAAAACCTCACCTCTCAATTTGAAACTATCAAAATGAACAAAAAAGAGACTTTTGATGAATTATATGGTAGACTTTTAGATATTGTTAATTCACCTTTTAACTTGGGAGAGCAAATACCCGACAACTGAGTAGTAAAGAAAATTTTAAGGTCCCTTCCCGATATATTTATTCCAAAAGTGACCGTTTTAAATTCTTTACCAAATTTAGCCCCTACGAAATTAGAAGAGCTCGTAGGTGATTTACAAACCTATTAACTTGACATGTTTCCCTCTACAACCGAAAAGAAAATTGAAAAGGGCATTGCTTTAAAAGCCCGAAAAGAGGATAAATAAGTAGTAGAGAGCGAGAGTGATAGTGACTCGAAAGATATGGCCTTGTTTGCTTGGAAATTTCAAAAGTATCTAAAATTAACAAAGATAAATTTAAAAATGACTTTAAGAAATTTGAAACTTCTAAGCATGACAAAACCGAGAGGATCCCTAAAACTATTAATGAAAATTTAAATAGGGACGAGTCAAATCGGTGTTTTGGTTGTGAAGGTTATGGCCATAGGGCTTCTGAGTGCCCCACTAAACTAAGGAGAGAGGGTAAGCAACCTATTTCATATAATGCAACCCTTAGTGATAGTGATAAGGAAGTGGGACCCGATTCCCCCACTAAGCCCAACTTTGTGGCATATGACTAGTCATGTGACTGATAGTGAGAACTCGTCTATTGATGAAACCTTAACACATGACACTTCTAAGGTCATAGTTTATGATTCCCTTGCTTTTGATGGTAGTGAGAGCGAAGAAGAAAGAGAGATTAAATGAAGAAGTTAATGTGAGTGAACTTCAAAATTCTTTTCAAGAATTATACGAAGAATCAATTAAATTAAAAAGAGAAAATTTGTAGTTAGAAGCAAGTTTAAAAGAGCGTGTCAAGGTCATTGATGATAGTATGTTGGTAGAAGACCTTAGGACACGTGAGAGGACTCTTCGAGAGAAGCTTGAATATGTAGAAGGCGAGAGAGATAGCCTTAGAGGGTTAATGGAATCCTTAAAAAAGGAGCTTCTCGAGTCGAAGAGAGAAATGTTTTATTAGAGTCGATTATTATAAAATTAAAAGATAAATTAAAAGACTCTAGTAATGTCAAATTTGATTTGGAGTGTCGTTCTGAAAAATTAGATAAAATATTAGGAACGGTCCAAATTAAAAATGACACTTGTGGTTTAGGCTTCGATACTTGTAATGAATCTACTCGAAAACCCAAAACTAACTTTTTAGGAGAATCGCCTAGGAAAGACTTTAGAGATCACCCCTTAGGTAAATATTTTTGACATGTTTTTACTTGTGTGCATTGTGGTCGAAAAGGTCATCTTAAGAAATATTGTTTTGATCTTAAAAGAGTTTCTAGAAAATCCCAATGTAAGGAAACCAAGGTAGCCAAGATTCCTACACCCCGAGATAGTCACTCATCATTAGTTTGGGTTAGGAGATCCGACTTGGTAGCTTTACAAGAAAGGGTATTTGATTCTCATTTAGTTTAACATGCTTCCTCCCTTGCAAAATCTAAAGGATGAATGTGTTAGTTTTATTTTCATACTTTAGCTTTTGTACTTCATGCTATATTTTCATGCTAAATGTACGCTTGTTTAATCATTGTCTACTCTATATTCCATGCTAAATCACATGATAGATAATGATTTTTGTTTATCTTTTGTATTATATTTCTTTCATTTTTGTTCGTTTTAAATGAAAAATACAAAAATATGTGTGTTTATCATTTGGGTTTTTATCCCTTGGTAATTTAAGCTTAATGAAAAATTAAAACGATTTTTTGTTTGTCTTTTGAGTATATATTTTTATTTTTGGTTAAAAATTTAAAAAACTCAAAAAGATTTTTTTTGTGTGTATTTTAGTTTGACACACTTTATATGGCATATACTTGTGTTAGAATTCCATCTTTTACGCTCCCATGTGGCTAGAACTTTTGGTTTAGATTGTCAATTCTTATTATGTTCTTTACCATGCTTACATGGAGTATTTTGATTTTGTGTTGATATAATGGATTCTATTTTTATATGCCTCTACTCACACATGCACGAGCTCTTTTGAAATTTTAACTTCATATGTATATTTGAGCTTTGTGAGGTGTTCTTCTACCAATCTTGTCATCTACATATTTGTGACCTAGGAGGACTAGTGCATGTCAAAATCCGTTGCACGTGAGATTTGTGAGAAATAAAAAAATGATAAATATAAATGTGCACGGGTAAGGGATCCAAAAGGATTTATTGTCCTTTGCGAATAGTAAGCCACCGTTTGTTCGGACCTAAAAGAAATACGTGGTTCAAAGGCCTAAAAGAAAATATGGCATTAAAAAGAAAAATATTTGCCAAGCCCTATGTTTGATTAACATATTCAGTCAAAATTAATATAAATGCTTATTGAGGGAGATTGGATGGTATATCAATGGTTTGCACATTGTCCGTTTATCCTAGTTGTACTTTTAATTTCATGACTGCATTGGTTTGTAGAATCATCAACATGCTAGGCTTGTATGCATTGTGTATGTTTGTTCATTGAGTTCAATCTATATTGTCACATGAGGTTATATTCAAATGTGATGAAGTTTTCAATCAATTGAGAACTCCGCGAACATGTCTTAAGTGATTGGGTCTAAATTTAATTGTTGCTAGTTCACCAACACTTCCATTTCCATATGACACATTTTTGCCTCACGAGTGTGGAAAGCTTATCTTATTTTGTGTCATTTGTGAGTTTATATCTATATATGTGTACTTGCGTCTATTAGGTATATTTTACGTATACATATATTTGATATTTTTTTTGTCTTTGCCTTGCTTTCTAGTCCATATATGCTTTAATTCATAATTGGTATCCATCTTGTTGCATTCTTCATTCGAACAAAATGTCGTTCGAACGAGTTTACCAACGAGTTCCCACTATGGCCACTGGAATGTCGTTCGAACAAACATGATGTTCGAATGAGATTTCCAATGATAATTCTAACAAGTTCACATTGGAAATTCGTTAGAAGCCTCGTTCGAACGAAACTTCGTTCGAACGAAAATGTCATTCGAACCAGTTTTGGCGAGAACAGTTGAGAGAGTAGCTACAGCGTAAATATTGCGACTTCTTAAATAAAATCCAATTTTAATTAATCAGAAATTTTAGTTAAACCCTAAATCATGCATCTAGATGATTTATCTAATAAAATAAAGCATGCAAGATAAAACAAACACTTTCAGGAAAAATCAAACACATGCTTGTGAGTAAAAATCCCCCAAAGGGGCAAAACCATTTATTTTCATTATAATATTGTAACAGTACAATTTCAGATTACAATGAAAATACAAGTGACTAAGAATTACCCTCAGGTGTCAGATTCTGTAGTCGGCGGCTAGAAATATCCCTTTCCAGGAGGGCTACAATGAAGAAGAGAAACGACTTCTCCACAAGTTTGTCGGCTGGAATTTTCCCTTTCCAGGAGGGCAGCAATGAAGAAGAAAGACGGCTTCTCCACAAGGGTTGAACAATAACAAAATTGTGTTCTAGGGTTCCAAAAGATTCACAAAAGTAATTGGGATTTTTGTGTGTGAATCAAAAAGATGTTTGGCACATCAAAACTTGAAGTCTTGTTATGTTTGTACTCTTAAAAACGTTTTCTCAAAGACTTGAAAAAATACACCAACGAAGTAGGAATATATATAGAAAATAAGAGCTGGTGGATTAAAATCTCACGGAACTGTTCGAACTTATCCCAGGCCGACCGGTCCGGCTTGGGGGCGGATCGGTCCGACCTCGGATCGGTTCTTTTAAAATATGGCTTCTTCGGTTCGCTTTCGGTCCGGGGTTTACTGGATCTGCAGCAAGCGGATCGGTCCGGTTGAGGGCAGACCAGTCCAGATGCGGATCGGTCCGGTATAGAGGTGGACCGGTCTGGCTTCCCAGAAAAATAAAAAACTTTTAAAAGCCTCATTTTGCTTGAAAAAACTTACTTCTTATTTTTATGAAAAATATTTTATAAAAATTTCCCAATACTAAATATGAACTTTAAGGAACGTAAAAACACAATTTTACCAAGTTCATTCTCGCATAGGCTATGATGTTGAAGATACTTTGATATTCGGATCCGTTGATGTAGATGCGATCTTGAATTTCTTCAACGGTGTAACGGCGTACGACATACAAATTGATAATGGACAAAAATGTCCTTACAACAGTTAAATGACAGTTTTAAGAAGTTTTGACCCACTTTCCCACTTGTTTTTCCCACTATCTTTTGACATAATTTCTTAAGTACAGAAATGAACTTTACTAACTTAACTTTTCATTCTATTCTAACTCCTAGAGAGAGTTTTTGAGAGAAAATTCTTCTAAGAAAAGTTCATGGTTTTGAGTGTTCATCTTTCAAAGAAAAATTCATTTGACACTCTACTTTACACCCAATTGTTTGTTTAATCCAAGTTCCATATATATATTCATTGCTTGGAGTTTGGCACCGATTTTTCATCACTACCATTTTGAAGAGACGTTTGGGTTTGCTTCTAAATCCCACAAAGAAGAAGAGGTTTGCGTTGATTTACCCACTTGGAGAAATGCTCCTTGTTCGGGTGATGGTGACCATATAAAGTCTGATCGGTGGATTCCGAGACCGCGGTGGAGCTCCATGGTTATTCGCTAGGCAGAGATTGATACAGGAAGATGCGTCGGGGCTTGAGAGAGATCGAGTCGAGTGTTGTAAGTCATCTTGCTTGTATTTGTAACCTTCGTACTTAGTGGATTTGAGGCTAGGGCCGTCCGAGGTTTTTTCCCGTTGTGGGTTTTTCCTCGTACATCGCGGCGTAGTGGATTAATTGTTTATTTTATCTTTTCCAAAATCACCTAGAACGCATGCTTAGGTAAAAAGATAAAATTGGTTTAATTTAATCACTACTTGTTTAATTTGCTGCAAATTAATACTGGGTAATGTTTATGTTAATTTAATTCAAGTCATTTAATTTAATTGATAAAATTGGTTTGGCCTAACTTGGTAAAATTGATAAATATGACTTAGGCAATTTTTCTAGGACAATCTTATTTCACTTTGGTTAATTTTAATTTTGAGAAGAAATTAAAATTTTGTTAATTTGTTTTATTTGAACCATCATCTTACGCTTCCGCATCTAGTTAACAAGGAAATTGATTTTAAAGTTTTTAAAATTGAGGGCCTTCAGGTCGATTCACACACTAATTCACGTACTTGTGTTAGATATATTTGTCTAGATCCGTGATAATACTTGCCTGCATGTTTTATATTTGTGCCTAGTTACCCAAATTACACACGATTTTTCAAAATAAATGTTCAAATCTGATTTGTTCTCTTAGATCTGTTTTGGTGTGTAAGTTTGAACGATATTTCACACAAAAATCACGATTGTGGGATTTATCTACCTTGCCTTCTTAAGAGGTTTAGAAAGTTAAAGCTTTTCTTTTTAAGGACCGAAATTGTTAGAAAGTAATATTGATTGTCCTTATTTTTCTTCAACCTTACTTGACTTGGAACAAAGGACTTTAAATCATAATTGTTAAGAAATTGCATAGTATCTTGTTTGATTAATCTTGCTTTGATCTAAATAAACTTTTAAAATAGTTTTGTTATTTTGACTTGTTCTTAAATTTCTATATAGATTAGTCAAATATTGTGTGTATATATTCTATCCTAGAATATATGTGTTCTTGATTGTTCTTTTCTTATTTGAATATATTTGTGGCATAAAATTTTTTCACACACTCAGAACACCACATTCACTTAGGCACTGAAATTATTGTGTACATATTTTTCCAAATATGATTGTTCAGTATATTTGTGAAAAAGAATTTTGGAACTGCCCAGGTCAAGATAGTTTGACTTAGAGAACCTTGAACATAAGATTTTTTGAGATATTTAGGAAATAAAATTGTTGCATAGCATTCGGGTTGTATCATTTATAATAACACACAAGTATGTCACTAAGAACTAGGACACATAGGCACCGAACCGAACCTGAGCTAAGGAGAGCAAGAGGGAGAAGCTGTGACGTGAAGACAACAAAGTCAGCTAGGACATACTAAAGGGTGATCAGAAGAGGCAGATATGGAGAGCTTAGTCTAGGAGAGGTAATAGCTATATCTACCTAGTTTAAGTTGTCTTGTTTGATTGTTGTTAATCGTATTTTTTTGTTTTGTTTTAGTGGAAGTAGACTAGGTTGACCGTAAAGGGTCCGTTATTTTTTTGGGGGAAGGGATTTATGACATAAAATAAATACCGTGTGCTGTATTTTTTGCAACTCTTACCCCATAAGAAAAAGTAGGAGTTAAGTCTAGAAAACCACTTAATAAAACTGAATTGATTATTATTATGTAAATCACCTAGGTTAACCATTGATAATAATGTGGACTTTTAATTGACTTTGCAAAATTAAATTTGTTTTAGGAAAGTTAACAATTCAAGAAAAGTTTGAGTTGGTACCTCCTAGAATAACATATCAAACTCGTTTGTAAATTGTGCTTACTCGACAACTGTTTACTTTCAAACTTTAATATTTGGCGTTATATTCACCCACTCACTATTTACATTAGATATGTCAGAGTATAATATTATCCTAGGAATGGATCATCAAACCACTTATAGGGCTTGTCTTGATTTTTATGGGACCATCAAAGTTAATGGTCAAGTGTAGAACGACAAGTTAAACAATAGTGTTAACCATAGATGTGAGAACCTATAAAGAAATTATAATACCTTGGGTCTAAATATGGTAATATAGACATCAATGTAAACTTATACGACAGCTTTAAGAAGTTTAGTGTACTCAAGAGAGAGCAACGTAGTTTTGCAATTATGAGAATTTTGAGGTAGGAGTTTAGGGTCGAAAAAATTCCAATTAAAGAACGTCAAATTAGTGTTATGATCGGATTAGGCAAAATTTATTATGATGATAAATCGTTCGGGATTTTGGTGAAAATAATGTGCGACTGTTTGGACCTTGGTGTAAGGTCACCGTGTGATTTTGGAATATGAGGAGCGACGACTCAATTTGAAAATTTATATGAGGATGATGTGATCAATGCATCATAGATGTGTGTTTTGTTGATGTACTAATGGTGGATAAAGTTTATGGACAAGCATGCGTCCAACTATGAAATTCTAGAGTATCTTAGGACCAATGACGGTTTAAAGAAATTTATAAACCTTATATAGTGCGACTTTATACCGGAAATGGGGTTTTGGCTACAGGTCCTACATGAATCGGGAGATGTTTCCTTATCGAGAGTAGGCATAACAATGTGAAGATTTTATGATTACTTACTGATGTATGTCTTGAATTAGGGATACAATGAGTGTTTGACTCGGGGTACGAACATAGACTAGATGCTAATGATGGCATACTTTAAATGATGAATAAATGCGATGGCATACTTTATTTTTGTAGGTGATGATATTTAAAATGAGAAGCATTCGTATGTAAACGTATTTGGTTACTTTGGGAACTTTATGACTAATGATAGTCTCGATTACATGAAGATGTGTTCAGTCACGAATAGTGTTATAATAATGACGATGCCATTGAAAATGGGCAGTAATAGCCTTTATGGGGGTAAGTAGGTTTCGAGAGGCTTAAAAATGATTAAGCACTCTACTAGACTTAGGAATGGACAAATGAGGCTTTATCATAAGTGTAAAAAGGAACATTATGTTCAATACAATATCGGATCGATAAATTTAATGGGATATAGTGTAATCCTTAAAAGTGATGATCCTTTTGTTGAAATTGGCACAAGTTGGAACCATGTGGTTAGCGTATATTTTCTTTTAGTCTTGGACCAATGGATCTCAGTAACTGACTAAGATATTTAGTAGTGTATTAGGAGGGTTCCATGTTTGGATTTCGCTTGGGAGATGTCCCACATACAAAATTGGCAACTATCGGGAGTTTAGAGATGTTGGGTTCAGGATATTTTTACTATGTTTTACATGTATGTAGTTATGGCGCATTGGACAACGTTATATTACATGAGTAAATTCCGGTGGATCCGAGGAGTGCACTAATGAGAGAACTTAGTAATGTTACACCACTAGTAGAATAAGTGAGAAAATCTCTAGACAAATTGAGACACGGTCAACAGATTATGTGAATATTCTTTTCTTTATAATTATACATGGTATGTATGGTTTAGGTTGGTTGTATAGGTTTCATATATTTTTTTATATTTGTGCATGTGTTTGCATGTAATATGTGATTTATGGGCATCCCAATAATATTATGATAGGCGTAGATGAGGCTTTTTCTTTCATCTCGTGGAACATGAGTATATTAATTGGGTATAAACTTAAGATAATTATGCTGATTAAAAAGGTGATGTTATGCTTTAGTGAATTATAATAACGGAATTCCATTATTAGTGGGAAAGAATGAAATACCCCGTATTTTCATAATAATTTATTATGAAAGAATTTAATTAAATATATTTGAGAATAAATTAACTCGGTGGGATTTAAAATTGAATTGGTAGGATTTAAATTGAGAATAAATGTTTATTCATAATCGCATGTTTATTTGATCTAAGTGTGCATAATGGGGTCACTCGTAAAAAAATAAATTGTACGGTAAGTAATTTGTGGATATGTGTTGATTAAACATAATAAAAATGTGGATCTTGGGTAAAAATAATTCGAGCGCATTTTGAAATGTTTGGGGGACTCGTTTAGGGTTTTATACCTTTAAAAGGGATCCAGAGGTATAGGTATATCATTTTCGGAATTGTTGGGCCATTTTGGTTATGGGTTTGGATTCATTTCAGGCCCAAAATAGAGATCAAGGCTTACTCAGGATTAATTAATGATATAAATTAATTAAGGAGTTAGAGAGTCCCATTCATTCATCCAAAGCCAAACCTAGCAGCCCTCATCAGTAGAGAGAAGTTTCCAAGTCCAAGATAGGGAAGAAGCTTAAGGATCTAAGAAGAGAGGCTTTAAATTTTCATTATAAGGCAAGAATTTTTTACTAAAAGTAACTTCCAATATATTTCTTAATTCATCGTTGTATTTTCTCATTTATTTTTAGGGTCAGAAGGTATGATTTGATTATGATATAATAGAATTAAACGTTATTTATGTAGAGGATTAAATCTGAAATTGATGTTTAAAGAATAATACAATTGAGGTTAAACCCAGAAAAAATTGATGATTATATGGATTTAGAGATGAATCTTATGATCTTATATTTTCTAAGATAAATCTGATGTAAATCCATAACAAAGAATGTTTCTTGATTCAATTAAATGAGAAAAGGGTAAATCTGGGAATTTAGGACTTACAGATTTATAATTCTTGAGATAATTGTAAACATATGAATTGGATATGTTATAGAGACATTTTTATGTAGAAAATTTATTGGCTGATGATGGTAAATCGTTTGGGTATCAAATATGATTTTTGGGTGAAAAATAGGATGATTATGGTGTAAGGGAACTTGATAATTTTTGTCAAAATTCGTAATAGCCCGCCCAGGACAGAACCAGGGGCGAACCAGTTCGGACCACCTATTCCGCCCAGGTTGGTCCTTTTGTGTTCTTAGTGAATCGATCGGGGTCCATATCAATTTACGGTGTTTGTAAATGATATTTAGGACATCTGGAAAACACGTAGGATATTAAATTACCTTGGGTTTATCGAGAATAAAATCGGGGGTATGAAAACATGGGTTTATCGAGAATAAAATCAGGCGTTACTAAATTAAATATCATTCTTATCATTTGACAAGAATATAAGAAATTTAAAATTTTAATTCCACATCATAATATGCAATTAATTTTAAAGAATATATAAATAATATCCCACCATTAAGATCCATCACCATACTATTTCTAAAATAAATTCAACGCCAATGTATTTAAACTAAAATGAAATCATCTAACAATAAGTATCTAACTAAAAATCATAAACAAATGTGGAACCGATTTGCTGGAGGACTTAAATAAAACACTGGATCATTTGATTTATATGATAATTGGGTTTAAAAAATAATAATAATGGTGTATCTACATTGGACATTCAAAATCTCATGTCTTTAGGGTTCCATCTGGCTTGAACCGTAGAGATTTGATCTCTTTTGTGTTACACCGATCCGTGTCGTAAATCTAACGGTGTGGTAGTCACAAAAATGAAATGATTTTTTCAAGAATCTTAGCATAGTCAAAATAATATCTTTTGTCCTTTGGAACCCATAGAAAAAATATCAGCCCCATCCGATCAACGGTTCTCAAGTTATGGCTCTAACACGCAAAGACCATAACGTGTCGTGCCTTTGTTTGGGCAGATGAAATCGTGTGTTCTTGAATTGATTTCATCCCCAAACATACATATCCATGATTCCAAAAGTATTATATCATGGTTTATACATATTATTATACTTTCTTGGAAATTTTAATTCATCTTCTTGATCTGTTCTTGATTCGATTCCAGATCTAATCTGTGTTGTCAGATCTGCTTCATGAATCACTATTGTGTAAAGAAGCGTGAAGCAGGCAAATCAAACGATATCCAAATGATTTGAAATTTCTTGGGCCTCTTCCTCTATATCTCAGGAATCCATGGTTCCACTTTCGAAATTTTTGGACTCTCCAATTACCCTCAATAGATTTTACAATATGAGAGCTTTGAAAGAGACCACGAGATATTCCATGCTATTCCTTTAAGCCAATACATGTCATTGGTGTGTGGACAATAATGGTCATGACCCTACCACTCCTTTTAGGTGTTTTACTGATCTACATTGATCTCACACTTTTTATGAGACAAGGGGTTGCTTATAGAGGCTAGCACGAGGATCCCCAAGACAAATAGGAGACTAGCTTCCTACATAATTGGGAATCCTAATTAAATTCTATAATTTATTCCATAATTCTATAAATTATTATTCATTTTACTAAAGAATAATAATTTTACTCTAGTCTACTATCTCAAAATTATAATTTCGAGCTCCTCGTTATTAAATGCTTAATAATCTCCCCACGTTAAGTTTATAGATACCCGCCGATTAAATTAAATTACTGACAATTATATTTAATTGACCTCTTATAAATTCCTTGAGACCGTTCACTTAATTTATTTGATATGTCGGATAATTAAATCCACTAACTGGGTTTGACATACTCAAAACTTATAAGCTATGTCAAGAGGGTCTCATTAATCTCTATACCGAGATGTGGATTCCATTCATAATTAACTTTAACCATCCACTAATCACCATTACCTAATCTACCAAGCTTATTGATCCGTAAATGAGTCTCAGTCAATAGGTCAGAGTAATGAACAATTGATCAACGTGTCGATCAATTATGTATGGATTAAGGGATTAATCACTCGTAATAACCATGATAAGTGCATTATCTTATATAGTCAGTATAGAGACAATTATCTCAAATTGCTCCCGTTCAATACACACAAAGTGTACTAGCACAATAAGTCAAAACTATACCGTTTTCTGCAATGAAGATAGACCTACTAAAATAATGTATTATAGTCCTACTAATGGTATATCCATCTCCTTCTAAGATTATGAACCAAACTTATATTCTAAAAAGACCGATGATCTGATCTTCTGTGTGTAAGATGAACTCTACACACCAAATTATCTATTGTGCAGAATAAAAGATACCTATGCATAAATATATAAAATAATATGATTCAAACACCACTTGTGAATATTATCATTAAATAGACATACTAAAATTCACTAGTGAACCATGACTTTTAGTATACAACCCCAACAATCTCCCACTTGTACTCAAAGACATGGAATTGTGCATCTAGGAACCATACCTCACACCTAAAGTAAGAGGCTTACCAGTTGTCAACCAATGCAGTCACAACCACAAGAAACTCCTTTATGTATAATTTTTTTATACATAGCATACTATACACTATATGAGATCTTAAATATGACTTAATACATGAGTTAGTAACCTAGAAGTTACTTATCTATTTATTTGATAACCAAATATATGTTCGTTAATCCGTTTCAGGTACTTTAATATTTATTCTTCAAAAATAAATGTTCTATTCTAGAGTAATACAAATTCCAAATCTAAAAGAGCAAAAGTCTTTCTTGGAATATTGTATAATAGATTTTTGAAATAACAATATCAATATGTTAACTTAGATAACTAAAAGTACATTCTTTCTAGTGATAAAATGATAATCCGATCCGAAAAATATAATAGAATTTTCTTCTGTTTTTATATTGAACTGATTGGAGTACCACAATCTAGTTGTATGACATATCCCTACATTGCGTGCGATGATAAATATATTTATACATATAGTATCAAAAAACACCACCACACATCTATCACTCATTTCATACACACTGAACACATCCAACCATTTATCAAAATCATTAATTTGATTACCTTTCTTACTAGTTTCACTTGCAACTGATGGGTGTGACCCCATCTTGCAGAATCTATATGGTACGAAATGTCATAACTTTTCTAAGAATGTTATGCATCCTTATGAAGGAATACCTTATTATAGATACCGGGTTTGTTATCTTCTTCTCCAAGGGATACGATGGGTGACAATTCTAAGAATAAGAAACACTCCCACTATGACAAAATTATCCCTTTACGGGTGTACAAATCATGATGCGTTTATATGGTTTCCACCATTATGAGAATTGACAATCCTCCCACTACAATAAAGTATTAAAATTTCATACTCATTTCTTTGTGATGTTTTCACCTATACTGGTGGTATGAAAGAAGTTCACATAAGCCTATAAGACCTTCATTTGTTCAGAACAATGCTTTTGGAAATGTGGTCTAGAATATAGATTTAAACATTTATCCACATTCCAACTTGTCATGTTTTCTGCCAACACAAGTGTGGCACTAACCATTATATGAAGTACAAAAATTGAATTAAAATCAATCCATTATCTATAACGGGAGTAAAGAAAACTGACATGGAAAAAAATCTTAACATATGCGTATCTATAGTGTAATGCCCCATATTTCTGCATATTTAGAATTTAATTAATTAAGTAATAAACTAGGAAAATATGTTTAATTTAAATTACGCTAGTAGAGTAATTTAATATTAGTTTATATTTAAATTATGCGAGTAGAGAAATTTAATGTGATTTAATATTTAAATTACGAGAGTGAAGTAATTTAATGAAATGAAATTTTAGTTATGATTATTAAGTGATCGAATACTAATCATGGTATTCAAGTATTAATCGAGAGATAGAGACTGATTAATATATGATTTAAAATTACTAAGAGTGAATAGTAAATATTGACAGTTAATTATATGATATACGTCATAGCGAGTGATATGGGCATAATTTATGTTTTCTCATCGAGAGTCGCGCATTAGACTATGGTGAATTGGCAAATGTGAAATATATTTTAGGTAATTCGAATGATAATTTAGAGGTCATGGATGAGTCCGAAAGGGGCGAATTAGTTAAAATAGTATACGTGGGGATGTTAATTGAGTCACGGGTCGATTTTGGACCAAACCGACAACTTTGGAGGGTAATTTGGTCATTTTAAAAATAGTGGTTAAAGAAATTACAAAAATTAGAGCCTTATATCTGATGATTATAAACGGGGGGCTAGGGTTCTTAACACAAAATTTTTTGAGAGGCCATTATAATGAAGGGAGGAACCATTCCCAAAAGCTTAAGGAGGATTCTTGAAGGTTTGAAAGAGTTCTTGCATACGAAGCACCTAAGGAGTGATGATTTGAAGAGGGAAACATCAAATCTTCATCCTCACCTACGGAATCAGACCCTACAGTGAATAAATCAAGTGTTTATAGCAATTAATTAAAGTTATGATACCCATGTAATTGAGGTTTCAGTCATATGATGATATTGATGAATTCTTGAGAAGAAAACTTTAATTGAATGCATGTTGGGTAGGAAATTGCAAGTAGAATGATTTGAAATCTGTATAGATATTGATATTGGAAGATATGGGTTGTATTCCATGAAATAAATCTGGGTATGGATGAACAATCATGGATGAATAGGAAAACTTAGGGTTTTATAGGATAGAAAGAATAAATCCCTTATTGCATGATTATTGTAATGTTTTGAGAAAAGAATTACATTAGAATCTGTCCTAATGCATGTAGAAATGGTTAAGAATGTTTAGTTTAAACCTTGGTGTAGAGTAATGGAGGTTGGTACTAGATCATAGGCAAAAAACACATGAACGGATGAGGCTGGTGAATTGCAGAAAAGGGGATCGATCCGAATTTAAAAAAAAGGATTGATCTGGTATTTGGTCAGGTTCCCAGAAAATCTATTTTCCCCTTTTTAACTTAGTTCTTCTAACCAATTATCGTGTAAACTCTAGAACCTTAATAAGGGATTTTGGGGTAATTATTGACACTACAGTAGGCCTGATTAGGATTTGTAGATCTGTCTTAGCCACGGAAGTAAGACAGGAATTAATTGCGATAAATTTGTTTCGTAAATTATCGAATAGTGAAATAATAGTTTACGGGAACTTCGGATGGACGATAATTATACTAGTAGAGTAAATTAGGCTTAGCTACTGAAAATACAAAGGGGTTAACTAGGTCCCTTAGAGTTGGGAGAATACTCGAGAAGATGTCATAACGAGAGAAATCGTAAAATAAATTGTACGACGAGTATTAGAGAAATATACTAGGTACTAATGTGAACGATTAGGTTGTGTGAATACCTATAAATTATGTACTTAGGTTGTGTGAAATTCCAATAGTACTTATATAGTATTGGAGTCGATGATTAGACCGGGACAATGTAAATAAAAGGAGAACTGGAGTCGATGATTAGACCGAGCCAATAATCCATATAGTGTATATTGTGAGTGAAATATACACTATATTAATAATCTACATGAGTGAGATGGTACATATTTAGATGACTTACATATATCTAAAAATATAAATTAGGAGAATTGGAGTTGATAATTAGATCGGGCCAATGATCCTTATAGTCTGTATTGTGTGTGAAATATAAACTATATGAACAATCTACTAGGGCGAAGTAGTAGATAGTTAGATGACATGTATACATCTAAAAAGTAATTTAAGCGGAGAAAACTTAATTGGAAAGCTATAATATTAGATAGTGAACATATAATGAATAAGATTAAGTGGTCAGACTTAACTTTCAAAATAAGGAACTAATATATATGAAATGTTACACGTGAATTAACTCACATATGGGGAGTGATAATAAAATTGGGTACTGTATGGGTGATATGGGAACATAGACGTGTAGGTAAGTTCAGACGACTAAAATAGTTTAAATAGCTTGGGTAGTGTAGCTAAATAGGCAAGTATGGAACGTTAGGCGTGCACTATAGATGAGAGGTAAGGAAACTCAAGGGAGTGTGCGTAAACCTAACATGTGTAATCAATAACTAATCTTTACTGCAATAAATTACTTGCTAAATATTTTTAAAATGTTTTGAGTACTAACTCTTGTTATGCAAAATATTTTTCAAAACCTTTTAGGTGTCCAGCCACAGGGACGCCAAGCATGACTTCATTCAAGGGACTTCATAGCTGTAGCAGAGATGGATGTTGAGGGTTTTGATTAGACACCTCTTTCACTTTCTGATTTAGTGTAGGATTTTAGATTTCAGTACGGACATGTTGTCCCTCAGTACTTTTATTTTTGGAGCTTGTTATTTTTTTATTTTTGGCCAATGGGTTATTCGGCAAGACTTTATTTGATATTAGTTGTTATATTCAGACTCTTATGTTGGTATTTGATTTATATATTATTCCGCTTGTTGTTGTATGTTTAATTGAAGTTAAAATTTGGCAACCGCATAAATTTTCACTTAGGTGGTTAGTAATTAAAAAGTTTTTGATAGTGATGCTAAAAATGAACCAGATGAGAAACCTGTTTTAATTTAATAAAGGACTGATCACCCAGTGTTTAATTAGGCGGGGTGTCACATATATCTTATGAACAATCATTATGAATCTTATTACATGTAAAAGAAACCTAATTCTTATTTCTTGCACCCACCGTTACTGAAAGTAACTTATGGCCTTATCTTCAATGATATAATTCGAGCTACTTATCAGTAATTCTTAAATTCTAGAATAGGTAGTTATAGAATTACATCAATAATAATAAACCAATCCTAATATTTCTGTAGCTATAATACCTCCTAGTCATTTCCCATATGTGCCTCCACTTGCGATGAATGTAAGAATCCACCTTCTACCAGTTTAGAATCCATTTAGATAAAATGACCTGGGTATTTTATGCTATATATATATAAAGATATATAATGGTCTATAGAGAATAATATTATGCTTTTAATGATAAATCTTGAATATTATTCAGTGTACTAAATATGAGATTTATTTTATAATCATTATCCGCTTTAGTACCAAAGATAGAATATATTATTTATTACCATTAACAACATATGTTATTAAAATAAAACAGATATTCTTCCATAGAAAAAGTAAAGGCTGAACCAAAGTTCCATTTATTCTGACGTACATATAAGTATTTGTAGGCTTCCAGGTATTTAAAAAACTAACTTTTGCTTGAGCATAATTAAGTTAAGGACGAATGGAAACAAACTATCTCCTTTTCAAAAACTCTTTTTCAATTTTATCAAACCAAGTTGTGACACAAATTAACTTTACCAGATTTTATCTTGTTTAACCCTAAGAAGTAACTAGTGATTAAAGCAAATGAAATAAAGTAAAGCAATACTCACAATGCCGATGTACAAGGAAAAACCAAATCAGGAAAGAACCTCGGACGACCCAGACCAGAAAATCACAATACAATGGTTTTACAAAGTCAGACGGTAGTCTTATACAATGACTCGATCCACCCACGAGACTTGACGATCTTCTTATCTTTTACCAATCTTCACAGTGCTAATGTAAAAAGTAACCTTCTTCCATGATACTCATCCACAGCAGTCACCTCCACGAAAGCCTCCGCATCCATCGATACGACCTTGTGTCGTCTACGATGTTGGACACAAATGTTACCTTCTTCACTTCTCCACCACAAAACCAACAATGTTCAAGTGTTTAAAAAACCCAACTTAGTGCAACAAAGATCGCATAACATATGGTAATGATAACTCATATCTTTGTAAACTCTAAGGATGTGTTTAAGCTTTGAAACCTTAGAAAATAATTGTAGAATCATGTACTGTTTAAAAACTGATTTCGTTCTGCACACCCTTCGAGAAAATTGGAACACATCTATATTTAAAAGATTTTGAGGCGGTGGCATCTATCTCGTTCGATCAAGATAGTGCGTCATTTGAACAACAACGGCACTCGTTCGAACAACAACGTTTGTCGTTTGAACGACGTCACCCAGATTAGAGTTGTAATTGATCCAACTTTGAAAATAGAGTTTTACTTAAAACTAACTTTTATCCAACTCTTATCCGTCCATATCTGATTAAAACGAAGTGTAAACAAATAAAATATTTTAAAAACATTTTCTTAAAAATAACATCCTTATTTTTATAAAATAAAATTTCGAGTAACATTATGTATGCATACCTCTGTGATCTCGGAATGCAATTAAACCTTGAAGATGAGAAATTGCACCAATTAAACTTCGGTATGATTAATTGCTTGTATATTTGCCGCAACGTCTTCAATTATTCTTCGACAAGTCGTAGTCTCATAGTGATCGAACAATAAAAATCTACCTATGACTCAAACGTGTTTCGTTCCGAGAATAAGTCAAAACTACATTAAGACTCAATTGGAAATTTGGTCCTTACAATATTCATTTAAAATTAATCTTTAATTATCAAAACTGAGACTCGCATCTCCCACTGTAATTATAAATTCCCAGTAGTAGATAAATTCTCCTATCACCAATTGGCTGTTTTCCTGGAACCAATGATTAATGACTCATGTATCTACTATCCAGGTTATCATATAACAAACCATTAAACATTATTCAACTTTTTTGCAAATAAAATGTATCTACCTTGTTCTTTTAAATAATACAAGCTTATTAACTCCTACTAGTGTCCTGACTGCTCTTAGTGAATTCAGTTACCATTACGCAATTCACTATCTATCTTTGAGACCTAGTCACTGTCTGAATTCTGATTTAATAGGCTCTGATTTGACTTTAGCTTCTATCAACGTTTCGTCTAAGAAGTGAAGTTATTTCAATAACTTGAATACTTATATGATATTATGATAAAACCTTTTGTTGAGGAGGATATCAATGTAGGTTTCCACATCAATTTCACCTCTTTAGATGTCTAGTTCCTTCAGATGAGAAATCACCATTAAAACATAATCTTATAACTAGGGTTTTAATAATCATACCAATGTTAAGTCATTCATTGCAACCTGCCTGACTATATGCCTTGATTATCAAACATTATGTGAGATAATCATCATATTATAGGTAATGGACACTAATTAATAATGACGTCACAATATATCTGACTTAATGAACAAGCATATTATGTCACACCATTAATCTTTTCCACTTATATTCCAGATTTCCATAAAGAAATCTTATAATGTGACTATTCAAGAAAACACTAAGAATATACATATATGCATTTCTTTATCGTCAACACTATGTCCAATTTAAATTCAAACCTTTTAATTATTACCATAAGGTATATGAAACTGAGTATGAAATGCGTGGATATTGGAGTTACCATTTAAAACTAGAGAACCACGTAATAAAGAACATAGTATGATAAGTAATTAACTTTGAATTCAATTTAGAGTTGGTTCCCTTACCATTTAAAAAAAAATCGTCAGCATCCAAATAACCATTTGAATAGAATTTCTCCTTAGAGAACCTGCTATACATAATCACATTAGGTAAGACAATTCCTTTAATTTTACCATCTAAGTAAAGACTAAGCCAAATAAAATTAATAGCTAACACTTTGGTACCACAAAATAATAGCATTCCTCTTTGGAAAATCTACTATAATTTTGTATCTAAGCGTATACCACCAACTAATTTTAGACTATCTCATATCACATAGACTATTCCTTTGGGGGTCACATAGACTCTTCCTTTGGGGATGCCCATATGAATACGAGCCCAAAATTACCCATAAGGAAATTTGAACTAGTTACCATAATAATTAGTATTCCTCTTTAAAAGGCCTACTTGTCATTGAAAACCTACAACTTGTTGGTGGAGACCGTTGGATTTGTCATTGAAAACCTACTTGTCATTCAAAACGTTTGTGACGGTTGTCAAAAAGAGAAGATTAATTTTAATGTTATTAAGAAAATACAGGGTAAATGACGCATGTTAAAATTTCTGGTTGCCCAAATTTTCGCGTGTCCAAAACATGGGTAATAATTATAAATTATAAATTCCTTTATATTCTCAAAATAAATTCCAAAATTTAATTCATATTTATAGTTACACATTAAAAACCCATAATTTTAAAAAAATAAATTAAACATACAACCATGGAGACTATCCAATTTTAAATTATCCAATTAAAATAATGTGATTTTCCAATTTATTTATTCAAATTACAATAACCAATTTCCTTATTATAATTATCCAAAAATAATTAAATTATTATAGATTTTAAATAATTCTGGAAATTAAATTAATTTGAGTAATAAATAAAACCCATTCAATTTAATAAATTTAAAATGAACCACCAAAACAATTATTTTCCAAGAAAACCATGATCTAAGGACGGGTCCAATAATATTTGTCCATGTTGTCCAATTTAATTGGTTCGCTAAAATTAATTAATTTTAATACTCTATTAAATAAAACACAAATATTAAATAAGATCCATAATCACAACAGAATAAGAAAAGCAAGAGATACAATTCATAAACAATAAGAAAATTAAAATAGGTCCCTCTCCATTATGATCTATAATTCCTTATCTCATGCAATCATTGACTCCACGAATCCTTCCCATGTAAGGAACCATGCCAAGTAGGAATCTAGGCTGACTTGAAGTTTACCCATACTGTACCACCACCACTAAAATACTCTAGAAGGTTGCTCATGCCAAAACAACACATAAACGCACCATCGTGCCATGTCACCACAACACCTACTTTCCAGATTGTTGTCCAATAAATCTTATTTGTCCCTAAACTTGTCTTCGGTGTCCAGCTCAACAATCGATGTAGATTCCAATGAACCAAAAAAATTACATGTAATAATTACAACCAGGCCTATTGATCTAAAACTAAAAGTTACTTATTACAACCCAATCAAATATAGAAAAATAACTACGCATAAACTATCGTAGTATCCAATCACATAAAACTAATAAACAAGAATCGATCCATAATGGAGGGACGAAACTTATGAATCTCTTCAAACAAAATTAGATCCTAGATCTATCATTCATTTAAGATTAAAACTAATTCTATTGAACCAATTTTTATGGACAACAAGGATTTTCCAATTACTGTGTAAATCGGAATCTCGCTCTGATACCAATTACTGGAGGACTTAAAATAAAATGCTAGATCATTTGATTTATACGATAATTGGGTTTTAAAAAATTAATAATTATGGTGTATCTACATAAGAAATTCAAGATCTCATACCTTTGCGGTTCCTTTTGGTTTGAATCGTAGAGATTTGATCTGTTTTCTGTTACTCCGATCCGTGTCGTAAATCTAAAGGTGTGGTAGCCACAAAACTGAAATGATTTTTTCAAAAATCATAGCAGCGTCAAAATAAGATCTTTTGTGTTTTTTTATATCTTTTAGATTCTAGAACCCATAGAAATAATTTCAGGCCCATCTGATCAACGGTTCTCAAGTTATGGCTCGAACACATAAATACCATGATGTGTTGCTCCTTTGTTTGTGCAGATGAAATCGTGTGTTATTGAATTGATTTTATCTACAAGCATTCATATCCATGAATCCAAAAGTATTATATCAGGTATATATATATTATAATACTTTCTTGAAAATTTAATTCATCTTCTTGATCCATTCTTGATTCAATTCCAGATTTAATCTGTGTTGTCAGATTTCCTTCGTGAATCACTATTTTTTAAAGACACATGAAGCAGGCGGATCAAACGATCTCCAAATAACTTGAAATTTCTTTTGCCTCTCCTTCTATATGTCAAGAACACCATGGTCCTACTTTAGGAATTTTTGGACTCTCTAATTACCCGTAATCAATTTTTCAACATGGGAGCTTTGAAAGAGACCACAAGATCTTCCATGCTATTCCTCTAAGCCAATACATGTCATTAGTGTGTGGAAACCAATGATCAAGGCCCTACCACTCCTTTTTAGGTGTTTTTCTAATGTATATTGATCTTTCACTTATTAGGAGTCAAGGGGTTGCTTATATAGTCTAGCATGGGGACGCCCCCAGGATAAATAAGAGACTAGCTTCCTACAGAATTAGGAATCCTAATTAAAATCTATAATTTATTCCATAATTCTATAAATTATTATTCATTCCACTAAACAATAATAATTACAATCTAGTCTACTATCTCAAAATTAATTTTGAGATACTTGTTATTAAATGCTTAATAATCTCCCCACGTTAAAATTACATATACCCGTCGATTAAATTAAATTACTGGCAATTATATTTAATCGACCTCTTATAAATTACTTGAGATCGTTCGCTTAAGTTATTTGATATGTCGGATAATTAAATCCACCTGCCGAGTTTGACATAATAAAAACTTATAACCTATATCAAGAGGGTATCATCAATCTTTATACCGACACGTGGATTCCATTCATAATTAACTTTCTCTATACACTAATCGCCATTACCCAATCCACCAAGCTTATTGATCCATAAATGAATCTCACTCAATAGGTCAAAGTAATGAATAATTGATGCACGTGTCCATCAATTATGTACGGATTAAGAGCTTAATCACTCATAATAACCATGAGGTTTGCATTATCGTATATAGTCAGTACAAAGACAATTATCTCTAATTAAGATAATGCATGAGGTGTGATTAAGATAGACCTCTACACACCTCAAATTTAGATAATTGTGTGTATTGAACTCTACACACCTCGAAAAATACACTTTAAATATTATCTCACACTTTGTGTGAGATAGTCACACTTCGTGTGTATCGAACTCTACACACCTCATGGTATAGTTCAAATTAAGATAATGCATGAGGTGTGATTAAGATAGACCTTAAGATAGAACTCTACACAAAATGGTATAGTTTCGCTTAATCACTAATAATAACCATGAGGTGTGCATAGCATCACTGTCGAAAAACATTTATTTAATCACTAACCACCTAATATTTAAAATAGTGAAGTGTCAAATTTTATTAATTACATTAACCATCAACCGAATAATTAAACCATCATTCAACAATTGCATGAACAATCTCATAAGGGTAATCCAACATAAATAAATAAATGAAGTCAGGAGTAAACACTCCAATAGATAATAGAAAGTCTAAATAAACCCAAAACAAAGTCTGAAGAAAATAAATAAGAATGACAACTGAAATGAAATAAATGTCTGAACTACTGTCTCTGAATAGAAATGGGCGACATGCCCTAACAGATATAAATGAATCTCTGAGTAGAATCAAAGCGAATTGTGAAGGCGTCTAATACTGATATCCCGTAACTTCCACAGAAGCTACATCACGTCAACGGATTGGAACTCCAATGCTTGGCATCCCTATAGCTGGGCACCTAAAATATTTTTACAAAAAGAAATAGATTTGTAAGCAAATTGGTCAAAGCCCGAGGTGAAAATATTTTAAAAATAGCAAGTGTTAATTTACAATATTAAACATCACATATATTAAACATGTTAGTCACGTGCCCTAACTTGAGATCCTCAGCCCTCAACTATTGTGCATGCCTAACACATCTTCTAAATTCCATCTAGTTATATTACTGCCTGACTAGTCTGTTCTAATCCTATCAAGACGGTCTTGTTTTAGGTTCCACTCGTATTATTCAAATAAATTATATTCATAATTCACACATTCATTAATTAAATTACTTATCTCAAGTATCTGTTTAGTTCACATTATTCTTAACCCATTAGAATCTCCTAGTCATTCGCATCAACTAAGTAACAGTGGACCAGTCACAAGTACATATATAAGTCACTCTCATTACATATATACATATATGGCACCCTTAGGCAAAGATACGGTGCATGCATACTCTGCTATCGAATCCTGGTACATCACGTACATAAGGACCACATGTTTCGAATTGCTCAGGAAACGTCTCAATACAAATCACACATATTGGAGGCAAACATAGTTCATATACCCATGGGTCACGCACATACATACGCTCCCATGGTCGACTGACTTATAAACTCACAAATAAGTCTTCACAGTCCTATGTTCTTGAGGTACCAGTCTAAATCCCCTCGAAACCACATCAAGATAAGATGGTCCTTTCCCAAAAATCAACCTCCCGTGATTACAAGTATGGTAGGTATGTCGTATACAAAATAATCCATATACTTAGTAATAACACACTTAGGTAATTATCATATAAATATGGGAGTATCCCAGCCCTATATTATAGGTCTCATACGTATCATAATATCATCCCGTTTATTCCGCATAATAAGTTTAGCATGATAACTCTATTCGTATAATTCTCGGTACTTACACCTAACCCAAAAGGTTACTAAGTTTCCTCTAGTCTCTAAGGTTATTTCAGTAATTAAGGCCCCCCTACTACAGTCTCTATCCTTAAGTCATTGTTTGTGCGAATCACTTTCAAGTTCTCACAACTTACAAACGTAACTCACTTGTCGGACATTCATAAGTTTAACATTAAATCCAAAACTAACCAAATATTTTTCGGGCTTCAAATACATCCCTACCGATCTTCCCCAAGTACCAGTATGTTCAATCAATCATCACTAAAGGGTTTTAAAAGTTTGGGAGTCAATCAATTATTTAAGGGTAAATAATCACTTTTTCCAGACGGATCGATCGATCGAAGAAATGGTTCAATCAATTAAACTATCGATCAATCGACATTCTTGAGTTGATCGATCGATCGAGAAGTTATCTTCCCAGAATTCCCTTAACTATTACGGGTTTCCTATTTTTACACTTCCAATTCTCCATTACAACGTCCCAAACTCCCAAACAAGTATATAGATCATTACCCCAACATAGTTACACAATTTTTAACGTAAAAGAATCATCAAATCCTTACTTATTATTGATTTCTTGGATTAAAAGCCATGAATATTTCTATAACCCTAGTTCTTCAATATTTCTTCAAAAGAATCTTAAATCTCAGACATTTCTCGTTATTTACAACACTAAAATTATGATTTTGTTAATCCATAATTTCTAAAAAATAATCTACATGAAACTTACCCTGATTCAATGATTAATTCTCTAATTTCACAATATTTCTCTTTTACATACTTTGTCCATAATTCGAAGTATCACGTATAATGTATGCCTTAAATCATTGCAAGATAAATCACTTGCCTTGAATTAGATATTCTGATCCTTTGGAGTAGATGGTATGGGAGTAATTCTCTCTTCTCGATCTATTCGGTGGTGGTGACGGTGGTGCAAAAAGCCTCTAAGTGGTGGTTCTTCTTTGGAAACTTCCTCCTCTTCCTCTCTAATGACTATTTGTGAAATTTGGTTGTGAAACCCTAAGGACCCTAAGTGTTGGATGATATAATCCACCTACAATTCGTGGGTTACTATTCCTCAAAAAGTCAAAATGAAAAAAATACCCTCCCGGGTTGCCTTTTAGGCCTAAAATGCCCCGTGACCCAAACTAAACACATGGGTAGTGTTTTCTGACTATCTCTACCCTTCCATACACGTTGGTGCACTCAAAATTACCATACGGATGAAATAAAAATAAGTTACTAATAATTTCATTTAATTGGGTCCTGACACGACTACCACATGCGTCTCAACTTAATTACCTAATCTACCGCATTTTCAACTCGCAACAATTTTAAAAATTTCAAAACCATATGTTACCATATTCGCTCGTTAATATTCAACATAGTTATCATAATCAAATACTAAATCTCGCCTTGCTAAATCCGGATAAATTTCCATTTAATTTCCCAATTTTAATTTAATTCATCCCTTTTTTTTAAAATTAGTAAAAATACAGGGTATTACAAAACCCCACACGATTGGCCCAACAAATCCATCAATAAAAGTCCCATAATAAAAGCGATGGAATGGAAAGTAAATCTAAACTACCAAAGACACTAAAATAGATCTCCAGCTGCATCTCAAAAAACATCTCCAATCACTCCTATGCATCTACTCCAACTCCTATACTTGAAATTGTAGTCAACACAATGGGTCAGAGTCCACCGCGTGAATACTATTTACTCCTCACAATTAGGGTCCTTAAACACAGACAATAGCATAATACATGATAAACATCATAATATAGTATTTTAAAAACTAAACGAGATATATATTAACATGCGAATAAAATAAGCTACCACTGTCTACCCAAATAACTAATCCACCCCCCAAGTTTAAGTCCAATTATGCCATTTCCACATTAAATTTCACTATTGCTATTACATCACTTTCTACAATTTCATTTAATTACTTTCCCCCAATTTTATTCATTTCTAAATATGAGACATCAGTGTATCCAGTTCACCCTTTCCTGTTCCTGCACATAGTGTTGTCATGCTCCCAGTTTTACACCACACACACTCCCCTCACTATAGCCAGTTCACCCGTATTTTGTCATCCCTGCACATATTGGTGAGTTTCCACACACGACATGTCACACTATAGCCAGTTCGCTCGTATTCTGTCAGCTCTGTACATATTTTGACACCAACACACACTCACGTCGCTATAGCTCGTTCGCCCTCCACATATTGGCGATGCAAATCCAATTTTAACACCCATTTATTATCTTAGGCACTAATTATTTATTATCTCCTTTTCTCATTATTTTCTATTAGCCCGACCTTTTAATCGAGCATAAGTCCTCAAAACCACCCATAGTCCCACACATATAGGTCTCCAAAATGCATATATATATCATAACCTATCATTTAGTAAGAATACCTATCAAAATCACTACCTACCCTCACACCTAGGCTAACTATCCAACGGAGACAACGTGCCAATCAGCTCCAACTCGGAATCATCCATCCGTAAGAATCCACACTATCTAGTCCCATACCTAAATAGCATTATTAATAAATAAGGCCTTCCTACTAGTCCCATACCTAGCAAGCCACCTAAAATAAGGTGAAAGCTAACTATCCCAAAAATCCCGCCATCCTCGCGGTGTCAAAAATTCGTACAATTTACGAATTACACATCACATATTTTCAACTTATCAAAAACATTCTTTAAATTAATCACAACATTACTATTTATCCTAATTATGTCCGATTAATTATAATTTAATTAAATAACTTATTTTCCCACAACTTATATATCCTCTAATACATGCATAATTTCAGAGCATAATTAATAAATTTCTAATCTATAAGTAACGCATAAATAACATAACTTTAATATGACAAAATCAATTTGTAACATCCTTACTCCTTATTCTACATGAGATGTCATATTTTCTAACGGAATCCCAACATCTAACCTAAGTATGCAAGGGTTTTGAGTCTTAAATCATATTAAATATTTTAATATAAACAGTCCCGAAATTTGTTTCACTTTCCCTAATTTGTCTTTTTAATTTTTTTAAGAAAATGATTATAATTATTGTTTAGGAAATATTTAAAATGCATAATACTAAAGGGTAAAAATAGTAGTATTTTTTCTTGTAAAAAGTCGGTTAAAAATTCCAATTGGATGGTTGCATTCCTCTCAAAAAAATCAATAAAGACTCATTCTTGAACGATATTGAGAAAACATGGTTTGAGCCTTCAAAACTTAGGTTGAATCTTGATAAACATGGTTTGAGCCTTCAAAAGTTAGGTTGAATCTTGATTTCAAATGGGGATAGGGTTTTGTATATGAGATGAGGAAAATATGTGGGAGACTTCTTATTTAAGAGTTAATGAAAAAGTGATTACAAAATCCTAACCCCGATTTACTTTTATATGAGAAGGTATAAGAGTTTGAATTAACTCAAACTCTAACAAAAACAACCAAACCTACTGACACTGTCCGAGGTGAATCCATTGGCCCCTAAGGCCGAATCGATTTGGTCCAGTACAGGTGCCCAGTATGCCCAAAAATATATATAGATAGATAAAAACCCAATTTCTCCCCTAATTTCAATTCCGATTAAAATCCCATTTTCCAAATAATAAAACCAACATTTTATGTTTCCAAAAATTTTATTTTTCGAATCCCGAATTAAATTGCATTATTAACGATCCAAAGTTAGTGGTGTTATATACTTATCCACTAGCACAAGAATTTCATCCTCGAAATTCGATGAAGCATAAATGTGCAAAATAAAATAAGTCTCATATATGCCTACTCATAGAATCCCATGATGGGGCACCCACACCCAATCCTACACGTACATACTCCACGAACAAGGATACAATACACACGCACACACACACATAACTATGAAAATAACGGTGTACCGTGCTCTCTCACGAATCACCACTCAATTCTATCTTCCAAAGACATCGCAAGCTTAAATTCTCAAATCCAATCACATCACTGCATTAATACTAGATATGCCCAAAATTTATACTGATGATCTGCCAAATAAATATTATTTTCCAAATAAACTATAAGGATCCTCACTTTAAACCTACTATTTTTAACCTTAATGCCTACAACGACCCTAATACAAAACTCCTTATCTCCAAGAAACACAACTAACACATATTCTAGACCCAATACCTTAAGGAGTACAAATCAACAAAGGGGATCAAAGATCGGTAATGTGGAAGCTAAATGGACTCACAACCTATGAGCCGAAAACCATGCTCCGATACCATCTGTAACACCCCGCCCATTCTGGTGTCGTCTTGCTCCAAACTACTCCAGGCATTACTAAATTAAATACAATTCTTAGCATATGACAGGAATATGAGACATTTAAAATTTTAATTCAACAAGATAATAGGAAATTAAATCCAATGAATATATAAAGAATATCCCACAATTAAGATCCATAACCATACTAATTTCCAAATAAATCCAACTCCAATGTATTTAAAACTCAAATGAAATCATCCAACAATAAGTATCTAGCTAAAAATCATAAACAACCGTGGAACCGATTGGCCCACTAAATCCATTAATAAAACTCTCATAATAAAAGTGACGGATTGGAAAGTAAATATCAATTACTAAAGCCACTAAAATAGATTTCCATCTGCATCTCCAAAAACATCTCCAATCACTCCTATGCAGCTACTCCAACGCTATACCTAAAGTGTTAGTCAATGCAATGGGTCATAACCCGCCGCATGAATACTAGCTACTCCTCCGAATCAGGGTCCATAAACCCAAACAATAGCATTATACATGATAAACATCATAATAGACAATTTTAAAAATTAAATGAGATATATATTAACATGCAAGTAATATAAGCTACTAGTGTCTACCCACATAACTAAGCCACCCCCAAGTTTAAGTCCAATTATGCAATTTCCACATTAAATATCACTAATGCTATTACATCACTTTCTACAATTTCATTTAATTATTGTCCCAATTTTATTCATTTCTAATTATGCAACACCAGTATAGCCAATTCACCCTCTCTCGGGTCCTGCACCTATTGCTAACATGTTCCCAATTTTACACCATACACATTCCCCTCACGATAGCCAGTTTGTCCCTATTCTATCAGCCCTGCACATATTGGTGAGGTTCCACACATCACATGTCACACTATACCCAGTTCGCCTGTATTCTTTTTAGTCCTGCTCATATTGGTAATACCAACTCACGCTCACGTCGATATAGCCAGTTCGCTCCTTATTGTTTCCCCTACACATATTGGTGATGCAAATCTAATTTTAAAACCCATTTATTATCTTAGGCATTAATTATTCATTATCTCACGTTCTCATTATTTTTTATTACCCCCACATTTTAATTGAGCATAAATCCTCAAAACCACCCCTAGTCCCATACCTAGAGGTCTCCAAGATGAAAATATATCCTAACCTATCATTTAGGAAGAATACTTGTCAAAATCACTACGATCCAATGGATACAACATACAAATCAGCCCTAGAATCATCCATTCATAAGAACCCACACTATCTAGTTCCATACCTAAATAGCATTGCCAATAACTAAGACCTACCTATTAGTATTATAACTAGCAAACAACCTAAAGTAAGGTGAAATCTAACTATCCCAACAATCCCATCATCCCCGCGGTGTTAAATATTTGTACAATTTATGAATCACACATCACAAATTTTCAACTTATCACAAACATTATTTAAATTAATTACAACATTACAATTTATCCCAATTATATCCGTTAAATTATAATTTAATTGAACAACTTATTTTCTCACAACTTATATAACCTCTAATACATGCATAATTTCGGGGAATAATTAATAAATTTCTATTCTACAAGTAACATATAAATAACATAAATTTTATACAATGAAATCAATTTATAACATCCTTACACTTTATTCTACATACGACGTCATAATTTCTAACGAACTATTAACCTCTAACCTAAGCATGCAAAGGTTTTGTGCCTTAAATCGTATTAAAGATTTTAATAAAAACAATCCCAAAATTTATTTCACTTTTCCTAATTAGTTCTAATTTCATTTAAGAAAACAATGATAATTAGTTTTTAGGCAATATTTAAAATTCATAATACTAAAGGAGAACAATATACGCATTCATTCTTGTAAAAAGTTGGTTAAAAATTATAATTGGATAGTTGTGTTCTTCTCGAAAAATCAATAAAGACTCGTTCTTGAACGATCTTGAGAAAACACGGTTTCAGCCTTTAAAACTTGGGTTGAATCTTGATTTTAAATGGGTCTAGGGTTTTTTGGATGAGAGGAGGTATAGAAGTGGGAGACTTCTGATTTAAAAGTTAATGGAAAAATGATTAAAAAATCATAACCCTGAGTTACATTTATATAAGAAGGTATAAAAGTTTTAATTAACTCAAGCTCTAACAAAAATAACCAAGCCTGCCGACACTGTCCGTGGCGAATCTATTCACCCCTAAGGCCGAATCGATTCGGTCCTAGACACGTACCCAGTATGCCCAAAAATGTATATAGTTAGATAAAAACCCCATTTCTCCCCCAATTTCAATTCCGATTAAATTACCATTTTCTAAATAATAAAACAAACATTTTAAGTTACCAAAAATAATTAAATCCAAAAAATTTATTTTTCGAATTTCGAATTAAATTGTGTTATTAATGACCCAAAATTATGGGGTGTTATAGGTGTTTAAGGTGTGACTTTTATACTGAGTCCGGGATTTAGGATGAAATTTCTGGGAATAAAATGGAAAGGTTAGGAAATAATTTAACAAATCGTAGACCAAATTTATGTAAAATTTATATTACTATTTAAATGGAAAATTACGATTAATTAGATGATTAATTATTAAATTAGAACTACTAATGGGTAATTTAATAGTATATATGGGTGTAATTATAGAGTAATTACATGTACATATTACGTGATAAATATATTTATTTATTTATTTTTGTGGACATACCCATGTTCGTGGATGACCTATCGGTTGGGGTTACGTACATCTCGAGACCAGAGCACGCGTCGACACTGATGGGATAGGTGTTCTGTAGGTCATTATTGATGATCCTACGTAGCAGCGCCACTTACGAGGAGGTAAGTGTTGATGCTAGGATCCATTTTCACCGTCGAGGGTATAGACCGAGCAATTGTGTACTGCGTAGGGACCGCCCCACTTGTGTGTGTTTTGGGATGTCCATTTGGATGAGGGGCTCCTCTGGACTTACTGCTAGAGAACGAACATGATATTGAAGATAGATGCCTTTGTGTCTCATATATATGTAAGGACATATGTATCTAGTTGTACAAACTAATTGAGATTAATTAATTACTCTGATGAATTAGACAATTCGTTATGAACCCGATACTACGTATATGGATGATAAATGGTTATGTTACTTTTGTGGGTAGTATTATTGGGGTACTCTGGGAAATGGAGATACATGCATAGATAATAATGTAGACAATTGGTAATGAACATAATACTACGATAGAGGGGACTTAAAGGTAATCCTGAGATTAGAGATAATCCCCCAATTAACAATAGTGTTTGGGATTAAGGCAACTCAGCGTGGCAGCCCAGAGGGACCTTCCAATCCGGAAACTGACCGAAAGAGCTCATCCTTTAGTCCTGCTGATTAACTTAGTCTTGTTGTATCTTTTGTTTATATTGACTATGAGCTATAACGATTGTAAAGATGTAATGAGTATAATGATTGTGTGTAAGGTCGAATGGTACTCGCGAGAGACTAGGCTTAGCAGGGCCTGGGAGAACTTTCATGCTCTATCGAACGACCTCACCATGGGAACTTCAAAGGGACTTGGTTTGGAGGATTGAGAAAAGAGGCACCATTGGGGCTTGTCTTGACCATCTTAGATACACCTCGTACAACACCAAAAGGACCCTGATCGTGGAACCTCGAGGGGAGAAGCCTTGAGTTCCATTGGGCGTTGAGTTGTGAGCCAAACAACCCTCTACTTAATGTCACATCCACTTTATCTGATGTCACTAACCAGCTAGCCAATGTCATATCCTCACTTGAGAAAACCACCATGGTATTTAGGGCTGTCAGACAGTTAGTGAGCCACCTCTATGACGACAACCCCCTGACACTCAGTGGTTAGGCAAAAGGCATGTCTTGGCATTTAATGTTTATGACGTGGAGCTAACTAGTGCATCAGACATTTAATGTTGTGACATAAAGTATGAGGGATGTCTTTCATAGTCTTTAATGACTGAATTACCTCGGGAGTGGTGTGTGTGTGTGTGGTGGGGGGGGGGGGGGGGCTATTTAAGGACCCCAACCACCCTTGAGGAGAGGATGTTCTTATTGAGAGTTCAGAAGTTATTACAAGAGATATTTATTACGAGCCAAAGGGTTTACTCACCCACCATTGTCATTTATTACAAAGCTTTAATATTTGACAGAGATCATTGAGGGTGGTGAGGGTGTTTTGGTTGCCTGCCTAGGTGTATCTAGGGTGCTCATTGAGGGAGGGTGTGTTTACGTGTCCTGTAGTTAATCAATAGTGTTGCTGTATAACTTATCATTAATGTACTCAAAAGGGGTTACGCCTCCATCTAATATAAACTACCCTCCAACATTTGGCGACTCTGCTGGGAAGGCATTCTTCTAAGAAAGGAATATGGCACAGGATAATGTTAATCGAAGGCTTAACTTTGATGACATTCAACACGATGAAGAACAGACGGAGAGAGGGCTGGAGGCTTCAAGGGATGGAGCCCCTCGGCTAGAGGTACCTCCAGTCTAAGCGACGACAGGTATCTCAGCGGTGGCACAGGCTTCAATGAGGGTTGGATTGGGACCATCCCAAGTGGCACTCCTCATGAATAAATTCTATGAGTTTTTACAAACTCCCATAGCTTCAACGGTGTTAGGAGGATTTTAAGCCAACTCCATCGTGACACTAGGGGCAGCCCCAATGGACCCACCAAGTGCGGTCATAATGGGCACAGTCCCAGCAAGTACACCCTATGTTTTAAATCCAACGGTGGGAACCCCAGGAGTATTAACGGCTCCAACTGTGATGATTTCTCCAACTACAACGGGCACTCAGCCTATGGCCCTGTCGGTCGTCACTTTAATGGTGTCACCTATGGAAGAGATGAGGAAGGAGATGCAGAAAGAGATGATAAAATTCATGAAAGCATCCTCGTAATCTGCGGGCGAGGTAGCTTTGATCTATGATGACTTTCGGACGCCTTACCCCAAGGAATACAACGATGAGCCCTACCTAAAAGATAATATTCCTTTGATTTTTTAAAAATACACAGGAAAGGGTGGAAACCCAAAGGAACGTATTAAACGCTTCGTTGAACAATTGGGGTGCATTGTAATAACAAGAAACTCAGGTTGATGAAATTTTTTAAATCCTTAACCGATAAAGCATATACTTGGTATTCTCATTTATCTCCCAATAGTGTTTCCACATGGGAGGACATGCATGCTTTGTTCGTCCAGAAGTTCTTTCTGGCAGAAGATGGGTTTACTTTGACCCAACTGGGGAGGGAAAAGCAATGGCCAAGGGAAGATATAGTGGCATATGTTCGTAGATTCAGGGAAATGTCCCTCGATGTAAGAGAGGAGGCCAAAGAATCCAAATTGCTGAAGATTTGTGTGAAAGGATTTCTTCCTGAGTACATCTGCCATCTTATTAATGAGACAAGCGAGGGGAATTTTACCCCGTTCCTAAAAGTAGCAAGGAATATATCGTTGGTTTTGCGACCAAATACAGTTGTGGTTCCCATGATGTTTAGGCAGCCGATACAACTTGTGGGAGGGAGGTCTCAGCCCCCATGGGTGGGATACACCAAAGGAACAGATGGGGACAAGGTGGCGAAGAGGGACAATAAGAGGAAGTTCGGGAGAGACAGGGAAGACCCACAACCATTTCCTTATACAGTAGAGGAGGATGACACTTGTTATAACACAATGGTCCAAGAAGGAACGATGTACGAACCAAAGGGCATTCCCGTTAAAGAACCCGATGCTGCAACTAGGGCAGATCCAAAATATTACCAGATTCATCAAAAGATCCAGCATCCAACGAAGAGTTATTTCATGCTAAGGAGAATCATCAACAAATATGTAAAGGCAGGAACGTCGCAAATCCCTTCGCAGAACATTAATAATAGCCCACTCCCAGTGCATGGGGCCAATCTGGTGGTGGCCTATAATGGGGAGGCAGAGAGAGAGAGGAGAGGGAGCTAACAACGAAGCAAGAGGAGTTTGAAGAAGATTTTGAAGATTGTATAAAGGGAATGGATAACGTAGTGTTAGCTTATAATGAAGCAAGTGCTAAAGATGTGGAAGATGCATATAGCATTGAAGGCGAGGAAGAAGACCAAGCCATAGAATACTATGTAGTTTCAAAATCCCCAAACTTTACCTGGTTCTTAGAACAGGTAGGGATACCAAAGGAGAGTAGATTGGAAATAACCCAAGTAATCCTTGACATTACGAGGAAGAACGCAGTCCCTTCGCTGAGATGAAAGGGACCCATGGCCAGGTTGGTAAAGAGGTTTCTATCATAAATAAATTTTAGTGACGCGGATATGTCCTTAAGGTTCCCTCAGCGTTAACGGGGTTAGTTTTGCAAGGGCTCTTATGGATGGGGGAGATTCCATTAATATCATGCAAATTAACTCTTTCCATGCAACTAATATTTCGGAGGAAAGGTTAGTCCCCATGCCTTTGGTGATTTCAGGATATGACAACCAGTCTTCCAAGTCCATTGGGTACGTGAATGTTAGAATTTTGATGGGAAATATGAGTTCCCATATCAAGTTCCACATAATAGAGAGCACAACTCCCTACCATCTGTTGATAGGAAGAGTGTGTATGCACAACCAAGGGCTACTTCCTTCGACGTATCATGAATGCGCCAAGGCGAATATCAAGGGGATGGAGGTGACCATTAGGGCTACGAAGAGTCCCTTTGTTATCGAAGAAGCTCACCTACTGGACGCAGCCTTTTTCACAGAGCTAGAAGAGGATGACCAAGTCCTAAGGAGAATAATCGAGGGATCATGGGTTCCCTCGATCAGAGAAATGATGAGGACCTTGAACGAGCAGAATAAAAAGGTTGCAAGTAGCAAAGGAGTGATGATCGAAGAAGCTCATCAGGTGCTCCCTCATCCCTAAAACATTTTGAAGCATCTTAAAGATAGGGTGAGGCCTAGAGTGGACCCAATGGAGCATGAGGTCCAATGACAAAACTTACTGAGTCAATTTTTAGGAGGAAGAGTTGCTGAGGATTCTAGAGAGAAGAAGAGGAAGGAAGTGGTGACTACCAGTAGACAATGTAAAAAGGTAGTTACCGAAGAAGGAAAGGTGGTTTATCGATTATAATGGTGTGAATGAGCGGTCAAAGAAATTAATAATAAGACTGACCCGATATATGAATGCTTTCTGGTGGATCAATGGGGATAATGTAGGGTGATAGACAACTCCAATATACAGGAATTTATGGAAGAAGTGGTAAAAAACAAGATTACATGGGAGATCAACCGAAGCCACGGGCACAAGAGTTGAAGTAGTTGAACTTGGCAAAAGAAGGGGAGGATACAAGGCCTATTTTTATCTCAAAAGATCTTAGTAAATGGAAACAAGAGGCCTTGGTTGAACTGATTCGGGAGTTTATAGACATTTTTGCGTGGAATTACATAAAGATGGAAGGGCTGGATAAGAAAGTGAGCTTCCATAAGTTGAACGTGATGCCTTCAGCCATTCCAGTGAAATAAGTAATGAGAACATATAAGCCTGAGCTAAACATGAAGATCAAGGAAGAGGTCCAACACTTACTGATGATAGGGTTCATCAAACCGATACAACACCCACTTTGGCTGTCTAGCATTGTTCCGATGGGTAAGAAAGATAAAAATTAAATAAGGATCTGTGTTGATTTCAGAGAATTGAATAGGGATTGTCCCAAGGATGAGTTCCCTCTACCCTCCATCGATAGCCTGATAGATGCAACAGTTGGTCATGAGATGTACAACTTCATTGATGGGTATGTAGGGTATTACCAAATCAAGATGGACCTTACGGATGCAGAGAAAATGGCATTTAGAACCCCATTAGGCAACTTCATGTATAAAGTAACGGCGTTTGGACTCAAGAATTATGGGGATATTTATCAAAGAACAATGATGGCCATTTTCCATGACTTCTTTCAAAAGTTTGTGGAATTTTATGTGGATGATTTGGTCATCAAATTGAAGAAGGAGGAGTCCCATCTAAGTGATTTGAGGAAGGCATTTTCTTGGTGCAGAAAGTATAAACTAAAGATAAACCCACTAAAATGCGTCTTTGGAGTAACTAGTGGAAAGTTTTTGGGTTTTGTGGTTGATCGGTAGGGAGTACAGATGGACCAAGACAAATAGCGAGCGATCTTGGAGATGCCCAATCCAAAAACAATGAGGGAACTAAAAAGTTTCCTTGGTAAAGTTTCTTACCTTAGGAGATTTGTGCCGGGATTGGCCGAAATAACGCACACATTGATGCATCTTTTGTGAAAGAACATGAAATTCAAGTGAGAGGAGGTTCATCAGGAGTTTCTCACTGAACTAAAAAATATGCTCGTTTCACCACAGACCATGGTTCCCTTAAAGTCGAGAATACCGTTGCAGCTATACCTCACAACTACCACGAGGTCCATTGGAGATTTACTGGCATAAGATATTGACGGACAAGAACGGCCAGTCTACTTCCTCAATAGAATCATACATGGGCTAGAGGTTAGATATAGTATCTTGGAAAGGCATTGTTTAACCTTAGTCTTTGGAGCACAAAAACTTAGACATTATATGCTATATTTTATAATTCATATTGTAACCAGATGTGATCCTATTAAGTATTTGCTGGCAAGAAGTATATTGATTGGTAGGGAATCTAGGTGGTTCCTCATCCTCTCAGAATATGAATTGAAATGTGTGGTCCCTCGTGCGATTAAGAGCCAAGCGTACACTGACCTGTTGGCAATCTTCCCCTCTGGAACATTTGAGACACCTAAAGAAAGTATTCCAGGAGATGACTTGTAGGCCAATTACTTAGATGAAACTGATGAAGAATGGACGATGCAGTTTGATGGATCTTTGGTAGAAAAGAAAGGAGGGACAGGGGTTAATCTTTAAAAAGGAATGGAGGAGATTTGTCTTTATTACAAATTAGATTTACTTTATTCCAATAATGAAGAAGAGTATGAAGCGTTAGTGTTGGGGTTTCTGGAGGCCCTTAGAAGGGGGATTCGTTCACTTTGTATCAAAGGTGATTTGAACTTGGTGATTCAATAAGTGAATAGAGAATATGCATTGAAACAACTAAGCCTGGCACCATACTAAACAATCAGTCAAAGGCTACTCAGCTAGTTCCATCGGACCAAAATTAAGAGACACCCTCCAATGATGAACCACCATCCAGATGCCTATGCCACCATTGCCCAAAAAATGGTCATGAGGAATAATACAACTACAATCGTGATTCAATGAAGAACGGCTCCTTCGGTGGTATAAAATTGCCAATGGAGGAGGACGATGACTGAAGGAGAGAGATTAGAAAACAACTAGAATCTGGAGAAAGAGCGATAAAGCTGAGGGAACTATCCCAATACTTTACAAACCAGGGAGATCTTTACTTCAAAAACATCGGGGGTGGTTATCAAGATGCATCGGCCCAGAAGAAGCAGAGCGGAGGTTGAAGAAAACACATGAAGAGCACTACAAAACAACTGAGATACCTCTTTACAAGAGAATTCAAAGGGAGGGTTATTTCTGGCCTAGATTGAAGCTGGACGTAGCAGAGTTACAACGGAAGTGCGCTAAGTGCCAGTTATTCTTCGAGGCAGCTGAATGTCATTTCATTAAAACTTAACCAGACTGGAGGCAACCTTATATTGACTTAATTAAAGATGGAGTTATCCTAATAGAGAAGATTGATGCAATGGTACTTAGGATAAGGTCCCTGAGGTTTTACGTTTAGGAGGGGAAGTTTTATCAAAGGGTCTATTTCAATAGGCCATTGCATTGCATCACGAGGGAAGAAGCATCCGAAGTCCTCAAACAGGAGCACGATCCAGCTCACATAGGAAGGGCCAAGTTGTGTGACCAGTTGATGACATTAGGGTATTATTGGACAACAATGGATAAAGACTCTATTGAGTTCGTTCGAAAGTGAAAGGATTGCAAACTTCATGGAAATATAATCTATGCCCCATCGATGGACTTACACTCCCTGTCAATGCCTTATCCTTTTCACACTTGGGCATTTGACATGGTGGGGGAAATACATCCTTCTTCGAGGGGGGAGATATGGATACTAGTAGAAACGAAGTTCTTTATAAAGTGGGCCGAAGAGATACCACTAAGAAGGGCAACAAAGGGGGTGGTGAGCAACTTCATCAGAGAATACATCATTTGTCATTTTGGGATTCCAAAAGGTTATCCTCTCAGATAATGGAACCCCTTTTGTCAATTCAGAGGTAACAATTCTCACAAACAAGTACTCCATTGTTCATCATACTTCAACAGTGGCATACCCAAAGGGCAACGATCAAGCCGGGGTAACTAATAAGACCTTTATTAATATTCTGGCTAAAATAATAGAGGATTTTCCAGGATCATGGGATAATAAGATACCAGCTATGTTGTGGGCCTATCAAATAACCAAGAGGAAGCCCATAGGGTATACTCCGTTCTCTCTCATTTACGGGGCTGAGGTGATTCTTTCAGTAGAGTTAGAAGTCTCCTCTGCTCGATAGGCCTTGCGAAGTAGCATGCTCCCTTAGAATAGACATGTGTAGTTGGAAGCTTTGGACGAACACAGAGATAATTCAATATAGCACTTTTAAATGTATATAAAGCAGCTCTCCAGGGCATATGATAACTTAGTGAGACTAAGGAAGTTCGTGGAGGGAGACCTCATTTTGAAGGCTATTGTAAAGCACATTAGGGGGCTTCCTATACCTCAGTTTGCAGCGAATTGGGAAGGACCTTTTATTGTAAAAGAAGCTCATGATTCAGGTTATTATTTAATCTCTAAGATGGAAGAAGATAATCCATTCAATATTAACAATAAATGGTTGAAATTCTATCATGTGTAAGCAATTGAGTCTGGACCACCATTGTATTTAGCTGTTGTTATGAATATACAAGTTTTTTATTGTAACTTGAGTGGAAATGAAAGAATTGTAGCACTTAATAATATATGCAAACATTTGTAGCACAAAAAAAGGACATGGAAAAACATACATTTTTTTCATTCGTTCATAAACTTTGGGGCATTACAAAATTGGGAGTTATTGCCCAAGAATTACATAAGAAGAACAAAAGAAAAAAATTTATAATAATTCATTGACCTAAGAGGAACCACAGATCTAGAGGAGAGAAAAAATCTCCAAGAAGGCCCAAAGAAGCTGCTAGGCAAGATTGTTGAGTATTTATAGAAACCTCCAATCTCGTTTATGCTTGTGTACATTCGATGAGGAGTTTCTCTCGTTTCAACTTCACTAGATGAAGAGCTTCTTCGACATATTCTACCTCCTTATTAAAATCTTTAAGCAGAGGTGCCAACTTAGCCAACTTAGCTTCCTCATCCCATTAATCCTCCCGATGTTTTTGCAGCAGCTCCCACTGACTATCTAGTCGCTGACTCTTCAAAGTTTTTAAGTGTGTAATAAGCTAGCCCAGGAATTAGTTGAGGAGGTCTCTAGAAACGTTTGTAGTGGGAGTGCTGACAAATCAGCAACAATAGTCACCATACCCTGTAGCCTATAGCTCATCACGGGGGTGTTGGAACGCAGGCAATCCACAGTAAAAGTCTCAGGATAGTGGTTTGCAAGCCGCTCAACTACCAAACGATGGCTGGAAGGCATTTGAGGGGAATGCTAAAGGACCATGAGGCAAAAGTCATGACGAGCTAAGTCGGGCAGAGGGAGCTCATAACCAGATTCGCTCTCAGCAGCAGCTCCAGTCTTGGAACCTCGATCATTATGAATAGAATATTCAGAGATAATGGGTTCCCGATGGGATGAAGCGATGGGTGAAAGAACTGGTGGAGAATTCCCTCGTGCAACCTGAGAATAGTTAGAAGAAATAATGAGTTAAAGGAAAAAATATTGACAAGTGTTTTCATTATTAAGTCACCGATATAAGTGGAGTTTATGAAAAACCTTAACAAGTGTTTTCATTGTTAAGTCGACGATATAGGTGGAGTTTATGAAAAATATTAACAAATATTTTCATTGTTAAGTCACCGATATAGGTGGAGTTTATGAAAAATCTTAACAAGTGTTTTCATTGTTAAGTCACCGATATAGGTGGAGTTTAAGAAAAATCTTAACAAGTGTTTTCATTGTTAAGTCACTGATATATGTGGAGTATATGAAAAATCTTAACAAGTGTTTTCATTGTTAAGTCACCGATATAGGTGGAGTTTATGACAAATCTTAAAAAGTGTTTTCATTGTTAAGTCACCGTTATAGGTGGAGTTTAAGAAAAATCTTAACAAGTGTTTTCATTGTTAAGTCACCGTTATAGGTGGAGTTTATGAAAAATATTAACAAGTGTATTCATTGTTAAGTCACCAACATAGGTGGAGTTTATGGAAAATCTTAACAAGTAATTTCGTTGTTAAGTCACTGTTATAGGTAAAGTTTGAAAGTTTAGGAAAGAAGACCCTTCTAGATAGTACATTGTCAAGAATAAAAGACAAACAACGAGAAACGAAGAGAAGTACCTCAGCAGTAGAGGGAGCGAGAATGGGAGTCACCACGGAGGCCATAACGGTGGGAACTGTTGGGGGCAGGCTTATTTCTTTAGAAGCCTGAACGGTACCCCCAACTGAAGAAGCCTCAATGATCGATAAAGCTCCCTCACCAACAAAAGGTACCAAGTCCAACATATAACTTTCACTGGGAGAAAACGTTGGACCTCCAAATGATGCCCCAACATGGGTGGGTACAGAAGAACCACCACGCTGGGCAGAAGCATCAAATTTGGCCTTAGAAACATGCAGACCACCAAGAGAAGATCGTGGGGCAAGACTTGGAGAAAGATGAAAATAAGAAGCTAAGTGTTAGACATGAGGAATAAGTACAGAAGAAGTGATAAATGCCTCTAAGTGTTCCTTACCTCAGTTATGGCACCAAAGAGGGAAACTGAAGCTAGTGGTCTCGTCAGCATATGGGGAAGAAGAATGTTAGCTAACAAAGATGCCATTTCAACCTAGGGCATCCCAACATATCAAATTTTAGCAGGCCAAATAGAAAAAAGGATGGGGGGAGAAAAAAGACGTGAGACCTAACAAGTAATTGATAATATGTTACCTCAAGGGCACTTTCCACAAATGGAACAATGGGAAGAAGGATCTCATGCTGAGGTGATAATTAAGAAGGGGTTGGGGGAGTTGTCTCTGGTTCAGAAGAGATTCCCACAGACTCAACGGACTCACCCCCCACAGCAGCATCCTTCGCACGTTGCGAGGTCGAACGACGGGAGTAGGTAAGACCAATCATAGGGAATGGGGAGGAGTCACATCAACCTGAGAAGAATTAAAACATCCCAGCACGAAAGGGCTCATAGGGGGGATGGGTCTTTTCTTCTTCAACTTCCTGCACCATAGTGATTAAGAGTTAAACAGATGCAGCTTGCCTTAGAAAAAATGTGAATAAAAGCAATAACACACATACATACTTCAGATTCTAAGGGAGAATGGGAGGATATAACCACTGGCAAAGGAGGAGAGGAAGCACTAACAGAGGGAGGTGGGGAGAGATGTACATATGGAGTTTGTTTTATCTGGGACTTGGTACTCAAAGTCTTCTTCCTCGCACCCACAGTGACAGTACTTAGAGGAACCTTTGAACTTTTTTTCCTTTTTGACCCTAGTTCCGTTGGATCAACCAGGATTGTAGGGAAGGCAACATAAGGAGGAACAACATGAGTGCATCGTTGAAACTCAGCATTTATACCTTCACCTCATCCTGAACCCTCCTTCTCAATTCTTCATTTACCTCTTCAGACATGGGAGGGGGTACGGAGGCTATGGGGAATGCCTCCAAAGGGGTTTGAAGCTAAGTTTGAGACTTAGATTTTAAGGAAGTATCACTCGTGGAATTCTTAGTTCTTTTGAATGGTGGCTGGGAAGGCCCTACGCCAGTGGTTGCTTCGGTTGTAGGGGCAGGCTATTTGGGTGTTGTAATGATATTGGGTTTGGGTGTGGCAGTAGGGATCATTGGGTAATAAGGGGGTATCTCAAGGGGAGGATCTTTGATGATTTTACTCAGAGGGAGATTAACTTCAAGAATGGAGTTTCCTTTGAGACCCAACTCTAAGGTAGAAAAAGAAAGGACTGGGGGGTACTTTGTATGAACTCACGAATCAGAACAAGTTCCCTCAAATGGAACTTGGTGGTATAAGAAGTAGATACATCCCCATTCCTAGTAGCACTAGGAATGGTGACTAGAACATCCATTGTAAAACACAGGTCGAGGAACCCCCTGATCAAACCCGAACTTCCTGCTACATCTATTGGGGTTATAAGGTTCATAAGTGTATTCCCATTCAGTTAAGGAAGGAAAAAACCCAGGAGTGAACCGAAGTACCACGACCTGTGAAGGATCTTCTACAACTGGACTGAAAGTGACCGTTCAAGCTGTATAAGAAAAAAAATTCTAAGAATGGGCCAAGGTAGACTCGCTGTATGGCCTCATGACAAAAGAATCAAAATGATAAAAAAAACTCCCATTATCTCCTTTCGACTCTATTTTTATGGAAGCATAAGAGGCGTGGAGGTTTAATGCCTTGACTCACGGGGTAAGAGATAGACTTGGCGGCAATGGCAAGAAAATAATTATAAAGGAAACCTATTAAGATAACGGTGTTGGAAAAGTTGGCCAAGTTGTAATGACCCAGTGATCGTGCCATGTCAATATGGGTTCGATCCAGCCAAGTGTAGAGGGAACCCAAAGTAATGGCAGCCAGAGGAAGGTTGAAACCCCTAGACAAATGGATGGAAATGTTTATAAGGTCCCTCCTGGGTTGGTCATTGGGTTTTCTAGTAAAAAAGAAATGCGAAAGAAGCACAAGAATGTAGGCTGGTAGTTCTAAAGATGTACCTTTAACTTATTCTGTAATAGAAATGACATCCCTCGCGGTGGCAGCTTCAAAAAAATAGCTGAGAAAGGGAGTTAAAGTGGCCTTATTTGAATACCCAGTGTAACAGCGACGGATTCGATCAAGCTCAGATCGGTCAGCAGTCTCTTCGGCATCCAAGGCCTCATCATGATATGTAAACTCACACATGGTCTTAAACCCAAGTAGCTCAGAAACATCCTCCAATGAAATGGTGAACTCTTCCCATGCAACAAAGAATGAGTGAGTTATAACGTTCCATCTAGAAATCAATACTTGGACCATAGCGTTGTGCTTGGAAAGAGTGAACTCCCCAAACCAGCTGGCTCGATGAAGACTAGCCTTTGCAAGAGCTTCAGCATGAGAGCTCTGCATGTGTGCATGCCAGGAAAAAAAGTGAGCCGGCGATCCCCCAGGTGCCTCAAAATCGATTTGAGAGTAGGGGAAATCTCCACGGTCCAACCGAAAGCGTAGAGTCCCCTCTGGAGGAAGAAATCCCCACTTTGATGAATCCTCATCTTCATCACCTAACAGTAAAGGATAGTACATGGCAAAAAAAATGGCAGGTTTTACATGCATCAGAGAACTCATCATCTTTGCCAAAGATGGGAGATCGATGGTAAACACTTAGTTGCTCTTGACGAGCAGCATCCAGGGTAGCAGTTCTAAGGGTAGCAGCGATGCTAGAGGTGGAATAAGGGGATCTTGGCTGAGCAGCGGTGGTGGTAGCTTTTGAAACACTTGAAAAATCCATAGTAAGTGGTGATGAAAGAAACAACATGGTAAAGAAGGTCTAGGAATGAAAAAAAGGAGGAGCACAACCACAGGTGGTGGCGTAACAGATGAGAGGAAGAAGAAAACTAGGTGAAAGCTTAGTAACAATGGAGTTCTAGCAAAGTTTCTCTCTCAAGAGTATATGGAAGCTTAAAGAAGAATAAGGAAAGAGAAGAGTTTGAAATATAAATGTTTGAGATCTTTTAAACCCGTCTGTTGAGTTTCCCACCACAACGCGTGCAAAGCCACCTATAACTCATTTTAAATAGACACGTGGCACTTCGAGAAGTTCCCTGAGAGTCGAAAAGACAGCGCCACGTCAGTTGAGAAGTGATGCATGGGGAATAGATAGGGTATCCTTCCTAGGAAAGTTTGAGTTTTGGCGCCAGAGGTCTTGTCAGACATATCCAATAAACTCCCAATGAAGAAACTATCCCAACAGTTCAAAAAGGCTATGATGTCCCCTCGCCACAATTCTAAACGTTGTTTAATTGTGACTCAGCTATATCTCTTTTCGAACATGGCAAAACGTTACAAGGTAGAATTTCATAAGTCACAATGATAGGGGCAGTCCTAACAAAAAGACACACTGCCTACAACTATACTTCACAATTAGTTCCACTTCCCTAAAGCCAAAACGAGTATTTGGGAAAGTTAGTAGGTTTGTTGGGAGAATTTTAAATAGTCAATCTAGAAACATGGAAACTCAGTGTAAATGGAAAGTGGCGATTTCCCTTCGCCAAAGCCCCAATAGGCCACAGCGCTTCGGCTTAGTAAAAGATGCCAGAATTTTTTCACACAGAGAAGGTTCATCGGATTGAGAAGTTTTTTATGCAGACATTTATTGTTCCCATAATAAATCCCTCCACGAAGGGGCAAATGTAGAGGGTGCTTGAAGGTAATCTTGAGGCTAGACATAATCCCCCCACTAACAACAGTGTTTGGGATTAATGCAACTCAGCGTGGCAGTCCAGAGGGACCTTCCATTGAGGAAACTGACCGAAAGAGATCGTACTTTAGTCCTGCTGATTAAGTTAGTCTTATTCTTTTATTTATATTGACTATGAGCTATAATGATTTTAAAGATGTAATGAGTATAATGATTGTGTGTGAGGTCGAACGATACTCGTGAGAGACCAGGCTTCGCAGGGCCTAGAAGAGCTTTCATGCTCTATCGAACGACCTCACCGTGGGAACTTTAGAGGGACTTGGTTTGGAGGGTTAAGAAGTGAGGCACCATTGGGGCTTGTCCTGACCATCATAGATACACCTGGTAAAATACCAAAAGGATCCTGACCGTAGAACCTCGGGGGGGAGCATCCTTGAGTTCCATCGGGCGTTGAGTTTTGAGCCAAACAACCCTCTACTTAATATCACATCCACTTTATTTGATGTCACTAACCAGCTAGGCAATGTCAGATCCGCACTTGAGTAAACCACCGTGGTATTTGGGGCTGTCAGACAGTTGGTGGTCCACCTCTGTGACGACATCCCTTGACACATAATGGTTAGGCAAAAGGCATGTCTTGGCATTTAATGTCTATGACGTGGAGGTAACTAGTGCATCCGACATTTAATGTTGTGACATAAAGTATGAGGGATATCTTTCATAGTCTTTAATAACTGAATTACCTTGGGAGTGGTATGTGGGGGTGGGGGGGGGGGGGGGGGGCTTTTTAAGGACCCCAACCACTCCTGAGGATAGGATGTTATTATTGAGAGTTAAGAAGTTATTACTAGAGAGATTTATTACTATCCAGAGGGTTTACTCACCCACCATTGTCATTTATTACAAAGCTTTAATATTTGACAGAGATCATTGAGCGTGGTGAGGGTGTTTTGGCTTCCTGCCAAGGTGTATCTAGGGTGCTCATTTTTCTCTCTTCCTCTAAGCAAAGTTGCTTCTAAGTTCATTATTACCTTTTGAGTTATACACGAGAGATTTATGAGTTCAAACTGAGTCTATCTTCACTAAGTTGTGTTTGCGTGTCCTGTAGTTAATCAATAGTGTCGCTGTTTAACTTATCATTACTGTACTAAAAAAGAGTTACGCCTCCATCTAATCTAAACTACCCTCCTAGATCTATGTAAATGCATAATGGATGATATGCCATTTCTTGTGGGTAGTGTCGTAGGGGTTATTCTTTGGACTGAAAGCATATGTGTAAATTATCTGCTACAGTTTATTACTTGTGCTAGATGCATTAAAAATAGTATCTCATAGTGGTAATTATCGAAATGTATTTTTGGGACTTTGGTTGATATGCGTATATGACTGCACTTAGGTGAGAGGTGAGGTATTTATCGTAAGTGAGTGCCGATGGGAGTACATATTTTAAATTAACGTATTATTACATCTTAATTTTTGTAAGTTAATTCTTACAACTCTGGACTTAGGTAAATTGAAAATTTGAACTCCCACAAAGGGTCGTAAGACCTTGGGACTTAGGTTCCTATAAAATATTCGAGTTCTGAGAAAGGGTTAAAGAGCCTATGGACCTTAACCCATATAAGAGGACATTTTGAGGTTCCACATTGGGTCCTAAAACCTCTGAACCCCGCGCTTTGCACTTTTAGATTATAAAATGGAGTTTTTTGGATAACTTTTTGCATTTGGACACCTAGCCTCCCATGTTTGTTTTTTAAATAGAAGTTTCTTACAAGTCTCAAATGTTTTGGAAAAAATTGGTTCTTGATACTTGGATCTTTTTTAAAGCAGTGGTCAAATTCGTGTTATAATAAGGTCTCTGCTTTTTTGTGTAGCTCCTTCCTTTTTTAAAAAAAATATTAGCTTTTACTTTTGTGGGTCCTTCGACCTTATTTATTTTGAGGAGGATCAAAGGTGAAAACATTGATGATTTCTTTAGTCTTTTTTTGGGTCCTTGGACCTTTGACTAATATTCTTAAATCATGACTATAATCCTTGAGACTTGAGGTTTGGGTCCAAAGACTTTACCTTAAGCCTGGAGCCAAGGCTTTAGTCCTTGAAACCCTTTATTTTGGGTCTTCAAATCTTGGTTTAAGTTTTGATCCAAGGTTGAAGTCCTTAAAAATCAGTTTGTGGGTCATTAAACATTAGATTTTAGAGCCAAAGTTAAAGTCCTTACAACTCTTTATAGAACATGTGTTTTAAATACATTGTGGGTAAAAAAAATATTTTTTATTTCTTTCAAGAAGTAGAATACATCATCTATAGTTCCCCACCAAAGCCTTTTACTCCCTTAATTTTCTTCATCTATCCGGGACTCTAATTGTGAGGGCGATTTTCCTTATCTTACATATATGAGGTGTCTAAACTCATCAATTATATGCCTAAACCTTCTTAAGAGATCACATACATTGGTGAAGGTGGATGTAATACCTTTGTTGAGGCCTTAAAGAGTGTTCAAAGTTTCATTAGGACCTCTATCAAGCCCTGGGTTGCATTACGAGATCTTTTCTTATCCTTCACGAAGGTGATGTAGCACTCCCGATCTTTCTTCTAAACTCCAAAGACCTCCACTACCCCATGGGGTGTGGGAACCTCACCACCATCCTTCGTATTAAGATAACATCATCTAATTCATTGAGTGATGGTCTATCCATTATCATGTTTTAGGCAGAGGGTAGATCCACCGCTATAAACTTGTTCCAAAAAGTTTTACAGTAATCTTTATAACCAAGAGTAAGGCGGAGAGTGACATACCACAAGGAATAAGTTTTCTCCATATTGAATCCGGTGAGAGAGTGGTGACCATTTGTATGTGCTTGGCACCAAGGCCCATAGCCTCAGAAGAATTTTAAAATATGATATCTATAGATCTTCTTGTGTTAATTAGAATATTTTTCGTATTAGAAATCTTGATGATCACTATAATGATGAAGGGATCATTATGAGGCAAAAATACCTTTATGAGGTATGCTTCTGGAAAGAATATGATAGGGGATTCATTGGATCTTGATAAGGGAGAGATACATGGTTGACCTGCATCCCTTCTTGTCGAATACTCCTAAGGTGGGCCTTTCTGGCTATGGAAGAGAGTCCACCTTTAGCGAAGACTTCGAAGATGCAGGTTATATCTATCAAAAGGACATAGTCCTTATTTTTGTTATTATTTTTATTATGTTGATACTTGCTGATGTCTTTGGCCATAAGCCCTTTTAGTTATCCCCTTGTTATGACCCCTCAATGGTTTCTTTCAGCCCAAAATAATCATTTGTGTTATGTCCATGATCTCTATATACATTGTAGTACTTGGATTTATCCCTTTCGTCAGGATTAGTTCTCATAGGCTTGGATGGAGGTAGGAGGTCTTGAGATTCACATATAGTAAAGACCTCTTCAAGGGTGGTTGTGAGTGGAGTGAAGTTCTCAGCCTATGAAGGTTTGATCTTATTATTATTATTTTTTTTATCCTCAATTGTTTATGGGGTCTCCCCAAGGCAGGAGACGACATCTTTCCTCTTTACATGCTAGGGGAGCGTACAACATGCCTTGCTAAGATGGCATCATTAGCATTCACATACTTCTGAGCTCTTTTGTGCACCTCAGTCATGGATTTGGGGGGCTTCTTGCTAAAAGAGCTCAATAATTCTTCTAATGTGAGGCCTAATATGAATGAGACAACACATATAGTGTCATTCAATTCATCAACTTGGAGATATTCTTTGTTTAACCTTTTGGCATACTCCCTGAAAGCTTCGCTAGTATTTTTCTTGAAGTGGAGGACGGAAGTGGCAATCTTCGTTTTCTTCTGTGATCGAATAAAGTGGCTGATAAAGGACCTAGACAACTCGATGAAGATTCCAATGGTTCATGGTTTGAGATTAGAGAACCAATGTCTACTTGTTCCCCTCAAAGTAGTGGGAAAAGCTCTACATAAGACCTCATCTTGGGTAGTTTAGATTTCAATAACTATTTATTCAAAGATATCACACTATTTATTAAATTGAAGAAATAGTTATTTAAGTCTAAAATACCCATTAAGCTTTGGTCAAGAGAGTCTAAGGTCTTGAGGCCTTTATCAATAATCCAAAAGACCTTAGGAAGTAACCGATTGACTTCAATGAGGGCTCCTAAGAATTGATTTAGGGATAAATAAGATATACATGATGTGTAACCACTGGAAATGATCAAAGTTACCAATATAAAGTCACAACAATGGGTTGTGAGTACAAAGAAAGGAGTAAAACACTTGAGAATGCTTAGAACTATTGGTTATTTATAAGTTCGATCATTTGACTTTGTCTTTATCCTTCAATCAACCCCTGTTTATATGCAAAATATAGGAGGGAGAATAAGTTGACTGTCACAACATCACTTGGACGCCTCTGACGTATGATGGTGTCAGCATGGTGGTGGAGTGTTAGCCAAAGGATTTATAAGTGCTGTAAGGTAGTAACTGAGTGCACTAAATGGGTCTGTATGGTGGTGGTAGGTGAAACAGTGTTGTGTTTTTCACCTACCTTCCAGACTGATCATAAAAGCTCTGTCGGAGGTTTAGGATGCCCAAAACTATCATGTAATTGTCATGACTTCTGTCGGAGGTTTAGGATGCCCAAAAGTATCATTAAGGCTACTTAAGTAACTTAATAGACAAATAATGGTTAAAAGAGTAAACTTATAAATTTTGCCAAAAATTAAGGGTTAATGGTGAATTAGTTTTTTAGGGTCAATCCCCAAATGATAATAACTAATGGGGGATCATGTCCATATTACCTTTATTTTATTAATAAATATAATAATGAGGAGATCATTACAATTTATTATTTATTCATTAACTAAAATATAGAAATATCTATTTTTATCCATTTTATTTATATGACACAAAACACCATTTTTAAGCATTATTCAGTTATCATTCACACACAGTAGCACAAAATATTGATTTTGAGATTGTTTATAAGTAAAAAAATACAAGTTTAAAGATTAATTGGCATGGGAGAAAAGTATCATTTTAAGGTTACTTTAATTACCATGGTCTCAACATACCATTTTTATCCCTAGTTTCATTAAAGTTAAAGAATGAAGTGGATGAAAAAGCCCAGTTGAAACAATATAGATACGATATGGGGACACAAAAATATTATAAGAGTAATGATAGGTGTGGGTACCTCGATTTTCCATCACTGTCCCAGACGAGTAGCCCAATAGAACTGACCCAAAGTCTAGGCTCCTCGCATCTCAACTGAATTCGGTTATGACTTAGTCTGCTCCTAAAATCTTATAAGGAGATATTCTAGGAGTAGAAGGTGGACGTGAGTAAGTCCAATACCTCCACTCCTCGAGAACAAACATGTATGAAACAAACCCTAAGCCTGGGGCAAAAGTCATGCAATATATTCTCTGTAAAACACTCCCCGAAGTACATAGAAATAATATTGAGAGCACCACCGTGGGCGTAGGCATTCTTGCTGAACCACGTACATACTCTATTGTGTGATTGGCATTTTTTATTCTCTATTCTCTTTGGTGATTGCGCTTTCTCATTAATTTGTGTTGAATATAATTGTCCCCATAAACATCGATGACCTTATGGCTCGCATCGAGAAGTACGCTAAGGTGGAAGATGTGACCCGCCTCAGTGCGGGGGAGAATGGCCGAACTAAGCTCGCTGCAAAGGGAAACAACAAGGTTGAAAAACAGAAGAAAGGAGGTAATAATGGGGGCAAAAATGGCTACAAGAACGGAGGTAAGAATGATGCTTCGAAAGCATTTCAGGCAGTGAACACTATCTTCAAAGAACCAATCTACAAAATCCTAGCGAAGATCAAAGACGAGCCATTTGTTAAGTGGACCAGAAAAATGGGAGGAGATCCCTCGAAGAGAAACAACGCGCTGAGATGCACTTTTCACAAGGAGGGAGGACATAAGACTGAGCATTGTAAGGCTCTTAAGTCTCACCTCGAAGAACTTGCCCAGACTGGGCACCTGAACGAGTTTGTGGAGAAAAAGGCAGAGAAAGTCGTTGCCAATGGAGAAGCAAGACCCGATAATGTACTCAAAGATGATGCTTGACATGAATGTGAAGTTATTCATGGGGAATCTGATATGAAGCAGATTCAAGGGAATTTAGCTCGAATGGAAGTGAAAAAGCTTACAGCAGTAATGCAAGCTTTTCAGATCGATCTAGCGAAGGCACAATAAGGTAAGCGTTGGCGAGCAGATGATGTCGACTATAGTAAACATATAGTGTTCACAGATGAAGATATGGTGGGTATAAGAACCCCACATCATGACGGCTTGATCATTACACTCAGGATAGCCAACTATGACGTCGACAAGTTTCTCGTCGACCAGGGAAGCTCATCCGAGGTAATGTATCTCTACCTATTCAGGAAATTAAAGCTAAGCGTTACCGACCTGCATGAAGCCACTGTCCCTCTAGTTGGCTTCGCTAGAAAAGTAACTATACCATTGGGAAAAATCATGTTACCAGTAAGGGCAGGAAGTGTCTCCAAGATGATTGAGTTTTTGGTGGTCGACATCGACTCGCCATATCAAGCTATCCTCAGTAGGGGATGGCTATATGCAATGAAGGGAATCCCTTTAACCTACCATCAGAAACTCAAGTATGTGACCGAGTGAGGAGTAATAGAGATTCACGGAGATTAGGCGATGGTAAAAAGGTGCTTTATAGTAGCCATCCACTCGAAACCAGAGAAGAAGGTCGAGAAGGCCAAAGAGAAGATCGAGGACCAAGAAGGTTTGATACCTTCAAAATAGTAGTTAAGGTATGGAAGGCCCAGAATGGAGGAGACCAGGATCCTCCCCTATGAGCGGGTTATTGAAAACCTAGAGGAGATAACATCCGGTGGGAGCAAGAAAGACATGAGTTTCTTGATCGGGACTTCTCTTACAGATCAAGAGAAGAAAGAGTTGACGGTGCTACTGAGAAGCAACCTAAACATTTTTTCGTGGGAACCATACGAGCTGCCTGGCATCGATCCTACTGTGGTTAGCCATCAGTTACACGTCGACCATAGTTTCAAGCCTATCACGTAGAAAGCACGGTGAACCGCGCTCGAGAAGGCTAAGGCTGTGGAGAAAGAAATTGAAAAGCTGTTGGAGAAGGATCCATACGGGAAGTTCAGTTCAGTAAATGGTTATCCAACCCAGTAGTAGTTCCAAAGAGCAATGGGAAATGGAGAGTCTGCATTGACTTCACTGACCTTAATAGGGTGTTCCCTAAGGACAGTTTCACTCTCCTAAAGATCGACCAATTGTTGGATGCCACAGCAGCTCACGAGAGAATGAGTTTTCTGGATGCATATTCGGGGTATCATCAGATCCCTCTATATGCACCAGACCAAGACAAGACAGCGTTCATCACCACTGTCGGATTATACTGCCACAAAGTTATGCCCTTTGGGATCAAGAATGTAGGAGCAACTTATCAGCGACTGGTGACCAAGATGTTCAAAGACCAAATATGAGATACCATGGAAGTCTACATTGATGAGATGCTTCTCGAGAGTAAGAGAAAAGAGGACCATCTCTCAGACCTATCAAATACCTTCAAGATCCTTAGGAAATACTGCGAGCAAGTGTTCTTTCGGTGTCTAATTAGGAAAATTCCTCTGATATTTGGTTAGCGAAAGAGGCATTGAGGCCAACTTGGACCAGATCGATGCGATCAACAGGGTACAACCCCCTCCCATAATACGAGACGTGCAGAAGCTCACGGGCATGCTCACCGCTTTGAACCATTTCATTTCAAAGTCCTCTAAGAAGTGCAAGCCGCTCTTCCAGCTCTTGAAAGGAAACAAGACAATAGAGTGGAATCAAGATTGCTCGATAGCATTAGAGGAGCTCAAGGCCTATCTTAGCAAGCCACCTTTGCTCGTCATACCTCGAGAGGATGATCCCCCTTACTTATACCTCGTCGTCTCTAGCCACACCATTAGTTATGCCCTGGTATGTGAGAAAGAAGGAATCCAGCATCTAGTCTACTACGCTAGCAAAACCTTATTGGATGCCGAGCAACGGTACCTACCACTGGAAAAGCTCGCCTTCGCACTAGTAATAAATTTAAGGAAGCTGAAGAACTACTTCGAAGCTCACACTATCATCATCCTTACATCACACCCCCTTAAAGAAGTCCTGCAGAAAGTGGACATGTCTGGTAGACTATCCAAGTGGTCATTTGATCTCGGACGATTTGATATCCAATTTCAGCCCAGGAATTCAATAAAAGGGTAGGTTCTCGCTGATTTCATCGCTGAATTCAATGGCAAACAACCTTGCGACCAGCTTCAAATAATGAAGCAAAATGGAAGATCACTCATCAGTAGGAGTCTGGCGACTGTTTATTGATGGAGCCTCTAACTCAAAGGGGGTAGGAGTAGTCATTGTGCTCATTACTCCAGAAGACACAATCCTCGAGAAAGGAATCAGGCTTGGATTTAAAGCCTCCAACAATGAGGCAGAATACGAAGCTTTGATAGATGTCTTGTAGAAGGCATAGGCATTGGGGGCAAAGTAGCTGCAGGTGTTCGACGAATCATAATTGGTCTCCAACAAGAAAAGTGGGGACTTCAACGCAAGAGATAAAAGAATGGAAGCTTACCTCGAGCTGGAGAGGGAGCTAATGTCCATCTTTAAGGAAGTCAATGTCCAAAAGTTTCCCAGAGGACAGAATAGCCATGCCGATGCGTTGGCATCCCTAAGTTCAGCAATTGATTTCGACTTAAAGAGGTCGATCCCAATCAACTTCCTCACCCATACGAGCATCAGCCAGAGCGATGAACTACCAAACAGGGAACATATGCTCCAGATTGAATCAGCACCTAGTTGGATGGACCCTTTGAGGGACTATTTGAAAGATGGTACACTTTCAAATGATAATAAGGCCACTCATCGGATAAGAGTCAAAGTTGCTCGCTTTCACTTATCTCCTGATGGAAAACTATACAAGAAATCATTCACTGGCCCTTACCTTCAATGTGTTCATCCGAAGGACGTCGGGCTAGTTTTACACGAGCTTCATGAAGGAATCTATGGAAGCCATATTGAAGGGAGGTCACTAGATTTTCGAGCAATGAAAGAAGGCACTGGTGGCCATATATACAAAGATATTCTATAGTCTATGCTCGCAAATGCGAGAAATGTCAACTACATGCTCGTATGGTCCACTAACCTGCCAGCGACCTAAGATCGCTTATCAGCCCATGGCTTTTTTCCCAATGGGGAATGGACATCGTAGGCCATTTTCCTACCGCCGCTGGTAACTATAAGTATCTGTTGGTCACAACCAATTACTTCACAAAATAGATCAAGGCAGAGCCACGGGCAAACATCCGAGATGCAAATATGATGAGATTTATATGGAAAAATATAATTACCCATTTTGGAATACCCAGAACCATCATCACTGATAACGGAACACAGTTCGAGAGTGGCCCTTTCCAGAACTTCTGCTGAGAACATGGGATCAGACACTATTTCATCTTGGTGGCCTATGCCTAGATCAATGGTCAAGTTGAGGCCTCCAACAAAATAGTGATCGATGGGCTAAAGAAATGACCAGAGTGAGCCAAGGGCGCATGGGTGAGCGAGGTGCCACATATTTTGTGGGCTTACCACACCACCCCACGACGAGCAACTGGGGAAACTCCATTATCACTAACGTAAGGAATGGAAGTAATCATCCCCTTGGTAGCTGGTCTACCAACCATGAGAACCACCCTTGTCAACCAAGTCCAGAACGATGCAGCATTACTCGCTGAACTTGACCTAGCTGACGAACGCAGGGAACTAGACTTAGTAAAGCTGGCGAGCTATCATCAACAACTCATGAAACACTATAACAAAAAGGTCAATCCAAGGGCATTCCATATTGGGGACTACGTCCTAAGGAAAGTCCTTGGTAGCACAGTAAAACCATCAGACGGCAAGCTAGGGCCGAACTAGGAGGGACCATTTAAGATGACAAGAGATGATCTACAAGGAGCCTATCACTTAGAAACGCTGGAAGGCAGAGAGATACCCCGAGCTTGGAACGCTGCCAATCTGAAGAAATTTTATTTCTAACTTTCCCTCATTTATCTTTTACTATCTTGATTAAATTGGCAACTCGTGAAATATTTCTTTTCTAATTAATAAAAGACTATTTGACAACGACATCTTATGAAGTGTTAATTCTTTATTAGGAATTTTATAACGTGCACATCTTTTCCAAGCAATAGGCACCTTACTCGAAGCATAAAAGAAGGGTGTCACCCTCCTCAGGTTCTCGTTATGAAATACGAACAACGTCCTAGCATTGTCCTGACAATATACGAAGCCTTACAGGGGACCTTTAGGCAATTAAACCAAAAATGAATTGGTTACCAAACTACGTTTATTTCATAAAACCTAATCGGATAGAACATCCAACACCAGGTGTGTCGTCGCCATTGCCACACTTAGGCCTAAAAGAGTGTGAAGACATGACCTAAAAGGTAAAGTGAAGCACAATGGTATCTTATAAGCATACTGGATTGGGAGGACACTCACTTAACAAAACAACCCTACCAATCTAGTCGGCCACGAAGGGCCTAAGATAGTTAAGTGAGAAATAAATGAAGGAAAAATATACAATATATGTTTAGTCGGCAGAATCGCCCAAAGCATAGATATTATATTACTTCATCACATTTACAATGAGAATATAAAACACAATTTTAGTCGGCAATATCTCCCAAAACATCGATATTACATTACTTCATTACATATACAATGAGTTGCATCCGATAAAATCTTAATGAGGTTGAGGCCTCTGAACAAGATAATCAACCACTTGTGCTCTTCGGCCATCATCCGGGTGAGGAGCCAATTCTTCATCGACCTCATTCTCATCTGGCTCTAACAGCTTCTTGGGGATAGCATCGATAGGGACCCACTGGTCGTCCCTCCTAAAAGGATTAGGCCTTAAAGTTGAAGGAGAGATCTCGTGACGATACCAGAGTACTGAGTTCCTTGGGACTTGCAGCTCCCTGAGGGCACTCAACCATCCCCTAATAAATGATATTTCTTCAAAATCTGTCAGCCTCGTCGGAGCATCTGTCCAACCTTGGTCATAACCATCAGGCCACACTCGTCAAGGTCCTTTCTTGAACGGATGCCTCAATCGTGTGACATACCTTTGAAGCCCATAAGAGATCACGTATGCTTGACGGACATCTCCTCGGAGCTCGTCCACCTCCCTAGATGGACCCCCTGCATCTAGACCAGCTCGTGGAGCAGCCGATGAGGTAGAACCTCACAAAACTGGAGGGGCACTGCTCGGTCCTGTGCCAGCTTGTGGAACAGTCATTGAAGAGGAACCTCGTAAAGTATGAGGTGCGACGCTTGGCATATGATCCCTGAGTCACGACACCTCCCTCCTAAGTGTCTCGTTATCTTGCTAAATAATTTCTCCGACTTGATTGATTTCAAAGGCATCTAGGAGCTTAGCTCTCAAAGTGTCCACTTCTTCTTGAACAGAGGAACCAACCTCTTCCATCTCTTGAAGTCCATCCTTTAGTTTGGCGACGAGATCAGATTGGTCTTTAAAGCTCTTATTCCTAGATTTGAGAAACTTAAAAATCCTAACGAAGGCTTGACAAACTTTATCACTCACATTAAGACCGAGAATCCTTCCCAGTTGAGAGGTGGCAGGTATTTATCCATCTACATCAATAAACTACAAGCCATAAAGAGCAATAAAGAATAAAAGAATCAGTACTACAAGCCATAAAGAGCAGTAAAGAACAAAAAAATCAGTATGCTGAAGAGAAATATTTTCATTTCATTAAGTAAGAACCAAATTACATCGATGAAGGAGAACAATACAAATAAAGCAAAAATACAGAGAAGTCCTAAGAGCAGACTAGCTAACAACCTCGGTTTGTTCAAAGGAAGCTGGTTGCTTTCCCTTATCTGCAGTAGTAGTAGCATCTCCCCTAAAAGGAACAACTGATGTTCCCCGAGCAGGAGGAGCACCAATAGAAACAGTCTGGGAGGTAGGGGTAACACCTTCAATGGTTGGGATAGGTGCTTCGTCTATAATAGTCTTTGGGCCTGAATCATGCTCGTCAAATAAGGGCGAGTTAATATCAACCCCGGCAGCTAAAAGAGCCTTATTCCAGCCCTTCTTGAAGTTCATACGACTAATGTAACCTATTTGAGCATCGGCATCCTCATATACGGTAGCCCACCAAAAATTATACGAACTTTCCTTAATGGTGGCTGCCTCAGACTCTATCCTCTTCAACTTCTCTTCCAGCACCTTATTCTCCTCGACCACGGCCATCTTGGTTGTGCAGACCAGGTCGTAGGACTACCTCGGCCCATTCAACTCCTTTATCGCCACCTCATTTTCTCTATTAACATCAACAAGGGCAAGATTGGAGGACTTCTGAGACTCGATGGTAGCCTTCAAACTGGCCTACATCTCGACGCTTTTCCCCTTCAGTTCAACGTTCTTCCTCTCCAAATCTGCATTCCTACTCACTAGCTCATCGTGAATACAATAGAGAATAGCGAATACGATCATGAACTGTAAGTAAAAAGGGATTATTAGAAGAAAGCATTGAACAAAATATTACAAGTGTTGAAGAACAGAAACAAACTTACCAAGGCTAGCCTCTGACTCGCTTGCAGGGCTAACTGGTCAGTCCCTATTTCCCTCTATCGATCAGCAGACAAAATTGCTCTCTCGTGCAGTGTATGAGCCAGTTGGGGAGAGGTGGCAATAGAGGTCCCCTCGAGCAATGTGAACAAGGGCACTAAAGCTTGCCAACCTCCGTCCTCGCTTCTACCCTCCTTCTCTCCTCTTCTCTCTCATCTCTTTTCCTCTCTTCCACCTTATTTTTCTCTTTAGCCTTCTTCCTCTCCTCTTATTTCTTTCTCTATTTATCTTTCAATAGCTCTTCCTCCTTACTCTTCTTCTCCTTCTCGTGAGAAACAGATTGAGAACCAATGGCAGCATCCCCACCACTGGACTTTTACTTCTTCGACCGCTGAGCAAGAAGCACATCAGCATCATCACAGATCAGGTTCCTCCTGAGAGGATCCATTTCCTCGCTGGAACTGTTGGATGTACTTGAAGACTCTTGAGCCTCAAAAACCTCTCCTAAGCTAGAAGAACCTTCACCACTAGAGCTCGCCTCACTCGGACCACCTTCAGCAACTCCCCTAATATCACTTTCAGAACTGCTCTCTTCCTCGTCCAACTGGATGGGGTCCATAACAACTTCTTCAGTAATATCCAAGTCCGGAATGCTGTCTACAGGCTGTGCAATGAAATTGGACCCGATGTTCTTGTACTCCAAAAGAAAAGCAGCTGACCGGGGACGTTCACTGTCAGCCAAAGATTCTCTAATATTCCAAGCTTTAATCAGCTCAGCAACTCGAACCTCACTAAGGGAAGGCTCCAAGTTCTTTGTCCTCGCAGAAAGGATAACAAAAAAATATCATAAAAATCAAACATTAACAGAAAAATTAATTAGTAGAGCAAAGGCTAAGATTACCTATGTACTCTTTCCCATTAAAGGGGATTGTGAATCTATCAAACCTCAACCCCTCAGTATGGGGGGGGGGGGGGGGGACTACCAATTTCTAGCAAGAAACCCCTCTTGCTAGCAATCCTTATGGGAATCGGGTAGGTTTACTACCAATACCCTATCAGGACTCCTGGCCTTGAGGTTAAGAAGGCCAGAACTAGTTCGAGAGAAAGAATAACAAAAACAAATTTCAGCAAGCCCTAAATTGGTGCCATAGAGTTGGTTTATTCTATGAACCCCATTAACTATGTTTCAAACATTTCGCGAACATTGTGTAGGAACAATGTTGAAATAACCAAATAAATATAAAAATAAATTGCTCGGAGGGAAAGTGAGGCCCCCTTGGGATAGCAAGAGGACATGAATCCAATGAGCGTCCTCTATCTCTCTGACATTTTTAAGGAGAGAGGTGCACTCAATAACTACCCAGTCTGGGATATTATAGAACTTCCTATACTCAGACATAAATGTATTGCCTATATTCGCCATTTGTAAACCCTAATTACAAATTCGAAGAAAACTCAACAGAAAAATAGAGAGAGAGAGCAAAGGGAACTTACGGGATGAAAGTTTGGCTTGGACGACATAAGATCACAAGCCGAGACGACGAAGAAGATTGAAAGAAAAGTAAACAAAGACCCGAAGAGGAGGACGCAACGGCGAAAGCTTGAAGAAGATGAGAAAATATGAAGAAGTTTGAAACGACAAACTGGAAATGCTACTCCAAGTGACCTTTTAAACATTTCTAATCATATCGCACAAGACCCGAAGCAGGCTGCTGCCAAAATCAAGTAGAGAACTCCAATCTTGGGAAGATTTACACAATTTACAAGATAGCCATTATGACAAATCATTTAAATTTATTGAGCCCAAATTGTGGCCCAACAACTTTTAGGGCAATTGTGGATACCTCGATTTTCCATCACGGGCCCAGATGAGTAGCCCAATAGAAACGGCCCAAAGTCTGGGCTCCTCACATCTCAAATGAATTTGGTTATGACTTAGGCTACTCCTAAAATCTCTTAAGGAGATATTCGAGGAGTAGAAGGTGGACGTGGGGAAGTCCAACACCTCCACTCCCCGAGAACAAACATGTATATAACGAACCCTAAGCCTGGGGCAAAGGGCATGCAATATATTCTCTATAAAACACTCCCCGGAGTATATAAAAATAATATTAAGAGCACCACCGTGGACGTAGACATTCTTGCTGAACCACGTACATACTGTGTGTAAAACCCCGACTAATTAAATACTGGGTAGCTACTCCTTTATTAGATTAATTCAAAATGTCAAGTTGGTTCAGTTAATAGCATCACTGTCGAAAACATTTAATGATTACTAACCACCTAGTATTTAAAAATAAAATGTCAAATTTTAAATTAAATCTAATTAACATGCGATAAATGAAATGTAAAAGAATAACATCACCATACACAATAAAGTCCCAATAGTGTAATCAACAAGAAATAAAGAGTATGGAGGAAATATTCCTCACAACAATCCCACAACTGAAATAATAAAACAAGTCTGAATCCTAAATTAATTACAATCCACAACCTGAATATAAAATATCTCTAAAAGAAATGGGCAACATGCCCTACAAATGATGAAACTGAATATGGAGTCAAGACTAGTAAAGGAGGCGTCTACTGTCAAGGCCCTGCAACTTCCACAACAGCTACAGCTCGTCACCTGAATAGAATTCCTATGCATGGTGTCCTTGTGGCTGGGCACCTAAAAGGTTTTTACAAAAAAAAATAGATTTGAAAGCAAACGGGTAAGAGCCCGAAAGTGGAGAGTATTTTAAAAACAGCAAGTGATTTTAATTACAATTGAACATCACATATTATAAACACGTTAATTGCGTACTCTCACATGAGCTCCTTACCTCTCCACTACTGTGCACGTCTAACGTATGCCTTTAACCCATCCTAGTTATACCACTATCTAACTAGTTTATACCACTCCTGCCTTCGCATTCAAACATAGAGTATCTATACATAACCCCCAATTAAGCCATATTTATAACCCATGTTCAGATTCGTTAATTTACTTAACTCAAGTGTTAGTTAAATTCTCATTTTTAACCCATTCGCATATCTTAGTCAATCACATCTACTAAGCAACAATGAACCCATCACAAATATTCACAATATGAATTCCCAATGTTATCACTTGAATAGATAGCTTTACTTAAACTCATATTCTCAATTATTAGCATTATCATCTACTGGAGGTTATCCCCTTATTTATCTTCTCAAGGAGTTACTATAAATTATTCTCATAATTAAACATGACAAGTCTGTTCATTTAACCGTATATCATTCACATCAAAAATATACAATACAAGCACCCCGAGGCTAAGCTGCGGTACACACATACTCTGCTTTCCATCCCGGTACATCACGTACATAAGGATTACAAATTCTGAATCTCTCAGGAATTATTAGAATGAGCACAACACACAAAAATGGAGGCGAACATAATTCAACACATCCATGGGTCACGTACATACCTACGATCCATAGTCAGCTGACTTATTAACTCACAAATAAGTCATTCTCTTGATCTATGTCCTCAAGGTACCAATCTAAATCCGAGCACACAAGGATTAGATGGACCTAAGTGAACGTAAACCTCCCACGATAGCAAGTATGGTAGGTATGTTATACACATAAGAAATCCATACACTAGGCATTCACACAACCTAAGTAATCATATATCAATATAGATGTTCGCACATTTCATCTAGTTAATCTCGTACGTGTCAAATTTACTCCGAGTATTACATATCATATATATTACGTTTGATAACTCTCTCCTCGTATCAATTTGGGTACTTAAACCTAACTCAAAAGGTTACTAGATTTCTTATTAATTTCAAATGTTATCTCAGTACTTAAAGTTCCTCCGTTACTGCCCTTATCTTACATCATCCTCAATTCTCAATGTAGTTCCAATTCGAACGATTTCTAACCGTACCTCACTCGGTAGACCCTCGCACGTAGTATCAATCAATCCCATAAGTTATAGCGTTCTCCGATAACAACTAAGGCCCTACTGACTTTAATTAATTCCCACACTATCATAGTAATCTTACTAATAACCAGCATCGGCTTTGGAATAATCATTAAACCTTAAAGAGAAACAATTTCCAAAACACAGCAGGGGTCGATCGATCGATAAAAAGGGGTCGATCGATCGAACCTTCGATCGATCAACATTCTTGAGTCTATCGATCGATCAAGCCGGCCTCAGCCCGGAAATCCTTAGAAGTTACGGGTTTGCATTTTTTTACTCTTCTTAATCATCATTCTAACTTCCAAAACTCTCAAATGGATACACTAATCATCCTACTAACATGTTTACTTCTTTCCCCACGTTTTAGATTCATCAAATCAACATATAACATCACTTTCATGGATCAAATTACCCAAAAATCATATAAAACCTAGTTTTTCTTATTTCTTCAAAAACAACCCATAATTCCCTCAAATTTCAAAATTTTCTACTCATTAATCATAAATTCGTAGTTGTTATCATCTCAAATATAAACCTACATGAAAGTCCTACCCAAATTATGATTTAAACCATTCAAATCCATTTAATCTTCATTATTTAAGAGAAATCTCCAATTCTATAGAAACATGTAAAATATATGCTTTGAATCTTTTCAAGATAAACCACTTGAATGTAAATTTGAAGTTTTGATCCGTTGTTGTTGTTTAAGGGCTGGTCCTCCCTCCATTTCGGTCACAATTCCATCCAAATTGGTGGTGGTGGGTGGTGGTTTTGGTTTGGGGACTCTTTGTAACCTCTCCTCTAACTCACGTAAATCCCATCAATGTTTTTGGATGATCATGGCCCTAATAGCCTAACCAAAAATAAATAAATTAACACTAAAAATCGTGGGTCTAAATTCCTTAATTTTTAAAATTACCAAAATACCCTTCCGAGTTGCCGGTTTGGCCTAAAAATGCCCCGGGACCCAAACTAAACTTTCCGCTAGTGTTTTCTGACTATCTCGACCCTTCCGGACACGTTGGCGCACTCAAAATGACCATACGGTTGATAAAAATAAAATTCACTTCTTAATTTAAATAATTACATTCCTGACGCGACTGTCACGCGCGTCCCAACAAAATTTCCCAAGTTGCCGTATTTCAATCTCGCGACAATTTTAATATTTTTAATATTCAAATACTACCATATATACGCATTATAATCAAATACCAACTCACATCTCGTTAGTATTTTATCCGGATTAATTATCAATTAATTCACATTTAATTTAATTAATTCCATAAATAAATATCAATAAAAGTACGGGTATTACACTGTGTTGTGTGATTGGCATTTTTTATTCTCTATCCTCTTTGGTGATTGCGCTTTCTCATTAATTTGTGTAGAATATAATTGTCACCATAATAGGTTTTGTGGAACCTTTTTTTAAACCCACTGACGTGTTAAAAACACATTGGGTGGTGTTTTACGTCACATGGGGTCCATTACAGGCACTACCCAATGTGTGTTGGAGACATCACTGAGTTTAAGAAAAGTGTGAATGAAATGGGTCTCTCTAGAATTACTCACACACACACACACATATATATATATATATATATATATATATATATATATATATATATATATATATATATATATATATATATATATATATATATGTGTGTGTGTGTGTGTGTGTGTGTGTGTGTGTTGTAAGAACCCGCCCTTTTGGAGACACTTAAAATCCATAATTGGATATAAATTGGAAATTTAAGGAATTTCTCGAAATATTGATTTTGGGGATTCTCTAGGATTTAATGATTTTCGATGGATGTTGTAATTATTTTTGGGACTATATAGGTCGAAATATTTTAATTATATGTCGCCATTGAGTATTGCGACAAAAGAGGTAAGATTTTGAGTAGAAAACCCGCATTTACTTTTATGGGTTAAAATAGTGATTTGCGGTCAAGTACCCCGGATGGAAATTTCGACTGCGCCATGAGTCTCGGAATGTCCGAGATAGTCGAAAAAGAGTGTCCGATTGTCAAAATTGAGTTTCGAGGAATTTTAGAGTTAAACGGGGTCGTAATTGAGTAAACGAGTCGTTTTGGGGGGTATTAAGGGCTTAAACCCTTTTCTTCTTATATAAAGAGGTGGAGAGGGAGAAAATAAGACAGAAAAGAGAGAGAAGAGAGAGAGGAGGAAGAAAAGAGGAGAAAAGGGGGAGATTCCGGCCAGCCTCCATGGGAATCGGCTCGAGGACGTCGAATTTTATCCACGAGGCAAGTGTTTACTTGCTTTATTTCAATTTTTGCATAAATATCTCATACCGTAGTTTGGTATAATTAAACCCTAAAGATTTTGGGTTGGGTATTCGTGGATAAAACGAGTTTTCGGGAGTTAAAACGAATAAACCCCTAAAATTGAATAATTGGAAAAACTTAGGTTTTAACCTAAATTATTTGGTGATTTCGGGTTCTAAGATGTTTAGAACCCGTATTATAAGTGTATTTGTTGTTGGTTTGAGTTGTAGGCCGTAGGGTGAGGAGATGGAAGATTGGGGGAAGCTTCCATGGCTGAAACAGCTTCTCGGAGAAGAAGCTGCCCACCATGATCGATTGATCGATCATGGGGGTTCGATCGATCGACATCCATGGGTCGATCGATCGACCCCTTCTGAAATTGGACTATTTTTCTAGGGTGAATTGGATGGGATAAATTCCCATTTCAAATTTCTTCGAGGTTAATTAGGTGATAACCTAAGGGACCTTTTAGGACTATATGGTCTTCTAATTAAAGGGGTATAGGAGGATTAAGCGAGGGTTTAAATGTATAACCCTTAAACTTTATTTTCGAGGAAAATAGTATAATTGTAGAACTTAATGGCTTAGGGTTCCTAATTTATAGTGGGGACCTTTAAATGATTATTGTCAAGATGTAGTCCTTGGGTTCATGGAAATGAAATCCATAAATTTAAGGTTATCAGAGAAAGATTAAATCCCTAGGATATTTTGTGGACTTTAGGCCTACATAAACATGCGTATAGAAAGCTTAATTATATCAATTACCATTGAGTACATCCTTTGAGGTGATTAGGATAATTTGGGAATATAGTTATATATTCTCTTAGTGAGAAATGGTAATATGTGGAGATATCCAATGAATCCGTAGATGGGATTTAGGTATATATTGATTATTAAAGTAAGAAAATACTTTAGGTTTAGTATCATGCAAATATAAATGCATGATTATGATTCCTTGAGGTAATCTTTCGGATTATTGGTCATCGTTAGATGGTTTGGTAAATATGGCCAATTGTTTATATGCGGGGGAGAATATATGGTATATGTATACTATGTGATTCAAGTATATATAATTTGAGATAAATGATTTTGAAAATAATATATGAATGTTTTCAAAATAAAAAGTCAAATGATTTTTATAAATGATAAAAATGAGGATACACACCTCTCTAAATCGCTATCATAAGGGAAGTTGCGTGCGTATGGTGAAGCCCCCTAACAAATTAACGCACGGTGGATATAGTCCTAGGCCATATGAGCGTTTGTGTTGTTTATTTTCTGCGATGGGTAGGTAATTATGGGTGTGGTTATGACTACCCCGCAGGCATATGGCCGCTTCCCAACGTCTTGCGATGTAGGATCCCAGGTTGTCTTGATGATAGGACCTGGAAGATGGTAGACTTTTAGGGGCGCGCACAGTGGGGAAACCCGGATGGGTGGTCTTAGAACGCGTTATGTAAATAAATTCATGATAATGGGTTGGCTTTACTTACATTTCCTGAATATAGGAAGGGAAATGGGTTATATGGATTGGCTTCGGTAACACTTTCAGGATGGAAGAAGGGATGTGGAAGCATATGATATGAACAAAGCATTTTCATGATAATGAAAATGGCTTTGGGTACATTTCCTGAATATAAAAAGGGAAATGGGATATTTTAAAATGGAAAAGCATTTTTATGATAATAAAACTGGCTTTTAAAAAGGTATATGATTTGTCAAAGCAATTCATGATAATGAATTGGCTTTCAGATACATTTCCTCGATATGAGAAGGGAAATGAAAAGTTTTTAGAAATGAAAAGTATTAATAAATACTTGGTATATGAATTCTCATTCCGGGAGATATATCCGGATGTATATAGTAATATGTGTATATATGTATAATTTGGGTGCCGAGGGTCTAATGGATCCCGAAGATCGACCTTTCCGCGTAGTAGTGTATCGGGGGGGGGGGGGGGGGGGGAGGGGTTCCTTGTTTGGATTTCACTTTGCGAGACACCCCACGCACGAACATGGCATAGCGTTGAGACTAGGGGTGAAGTTTAGTCCTTAGTACATTTCTTGGACTATCTAGGGTAGATAGTGGTTGGGTGATATACTAGTTTAGCCGGGTAGTTTGACTAGGATGTTTAGATGTTTAGAGGGATGCGCTAGGAGTGCACTGTTAGTGGAGAGGTGAGGGGTATCTCAAGGGAGTGCGATACTAAACTTAAATATGAGATAAAACCTTTTAAAAATAATAAGGCATTTATGCACTTGCTAAATATTTTCAAAACTCGGGCTCTGACCCGTTAATCTACTTTTCCTTTCTTTATATATTATATATATATATATATAGGTGTCCAGACACAGGGATGCCTGGATGACACTTCTTTCGAGTCAGACGTCAGCTGCAGCAGTTGTGGATGCTTGCGGGTTCTTGGTAGATGCTTCCATCCTTGTACTCTAGATAGGAGGTATTGTATAAATATTCGGTCCAATGGTCCAACTGTATTTATTTATTCTTTTGCACGTCATTCGATATGGTTGTATATTTTTACCGAGTGTTCGGTTATTTTATTTCATTTCAGTTTCATTTCCACAAAACTGTGTAGATGTTTTATTTACAGTTGTTAAAAAGAGTAGTAAAGTTAAAATTTTGACACCGGCCTAATAGGTTATTAGTAATAAAATGGATTTTCGACAGTGATGCTAAGAATGATCCATATGAGACTCCTGTTTTAATTTAATATTGGAGTGATCGCCCGGTATCTTATTAGGAGGGGTGTCACATGTGTGTGTGTGTGTGTGTGTGTGTGTGTGTGTGTAATAAAGTAGGGAAGTATTTGAATTAAATAAGCACAATAACTACCCAGATCTTTCCACATCCCCCATTAATAGGGGTGTGCACGAGTCGGTCGGTTTGATTTTTAGACTTTTTTAAGTCGAACCAACTTTATCGATTTTCAGATATTTTGAATCAACCCCGAATCGACTGTATCAGTAAACCGAACCGAAAAGGTTCGATTTTAGATAGGGTTGGTTCGGTTTAATTATCGATTTTTGACAGGCATAATATTGACAGGGCTAGTTCGTTTAACTGACATTGATAGGGCTGATATTTTTTAATTTTTTTTCATTTTATTTTAATCATTTTCAATTTAAATTCAACCAACACTATTTTATTTACATGCAACAATTTTATTTACATGCAACAACACTATTTTCAATTTGATTTTTATGCTGCTTAAACCGAACCGCCCGACCTTAAAAATAAAGCAACTCGAAATCATCGGTTTGATTTAATTGATTCGGCAGTTTAATCGATTTTTCTCCACACCCCTTCCCATTAAAAAATGAAAAGCTTAGATTAACTCTTCAACTTTCATTCAAAATTTGAAATTCTAATTTCCTCCCATGAACTCTCATTGACCCATAATCGCATTTCCCCCTTTTTCATTTACTTGCATGGACCCCTCTCACACGTCGCAACCTTTATATTTCCCATTTCTCTCTCCACTTCACTTCTCTCTCTCTCTCTGACTCCAGGCCCTGTTTAGCTTGCAGTAATATTTTGGATGGATTGTAATTATTAGGAAAGTGATTACTAGGAAACCTTTTACCATAATTTTAAATCCTTTCACTCTGTTTGGTTAACTAATGGATTCCTATTGGAAATTAAAATTTCGTGTATAGTTCATGCATGGAAAGTGGCATGAAAATGTACAATATATATATATATATATATATATATATATATATATATATATATATATATATATATTCTAATATTTAACAAATATAATTATTTATTGTAGATATGTGCATATTATATTGTAAGTTAATTATTACAAGAGTAGAAAAAATGCCTAAAACAAATTGGTTCGACTTTAAATTTAGTTGTCTTTCACAAAATAAGTATTTAGATTTTTTTGGTAGTTTTTATAATTTAATATTTTTAAGGGCATTTTTTTACTTCACGAAAATTATTTGTAAGGATTCTCATGTGAAAGTAAGAATCGCTCCTATATTGGATGGATTTTAATTCCATCCGCTTTCCCACAAAGGAGGTAATATGGTTTCATTCGGGCCCATATTTCCATGCAACTTAGTGTGACACCCCGACTAATTAAATACCGGGTAGCTACTCCTTTATTAAATTAATACAAAATGCCAAGTTGGTCCAGTTAATAGCATCACTGTCGAAAACATTTTAATGATTACTAACCACCTAGTATTTAAAAAGTAAGTTGCCAAATTTTAATTAAATCTGATTAACATGCAATAAAAGAATAATGGAAGAACAACATAATCCATTCACCATAACGAAGTAATGAAATAACCAACACATAATAATGAGTCCGGAGGAAAACTCCTCACAACAATCCCACAACTGAAAATAATAAGACAAGTCTGAATCCTAAATTAATTACATGCCAGAAGTCTGAATAACTGAAATAAATGAAATGTCTCTAAAAGAAATGGGCGACATGCCCTACAACTGATAAATGCTGAATATAGAGTCAAGATAGATGAAGCGTCTACACGCAAAGTCCTGTAACTTCCACAAACAGCTACAGCTCGTCACCTGAATGAGAATCCTAAGCATGGTGTCTTTGTGGCTGGGCATCTAAAATGGTTTTTACAAAATAGATTTGAAAGCAAATGGGTCAGAGCCCGAAAGTGGAAATCATTTTAGAAACAGCAAGTGTTTTAATAACATTAAAACATTAAATGCAAAATACATGTTAGGACGTGCACTCACATGAAATTCTCACCTCTCGACTACATGTGCACTCCTAACGTACCGTACCCATCTAAATAACATACATATCTAACCAAACCGTAATAAGTTCTACCCCTTACTACTCGATTCCCATATTACATTCTAGCGTTATGAATTAAATTGAGGGCTTTACTTAAACTCAGATTCTCAATTTGTAACACAATTCACTATCGGTTAACCCGTTATGTTTTCTCAAAACATTACCATATTTATATACAATACCAACATGAAAGTTCTCAATAATTAAGTGTATATTATTCATGTCATAAATATACAATACAAGCACCCCAAGACTAAGCTGCGGTGTACACATACTCTGCTATCCATCCCGGTACATCACGTACATAAGGATCACGCATTCCGAATCTCTCAGGAATCGTTCTCAGATAACAACATCACAAATAATGGAGGCGAACACAGTCACATCACATGGGTCACGCACATACCTGCGCTCCCACGATCAGCAGACTTATTAACATCCCAATAAGTCCTTATCTGACCTATGTTCATTGAGGTACCAGTCTAAATCCGGGAAACACAAGGATTAGAGGGCCCTAAGCGAACGCAAACCTCCCGTGATAGCAAGTATGGTAGGTTTGTCATACACATAAAATAAATATATATACTAAGTAAGCACACATCTTAGTAATCACCATAATTTATATGTGGTACACTTCTCATTCTCGTATCTACGTATAATGTTACACAATTTACATAATCCCGGTTGATACAATTATACAACCCATTAATTGTTCTCACGTTGTAATAGACACTCACGTCCTAATCCATAATTTCCATTTGGTTCGAATCACACTTCTAGGTTTTACTCCTCTATATATCTCAAATGTCCCTACTATATCAATTTATCATCAAGGGAAGGTTGTATCCACCATTAAATAAGGTTACGGGACACGCGAAATCAAAACAGGCTAAAAAGCCTAAACTGTCAACGCGTTAGAAGTCTCGTTCGAACGAGGCTGTTCGAACGAGAGTTCATTCGAATGAAGTGGGCCTTCTAACGAGATCTCGTTCGAACGAAAGTCATCGAACGAACATCCCTCTCGTTAGAAGTCAAACTGTCAACTCGTTAGAAGCTCGTTCGAACGACCTGGGCAGGTCTTCTAACGAGAGGCCAGTTTCGAGCCCAGATTTTCCTTAACTCGTTTTTCCAACTTCTCTTCACCGCTAACCTCATCCAAACATTACTCCAATGATTGTTCAAAGCTACTAATCATCCCTAAACATATTTAGGTCATATACTAACGCATTTTGTGGGGTTAATTCATCCTAACCTCATTCAATTATCAAATCTCTTCATATTTCCCTCAATCTCAAGAACATGAACCCTAGAAGTTTATAAATCATCAAAGAGTCTAATTAAATCCGTTTTTCGTTTTATCCAAAATATATTATCCTTAGAACAATCATCTAAATACAAATCTACATGCGATTCCTCATTAAATGTAAATTCTACATCCAATTTTAAATGAGTTTTTCATCAACTCCCAAGAAAATAAGATTTTATCAATTTCCTACACATGGAAGAAACATTCTTTGCAAAATAACGAAATTAAACCACTTTCCTTATGTGTATCTCTGATTTTGATGTTGAAGATCGAATCATTCTCTCCCTCTCTGCAGAATTTCTCCTCTCTCTCTCTCTCCAAGCTTTTCTTCTCCAAAGTGAATGGTGGCTAGGGTTTTTGCCTTAGGAACTTTTGGAACAATTCTAATAACCCCCGTAGCCCATTGAGTTCTAAGTTGTGGTTAGTGGGTTTAGTGGGTAATTACCAAGTCAGCATTTTAATTCCCAATTTTCGTAGGTTTTAATTCCCAAAAATTCAAAATTACCAAATTACCCTAATACGTTGTCGGCATGGCCTAAAAATGCCCCGGGACCCAAACTAAACCGTCGGCTAGTGTTTCCTGACTATTTCGACCCTTCCGGACGCGTTGGCGCACTCAAAATGGCCATACGGCTTATAGAAATAAAATTCACTTTTTAATTAACATAATTATATTCCATGACGCGATTGTCACACGCATCTCAACAAGATTTCCAAATTGTCGTATTTCATCTCATGATAAATTTCATAATTCAATATTCATATATAATCATATATGAACATTATAATCAAATACCAACTCGCATCTCGCTAGTATTTTAATCCGGATTAATTTCCAATTAATACACATTTAATTCAATTAATCCCATAAATAAATATCACAAAAATACGGGGTATTACATACTTCCCCCCTAATAACTGAATTTCGTCCCGAAATTTGGAACTAGAAAGTACCTGGTAAGAAAAACTCTGGATAACTTTCACGCATCTCATCCTCGAGCTCCCATGTGGACTCCTCGACATTATGATGTCGCCATTGAACGCGCATTAACGGAACTATCTTTGACCGCAGTTTCCGCTCGCTTCGGTCCAAAATAGCAATCGGCCCCTTCTCGTAGGAGCTATCAGGTTGGAGATCGATGTCCTCCAAGGCAATGTGAGAATGAGCCAAATCGTCTCTAAGATATTTCCTTGGCAAGGAAATATGAAATACATCGTGAATCCGATGCAAATGCTCTGGTAACCCAAGCCTATACGCAACCGGTCCAATCCGCTCAATAATAGGAAGTGGTCCCACATATCTCGGTGCCAACTTCCCTTTCTTCCTGAAACGCATAATCCCCTTCATAGGAGATACTCTGAGTAAAACTTGGTCCCCCACTTGAAACTCCCTGAAGAACCTCTTCGCATCAGCATAGCTCTTCTGTCGATCTTGAGCTACCCGAATGGGACTCCGAATCAATTCTATCCTCGCCGAAGTATCCTGAATCACTTCCGTCCCAAGTAGTTTGTTGTCCCCCACCTCCAACCAACAAGCTGGGGAACGACAAGGTCTACCGTACAATGCCTCAAATGGAGCCATGCCAATGGTGAACTGGTAGGAGTTATTGTAAGCAAACTCCGCCAGTGGAAGATACTGCTCCCATCCACCCCTGAAATAAATGATGCACATACGCAACATGTCCTCGAACATCTGGTTTGTACGCTCGGTTTGCCCATCGGTCTGCGAGTGATACGCCGTACTCAACCGCAATTCCGTGCCCATGGACTCCTGAAAACTCTCCCAAAACCGTGAAACAAATATCTTGTCTCAGTCAGACACGATATATAGGGGCACACCATGAAGTCTCACTATCTCTGCAATAAAGAGATGAGCATACTGTCCCGTAGTGTAGTCTGTTCTTACGGGTAGAAAATGAGAGAATTTGGTCAACCTGTCCACAATTACCCAAATGGAGTCGTGACCTCTCTGTGACGTAGGTAACCCCGTGATAAAGTCCATGGATATGCTCTCCCACATCCACATCGGGACCTCCAACGTCTGTAGTAATCCTGCCGATCTCTGATGATCCATTTTTACTAGCTGACAAGTGGCGCATTTTGAAACAAACATGGCAATATCTCTCTTCATCCCGCTCCACCAATACTATCTCCTCATGTCTTGGTACATTTTGTCCCCATCGAGATGTACCGCGAACCGTGAGCCGTGCGACTCCGCCATCACCTCGTGCCACAATTCCTCCCCTTTCGGAACTCCTAATCTCCCATTGAAGCGTAATCCCCCGTCTTATCTAACGGTATAGGACTCGGCTCCCTCTGCTAGTAATCGAACTATCTGCTCCTAACAGAACGAGTCATTTGCTTGTGCCCTTACTACCTTCGTGACAATCTGCGGTGTAACGGTCATCACAGACATGAACGATCGCGCCACTACATCCTGGTGTCCCAACTCCTTCCATTTGGCCTTCCACACCCCTGCCACCTCATCTACTGGTCTGCGGCTCAACGCGTCTGCTACCACGTTAGCCTTCCCCGGGTGATACTGGATATCAAACTGATAGTCCTTCACAAACTCAAGCCACCTTCGCTGCCGCAGATTCAACTCCTTCTGCGTGAATATGTACAGTAGGGACTTGTGGTCCGTGAACAATCGAAACTTTTCCCCCAAAAGGTAATGTCTCCAAATCCGTAGTGCAAATACCACTGCCGCTAACTCCAAGTCATGAGTGGGGTAATTCTTCTCGTGAGGCTTAAGCTTACGGGAAGAATAGGCTATGGCCTGACTCTCCTGCTGTAGTACACCTCCAAGTCCTTGCAAGGACACATCGGTGTAAACTAGATACTCAACTCCCGGTCTCGGCAATGCTACCACAGGTGCTGAGGTCAACTTATCCTTCAACTCATTGAATTCCAACTGACAGGCATCACTCCAGATGAACGGCACACCTTTACGAGTCAGATGTGTCAAAGGACCTGCTATCTTCAAAAATTCCCGAAAGAACCTCCTGTAGTATCCTGCTAGACCCAAGAAACTACGAATCTCCGTCGGTGTCGTGGGCTGTCCCCATTCCCTTACCGCGGATACCTTCCCCGGATCAACAGATATCCCCCGATCGAAAATAATGTGCCCCAAAAACTAGACCTCCTTCAACCAAAACCCACACTTCTCATACTTTGCATACAGCTCGTTTTGACGTAGCGTCTGTAAAACTTGCCTCAAAGGCTCGGCGTGCTCCTCCTCTATCTGGGAGTAAACAAGAATATCATCAATGAAGACAATGACAAACTGGTCTAGGAAATCTCTGAACACCCTATTCATCAAGTCCATAAACACAGCTGGAGCATTGGTCAAACCAAAAGGCACAACCCGAAACTCGTAAGAACCATATCTCGATAAGAATGCAGTCTTCGAGACATCCTCCTCCCTAATACGCAACTGATGGTATCCCGATCGCAAATCAATCTTCGAGAAGAAAGAAGCTCCTCTCAACTGGTCGAATAGGTCATCGATTCGAGGCAACGGATACTTATTCCGTATCGTGACCTTGTTCAACTCTAGGTAGTCCACACACAATCTCAGTGAACCATCTCTCTTCTTTACGAACAACACAGGGGCACCCCACGGCGAAGTACTCCTCCGAATAAACCCCTGACCCAACAACTGCTCAATCTGATCCCGTAACTCCCTCATATCGACTGGAGTCATACGTTACAGTACGCGTGCTATAGGTCTCGTATCTGGTAATAAGTCTATGACAAAGTCTATCTCTCGACTAGGGGGTAGGCCTGGTATCTCCGAAAAACATCGGAATACTCCTTGACGACTGGGATCAAATCTAAAGGAATCATAACCTCCTTAGAGGTATCCTCCTCTAGGTAATACAAATGAGCGGTCGAGCCTCCCTCTGGGTGAGCCATCGCCACTATAAACATCTCTTGCCTCGGAATGGAAAAAACAATGCTCCCACCGAAGCAATCAATCATGGCTCTATAATCTGCGAGCCAATCCATACCGATAATCACATCGTGCACATGCATATCTAACACTAACATGTCTGCAGGTAATACCAAACTACCAATTTCTACCCCCAATCCCCGGCATATAAAGAAAATAAGTGACCCATTTCTCAATGGTGAGTCCACACAAGTCACTGTGCTCTCTGCTGTGGCTAACAACCCTAAGGCTTTCGCAAAATGTGTAGCTATAAAATAGTGCGTTGCCCCCGTATCAAACAAAACCCGACCTATAGTATCATGGATAGGAAACATACCCTCAATAGTGGGTGGTGCCTGTGGAGCTGCTGCCTGGTGGACGTTATAGACACGTCCATACTGTAACTGCCCCTGCTGCACAGGAACTGCTGGAATGGCTGGTAGTGCTGGAACCTGGGCTGGAGCTGGGAGAGCAGGTGGAAAAAGTGGCCTCTGTGGCTCATGTCGTGCACCCTGCTGCTGCTGCGGGGCCCTGCCCCTATCAGGACAGTCCTGGCATTTATGGCCAGTCTTTCCACAAACGAAACATTTCCCCGGGAAGTTCCCCCCTCTCTGTCCCTGCTGCCCCCGGCCCTGGTGCCGTTATCGTTCCTCCACTGGCCCTGCTGGTCCTGTTGAAAATGCTGTTGACCATTCTGACCCTGCTAGTTCTGATGGCCGTTCGAACCCTGATGGCCCTCCGGAAACCTCCTTGTCCGTGCCTGAAATTTCCCTACCTAAACCTCTTGTTATCCCCCTGTTGGGAACCTTGGTCGCCCTGTCTCTGCCCCTGAACAGATTGTGACCCACTGGCACCATGTCCTCCAGTCCTGCCCTGATGGCTGGACTCTCCCGATCTCTTGCCCTCAGCCATGTGAAAGCGGTGATCCTGACAATGGAGTAATGCAGCGTTAACCATATCAGAATAAGTGGCCAACGATAGGTTCCCTAATAAATGCTGACGGATCCTCCAAGTCAACCCGTCTGTAAATTTCTGTATCTTCTTCTCCTCTGTCGGTATCTCATCTGGGACAATGTTCAGAAGATTAGTGAATTCGGCCTCATATTTGGCCACAGTCTTACCCTCCTGCTTGAGGCTCATCAACTTCCTCCTCATCTCCGTGTGAACAGCTGATGGAAAATATTTGCGGTCAAACCGCACCCAAAACTCCGGTATAATGAGAGTATCTCTCTCCTCCACGGTGGTAATAGACTCCCACCACTGCAGTGCAGACCCCACTAGCTTAAAGGTAGCTAGTATCTGCTTCTGAACCTCAGTGCACTCGTACATCCTCAGGTGCCTCTGAATATCCTTCCTCCACTGACTCGAAACTACCACATCGGAGCTACCTGCGAACTCCGGAGGGTGTGCTTTCTGAAAAGCATCACGTACACGTTCCCAAGCAGACGGGAATGCATGTACCTGAACCGGCGCGGCTACTGGCGCCTAAGGTGGTGCCTGCTGAACTACGGCTAGTGCTGCATTTACCACCTGGGCCACAATGGCTGCAACCTCGGCAGCATTCATCGTGCCCTGAACTGGTGCGGGCTGTGGTTCTGGCGTTGCATCCCTGGGAACCCTTTGTGCACGTCGTGGAGGCATTCTGAAACAAGAATAAAGTTTATAAGTTCGCAGTTATAAACTCAAAATAGGTGAAGAACGTAGCAAATACAAAAGAATACAACAGTCCTAAAATATAGGGCTCTACATCAAAGAAAGCTCAGCGGAAACATAATAGGCCGTACAGATCCTAAAGGACACTAGAACCTGATGCTCTGATACCACCTGTGACACCCCGACTAATTAAATACCTGGTAGCTACTTCTTTATTAAATTAATATAAAATGCCAAGTTGGTTCAGTTAAAAGCATCACTGTCGAAAACATTTTAATGATTACTAACGACCTAGTATTTAAAAAGTAAGTTGCAAAATTTTAATTAAATCTGATTAACATGCAATAAAAGAATAATGGAAGAACAACATAATCCATTCACCATAACGAAGTAATGAAATAACCACATAATAATGAGTCCGGAGGAAAACTCCTCACAACAATCCCACAACTGAAAATAATAAGACAAGTCTGAATCCTAAATTAATTACATGCCAGAAGTCTGAAGAACAGAAATAAATAAAATGTATCTAAAAGAAATGGGCGACATGCCCTACAACTGATAAATGCTGAATATAGAGTCAAGATAGATGAAGCGTCTACACGCAAAGTCCTGTAGCTTCCATAAACAGCTACAGCTCGTCACCTGAATGAGAATCCTAAGCATGGTGTCCTTGTGGCTGGGCACCTAAAATGGTTTTTACAAAATAGATTTGAAAGAAAATGGGTCAGAGCCCGAAAGTGGAAATCATTTTAAAAACAGCAAGTGTTTTAATAACATTAAAACATTAAATGCAAAATACATGTTAGGACGTGCACTCACATGAAATTCTCACCTCTCGACTGCATGTGCACTCCTAACGTACCGTACCCATCTAAATAACATACATATCTAACCAAACCGTAATAAGTTCTACCCCTTACTACTCGATTCCCATATTACATTCTAGCGTTATCAATTAAATTGAGGGCTTTACTTAAACTCAGATTCTCAATTTGTAATACAATTCACTATCGGTTAACCCGTTATGTTTTCTCAAAACATTACCATATTTATATACAATACCAACATGAAAGTTCTCATTAATTAAGTGTTTATTATTCACGTCATAAATATTCAATACAAGCACCCCGAGACTAAGCTGCGGTGTACACATACTCTGCTATCCATCCCGGTACATCACGTACATAAGGATCACGCATTCCGAATCTCTCAGAAATCGTTCTCAGATAACAACATCACAAATAATGGAGGCGAACACAGTCACATCACATGGGTCACGCACATACCTGCGCTCCCACGATCAGCAGACTTATTAACATCCCAATAAGTCCTTATCTGACCTATGTTCATCGAGGTACCAGTCTAAATCTGGGCAACACAAGGATTAGAGGGCCCTAAGCGAACGCAAACCTCCTGTGATAGCAAGTATGGTAGGTATGTCATACACATAAAATCAATACATATACTAAGTAAGCACACATCTTAGTAATCACCATAATTTATATGTGGTACACTTCTCATTCTCGTACCTACGTATAATATTACACAATTTACATAATCTCGATTGATACAATTATACAAGCCATTAATTGTTCTCACGTTGTAATAGACACTCACGTCTTAATCCATAATTTCCATTTTGTTCGAATCACACTTCTAGGTTTTACTCCTCTATATATCTCAAATGTCCCTACTATATCAATTTATCATCAAGGGAAGGTTATCTACACCATTAAATAAGGTTACGGGACACGCAAAATCAAAACAGGCTAAAAAGCCTAAACTGTCAACTCGTTAGAAGTCTCGTTCGAACGAGGTTGTTCGAACGAGAATTCGTTCGAACGAAGTGGGACTTCTAACGAGATCTCGTTTGAACGAAAGTCATCAAATGAACATCCCTCTCATTAGAAGTCAAACTGTCAACTCGTTAGAAGCTCGTTCGAACGAGCTCGTTCGAACGACTTGGGCAGGTCTTCTAACGAGAGGCCAGTTTCGAGCCCAGATTTTCCTTAACTCGTTTTTCCAACTTCTCTTCACCTCAAACCTCATCCAAACGTTAATCCAACGATTGTTAAAAGCTACTAATCATCCCTAAACATATTTAGGTCATATACTAACGCATTTTGTGGGGTTAATTCATCCTAACCTCATTCAATTATCAAATCTCCTCATATTTCCCCCAATCTCAAGAACATGAACCCTAGAAGTTTATAAATCATCAAAGAGTCTAATTAAATTCGTTTTTCATTTTATACAAAATATATTATCCTTAGAATAATCATCTAAATACAAATCTACATGCGATTCCTCATCAAAATGTAAATTCTACATCCAATTTTAAATGGGTTTTTCGTCAACTCCCAAGAACAATAAGATTTTACCAATTTCCTACACTTGGAAGAAATATTCTTTGCAAAATAATGAAATTAAACCACTTGCCTTATGTGTATCTCTGATTTTGATGTTGAAGATCGAATCGTTCTCTCCCTCTTTGTAGAATTTCTCCTCTCTCTCTCTCCAAGCTTTTCTTCTCCAAAGTGAATGGTGGCTAGGGTTTTTGCCTTAGGAACTTTTGGAACAATTCTAATAACCCCCGTAGCCCATTGAGTCCTAAGATGTGGTTAGTGGGTTTAGTGGGTAATTACCAAGTCAGCCTTTTAATTCCCAATTTTCGTAGGTTTTAATTCCCAAAAATTCAAAATTACCAAATTACCCTAATACGTTGTCGGCATGGCCTAAAAATGCCCCGGGACCCAAACTAAACCCCTGGCTAGTGTTTCCTGACTATTTCGACCCTTTCGGACGCGTTGGCGCTCTCAAAATGGACATACGGTTTATAGAAATAAAATTCACTTTTTAATTAACATAATTATATTCCATGACGCGACTGTCACACGCGTCTCTACAAGATTTCCAAATTGCCGTATTTCATCTCATGACAAATTTCATAATTCAATATTCATATATAATCATATATTCACATTATAATCAAATACCAACTCGTATCTCACTAGTATTTTAATCCGGATTAATTTCTGATTAATACGCATTTAATTCAATTAATCCCATAAATAAATATCACAAAATACGGGGTATTACACTTAGTCTCGCACCAAACGCAGTAATCTTACACTTTTCCAGGAATGTTTGAAAGGAATCTGATTCCACCCAACTTTACCACATACCAAACTAGGGCTCATTTTTTTGGTTTACGAGCTTTAAAATATGAGTGTTCAGGGTGATTTTAGATGTTTCTATTTTTATAATGGATGTTTCACGATATTTTAGTTTTTAGGGTATATGAATGTTATGGTTTAGGTTACATGGATTTTAGGATTTTATTCTTATATATCCGTTTGAACATTTATTTCAATGATTTAATTAGTTTGTCTTCAATCCCCCTTTTTTGAAGAATCGACCCTTGCATAAGTATATATTGAAGCTGCAATTTTGAGTTTGTCCTTGTGTTTAAATTAGTTTCCCATGAATTAATTCATTTTTTGACTAAATTTATGTAGAATATAGGCTACAAACTTGGAAGGTACGTGTTATCCTTTGTAGGTGTTCTTTAGATAGTTGTCTTTTTATAACTTGGATATGACTTAAAGGCTTGATCCACTAGATATTTTCCTTATGTGACATTAGATGGTAAAAAAATTCATTCACCAATGATTCTTTATTTTTGGGTATTTTTACTTAAACGTTCATTTTCTTTATAAAGCCCTCAAGCTTTAGAAAACTCACATATATGGGTTGAAATTCAATTAAGATATACTTTTTTATGGGTGTGTATTGAAGAAAAATACTAATACACAATTATTTACCCATTCTAAGCCCATCTAGATATATCTTTCACTTTAGACAACAAATTCGTTTAATAAACCCAACCATTTTTCCATCTCAGAAAACAAATCCAACAAACCCGTCATTGCTCAAAATCGCACAAATGAATTCGTTGAAAATGATTTATGATTTTTTAGTGATTGAGTATGTTTTGATATATGAGTTTGATCATTTTTTTTTCACAGTCCTAGATGAGTTGGATCATTTTTTTTAGTAGTTGGTTGTATACAACTACTTAAGTTATGTTGTTGGCTGTTGGTTGTTGTAGTGGGCATGGCAAATATATTTTGTTATCGGTTAGGTTATGTTGTCGGGGGTTGAAATAGGGTTAGGATTGTGATTTTATATCTTTGGTCTCTAAAAATGCTAAAATAAACAAGAGGGGTCTGTAGACATGATTGTGGGGTTAATTTAGGGATAAATTAATGCTAGTACCATTTATTGGGTCAAAGATGCGTTAAATCCCATTGACATTGTTTTTAATGCACCAAGTCCTTTTTCATAAGGAATTACATATATTTAGACAAATGTACCATTACATATACTATTTTAAACCCACTTACTCTCTCTCTCTAAAAATAAACACATAATCTCACACTATTTATCTCTTTAACATCCCACCCTATCCCATTGGAGACTCATCGAAAACACCCCACTAAAAAATCTCGTCGGAGGTTGTCAGAATTCTCGTGGAGTTTCTCTCTCTCTCTCTCTCTCTCTCTATCTCTCTCTCTCTCTCTCTCCCTGTCTATTTCTTTGGTTTTTTGATCCACCTGAGCTGGAGAAGAAAAGTGTTCGTTGGAAAAATGGAGGTTTTATAGAAACAGTAAATTTTTTGTTTTGATTTTTTCATCAAAAAATATCGAATATGGGTGATGGTTGATAGATCTTGACGAATAGATTCTAAGTATATAAATTTTGTGAATTTTGGATTTATAGATTTGAAGTTATGAACTTTTAAAGATTTGATATTTTTTTTGGCATAAAATGAGGTAATAGTTATTAAATATATTTTGAAAGTGTATTTATTATTTTGATGTGATAAGTTGATAAAATAGATATTTGACACCATTAACGTGATCAACGAATCTCTTAGCTCAAAGACAAAGTGAATGAAACTTGGGACTTCTATTAACTCATTCACGAAGTAAATTGAATTTTTGACTTGGTAACAGTTACCCTAGTATAAAACCTCCCTTATTTTTTCATTGCAAACTACGCTCCACCACCCCGCTTCACAAGTATCAAGTTTTTCTCACATATTTCACTCCCCTTCTCGGTATCCTTATAGTAGCTCCGTCTCTATGTCATGTCACTCTCCATCTCTGTTGTGTGGTTGAAAACCCATATTTTTAGTGGGTTTCAACCAATTTTTTTTACATTTGATCAAATTTGGTTGGATTTTGTTTTTGTTTAAAATCGGTTTTTTTCTTATATAATTTATAATTTGGTAGGTTCAAAATCAAGGGTTTTGTTTTTTTCATTTACAGCTTTGCAAGTTTAATCTCTTAGTTTTGTGGGTTCACGTGAAAGTTTGTATCATATGTGGGTTTAAAACAAGGGTTTCTTCTTCTCTATCCGTGGGTGGGTGGAGGTGGGTTAAAACTAAGTTCAACCAACCTGCACGAATTTTTCTCAGTTATTTTTTTTTTTTTTGTCTTTTAGACTTTAATCCCACTTTATAATTTTTAATAACCATCCATTTTATTTATTTTTATAATTGTAATTAGTCTCATAATCTTTCATAACCACCTCTAACTGTTCTTATGTATTTTCTTAAAAAATGATATGTGTCTCATGAACTTTTTAACAACTACGTCGTAAGACTAACAATTAAAAATAAAAAAATATGAAATTTAATCAAACTAAATCATTCCATGTGGGACTGAATACTAAAAATCTAGTATGGTTGGTGTTTGTTACCGTCATACTTACTTTGTATATGTATTATAAAGTGAGACATACATGTGGACAAAATAGATGATTCTTCACTTGGAAGAGATAAATTTACTTTATACTGAGTTGGCTAAATTTACCCTTACCTATTATTTTAATTGATTTTAACAATTCATTATAGAAACACTTCTTTTTGGTGCAACTATGAAGCATGTGGTTTCTTTTTATTATTTCTTTTCTCATATGCCTTTCAAATTTTTAAAGACATTTGTGAAATGGTTTGTGGAAATATGGTTATGTGGTAAAAAGACTCAAGAGTCCTTGCAAATTGTATATGCTCAGGTACAATATGTTGCCCTATAAGTTAGTTTGTATAAAATAATTAATTAATCTTATTTTTGTTTTGCTTTGGTTATTGCTTCTATGAAGATGATAATCACCGTGGGTATCCTTCCTCTCTAGGAATCTATAACACTACTCTGTCAATTTTTCTTAGTCTATTTCTCCATTGATCATGGATTTTTGGTTGGTTTTTTTACATGCCATTTATAGTAGTTTGGCCCCTTTCTAGACTTTTAATATGTGTTCTAACTTTGAAAAGTCATTTGACTTAAAATTGGTTAGTAAGTTGATATATTTTTTTTACCTCTTAAGTCCGATTCTGAACCATTCAGATTTAAGAGGAACCAAATAGTGTTTGTTTTTTAAATGATTAAGAGGCTAACAACTATTTTTGGCTTTGAATGATTAAGAGGCAAATGAACCTCTTAAATCTGAATAATCAGTCTAAATACATTCATTCCGAGGTCCATTCAAATATAAAAACAAATATATTTTTCAGATTCATATTTCAAACTTCAGATTTCAGATTCAGACTTTAGATTATGAAAAAAACGTAACCTGTGGCCATCCCCTTTCCAATTCTCGCGGCGGGAGGAGGCGAAGAAGAGGGAGGGTGTTCGACCTTTCATCTCGGGAGGATCTTGTTCCTGCGCATGCCTCTCGAGGGCGCTTCGGCTTGTGTCGATGGTGAGGTGAAGAATGTAGAGAGATAGAGTTGCCAGTCTATTTTACTCAAAATAGTCTGATGATGCTGGAAACAGCACCATCCTTCAAGGTGTTTGTAAGCTCAATTCAATGTCAACAATGGTAGGATAAAGGTATATAGAAGGTATACACATATACTAGAAGTAGATGAGGAGAAGAGGATTAACACCGGAATATAAGTGGTTCAGCCAATCAGGCCTACGTCCACTATGCAAGTGTATGATGTGTATCACTGTATGAGGGCTCCAATGGCCATGGATACAATCTCTCAAGCTTTCTCTCTCTACTGTGTATTTGAATAGAGTTTCAGCTAGGGTTGCTAATTTTGGATCCTTTACAAGGTAGAGGATGACCTCTATATATCGTCCCTAGGGAGTGTAATGTGCCCCCCATGCATGCAATGAGCATGTGTGCGTTAATCTAGCCAATATGGAGAAGGCATCTGTCACTGTCACATGTAGAGAATGATGACGAAATATTCTCCCCACATGTGGGGAACGATTTGTTATAACTGATTTGTGTCCACGTGTCCTTATCCATGTCTATAGGTGCTCGTCTATCATGCTTGGTCATGACCTCGGCCTGGGAGAAGCCGAGGTTGATAAGTCTAGTGGCTCGTTCACTCCGAGATGAGCCATGAAGGTCTCGACTTAAGTTCATACGAGAGAATGGATAGGGATCGTCCTGGGTCGAGGTTGAGCTGGCATATTCTTGGAGCATTAACCAATATCTTGATGATGTTGACCTTGGTAGGAGGCTTCTTCCGAGCTCAGCCCACATCTGGTCGAGGGTGCCATTCCCAGGTGTACTGGAGTGTTGTTGACCCTTATGATACGTGCAGTGTCCTTTGGAGAGATTGGCGGTAATGTCGGTCTGGGCCGACCCTTCTATGGCTGAGAGTTGCTATCACGGATCTAAGGCTTTCCCAACGTCGGCTACATTCTCGACCGAGGTGGGTGTCTCTGAGCCAAGATCACACTTAGGGCATATCAATCACCCCCAGCCCTTAGTTACATGTGAGAGCAGGTGACTATGGGATCTCTAAACCTCTGAGGTCCCTCTCTTATGAGCCAATGTTCATTTGACACTTGTCCAATGCTGAAGTGTGGCTTGCTTGGCAAGCATGTGTTGTCAGCCACCCTTTGGGGCTCCCAAGGCAATGATGGGCCTTGGGAAATGTGCCTGCATATTTAACGGTTTGAACCCTAATTTTTCCCTCCTTCCTAAATTCTCTTTCCTGGCACGATTTCACTCAAGCAGTTTCTCTCTCAAGGGCATTTTCTTCACGATTTTGCTTCAGAAGTCGTTGGTGGTGATTTCCTCGCATTTTCTTCGCTTTCCCTTATCGTTTCGTCTTCAGGTATCTTCTTCCTCTCATTTGTCTTCATTTTCTCTACTTTTTCCCTTACTTCTGTGTTTTTCGGTGAATTTTCGAGTTTTTCGGTGAGACCACCATAGTTTCAGGCGAATTGTTCTTGCTAAGTTTGGGTAGTTTGATCTTTAAATTGTTTTATTTCCTTAGCCAATCTTGTTTGTCGTTTGATCTTTAAAGTGTAGTGTCTGCCTCTGATGCTCAGACCCCTCTACCAACTTCTTGAGGAGTTCCCTTCTCTCAGAGAGAAGACTTTAGAAAAAATTAGGCAAATAGAGAGAGCAGAGGAGGAGGCTCGTAGGTCACAAGAATTCCCTCTTAGACCCATCTTTCCACCACCCCTGAAGGTGATATATACTGATATATTTGAGCCATTTAGCCAAATTGAGGTCCCTGCCGAACCAGTGTCGATGTCTGAGTCTGAGTCTTCAACCTTAGACCCTATGTCTGTGGATTCCTTTCGGGAGGCCATGGATTTCACAACTCGGCAAGATCAGGCTCCTGATCAAGCCAAGGTCTCTAGCCGGGCCTCGTCCCAGAATAATTCAAGCACCTCGTCCTCTTCCTTAGAGGTTGAGATTGTCGAGCCGAGTGTGGCTATTCCACCCATACTCGATGCCATTCCTCTGTCGGCCATCACCAAGGATGAATTCTCTCAGAAGTTCCCGGGTAATCCATCAAAGTCTGCTCCGGCTGACGTTGAGCAAGATAATGACAACGATGATGACGCTGAGAGTGATGTCTACGTCTCTGAGGCGGCCGAGATCGAGAGTACTATTACTGAGGTAGACCTTATTTGCTTCAGATATATGTACTCCATCAACCCCTCCTTAAAGCTTAGGAGACCTCTGAGGGAAGAGAGGGACTACAATGGCCGAGATGGTGAGATCTGCTTGTACAAGCAGATGTTCAAGTTAGGGTTTCGTTTTCCCATATATCCCATTATCAGGTCCATCCTTGCCTTTATCAATTTTGACCCTTCCCAACTGTCCCCTAATGCTTTGAGGGTCATAATAGGGGCCATAGTCTTGTGGAGGGCTGTCCACCACTCAGAACTTCCAGCTCAGGTCTTTGTTGATTGTTATGTTCCCTTCTCTACCAAAAATCACCCAAGCTACTATCATTTTGTAGCTTGGAAGCTTGAGAAAAAAATTCTCCAAATAACTCAGACTTCTAACCACAACTAGAAGCCTCAATACTTTTTTGCTTCTGGGCCATGGGAATTTGGTCCATGTGTTCTCTCGTCCTTGCTAGAGCCGAGGATGCCCCTGAGATGGGGTATGGTCACAATATCTGTGAGGGCCGACCCTAGTCTGAACCTGCAGAATCTTCAGAAGGTGAAAGACCTTCAAGATCACGGGATGCATGGTATGCTCGTAAAATTCAAACACTTGATGACCCCGCAATACCTCTCTAAGACCGTTCTAGGTGGAAGTCCTCTTGCCGAGTTTGGTAAGCATTTTTTATTCCAAGTTGATCCTCTAAGTTTTATTCGTGTCTGATCTTCTAACTCAGGCCTTTCAATTTTTCAGAGCGCCCAAAGGATATCTCAGACGAGCTTTGGTAAATGGATACACCTAGCTTGACGAGACTCACAAAGAAGGCAGGTCTTAATGCTCCTCCTCCAGCTCCCTCTGCATCAAAGCCCCAAGCCACGAAGAAGAGGGCTTCTACTGAATATGCCCCTAAGGACCAGAGGCAGAAGAAGAAGAGCGTTGATTAGGCCATCCCAATCTCTTCAGCAGATGCCTTATCATCTCGTCTAGAGAAATTGAAGATTACTGACAGCATCGTCAGCCACAGTCTGCAAGCTCTGGATGCCTTTGTCTCTACAATGACCGAGGCCGACAGGCATTTCTTCCGGTCACTGGATACTCACTTACAGATTGAGTTCGGCATCCACAGATCCATTCAGTTATGACCTCATATTTCTTTGTAATTTTCGAGTGTAACCTCTGATTTCTCTCCAATTTATTCATGAACACAATATCTGCAGGGTCTGGCAGCTATGCACCACCTCCCCAACTGGACTCTGAGGAAGTTGCCCCTCATCCAGAAGGGTCAAGAGGCCGAGAAGGTGCAAAGCACTCTGAACGCAGAAATTGACCGCCTGAAATTTGAGCTAGGTGAGTCTGAGAAGAAGGTGAAGGGGATAGAGAATGAGATCTCTCATCTTGAGAAGGACCATGTTGTGGCTCTGAAGGCAAGGACGACGTTCTGCAGCAAAAGATCAAATCGGTTATGAAGGCAGCCCTCGATGATGCCTCTGAGGGGATAATAGTTGAATACAAAACTTCTGATGAGTTTATGAGCTTCGGCTTTGAATACCTCGAGAGAGGTATCAAAGCTACTGCCAAGTGGGCAGCTGCCAAGGAGAAGGAGGCTGGCACTTTGAAAGCCTCTGATTTCTTAGGCCTTGGCTTTGCTAATCCTCAGCTTGCCCAGAACCTTCAGGAGGTTGAGGAAGAGGTTGTTGCGCCTGCTAAGACTGCAACGTTGGATGGCACAGAGGTGGGAGGGGCAGACCACAATGATGACATTACCGAGGTGATCAATGTCGTCCAGCATGACCAGTCCGAAGACACCAGCATTCCCCCCTCAAACCCTTAAATTCAATTGTGAAGCTTATTTGTAACCCCTGAACATTTGTAATCTCTGAATGAACATGGTTGACTCATTTTTTGAATCTTGTAACCTCTTAATATTTATAATACCTGAATATGTCATTCTCTGAGGAGGATCATCTTCTTCATTTACTTTATTGAATGTTTGTCATGTCATATTTTAACTCTTGAAGTCTTGTTGCAATAGCATATTTAAACTCGATTAGTAGTCTCACCTCAGACCTAGTCACCACTGAATAATGTTATAAGGGTCTGAGGTCATATCCTCATAATTGATCTCACCAAATTAATGATATTAAGGGTCTGAGGTCATCCCATTATGGTGTCTGAGCTCAGACCTCGTCACCACTGAATGGTGTTATGAGGGTCTGAGGTCATCACCTAAGATGTTATCCTCATAATTAATCTCACCATATTAATGATGTTAAGGGTCTGAGGTCATCCCATTATGGTTTCTGAGATCAGACCTCGTCACCACTAAATGGTGTTATGAGGGTCTGAGGTCATCACCTAAGATGTTATCCTCATAATTAATCTCCCTAATTTAATGATGTTAAGGGTCTGAGGTCATCCCATTATGGTGTCTGAGCTAAGACCTCGTCACCCCTGAATGGTGTTATGAGGGTCTGAGGTCATCACCTAAGATGTTATCCTTATACTTAATCTCACCATATTAATGATGTTAAGGGTCTGAGGTCATCCCATTATGGTGTCTGAGCTCAGACCTCATCACCACTGAATAGTGTTATGAGGGTCTGAGGTCATCACCTAAGATGTTATCCTCATAATTAATCTCACCATATTAATGATGTTAATGGTCTGAGGTCATCCCATTATGGTGTCTGAGCTCAGATCTCATCACCACTGAATAGTGTTATGAGGGTCTGAGGTCATCACCTAAGATGTTATCCTCATAATTAATCTCACCATATTAATGATGTTAAGGGTCTGAGGTCATCCCATTATGGTGTCTGAGCTCAGACCTTGTCACCATTGAATGGTTTTATGAGGGTCTGAGGTCATCACCTAGGATGTTACCCTCATAATTTATGACATAAGTGCATAATGTAGCAAGAATCTCCATGGGAACCGATCTTTTATTAATAACCTCTTGATAAAAAGATGGTACATTTACATAAAACTCTTTGCAACATCATATGTATTACTTCTTTAGGTGATCAGCATTCCATGGATTACCGAAAGGTTCCCCTTCTAGATTTTCTAGTCTGTTAGTGTCGGGCACGACCTCTTCTATCACTTTGTAGGGATCGTGCCAGTTTGGATGGAGCTTGTTTGATTTATATAAGGTCTTCTTTAGCATTAAGTCTCCCACTGCGATGGGTCTTGACTTCACTCTCTGGTTGTAGAATTTCACTGCCCTTTGTTGGTAGGCTGCTTTCCTAACCTCTGCGTCTTCTCTTCTTTCTTCAATTAGATCTAGGTCTAGCCTTCTCTCCTCCCCATTTTTATCAGGGTCATAGGTCTAAACCCTGTGAGTAGGGAGCCCCGCCTCTATTGGTATAACGGCCTCGGAGCCATGTGCAAGCATTAATGAGGTTTCTCCTGTAGGTGTCCTTGTCGTGGTCCCGTAGGCCCATAACACAGTGTTGACCTCCTCAGTCCATCTTCCCTTTGCATCTTCTAACCTCTTCTTGATTCCATTGAGAATTTTTCTCTTTGTGACCTCGATCTGTCCATTTGCTTGAGGTCGGCCAGGAGATGAGAAGAATTGCTTTATCCCAACTCTTAGGCGGTACTTTCCTAAAGAGGAGTTCTTAAACTGGGTCCCATTGTCCGAGATGAGAGTGTTTGGGAGACCGTATCTGCATATGATGTTCCACCAAATAAATTGGAATGTCTTCTACTCTCTGATTATTATCATCGGCTCTGCCTCCACCCACTTTGCGAAGTAGTTAATGGCAACTATCAAGAATCGATAACTGTTGGCAGCTCTTGGTAGGGGACCTACAAAGTCAATCCCCATACTGCGAACGGCCATGGAGAGGAAATTGACATCATAAGTTGATGAGGTTGGTGAGGAATAGTGGTGAATCTTTGACACTTATCACACCTCCTCACGTATGCTGCAGCGTCTTTGGACAAGGTTGGACACCAGTACCCCTATGTGATGATTCTTTTGTCCAAGGGTCTTCCCCCTATGTGGCTAGTGTGACACCCCGACTAATTAAATACCGGGTAGCTACTCCTTTATTAAATCAATACAAAATGCCAAGTTAGTCCAGTTAATAGCATCACTATCGAAAAAAAAATTAATGATTACTAACCACCTAGTATTTAAAAAGTGAGTTATCAAATTTTAAATTAAATCTGATAAACATGCAATAAATGAAATATAGAAATGTAACACAACCATTCACGATAAAGTCCAACTATAATGAATCAACAAATAAAGATGAGTCTAGAGGAAATACTCCTCACAACAACCCCAATATGAAAAGAAATGAAACAAGTCTGCATCCTGAATTAATTACAACCCAAAGTCTGAATAACTGAAATATAAAATGAAATGTCTCTAAAGGAAAATGGGCGACATGCCCTACAACTGATGAAATCTGAATATAGAGTCAAGGAAAATGAAGCGTCTACTAGCAAGGCCCTGTAACTTCCACATCAGCTACAGCTCGTCACCTGACTGGAAATACTATGCATGGTGTCCTTGTGGCTGGGCACCTAAAAATGGTTTTTACAAAAAGATAGATTTGAAAGCAAACGGGTCAGAGCCCGAATGTGGAGAGTATTTTAAAAACAGCAAGTGCTTTAATAACAATTAAAACAATGAATGCAAGATATATGTTAGGACGTGCTCTCACATGAAATACTCACCTCTCATCTAACTGTGCACTCCTAACGTTCCTGTACCCATTCATGTGTTATTCATCTAACTAAACCATCATAAGTTCTAACCCAACTACTCAATTCACAATATGAATTCCCAATGTTATTACTTAAATAGATAGCTTTACTGGAACTCGGATTCTCAATTATTAGCATTACCGTTTACTGGAGGTTATCCCCTTATTTATCTTCTCAAGGAGTTACTATAAATGATTCTCATAAATAAACATCACAATTCCTTTTCATTCAACCGTATATTATTCACATCATAAATATACAATATAAGCACCCCGAGGCTAAGCTGCGGTGCACACATACTCTGCTATCCATCCCGGTACATCACGTACATAAGGATTACAAATTCCGAATCTCTCAGGAATTGTTAGAATAAGCACAACACACACAAATGGAGGCGAACATAATTCAACATATCCATGGTCACGTACATACCTACGCTCCATAGTCAGCTGGCTTAATAACTGACAATTAAGTCATTCCCTTGGACTATGTCCTCTAGGTACCAAACTAAATCCGGGCACACAAGGATTAGAAGGCCCTAAGCGAACGTAAACCTCCTGTGATAGAAAGTATGGTAGGTATGTCATACATATAAGATCATATACTAAGCATGCACACATCTTAGATATCTGAAAATTAATAAAGGTATTTTCTACATCCTTATACCATTATTCCAATTATATACATTTTAAGTCTTCCGTTAATATATAAAGTAAATTGTCGACACATCTCACGTCATAGATTCTTATACTTAAAACCTATATCAAAGGGGTTATTAAGTTTCCTATTATTCCCACATATTACATCATTATTCTTAAGGTCGCTACTTTTTCCCCAAACCTTAATTCATCAATTTATTTAAAATTACTCTTTTAACCCTAATATTCTCTCACTCATCGAGCTTCATTAGCTTTTAGAATAATTCCTCAAATTAAATTCTAATTATGGTCCAACTTTATAACCATACCTACTGGTCTTCCTTAAGTCTAAGGACCTTCATAAGGTCTCTAATAATATTTTCAAAGGGTTAACATCATTAAAATTTAACTAGGGGAAATTTTACTCTTTCTGGGAAGTTCGATCGATCGACCTTAACCTTCGATCGATCGATAGTGGTCGATTGATCGACTGATGAATGTCGATCGATCGAACGCACCAGGTAGGCTACGGACTGCTTCGTTTTGCAATTTTCAAATCATCTCAAAACACCGTTAACAAGCATGAAACTCTAAGATAACGTTATAATATCATCATACAACCATCCTACAACATTGTTAACGTTCTAAGACCAATAATTCATCATCCAAGGGCTTTGTTTGGATCAAAAATTCATCAAAAATTCCAGTTTTCTACTTCTTTCAAGAACATTAATAAACTTCTTCTAAAATCCGTTTTTAGATCATCAATAGTTATATTTTGAATTCATAATTCGTCCAGAATGTTTCTACATGCAAATTCCTAACATAGTTCATAGTTTTAATCCTCAAATTCATGGGTCTAATCAATCTTCCAAGATAAATTTGATGATTATCCTAAACATGGAAAAGCATAGCATTGAATCAATTATAATTAAACCACTTGCCTCTAATATTTCTCTGAATTTGATGTTGAATCTTGAAAGCTGAGTTGTTCTCTCTCTCTCTCTCTACAAGTTCTTCTCTAAGGATGATGACAATGGAGGTGGGGTTGGTTTTTGGCAAGTTGGAACTATTTCTTAACTTCTCCCGTATCCCATCAATTCCCTAGTGTAGTTAGTGGGTTTAGTGGATAAAGAATAAGTCATATTTTTATTTCTAATTTTCGTGGGTTTTAATTCCCAAATTTCCGAAATTACCAAAATGCCCTTTTAAGTTACCGGTATGGCCCAATAATGCCCCAGGACCAAAACTTAACCCTCGGCTAGTGTTTTCTGACTATTTCGACCCTTCCGGACACGTTGGTGCACTCAAAATGACCATACAGTTAATAGAAATAAAATTTACTTTTTAATTAAATAATTACTTTCTTGACGCAACTGTCACACGCGTCTCAACAAAATTTTCCAAATTGTCGTATTTCAATCTCGCGACAATTTCAATAGTTTCACTATTCGTATATTGCCATATATACACAATATAATCAAATAATAACTCACATCTCGTTAATATTTTATCCGTATTAATTCTCAATTAATTCACATTTAATTCAATTATCCCATAAATAAATATCGATAAAAATGCGGGGTATTACATACTTCCCCCCTAATAACAGAATTTCGTCCCGAAATTCGGAACTAAAAAGTACCTGGTAAAAATAACTCTGGATAACGTTCGCGCATTTCATCCTCGCGCTCCCATGTGGACTCCTCGACATTATGATGCCGCCACTGAACACGCACTAACGGAACTATCTTTGACCGCAGTTTCCGCTCACTTCGGTCCAAAATAGCAATCGGCCCCTCCTCGTAGGAGCTATCGGCCTGGAGATCGATGTCTTCCAAAGCAATGTGAGAATGAGGCAAATCATCTCTAAGATATTTCCTTAACGAGGAAATATGAAACACATCATGAATCCGATGCAAATGCTCCTATAACCCAAGTCTATACGCAACAGACCCAATCCGCTCGATGATAGGAAATGGTCCCACATATCTCGGTTCCAACTTCCCCTTCTTTCCAAATCGCATAATCCCCTTCATAGGAGATACTCTGAGTAAAACCTGGTCCCCCACTTAGAACTCCCTGAAGAACCTCTTCGCATCATCATAGCTCTTCTGCCGATCCTGAGCTGCCCGAATGCTATTCCGTATCAATTTTATCCTTGCCGAAGTATCCTGAATCACTTCCGGCCCAAGTAGTTTGTTGTCCCCCACCTCCAACCAACATGATGGGTAACGACAAGGTCTAATGTACAACGCCTCAAATGGAGCCATACCAATGGTGAACTGGTAGGAGTTGTTGTAAGCAAACTCCACCAGTGGAAGATACTGCTCCCATCCACCCCCGAAGTCAATGATGCACATCCGCAACATGTCTTCCAACATATGATTTGTACGCTCGGTTTGCCCATCGATCTGCGGATGATAAGCTGTACTCAACCGCAATTCCGTGCCCATGGCTTCCTGAAAACCATCCCAAAACTGTGAAACAAATATCTTATCTCGGTCAGACACGATATTCAGGGGTACACCGTGAAGTCTCACTATCTCTGCAATAAAGAGCAGAGCATACTGTCCCATAGTGTAGTCAGTCCTCACGGGTAGAAAATTAGCGACTTTGGTCAACCTGTCCACAATTACCCAAATGGAGTCGTGACCTCTATGTGACGTAGGCAACCCCGTGATAAAGTCCATGGAGATGCTCTCCCACATCCACATCGGGACCTCTAATGGCTGTAGAAGTCCTGCCGGTCTCTGATGGTCCACTTTTACATGCTGACAAGTGGCGCATTTAGAAACAAACACGGCAATATCTCTCTTCATCCCGCTCCACCAATACTATCATCTCATGTCTTGGTACATTTTGTCCCACCGGGATGTACCGTGAACCGTGAGCCGTGCGACTCTGCCATCACCTCGTGTCGCAATTCCTTCCTTTTCGGAACTACCAATCTCCCATTGAAGCTTAATCCCCCGTCTGAGCTAACGGTATAGGACTCGGCTCCCTCTGCTAGTAATCGAACTATCTGCTCCTGATAGAACGAGTAATCTGTTTGTGCCTTTACCACCTTCGTGACAATCTATGGTGTAACAGTCATCACAGACATGAACGATCGGGCCACTGCATCCTGGTGTCCCAACTCCTTCCACTTAGCCTTCCACACCCCTGCCACCTCATCTATTGGTCTACGGCTCAACGCGTCTGCTACCATGTTAACCTTCCCCGGGTGATATTGGATATCGAACTGATAATCCTTCACAAACTCAAGCCACCTCTGTTGCCGCATATTCAACTCCTTCTGCGTGAATAGGTACTGTAGGGACTTGTGGTCCGTGAACAATCGAAACTTTTCCCCCAAAAGATAATGTCTCCAAATCCGAAGGGCAAATACCACTGCCTCTAACTCCAAGTCATGGGTAGGGTAATTATTCTCGTGAGGCTTAAGCTTACGGGAAGCATAAGTTATGGCATGACTCTCCTGCTGTAGTACACCTCCAAGTCCTTGTAAGGACGCATCGGTGTAAACAAGATACTCAACTCCCGGTCTCGGAAATGCTAACATAGGTGCTGAGGTTAACTTGTCCTTCAACTCATCGAATGCCAACTGACAGGCATCACTCCAAATGAACGGCACACCTTTACGAGTCAGATGTGTCATGGGACCCGTTATCTTGGAGAAACCCCGAATAAACCTCATGTAGTATCCTGCTAAGCCCAAGAAACTACGGATCTCAGTCGGTGTCGTGGGCTGTCCCCACTCCCTCACCGCGGATACCTTCCCCGGATCAACAGATATCCCTCGGTCGAAAATAATATGTCCCAAAAACTGAACCTCCTTCAGCCAAAACCCACACTTCTCATACTTTGCATACAGCTCGTTCTGACGTAGCGTCTGCAAAACCTGCCTCAAATGCTCGGCATGCTCCTCCTCGGTCTGGCAGAAAACTAGAATATCATCAATTAAGACAATGATAAACTGATCTAGGAACCCTCTCAACACCCTATTCATCAATTCCATGAACACGGATGGAGCATTGGTCAAACCAAAAGGCATAACCCGAAACTCGTAGGAACCATATCTCGTTAAGAAGGCAGTCTTCGAGACGTCCTCCTCCCTGATTCGCAAGTGATGGTAACCAGATCGCAAATCAATCTTCGAGAAGAAAGAAGCTCCTCTCAGCTGGTCGAATAAGTCATCGATTCGGTGCAACGGATACTTATTCCGTATCGTGACCTTATTTAACTCCCGGTAATCCACACACAACCTCAATGATCCATCCCTCTTCTTCACGAACAACACAGGGGCAACCCACGGCGAAGTACTCCTCCGAATAAACCCCTGACCCAACAACTGCTCAATCTGATCCCGTAACTCTCTCATCTCAGCTGGAGCCATACAGTACGGTGCACGGGCAATAGGCCGAGTGCCCGGTGTCAAATCAATCACAAAATCTATCTCCCTACTTGAAGGTAGTCCATGTATATCCTGAAATACATCGGCAAACTCACTAACAACGGGTATTGAAATCAAGTGGTATCACCACTTCCTTAGAGGTCTCCTCCTCTATGTAGTACAAATGAGTGGATGATCCTCCCTCAGGGCGAGGCATTGCAACTAAAAACATCTCCTGCCCGGGAATGGCAAAGATAATACTCCTACTAAAATAGTAAATCATGGCTCGATACGCTACTAGCCAATCCATACCAATAATGGCATCATACTCGGTCATCTCTAACACTAACATATCAGCGGGTAAAGTAAACCTCCCGATCTCAATACCCACACCTCTACACATAAGCAAAATCATGGAACCCCTACTCAACGGTGAGTCTACATAAGTAGTGGTGCTCTCTGCGGTGTCTAACAACCCAATGGTGCGTGCAAATATCATAGCAATAAAATAGTGTGTAGCCCCCGTGTCAAATAAAATGCGCCCCAGAGTCCCCTGAATAGAGAACATACCCTCAATAGCTGGCGGATTCTGTGGGGTTGCGGCTTGCTGAAGCTGATACACTCTCCCATACTGAAGCTGTCCATGCTGAACTGGGACTGCTGGAATGGGTGGTAATGCTTCCATCTGTGGTGGTGCTGGGAGGGCGGCGGGAAACATAGGCCTCTGTGGCTCATGTCGAGCACCCTACTGCTGCTGCTGTGGGGCCCTGCCCTTATCAGGACAATCCTAATGTTTGTGGCCAATCTTACCACAAATGAAACACTTCCCTTGGAAGTTTCCCCCTCGTTGTCCTTGCTGCCCTTAGCCCTGGTGGCCGTTACCATTCCTCCCCTGGACCTGCTGGCCCGGCTGAAACTGTTGTAGGCCATTCTGACCCTGCTGGCCCTGATGGCCATTCGGACCCTGATGGTCCTGCCTAAAACCTCCCTGTCCGTGCTTGAAACCTCCTGATCGTAATCTCTTATGATCCCCCTACTGGGAACCCTGATCACTCTGCCTATACTGACCCTGAGCTGATTGTGCCCCGCTGGCACTATTTCCCCCTGTCCTGCCCTGATGGTTGGACTCTCCTGATCGCTTCCCCTCTGTCAAGTGAAAGCGGTGGTCCTGGCAATGGAGCAATGCAGCGTTAACCACATCAGAGTAGGTGGCCAATGATAGATTCCCCAACAAGTGCTGACGGATCCTCCAAGTCAATCCATCTATGATTTTCTGAATCTTCTTCTCTTCCATCGGTATCTCATCCGGTATAATGTTCAGCAAATTTGTGAATTCGGCCACAGTCTTACCCTCCTGTCTAAGGCTCATCAACTTCCTCCTCATTTCCGTGTGAACAGCTGATGGAAAGTATTTGCGATCGAACCGCACCCAGAACTCCTGTATAGAAAGAGTATCTCTCTCCTCTGCAGTGGTAATAGACTCCGACCACTGCAATGCAGAACCTACTAGCTTGAAAGTAGCTAGTATCTGCTTCTGAACCTCTGTGTACTCATACATCCTCAGGTGCCTCTGAATATCCTTCCTCCACTTACTAGATTCCACGACATCGGAGCTACATGCGAACTCCGGAGGGTGTGCTTTCTGAAAAGAATCTCGAACACGTTCCCAAGCAGACGGGAATGCATATGCCTGAACTGGCGCGGCTATCGGCGCCTGGGGTGGTGCCTGCTCTACAACGGCAAGAGCGGCATTTACCGCTTGGGCTATAATGGCTGCAACCTCAGCGGCATTCATAGTGCCCTGTACTGGAGCTGGCTGTGGCTCGGGTTGTGCATCCCTGAGAACTCGCTGCGCACGTCGTGGAGGCATCTGAAATGAGAATAAAGTTTATAAGTTCGCAGTTATAAACTTAAAATAGCAGAAGAGCGAAGCATACATAAAAGAATACAATAGTCCTAAAATATAGGGCTCTATATCAAAGAAAGCTCAGAAGAAACATAATAAGTCGTACAGATCCTAAAGGACACTAGAACCTGATGCTCTGATAACACCTGTGACACCCCGACTAATTAAATACCGGGTAGCTACTCCTTTATTAAATCAATACAAAATGCCAAGTTGGTCCAGCTAATAGCATCACTGTCGAAAATATTTTTAATGATTACTAACCACCTAGTATTTAAAAAGTGAGTTGTCAAATTTTAAATTAAATCTGATTAACATGCAATAAATGAAATATAGAAATGTAACACAACCATTCACGATAAAGTCCAACTATAATGAATCAACAAATAAAGATGAGTTTAGAGGAAATACTCCTCACAACAATCCCAATATGAAAAGAAATTAAACAAGTCTGCATCCTGAATTAATTACAACCCAAAGTCTGAATAACTGAAATATAAAATGAAATTTCTCTAAAGGAAAATGGGTGACATGCCCTACAACTGATGAAATCTGAATATAGAGTCAAAGAAAATGAAGCATCTACTAGCAAGGCCCTGTAATTTCCACATCAGCTACAGCTCGTCACCTGACTGGAAATACTATGCATGATGTCCTTGTGGCTGGGCACCTAAAAATGGTTTTTACAAAAAGATAGATTTGAAAGCAAATGGGTCAGAGCCCGAATGTGGAGAGTATTTTAAAAACAGCAAGTGCTTTAATAATAATTAAAACAATGAATGCAAGATATATGTCAGGACGTGCTCTCACAAGAAATACTCACCTCTCGTCTAACTGTGCACTCCTAACGTTCCTGTACCCATTCATGTGTTATTCATCTAACTAAACCATCATAAGTTCTAACCCAACTACTCAATTCACAATATGAATTCCCAACGTTATTACTTAAATAGATAGCTTTACTGGAACTCGGATTCTCAATTATTAGCATTACCGTTTACTGGAGGTTGTCCCCTTATTTATCTTCTCAAGGAGTTACTATAAATGATTCTCATAAATAAACATCACAATTCCTTTTCATTCAACCGTATATTATTCACATCATAAATATACAATATAAGCACCCCGAGGCTAAGCTGCGGTGCACACATACTCTGCTATCCATCTCGGTACATCACGTACATAAGGATTACAAATTCCGAATCTCTCAGGAATTGTTAGAATAAGCACAACACACAAAAATGGAGGCGAACATAATTCAACATATCCATGGTCACATACATACCTATGCTCCATAGTCAGCTGGCTTAATAACTCACAATTAAGTCATTCCCTTGGACTATGTCCTCTAGGTACCAAACTAAATCCGGGCACACAAGGATTAGAAGGCCCTAAGCGAACATAAACCTACCGTGATAGAAAGTATGGTAGGTATGTCATACATATAAGATCATATACTAAGCATGCACACATCTTAGATATCTGAATATTAATAAAGGTATTTTCTACATCCTTATACCATTATTCCAATTGTATACATTTTAAGTCTTCCGTTAATATAAAAAGTAAATTGTCGACACATCTCACGTCATAGATTCTTATACTTAAAACCTATCTCAAAGGGGTTATTAAGTTTCCTATTATTCCCACATATTACATCATTATTCTTAAGGTCCTTACTTCTGCCCCAAACCTCAATTCATCAATTTATTCAAAATTACTCTTTTAACCCTAATATTCTCTCACTCATCGAGCTTCATTAGCTTTTAGAATATTCCTTAATTAAATTATAATTAAGGTCTAACTTTATAACCATACCTACTGGTCTTCCTTAAGTCTAAGGACATTCATAAGGTCTCCAATAATATTTTCCAAGGGTTAACATCATGAAAATTTAACTAGGGGAAATTTTACTCTTTCTGGGAAGGTCGATCGATCGACCTTAACCTTCGATCGATCGATAGTGGTCGATCGATCGACTGATGAATGTCGATCGATTGAACGCACCAGGTAGGCTACAGACTGCTTCGTTTTGCAGTTTTCAAATCATCTCAAAACACCATTAACAAGCATGAAACTCTAAGATAACGTTATAATATCATCATACAACCATCCTACAATATTGTTAACGTTCTAAGACCAATAATTCATCATCCAAGGGCTTTGTTTGGATCAAAACTTCATCAAAAATCCCAGTTTTCTACTTCTTTCAAGAACATTAATAAACTTCTTCTAAAATCCATTTTTAGATCATCAATAGTATTATTTTGAATTCATAATTCGTCCTGAATGTTTCTACATGCAAATTCCGAACATAGTTTATAGTTTTAATCCGCAAATTCATGGGTCTAATCAATCTTCCAAGATAAATTTGATGATTATCCTAAACATGGAAAAGCATAGCATTGAATCAATTATAATTAAACCACTTGCCTCTAATCTTTCTCTGAATTTGATATTGAATCTTGAAGGCTGAGTTGTTCTCTCTCTCTCCCTTTCTGCAGAATTCTTTCTTCTCTCTCTCTCTCTACAAGTTCTTCTCTAAGGATGATGACAATGGAGGTGGGGTTGGTTTTTTGCAAGTTGGAACTATTTCTTAACTTCTCCCGTATCCCATCAAGTCCCTAGTGTAGTTAGTGGGTTTAGTGGATAAAGAATAAGTCATATTTTTATTTCTAATTTTCGTGGGTTTTAATTCCCAAATTTCCGAAATTACCAAAATGCCCTTTTAAGTTACCGATATGGCCCAATAATGCCCCGGGACCCAAACTTAACCCCCGGCTAGTGTTTTCTGACTATTTCGACCCTTCCGAACACGTTGGCACACTCAAAATGACCATACGGTTAATAGAAATAAAATTCACTTTTTAATTAAATAATTACTTTCCAGTCGCGACTGTCACACGCGTCTCGACAAAATTTCCCAAATTGCCGTATTTCAATCTCGCGACAATTTCAATAGTTTCACTATTCGTATATTGCCATATATACACATTATAATCAAATACTAACTCACATCTCATTAATATTTTATCCGAATTAATTCTCAATTAATTCACATTTAATTCAATTAATCCCATAAATAAATATCGATAAAAATGCGGGGTATTACAGCTAGAGCAAGAACCTTCATGAACTTCCTGTAAGATCTGGGGAACTTCTGTGGGATGCACATATCTGAGGAGAGGTAATAGAAATCCCTTCTTGTTCAAGACATCTCCTATCATCGAGAACTTGGCAGCCCTATATTTTAATTTCCTCCTCTCTAGCTTGAACTCAAGTATCTCTCCCTCTCTGATATATCTGATGAGGGGGTCCATCCACGAGTCTCCTAGGTTCAAATTATGACAAGGGTTACATACCTCTTCTTCCTCGATGGTCGCTTTCTCTAAGATCTCGACCGGAACTGTCCTTCTGACGTCTGTCTTCATCACCGAGGCCAACCTTTCCAAAGCGTCTGTGTGTCTATTACTTTGTCGGGGAACTCTCTTCAGTTTTATCTCTTCGAAATATTCTAACATCACTCGCACCCTCTTCAAATACTTGGCCATCCTTTCATCTTTGTCCTCATAGACCCCCAATACTTGATTGACGACTAACCTTGAGTCGCTGTGGAGTATGAGTTACCTTACACGAAGAGTCTTTGCCAATGAGAGACCTGATATCATGGCCTCATACTCGGACTCGTTGTTAGAAGCCTGGAAGTTGAATTTCAAAGCGTATTCAATGTTGGCACCATTAGGGGCTGAAAGTATCAACCCTGCACCGCTTCCGCTGTCGTAAGAAGAGCCATTAATGAAGAGGCTCCAAATGTCTGTATCTGATGAGAAGGCCCCTTCTAACATGACTCTTTATTTGAAGAGGTATCGATCTTACTCATTCTCCGTGACTTTGCTCCTAGACTTGTTGGATGCGACCTCTTCCTGATCCTGTAAGACGTTTGGTGTTGTCTCTTCCTGATCCCGGAAGACGTTTGGTGTCGTCTCTTCCTGATCTCAGAAGACATTTGGTGCCGTCTCTTCCTGATCCCGGAAGATACCACGGTTTGTCTTCTCCACACCCTCTAGGATGTGAACTCAGTAACAAATTCTGCGAGAGCTTGCCCTTTGATGGCTATCCTAGGTTGGTAGGTAAGATCATACTCCCCCAACTTAATGGCCCAGGTCATCAATCTCCCGGACTTCTCAGGTTTATGTAGGACCTGTCTTAGTGGGGAGTCGGTGAGGACAACCATAGAGTGGGCTTGGAAGTAAGGCTTCATCTTCCTCGAGGCATGTATCAGGGCGTAAGCTAACTTTTCCATGTGAGGGTAATTTTGTTCAGCCCCTTGAAGGGCCTTACTGTTGAAATACACAGGCCTTTGGATCCTAGTGTCTTCCCATATTATGGTTGCGCTGATGGATGATTTAGAGACTGCTAGATACACGTATAATTTCTGTCCTGCTACAGGACGAGATAGTAATAAGGGAGACCCCAAGTAAGACTTGAGCTGGTCAAAAGCTTTTCCGCACTCTTCGTCCCACTTGAAGTCCTTTCTCAACACCTTAAGGAATGGAAGGCACTTATCTGTTGCCCTAGAAACAAATCTGTTAAGTGCAGCTACTCTTCCCGTAAGTCTTTAGACATCTTTGATACTCCTCGGTGTCTTCATGTCAAGCAAAGCCTTGATTTTCTCAGGGTTTGCTTCAATCCCTCTCTGGTTGGCGATGAATCCTAGGAACTTCCCAGCTCCTACTCTGAAGACATACTTCGCAGGGTTGAGTTTCATTCTGTATGAGGCCATAATATCGAAGGTCTTCTCGAGATTTGCTACATGAGTGCCAGCTTTCAAGCTCTTCATTAGCATATCGTCTACATAAACTTCCATAGTCTTACCTATTTGTTCTTAGAACATCTTATTCACAAGACGCTGGTATGTTGCCCCTGTATTTTTCAGGCCGAAGGGCATCACTTTGTAGTAGTACGTCCCTTTGTCGGTAATGAAGGCGGTCTTCTCTGAGTCTTCAGCATCCATGAAGATCTGGTTGTAGCCTGAATACACGTCCATGAAGCTCATGAGCTCATTCCTGCTATAGCATCCACCATCTCATCTATCCGAGGTAAGAGATAACTATCTTTTGGACAAGACCTGTTTAGGTCAGTGAAATCAACACACATTCTCCACTTCCCATTGGCCTTGGGCACGATGACTGCATTCGATAACTACTCTGGATATGTGACTTCTCTTATAAACTCAGCCTCTTCCAATTTTTTGACCTCTTCCCAGATGACGTCGTACTTCACCCTAGAGTATACTCTTCGTCTCTGTTTGATAGGCCTGACATCTTTGGTCATGTTGAGCTTGTGACTCATAACCTCAGGGTCGATGTCGGGCATGTTTGCGTGACTCCATGCGAAGACACTTTGACTCCTTCTGAGGAAGTTTATCATCTCTTCCTTAATTTCTGTCTTTAGGGCTTTGCCAACCTGGATGGTTTTTTCTGACTCGTCCTCATTGAGGACGATGGATTATACCTCTTTCACGGCCTCTCCCTTTTTCAATTTTGTCTCATCTCTTGGGTCAAGTGTATCAATGCTATAAGTGGTGGTTGACCTTTTATGGGCCTCTCTCTCTTCGATCGAGTTGAAGTAACATTCTCGCGCTATGGTCTGGTCACCTTACACTTCCCCTACCCCGTAGGGAGTCAGGAATTTTAGCATTTGATGGATCGTCGACGGCACAGCTTCAAAGTCTTTAAGGGCAACTCTTTCTATGATGAGGTTATAGGCCGAGAATACATTCTCGTCCATTAGGAAAAAATTTATCTTCCTGGTCAACCTCTTAGGCCACTTATCACCCATCCGTACGTCCATCTCATACATGCCCAAGGGGTGGACCTTTTCTCCACTGAAGCCTATCAAGGGGTGGTGATAGGTAACCAAACTTGCTCTGCTAAGACCTAGGCTCTTGAAGCAAGGACAAAACATCACGTCTGCCAAGCTCCCCCCGTCTACGAGGATCCTTTGCACCTCGCACCCATGCACCCTTGTTGTTATTACCAAAGGGTCATCATGGAGGGCTAAGATACCTTTGAAGTCGAGTCTGGATAACCCAACTACAAGGGTGTCCATGTCTACCTTCTTCCTCTTCTGTAGTGTATCAGAAGACGTTAGGTTTACAACTTCCAACTTGGCCACTGACTTGGCCTCCGACACGTGAGCCTTCTTATCAGCTATTTCAAAGCCACCTCCTGTAAATTCTCCATATATGGTGTCAACACCAAACGAGATCATACCAACCCTCTTCACCGGGGTGTTATCATCTTTCGGCAAAACATCCGGAGCGTCTTCGTCATCACCTTCTGAATTATTGTCTCTTCTGGATGGGGCATTGTCACGGCATCCGTCATTTCTCCTTTTCTTAGGATCATCTCTTCCTCCTTTCGAAGCCTTACCATCCACATACTTCCTCAATTTTCCAAATTTTAACATCTTTTCAATCTCATCCTTTAAGGAGAAGCATCTGTCTGTGACGTGGCCATGGTCCTGGTGGAATTCGCACCATAGGTTTTTGTTCCTCTTATGTGGTGGGGCCTTCAGTTTCTCTGGTCATCTCAGAGTCTTGTCATTCTTGATCTCGTTGAGGATGTGCTCACAGCTCACAGTCAGAGGAGTATAGTGGGCGAACTTGTCATCACCCAACCTCTTCTTGCCATCTTTCTTTCTTTGGGAATTCCCACTACTACCACGATTCTCATCCTCATACTTGGCGGACATTGCCTCTTTTGCATTTATGACTTTTCCTGCGGTTGCCAGGAGCTCCGCCATAGATCTAGGAGGGTCTTCCGAGAGTTTACACAACATCTTCCCTTTCTGCAGACCCCCTATGAGGGCGGTCATGGCTATATTCTCTTCATAATCTTCGACCTCCAGCTTCTCTTTGTTGAACCTGGATATGTAGTATCTTAGGCTCTCGTCCTTGCCCTGCTTGACATACAGCAGGTGAGTAGTCTTCTTTTAAGGTCTCACCCCAAAGCATAAGTTGTGGATGAATCATTCAGCCAAACCTTTAAAGTTCTCAATTGAGTTCTTCGAAAGACAGGTAAACCAGCTATGTGCTGCTCCTGTTAACGTCCTAGAGAAGGCCCTACACTTCATCTCATCGGGTATCGAGTAGATGTCTGCTGCCGACTGATACATCTTGATGTGATGTACGTGGTTGGTGCTGCCATCATACTTGGGAGACACCACAGGAGGTTTGAATTTAGCGGGAGTTGGGAAGCTAACTATCCTAGCCATAAATGGAGAGCCCTATGAGTAACCCCTTTGTAATGGGTCCTTACTTTTGATGAGGTCTCCTATATTCTCCTCAAGGCACTGGATAGAGTCATTCCACAGTCTTCTACCATCGGCTTGGCCAAGGTTGTCCCCAGCCGCCTCCAAGGGGTGGACTGAGGGTTCCCCCGCCACAGCACAACGTCGGCTGTTGACCTCTTCCTAGTCCCTGCCCCTTATTTCACAGTGTCGTCCTTAGTCTGGCCGACCCTATCTGTTTCCTCTCTGAGAGCCTGCTGCGCTCCTCGATCTCGACAATCTCTGTCTTAGGTCATTCATTGGAACCAACCTCTCAAAGGCTGATGATACGACGTAAATATTGCGTATTTCACCTGTTAACCTATGCGTTATTATCCCCCTCGGGTATCTTAATCCCTATATTTATGCTCGTTAACCAGACAACCTCGGATTTCTATGTTAACATGTTTTGCAGGGGTTAATTGATCTTTTATAGGTATTTGGATGCTAAGTATGAAGTTCGGACGCATTTCGGTGAAGTTCCGTACCCAATCCCACGCGCAAGGGAATTTTAGTCTTTTAAAAGATTGGGTTCCTGGCTTGACATCTCATGGAAGTTGTATCCCTCCTCTCTAGCTTCGCGTGGCCACGAACGGTGCGCGATTCCGATTCATAACGAAGATGTTACGGCGATTTCAGCGGAGGAAAAACAAGGAAAGCAAAAGAGGAGAAGAGAAGGAGAAGAGAGGAATGCAGTAGGCTGCTGCATTCTTCCCTGCTTGATTGATCGATCGATCGACCAATTTGGTCGATCGATCGACCATTCTAATTTGCCGAATTTTTTCCTAGGTCGATCGATCGATGCTCTGTTTTCTGCAGATATTTTGCCTTCTTTTCTTTCTTCTTTATTTTTATTCCAACTTACTATATAAGCCAATTTTTGTTTTAATAAGATAGACATCAGTACATACACATTTTTAGGTTAGAATAGTTAGGCTTTTGAGGGTTTTGGATGGTTCTTCTTCATTTCTCTTTAGATTGGCAATCTAATTGGTTTGTAAGTTGACTTTTCATTACCCTCCCCATTAATATAGCTTGTTTTCCATTAATTCTTGCTTTCTAGATAATTTTCATGCTTTGTTAATTAGTTTATTGTGTTTATTTATTGCTTTCTTTGTTTAATTAGTTTATTCATGCTTAAAACTTAGATAAATAGGGTCGGGATTTCGTTACGTCATTTACGGGTTTGGACCTCGAAAGTTAGGGTTTTGTGTAAAATTGCATCTAATTGAAACCGCGTTTATTAAATTTGGATTGTTATGCGTTTAACTTTATTTGTCACGCAACTTTAGTGTTTATAGCGATAATCCGAATTTAATCCGCGTGTGACCATTTTTGATTAAATGTTTAATCTCACAACTTTGGATTAAATTCCTTATTGCGTGATGTTTATGCTTAATTGAAAATGATCGATTAAATGTTTTCGAATCGAAATTCTAATTAGTAGTTGTTTAGCCCGTGAATGTGTGTATGCGATCCCGATCCTCTCTTTCCTTTAATTTAGCGTTAACTTCTCTTTTCTTTTGTCACCATAACCACCCATCACCTTTTCATTTATTTATTTTACACTTTTATTCTTTAAGTAATTAAAACAATTAACATCTAAAATTTAATCACTCCCTGTGGATTTCTTACGATACCCGACTTATCGTTGTGCTTGCTTGTCAAGTGTAGTAGTAGCTTAGGTTCTTTTGTATCGCGGCGGCGAAACACACAACGATTGTGTCCTTACACGAACACACTTTTCTGCCCGGTCACAAAAACGCAATCGCACGTTCAAGGGCATTTTAGTCTTTTCACAATTTAGGTACCTGTCCTGACAGCTCACGGAAGTTGTAGCCCTCCTCTCTAGCTTCGCATGGCCATGAACGGTGCGCGATTCCGATTCATAACGAAGAAGTTACGGCGATTTCAGCGGAGGAAAAACAAGGAAAGCAAAAGAGGAGAAGAGAAGAGGAAGAGAGGAATGCAGTAGGCTGCTGCATTCTGCCCTGCTTGATCGATCGATTGACCCATTTGGTCGATCGACCGACCATTCTAATTTGCCGAATTTTTGCCTAGGTCGATCGATCGACCAAAGGGGTCGATCGATCGATGCTCTGTTTTCTGCAGATATTTTGCCTTCTTTTCTTTCTTCTTTATTTTTATTCCAACTTACTATATACGCCAATTTTTGTTGTAATAAGATATATATCAGTACATACATGTTATTAGGTTAGAATAGTTAGGGTTTTCAGGGTTTTGGATGGTTCTTCTTCATTTCTCTTTGGATTGACAATCTAATTGGTTTGTAAGTTTGACTTTTCATTACCCTCTCCATTAATATAGCTTGTTTTCCATTAATTCTTGCTTTCTAGATAATTTACATGCTTTGTTAATTAGTTTACTTGATTTATTTCTTGCCTTCTTAATTTAATTAGTTGTAATTTAGTTTAATTCATGTATTGCCCTTACATAAATCGGGCCGGGATTTCGTTACGCCATTTATGGGTTTGGACCTCGAAAGTTAGGGTTTCGTGTAAAATTTCATTTAATTGAAACCGCGTGTATTAAAGTTGGATTGTTATGCGTTTAACTTTATTTGTCACGCAACTTTAGTGTTTATAGCGATAATTCGAATTTAATCCGCATGTGACCATTTTTGATTAAATGTTTAATCTCGCAACTTTGGCTTAAATTCCTTATTGCGTGATGTTTATGCTTAATTGAAAATGATCGATTAAATGTTTTCGAATTGAAATTCTAATTAGTAGTTGTTTAGCCCGTGAATGTGTGTATGCGATCACAATCCTCGCTTTCCTTTTGTGTAGCGTAACTTATTCTTTTCTTTTTTCACCATAACCACCCATCACCTTTTCATTTATTTATTTTACATTTTTATTCTTGAAGTTTTAAAACAATTAACATCTAAAATTCAATCACTCCCTGCGGATTTCTTACGATACCCGACTTACCGATGTGCTTGCTTGTCAAGTGTAGTAGTAGCTTAGGTTTTTTGTATCGCAGCGGCGAAACACACAACGATTGTGTCCTCACACGAACACATTTTTTCCGCCCGGTCACAAAATGGTTTTAGATAGTAATTGTTTTATTATTTCGTAGTATTTTTCCTTTTGTATTTGTATTCTTTGTTTTAACCTTTTTTGCAGGATAGCATACTTGAGCGCTAAGAAACTTTGATTCGCGTTTGCTCACTTTCTTGCTCGGATTCTCCATATACAAACAACGAGGTAATCATGTCCTAGTATTATAGTTATTACAGTTATTCTAATGATTCTTACTTTGGGGATAGTTTTCAAGTTTTCCATTTTCAAGATTTTCTTGAAAATGAAAGACTTGAAAACATTTATCGCAATGAAAATCGTTATTGGGAGCTTGAGTTGGATTCATTATTCGAATCCAATGACGATTTTCATTTCATTACTTTCGAAGACGAGTTTCAACCAAATGAGGAGTCCGAGGCTCTTGATCCGAGGAAGCCTACTTTGGAAGAGACTTTGCTTCTTTACTCCCAAGGTTTGGAAAGCCTAAATGATGCTGGAATGAGACTTGGTGCACTTTGCGATGAGATGAATTCTTATGCACAAAACAACGAGGAGGTGGAAACTTGTGTTTCACCTAAATTTTTCGAAGAATTTTTCATCGAGTGTGCATCTTTCTCCCCCGAAATTCAATCTCCTTCCGACGATATGTTGACGGAGATTGAATTTATTTTATTACCATTTACGTTTTCCGTCATTGAACCATTAGAATTACCGGTTGATTCCTATGAGTCGGTAGAAACTTTTAAAACTTCTACACTTTTTGTCGATGAGGACTCATTACCGGACTTGTTTTCGATGGAGGTTATCCCGATGTGTGCACCATCTCCCATTCCATTTGAAAAACCTTTGGGAGATGAATCGATTTTTCTTGAAACTCTAGTGTTCTTTTCCCCCTTGTTATCCAAATCCCCCATCGTCCACCCAGAATTTCAAATTGGCGATGGTTCACTTTTTTCACCACCCACATGCCTTCCGTTGTTCAAACAGAATTCTTATTTTCCGGGAGGCATTTTCGCTTTTGAGGGTCTACCGTTGATCTTTCAAAGTCAAATCCCTTTTTGGGTGGATACTCAACTATTTAGACTTCTAGTGTATAGTTAGTGTGAAGCCTAAATAGTAGGTTGTAAATAGTTAGCTTTTTAATTTTCTTTCTTTCCTATTTTTTTTTCTTTCCTTTTAATTTAGTCTAGTGTAATTAGTTAACTTTTTGTTATTTGTTTTTGTTATGCTCGGTACTAACTTGTTTTGTAGATTTCATTGGACTCGCGCTTATGGAGATCGCTCCAATTTTGGGTAATATCATTAGTTTCCTCTCTTTGTGTTGTGTTATTAATGCGCATTGAGGACAATGCAACATTTAAGTTAGGGGGTGTAGGATATTCTATCCATTTCATGTGTAGTCCATGGATTTGCTCACATTTAGTTACTAAGTATGCCTTTTTGTGAAAAATTTGAAAATTTTCAAAAATATTTTCTTTCTTTTTTCTCCTTTGTTGGGTATTTTGCCTTGTTTCCGATGATAAATTTTAATAATTGCCCGATCCGATTGACAACTCAATGATGCATGCTCTCGATTTTAGAAGTTATTAGACTTTAGTCCTCAAATCATTGATATTGTGAATAACTTCATGAATTAAACTTTATCCCATGAGCATATGCACTTTCCTGGTTATATTGATTTGGTTTAAGATTTTTATAACTCGGTAATCTTTTGTTGCATTGTATATACTTACACCGAGTAAGCTTTGTACCTTTCGTTGTTTGTGAGTGTTATACACTATTCTTTTCTCTTTGAAAACGTTGAATTTGTTGGTAATCTCACTATTCTTTCATTTGACCGTTCATTAATTGAGTTCATACTTGAAATGTGTTACTTGAGCATGATTTTCATATATTATTTTGACTTGAGAATTGCGTAAACTTTGTGAAATGATCATAGGCAATCTTTGTTATATCACCCATATTAGCCTTGACCTCACCATATATTCTTCCCTAGTCAACCCCTTTGAGCCTAAATACTAGCCTTTCGTTTCATTACCCAAAATCCCATAACCAACTCCAAATTGGAGTTTTAAGCCATACATACAGCTTACATACCTTTGTTTGGAATGTTTCTTGGGATTGAATGTTGTTGTTGTATTGCGGTTGCAATTTTAGGCATATGAGAGTTTGATAAGCAAAGAAAAGAAAATAGTGAAAAAAGTGAAGAAAAAGAGAAAGCAAAAAGCAAAAGAAAACAAAAAAAGAAAAAGTGAGAAAAAGAAGAAAAGAAAAGAAAGTGAAAGTTGTAAATGTTGTATATAGTTCAATAAGCTTTGATTACTCTCCCCAATGATATATCTAATGCCTTTTTGGAACTTGTTTTCCAATTTTGATATTGCTCGCATTATCCCATTATCCCAAGTTTTCATTCCGAACACTTTGAATCCATACATATACCTTTCATTTCGTACCTTAACCCCAAACCTACATTACAACCCTATTACAAGTCCTATGTGATCTTAGGTTGATGTAATTCAAAAGTCATAATAGTTTTGATAATCTGTGAAAATGCATTTCGCCTCTTTTAATGTGCGGTATCCTTTCATTGAGATTACAGTTTTTCATTTTATATATAGCGTTCTTCATTTGTGACATGTGTGTGGCCTAGTTTCCATTTACATTTACTCTTTAGCCCGCATGCCCCGTGTGTTATCTCCATGTTTTGAGTGAATTTGCTTGATGAGCGTAATGCCCGTGAGGATTGAATATATTCATGCCTTTATGTTTATCCGATTTATTTAAGTTTTTACCAAATCATATTGTGCATTTGCTCTCCCCCTCCCACTTTTAAAGTTTCAATTCTATGAGGTGCATTCAACCTGTTAATAACAACAGACTTTTGTTTGAATTCGTTCAATATGCTAATAACATGTTTGAAATCTTTTTCATTGTTGTTGAGTTTGTCGCATGTTGGGTTGGGAATATTTTGAGGAAACCATATGATGTTTGTGGGTTTCATCCCTGAAAACCCTCACGAGACAACACTCGTCCACTAGGGTAACCTAGGGGTTTAACGGCTTATTGCATACACTAAATGCAATCGAATCGCCCGCAAAAGTGGCCTTATGCTTTTATACCATACTTTTGTACTTTCTCCTGCTTTTGGTTTTCTTGTAGTTCTTGTTGTTTCCTATTTCATTGCTAGGGACAAGCAATGTGTAAGTTAGGGGGTGTGATATGACACAAATATTGCGTATTTCACCCGTTATCTACGCGTTATTAGCCCCCTCGGTTATCTTAATCCCTATATTTATGCTCGTTAACCAGACAACCTCGGATTTCTATGTTAACATGTTTTGCAGAGTTAATTGAGCTTTTGTAGGTATTTGGATGCTTAGTATGAAGTTCGGACGCATTCCGGTGAAGTTCCATACACAATCGCACGCGCAAGGGCATTTTAGTCTTTTCACAGCTTGGGTTCCTGGCCCGACATCTCACGGAAGTTGTAGCCCTCCTCGCTAGATTCGCGTGGCCGCGAACGGTGCGCGATTCCGATTCATAACGAAGATGTTACGGCAATTTCAGCAGAGGAAAAACAAGGAAAGCAAAAGAGGAGAAGAGAAGGAGAAGAGAGGAATGCAGTAGGATGCTGCATTCTGCCCTGCTTGATCGATCGATCAACCAATTTGGTCGATCGATCGACCATTCTAATTTGCCAAATTTTTGCCTAGGTCGATCGATCGATGCTCTGTTTTCTGCAGATATTTTGCCTTCTTTTCTTTCTTCTTTATTTTTATTACAACTTACTATATAAGCCAATTTTTGTTGTAATAAGATAGACATCAGTACATACACGTTTTTAGGTTAGAATAGTTAGGGTTTTGAGAGTTTTGGATGGTTCTTCTTCATTTCTCTTTGGATTGACAGTCTAATTGGTTTGTAAGTTGACTTTTCATTACCCTCTCCATTAATATAGCTTGTTTTCCATTAATTCTTGCTTTCTAGATAATTTTCATGCTTTGTTAATTAGTTTACTTGATTTATTTCTTGCTTTCTTAGTTTAATTAATTTAATTTAGTTTATTTCCATGTATTTCCCTTAGATAAATAGGGTCGGGATTTCGTTACGCCATTTTTGGGTTTGGACCTCGAAAGTTAAGGTTTCGTGTAAAATTGCATTTAATTGAAATCGCGTGTATTAAAGTTGGATTGTTATGCGTTTAACTTTCTTTGTCACGCAACGTTAGTGTTTATAGTGATAATCCGAATTTAATCCGCATGTGACCATTTTTGATTAAATGTTTAATCTCACAACTTTGGCTTAAATTCCTTATTGCGTGATGTTTATGCTTAATTGAAATTGATCGATTAAATGTTTTCGAATCGAAATTCTAATTAGTAGTTTTTTAGCCCGTGAATGTGTGTATGCGATCCCGATCCTCGCTTTCCTTTTGTGTAGCGTAACTTATTCTTTTTCTTTTATCACCATTCCCAACCATCACCTTTTCATTTATTTATTTTACACTTTTATTCCAGAAGTAATTAAATAATTAAAATCTAAAATTCAATCACTCTCTGTGGATTTCTTACGATACCTGACTTACTGCTGTGCTTGCTTGTCAAGTGTAGTAGTAGCTTAGGTGTTTTTTGTATCGCGGGGGCGAAACACACAACGATTGTGTCCTCACACGAACACACTTTTTCCGCCCGGTCAGCTGACCCTCAGCTCAGTCGATCAAAAGATGATCCTCGCTGTTGGGCCTCTTTAACTCTTCGGCCATCACGTCCTCGGCTCTGCTGAAGAGGACGAACCGTATTGTTCAAAACCTCATATGGCTCCCAACAATATTCTGGGGCCTCTTCTGCCTCTATATCCTCATACCTGTCCTCTGGGCAAGGGTTTCCTTGCCTCCCCAGGCATAAGCGCCTAGGGTCAGCAATGTCTCTTCTCCGCTGGGGTGCAGGCTGGTCCTTCATTGGTGCCTGGGGTGGTCCCCTGGCATCAGGTTAAGGATGAATAGCCGCCGAAGTGGTCATATCCGGTGAGACTCCAGGTGGCCTCATCATAGTTTGGCTGAGCTGTGCAAATTTCTCCTGCATAGCTTATTGTATTGCAGCCAAAGACCTCAAGGCTGCAGCTACCTCCACCATTTTGGACTGGGGCGGTGCCTGACTAGAACTAGGCCCCCCACCTTCGGGAGGCGGAAGAGGCGGAGGTAACTCTGGTGCCATGTGTTGCTTAGTGAAGAGCTTAAGTGTCAAGTGAGCTTAATACCTTAAAGGACCTCTTTTAATAGTGAAACAGCTCCACGCGAGGGGTGATGCCTGGTTCACCACCAGAGTCTCTGGTGAGGTTAAGCTAAAGAAGAGGAATAGATATCTTCTCGTTCACAGAGACGGCGCCAAAATGATGATGCTGGAAACAACACCACCCTTCAAGGTGTTTGTAAGCTCAATTCAATGTCAACAATGGCAGGATAAAGGTATATAGAAGGTATACACATATAGTAGAAGGAGATGAGGAGAAGATGATTAACACCGGAATATAAGTGGTTCAGCCAATCAGGCCTAGGTCCACTGTGCAAGTGTATGATGTGTATCACTGTATGAGGGCTCCAATGGCCATGGATACAATCTCTCAATCTTTCTCTCTCTAGTGTGTATTTGAATAGAGTTTCAGCTAGGGTTGCTAATTTCGAATCCTTTACGAGGTAGAGGATGACCTCTATATATAGTCCCTAGGGGGTGTAATGTGCCCCCATGCATGCAATGAGCATGTGTGTGTTAATCTAGCCAATATGGAGAAGGCATCTGTCACTGTCACATGTAGAGAATGATGACGAAATATTCTCCCCACGTGTGGGGAATGATTTGTTATAACTAATTTGTGTCCATGTGTCCTTATCCATGTCAACAGGTGCTCGGCTATCGTGCTTGGTCATGACCTCGGCCTGGGAGAAGCCAAGGTTGATAAGTCTAGTGGCTCGTTTAATCCGAGATGAGCCATGAAGGTCTCGGCTTAAGTTCAGCCGAGATAATGGATAGGGGTCGGTCTGGGCCGAGGTTGAGCTAGAATATACTTGGATCATTAACCGATATCTTGATGATGTTGACCTTAGTAGGAGGCTTCTTGCGAGCTCGTCCCACATCTGGTCGAGGGTGCCATTCCCAGGTGTACTATAGTGCTACTGACCCTTGTGATACGTGTAGTGTCCTTTGGAGAGATTGGCGATAGTGTCGGCCTGGGCCGACCCTTCTATGAACGAGAGTTACTATCACGGATTTAAGGCTTTCCCAACGTCGGATACATTCTCGACCGAGGTTGGTGTCTCTGAGCCGAGGTCACACTTGGGGCATATCATAGACAAAAGAAAAGGGAGTCATCCCGAAAGACAGCATCCAAAGACATACTGATACATACGGAACCAAAAATGATTCGAAAGGGGTCCGGAGGCTAAGTTACGAAATGGGAAGGTGTTAGGTACCCATTCTGTCCTTACGGTCTCTCATGGGTTATTGCTATTTTCCATTATTTCCCCGTGATTTGTGTGCATGTGTATATATAGCGGAGATAGGAATCATCAACTTGTATCATGGAAGAGATAAAGCGAGTCATCCATAGGAATGTTCCTATCAAATAATATTAGAAAATAAGATTTATACAATTATCCCTGCGTTGTCGTTATAATGGAATGATAACACATATAGAATAATACGCCACTAAGCACAAATATATGTATAAAGAGTCTAAGAGAGTTAAGTTTAAAGAATATAGGAAAAATATAAAAAAAAATAGGAAAATGACTCGAGTCTCGAGTTTTACCCCGAGACGCCTACATAGCCTATAGGGGCATCAAAGTCCATGTAGTTCGTATACAAAACGAGGGGTTGGGTTTATACCATAAATCCAATCGGGGACTTCTCTTGTATGTGTGTGTGTGTGTGTGTAAAAAAAAAATTAGTTGTGAGGAAAGGGTGAGAATTCACGTTTGGAATTTATGAGCAAATCCTCTTTTTCTTGTTTTCTTTGGGTTTTATTTATATGAAAATAATAGATTTGCAATAATAATAAATAAAAAGTATATTAGTATATGTGAAATGAGAGAATAAAAGTACTAAGTAATAAAACAAATAAATGCGAATTTAGGAGAATTTAAGGAGAAAGTGGAGAAAGTTGGACCTTCTTGAATATCTTGAGCTTAATATTGGACGTTAGAGAGCAGTCCTTTCACTTTGATGATGATGGAGGGTAATTAATTCACCAAGTTTGATGAAAAAGCTGATGAAAAAATGAAGGTTGGAAAGGGATTTGGAAGTGGAAATCACGCTGACTGCGACAGGGGTTTTCTGAACTTGCTGAGACTGTTGGATCTCTGATCTTCCTTTTTTTTAAATGAGGTCAGGTCCTTTTTTTTATAGGCCCAGAGCATTGCCGATCGGCATAGCCCTGTTCCTTCTAATCGGCAGGTGTGTTTGGGTACACTGCCAATAGGCAGGGTTTGGGACCTACCGTTTGGAAGTCTCTTTCAGGTCCCTTCGAAAAATCGGTCGTAGGGCACAAACCGTTTATCCAACTCATGTACGGGGAAAACCATTAGAAATTTAATTCAGAGACCTTCAAAAGTATTTTGGACTGCTCCTAGCTCCGGGGTTGACTTTTGATTAAATGTGGCTCGGAAGCGTTCGTCGTCCCTTTGGACTGGGGATCGTGCACGGGGTGGACCATTGGAAAGGGGATTCAGCATCCTTTAAAGATTCTTTTAGTCTCAATTGAGCTGAACAGTTGACTTTGGTCAAACCGAGCCTAGGAGCGTTCGGTGACCTCTTGATCAAGTTTCAGGGGAAAATCGGCCATTCGTTCGCATGGTAAGTCAGAATCGCGCATGGGATGGACCGTTGGAAAGATGTTTCAGTTCCCTTCGAAGATTCATTCAGTCTCAGTCGACCTAAAGAGTTTAAATTTTGGTCAAACGAAGTCTGGGAGTGCCCGATGGCCTTTAGGTCAGTACTCGGGGTATGAATTAGGTTTGTAGCGATGAGGGGAGGTGCTAGGGACCTAATGAGAGGTTAGCAGGTGCTAGAATGGGGTGTCTATAGAGCCCCTCGATGGGTGAGTTTGGAACAAATGATAGTTGTGGACTAGAGACCATATGATGCCTTTAAAAGAAGATGACCAAAGGGTCGAGGTCGATTCTGAGGACCTAAGGATGAGGACGACCGATTCTGCGAGTTGAAGCTAATTATGAGGTCTTAGGGATGAGGGTGACTGATTCTGTGGGTCGAAGCTAATTCTACGGGCTTGGGGATGAGGGTGACTGATTCTGGGGGTTGAATCCAATTCTGCGGGCTTAAGTTTGAAATGATCAATTATGTGGGCCGAAGTTAATTCTGCTAGATTAGGTTTGAGATGACCAATTATGCAGGTCGAATCCAATTCTGTGGGATTAAGGATGAGATGACCAATTCTGCAAGTCGAAACCAATTCTGCGAAATTAAATTAAGATGACCAATTCTGCGAGTCGAAGCCAATTTTGTGGGCTTAAGGATGAAATGACCAATTCTGCGGGTCGAAGCCAATTCTGAGGGCTTAAATTGAGATGACCAATTCTCTGGATCGAAGCCAATTCTTCGGGCTTAAGTTGAGATGACCAATTCTGTGGGTGGAAGACAATTCTGCGGGCTTAAATTAGGGATGACCAATTCTGCGGGTCGAAGACAATTATGCGGTCTTATGTTGAAATGACCAATTATGCGGGTCAAAGCCAATTCTAAGGGATTAAATTGAGATGACCAATATTGCGAGTCAAAGCCAATTCTGCGGAATTAGGTTGAGATGACTAATTGTGTGGGTCGAAGCCAATTATGCGGGCTTAAGTATGAAATGACCAATTCTTCGGGTCGAAGCCAATTTTGCGGGATTTATTTTTAAATGACCAACTTTGCGGGTCAAAGCCAATTATGTGGGCTTAAGTTGGGGATGACCAATTCTGTGGGTCGAAGCCAATTATGCGGGCTTAGGTTGTGATGACCAATTCTACGGGTCAAAACCAATTCTGAGGGTTTAAATTTAGATGACCAATTCTGTGGGTCGAAGCCAATTCTTCGGGCTTAAGTGTGAAATGACTAATTCTGCGGGTCGAAGCCAATTCTGCGAGCTTAAGGATGAAATGACCAATTCTGCGGGTCGAAGCCAATTTTGAGGGCTTCAATTGAGATGACCAATTTTACGGGTCGAAGCCAATTCTGAGGGCTTAAATTGAAATGTTCTCGGGGAACTCTGCCGGGGAAATTACCTCATGATTTTGATTTGAGCTGGGGAGATGATTGCTAGGGAAATCCTTGTTTCTTTTGGAGACTTTATCGGAGGAACAACCAATTTGATGCTGGGGAAGTGATTAGGTGGTCCAGGGTTTGGACACATTTTTCAGGGAAATTTTGAGACCTTCGGGGAATTTTGGGATACTTAGAGGTCCTTCGAGGACATTACCAGGAGAAGATTCACTTGGCTTTTGAGAGTTTCATTGGAGAAATAGGGATTCCTCTTGGGGAGTGCAAAACTTTCTTAGTGAAAATGTTCTAAATCCTTTCCGGGATTTTTAGGAATTTTTTAGGGTTTTCTATTTTTTGGGGGGGAATTTTTGTACCAAAATTTAAGTGGGGTGCCAGTCGACATGGTGTAGAGGGTTCCATTTGGCAGTGGCATGGAATTTTAAGTTGTCTCGATAAGGCAAGGGGTCAGTGCCGATCGGTAGGTAAGGGTGCAGTGCCGATCGGCATGACCCTTGGCATCCTATATAAATGGGGCTAATTCCACTCATTTTTCACAACTTCTTGCTTTCTTTCTTTCTGCGATTTTCTTCTACGAATCGTCCTAGAATTTCACAATCTAAAAAATTGACGCTTTTGTGAGCACTGCAGTACACATGGAGTGGTTGGTTGTTGATGACTGGGCGAACGTGGAGTGGAGGGTCAGGGCATCTCTTGCTTTGGAGAGTGAGAACTCTTTTGACGCATTCGAGCCGGTTGCGGATGAGCGGACCTTGCTGCGGGAGCCATCACGTCATCGCTCTTCAAGGGTGGTGAACCCCTGCGGTTATGTAAGTAAAATGACCTTTGGCATTCCTTTTTTGTGTTTTCCTCTTTTCTTGTATTTTGACAAGGATTTATTTCTTTTTGACAGTCCGATGAGTCTCTGTCGATAATGCTTGCCCGCGGGACGACGGGGTTTAAGGATGTCTGGGAGCATCTTCCACCTATGGTGCGTTGGGTGGTATCATCAGCAGGCTTTGGGAGGTTGGCATCTGTGCTGGATGAGACGCCTCGTTCGACGACAATTTTATACGCTTGGGGGAGAGGTGGTGGAACACTACCCACACCTTCCATTTTGGTTTCGGGGAGACGACTATGACTCCCATAGATGTGAAGCAGCTGCTGGGGCTAGATTGCGATGGGGAGAAGATATATGTGGATTTATCCTTATGGGTGAGGCCGGAGGTTGTGCGCGCGACACTTTGTGATGTGGGGAGGATAGTGTCTGGGGACTCCGTCCATCTGTCGCTGCTGAAGGATGTTTTGTTGGGCAGGGTGATTGATGTGGAGGACGGGCTGTAGGTGAGGCAGATGGCCTGGTTGTTTATCTTATTTTTTGGGGGGGGGGGATTTTTGGTGGCGTTGAGCGGAGACGTTGTCCATTTATGATTTTTACCATATCTGAGGATGTTTTCGAACATCCCTCTCTATGATTAGGGGAGCCTGACTTTGGCGACCCTTTATTTTTCTCTGGATGAGTTGAGTTGGTGCTGCTGGAAGTCTTTTAGTGGAGCCATGTATCTTTTTGAGGTATTCTTTAATTTGCGCATTTTCCTTTCATGCATTTGCATTTTCCTTTGCATCCCTTTTTAATTGCAAATTTTTTATCTTTGGCAGACATGGTTCTATGAGGTGATCGGGTGTAATACCCAGTTGATCGCTTTGAAGGATAAGACTGTTGGTGATTTTTTACCGGTTGTATCGATGGCGCAAGGGCAATCGGCAGTCAATGAGGTCTATCTCTAGAGGCGGTGCGTCAGGTCTTAAATAGCCTAACCTGTGATCGGGTAAGACTTCTTTCTTCTTCAGTCTAAGACCTTTGGGTGCTCTGATTCTATATTTCCTTATATTTTGCTGGAGATTTTTTAGGTGAAGTTTTACCCTTGGGGGACGACCGTTCAGGACACGGGGTGAATGTGCAGATGAGGCATTTACTGGCGCATGATTTTGGCCACTCTTGGTATCTCTGGGAGAGGGTGGTCCGTCAGATTGTTGAGGAGGAGGTGGTGGTGCCACTTGTAAGGCCCCCTATGTCTATGAGGCGGGAGCGGCTGCTGCCAGAGGATGCGTGGATCGCGATGATGATTAGCGAGTCCTACCTGTTGTTCACCGATATGGATGTGTCGTATGATTATATGGACTTTGTGACGAGCTGGATGATGGCACCCAGCATATATGATGCACTGCCCTTCCCTCCAGCGGGTTCGAGTCGGCCAGTGGGGTTCTCCCATAGCAGTGGCGGTCCGTTGACATCTGCGACGGCGGTGACTTCGGAGGTCCCATTTGTGCTGTTGTATACCCCTTCATATAATATCCGGCGGGCTGATGGAGGTATGGTGCCTATGCTGCATCGTCCTCATGGGATGGACCCAGAGGAGTTGCTTGACAGAGGAGGTTCTTCGTCCTGAGGTATATCTTTCTATTATTCTCTTTTGGTTTCTTTTGATATTTTCTCCATGATACTGATTTTACCTTTTCTTGCAGCACGTCCGGGTCTCCACCACTTGGTTGAGGGACATTAGGGATTGGATATCTTCGGCGATCGCCTAAATTTGGGACACGGTCCTTGTTCCTTCTTACTTGGTGCCGTCTTCCTCATCCGAGGAGGATTCTTGTTAGGGTAGTGGTGGTTCATCATCTCACCGCAGGGTAAAGAGAGCACATCGTAGGGATGGAATCTCTTAGGAGAGAGAGGTGAAGATTTAGGTAAGAGAGAGAGAGGGAGAATGTGGGTTCAGGTGGAGTCCCGTTGTTTTGTTTCTTTTCTTTCTTGTAAGATTGATGTAATATAGAGAAATATCTATGCAATGCAATGAAGTTTTTTTTTACTATCTTATGTTAATGATGAATGAATGCATGACCATGAACTTTTTACTTTGCTGATGAGACCGTAAAAAGAAACTTTGGGATTTGAAGGAAAGTTTTATTTAAAATGAGAATTTATATAAAGATGGAAAGGGGATTTTTGAAATTCTGTTTGAGAATATCAATTTATTTCGAGTTTTCTGAATTTTGACAAAAGAGGAAAAAGGAAAATTTCCAAAAGTAGGGGGTTGCCTATCGGCAGTTCATCCCAGTCCCATCTATTCAAAGCTTTGATTGGTACCCTCTTCAGTCTTTGGTACCTTGTGGGGAAGGATTTCTTCCGATTTCTGCATGGGTTATGTCTTTTATGAGGTCTTTCAAGTATAAAAAGAGGTAAAGGTGGAGTGTTTTCATCACACCTTCACATTCAATATTTCTTATTCCGTGAGATGGATCTCCCTGATAGTGTTGAGTTTGCTAACTACCTTGAGACTTTGGAGGCGATGTGCTCCTACAATTTTGATTACGATGCTTTCAACATGCGTCGAGTCTCTTTATGGCGTAATCGGCCGATAAAATGGAACATGCTGATGGCGGCGATACAATTTTGGTACCCCGAAGACCATGTATTCCGCTTTGGCTGGGAAGAAGTCTGTCCGACTTATGAATAATTTTCTACCATATTGGGAGTAAATCCTATTGTGGTGGATACTATGCCTGAGTTTTCTCGGTCTCCTATAGAGTTATTGGTTGGACTTCTCCACGTCTCACCCTCAACGAGTAGATCACTGGTGGCTAGAGGTATGATTTCTCTTCCGACGGTGTTGCAGTTCGTGCATTTGCAGGAGGTTGGTGATGCTGGATATACCAGAGCTGTCGTTCTGGGCTTGGATTGAAAATTGCTGCTGGTAAGCGGGGAGTTGATGGTGGACTCTCAACTTGCAGTTATTACTTCATGGATGTCCTATCATCGTAATTTTGCAGAGGTGATACTGATAGAGACTTTAAATGTCTTAGATGCTTGGCGAGAAAGTCGATCTGAATTTCTGGGGGGTAACCCTGTGATGATGTTCATGTGGTTGTCTGAAAGATTCCATATGGTGACTCCTCAGGAATACCCTTTGTCGATTGTACCCAACTTCTTTTCACGCCTTTCATCAGTGTTGGCCTGGATATTGAAAGCTGGGAGAACTGGTTCGTGGAGCATGGGGTTCTAAATCTGTACTGGTCAGTACCTTGGTGGGGACAGTTGCTGCCTATTCTGGAACTGGGAGAATACTCGTATGTTTGGATGGTTGGTCTCAGACAGACCTTTTATTTCCCTTGGAGGCTTCTGCGCTAATTTGGCTGGGAGCATATCGTGACACCTCGAACACGAGACTTCTTTTTGGTAGAAGATTTGACAGAGTATCTGTGCATGTGGATTGGGTCTTTGTGGGAAAGTCAGCCTCCGTAGACCCGTCCCTCTCAGTCTGCTGGGAGAGTTTGGCACATCCCTTGGGATTATATGAAGTGGTTGTGTAGAAGAGTAGTAAGCAAGATGTTGTCAGTGGAGACCGGACAAGGGTGTCTTGTCTTATTTGATACCATGGAGGGAGGGGTTGTGGTGTTTCTGAGGCTGGTTAGAGATTGTCGGTTTATGGAGCGTCTGCGACACTCTATTTAGGAAGGGGAAGCTTGGAGGCCCCAGGATGTAGATGATGATGATGGAGCAGGCTCCTCTGGTAGCTCTGGGTAGGACTCTTGGGGAGTGAATTTTTGTAATGGGGAATAAATTTGGGAATTTTATTTTGTTTTTTAGGAAGGTAAGGGGGGAAGGGAATCATCCGTTCCTTTTCTTATGTAATTGCACTGTAATTTCTTATTAGTGAAATAAACAAGTTTTTGATCATCCAGCTGTGTCTTTTGATGAATTTTGTATTTTTGAATTATCTATACCGATCTCTAAGACGTGCATAATCCTTTTGTTCAAGTATATGTTAAAATGAACAGTTATTCTCGGAGATAAGAAAAGAATAGCTTTTTGTGAAAAAGAAAGAGGCGTGCTCATGTAAGATGTATGAGCTGCCTACGTACCTCTGGGGGTTTTGAAAAGTTTTAATTTTTTTGAAAATGGTTGTGCAGAGTATCAGGCCCACATAGTTCTGGGTAGAGGGAAATGAAGTTTTTTTTTAAGAATAGAAGGGAGATGAGAAGAGTCATAGCGCGCCGAGATTTCAGACTAGGCGTAAAATTTCTTGAGACGATACAGGTTGACTGGACGACTCATCTCTTCTCCATCTAAGTCGTTGAGCATGGCGGCACCGCCAGACGAGATCTTTTTGACGATGTATGGGTCGCTCCAATTGGACTTGAACTTCCCTCTAGGGGTCCCAAATGGGCTATACTATTTCTTTGAGGGCTAAATCCACCTCTCAAACACCGCAGTCCTTGACTCTCTTATTAAATGATCATGCTATTCGGTGATGGTACCCTTGTATGTGGTATAGAGCTTTCAATGTCCTTTCATCTAGGAGGGTTAGCTCTTCAAGACGGCTTTGGTACCAGTCTTCTTCGCTAACCTTGCTTTCAAGCATGATGCGCAACGAGAGTATTTCCAGCTCCACGGGTAGGACTGCTTCCATACATTAGACTAGAGAGTAAAGGGTAGTCCCAGTAGAGGTTGGGATTGAGGTTCGGTAGCCCCAGAGGGCGTATGGGATTTGATCGACCCAATCTCGACAACTTTCGGTCATCTTGTTGATGATGCCTTTGAGGTTCTTGTTGGCATCTTCGACTGCACCATTGGTTTGAGGTCGGTAGGGAGAAGATTTGTGTCTCTGGATCCCATACTCGTTGACTAATTCTATGACTTCTATCTCAAAATGTAAAATGTTATCTGACACTAGCTCGTTCGGGACCCCATATCGGCAGATGATGTTTTTCTTGATGAATTGGGCCACTTTCCTGGCATTTAGGACTACGTATGACTTGACTTAGACCTATTTGGTGAAGTAATCAATGGAAACTAGGATGAACTCATGACCGTTGACGGCCTTGGGTGTAACCTTCCCTATATTACCGATGCCCCATGATATGCCCCAAGTGTGACCTCGGCCTAGAGACACCAACCTCGGCCGAGGTGATGGCCGAGATATTAACCGACCCTGGATAAGCCATGGGCCCACGATATCAGTCCTCGGCCTTAGTAAGGTCGGCCCAGGCCGACACTATCACCTACATTTCCAATGGACACTACACGCATCACAGGCATCAACAGCATTCTCATATACCTGGTTATGGCAACCTCGGCCGAGTGTAGGACGAGGTGACAAGAAGCCTTGGTAATCTATAACATGGAATCAGTCCAACCTCGGCTGGGGCCGAACCCAGCATATTATCTCGACTGAGATCAGACCGAGACTCCCTATAGCACATCTCGTATTGAACTAATATCAATCCTTTACATCTCGACCTCTCCCAGGCCGAGGACATGCACCATTATGGCGGCGGAGCATCTGTTGACATTTGGATAAGGACACATAGGCACAAATCAGTTGTAACAAGATTATTCTCCACACGTGGGGAGAATATTTCATCATCATTCCTTACATGTGACAGTGACAGGTGTCTTCCCCCTATTGGTGAGGCTAACACACATGTGCATATTATATGCATGGGGGTACACTACATCCCCTAAGTACTATATATATGTATAGGTCATCCTCTACCTTGAGGGGGGCAGATATTCAACCCTAGCTGAAACTCTGACCAGATACACAGTAGAGAGAGAAAGCTTGAGAGATTGTATCCATGGCCGTTAGTGCCTTGTTGCAGTGAGGTTATTCACCCACACACACATAGTGTACGTAGGCCAATTTAGGCTGAACCACTTATATCCTGGTTCTCTCTCCTCTTCTCCTCATCTCATTCTCTTAACTTTTACATAACTATGCTGCCATTGGTGTTCTTAGATTGGGCTTGAAAACACCTTATTTGGTGGTGCTAATTTCAGTATCATTATTTTGGCGTCGTCTTTGGGAACGAGAAACTATATCTTCCTCTTTTTCTGCTTAACCTCACCGGAGAATCTGGCGGTGAACCAGGCCTCCCCCTATCGTGGAGTTGTTTCACCATTGAAAGAGGTCCTGTGAGGTGCTAAGCTCATTTTCTACTCAAGCTCTATAGTGTTAACATATGGCACCAGACTTACCACCGCCTCTTCCGCCGTCCGGGGGTGGAGGGCCTAGCTCAGTCAGGCACCCCCCCAGTCCGAAATGACGGAGGTAGCAGCGGCATTGAAATCTTTAGCTGCAACACAACAAGCCATGAAGGAGCAATTTGCTCAGGTCAGTCAAACTATGATGAGGCCACCTGGAGTCTCACCGGACATGATCACTCCGGCGGCAGTTCAGCCTCATCCTGAAGCCAGAGGACCACCCCAGGCGCCAATGAAGGACCAGCCTGCACCCCAGCGGAGAAGGGACGTTGCTGACCCTAGGCACTTGTGCCTGGGGAGGCAGGGAAACCCTTGCCCAGAGGATAGGTATGACGACCTAGAAGCTGAAGAAGCCCCAGAAGACTGCTGGGAGCCATATGAGGTGTCAAATAACACTATACGACCTATTCGATAGAGTCAAGGATGTGTCGGCCGAAGAGGTGAAGAGGCCCAATAAAGAGGGTCGGACTTTGATAGGTTGAGCAGAGGGTCGACCTTCGAGAGATTGGGCCCGATGAATGACCTAAGACAAAGGCTATCGAGGTTAAGGAGCACAGCAGGCTCTCAGAGAGGGAATAGGCAGGGTCGGCCAGATCAAGGCCGACCCTGTGAAAGAAGAGGTCAGGAGATGACAAGTTCGCTCATTACACTCCTCTGACTGTGAGCTGTGAGCACATCCTCAATGAGATTAAGACTGAACGCACTCTGAGGTGGCGAGAGAAACTGAAGACCCCGCCACATAAGAGGAACAAAAACCTATGGTGTGAGTTCCATCAGGATCATGGTCATGTCATAGATAGATGCTTCTCTTTAAAGGATGAGATTGAGAAGATGCTGAAATCTGGAAATATGAGGAAGTATGTGGATGGTAATGCTCCGAAGGGTGGAAGAGATGACCCTAAGAAAAGAAGAAATGACAGATGTCGTGGCAATGTCCCGGCCAGAAGGGATGATGATTCAGAAGGAGATGATGAAGACGACTCGGATCTTCCGCCAAAGGATGACAACACCCCGGTGAAGAGGGTCGATATGATCTCCTTTGGTGTTAGCACCATATGTGGGGGATTTGCAGGAGGTGGCTTTGAGGCAGCCGATAGGAAGGCTCATATAGCAGCGGCCAAGTCATTGGCCAAGCTCTAAGTTGTGAATCTAATGTCTTCTGATGCAGTGCAGAAGAGGAAGAAGGTAGACATGGACACCCTCGTAGTGGGGTTCTCCACACTCGACTTCAAGGGTATCTTAGCCCCCCATGATGACCCTTTGGTCATAACAACAAGGGTGCATGGGTGCGAGGTACGGAGGATCCTCATAGACAGGGGAAGCTCAGCAGATATGATGTTCTGGCCTTGCTTCAAGAGCCTAGGTTTTAGCAGGGAAAGGCTGGTGCCCTATCATCACCCATTGATAGGCTTCAGTGGCGAAAAGGTCCACCCATTGGGCATGTATGAGATGGATGTACGGATGGGGGATGAGTGGCCTAGGAGGCTGACTAAGAAGATAAACTTTTTTGTGATGGACGAAAACGTCTTCTCGGCCTACAACCTCATCATAGGAAGGGTGGCCCTTAAAGAGTTTGAAGGTGTGCCGTCGACGGTCCATCAGATGCTAAAATTCCCGACTCCTTATGGAGTAGGAGAAGTGCAAGGGGACCATACCACGGCGCGAGAGTGTTACTTTAACTCGGCCGAAGAGAGAGAAGCCCATAAGAGAGAAACCACCACTTACAGCATTGACACTCTTGACCCAAGAGACGAAACAAAATTGAAGAAGGGTGAGGCCGCGGAAGAGGTAGAATCCATCGTCCTCAATGAGGACGAGCCGGAAAAAACCATCCAGGTCGGTAAGGCCCTAGAGCCAGGAATCAAGGAAGAGCTGATAAACTTCCTCAGGAGGAGATAGAGTGTCTTCGCATGGAGTCACGCAGACATGCCTGGCATCGACCCTAAGGTCATGAGCCACAAGCTCAACGTGGACAGAGATTCCAAGCCAATCAAGCATAGATGAAGAGTCTACTCCAGGGAGAAGTACGACGTCATCCGAGAAGAGGTAAAAAAGTTGGAAGAGGCCGAGTTCATAAGAGAGGTTACCTATCCGGAGTGGCTCTCAAATGCAGTCATCGTGCTTAAGGCCAATGGGATGTGGCGAATGTGTGTAGATTTCACTGACCTGAACAGGTCTTGCCCGAAAGATAGCTATCCCTTACCTAGGATTGACCAGATGGTGGATGCAATGGTAGGGCACGAGCTCATGAGCTTCATGGACACTTATTCAGGTTATAACCAAATCTTCATGGATGCTGAAGACTCTGAGAAGACAGCCTTCATTACTGACAAAGGGACGTACTGCTACAAGGTGATGCCCTTCGGTCTGAAAAATATGGGGGCAACGTATCAATGTCTTGTCCATAAGATGTTCGAAGAGCAAATAGGTAAGACCATGGAGGTATATGTAGACGATATGCTAACGAAGAGCCTGAAATCATGTACTCACGTAGCGGACCTTGAGAAGACCTTCGATGTCATGGACTCGTACAGAATGAAACTCAACCCAGCAAAGTGTGTCTTTGGAGTAAGAGCTGGGAAGTTCCTGGGATTCATCATTAATCAGAGGGGGATTGAAGCGAACCCTGAGAAAATCAAGGCATTACTCAACATGAAGACTCCTAGGAGTATCAAGGATGTCCAGAGACTCACGGGAAGAGTGGCTGCCCTTAACAGGTTTGTTTCTAGGGCAACGAACAAGTGTCTTCCATTCTTTAAAGTTCTAAGAAAGGCCTTCCAATGGGACGAAGAGTGTGAAAAATCCTTCAACCAACTCAAGTCCTACTTAGGGTCTCCCTTGTTGCTGTCTCGGCCCATCACGGGGGAAAGGTTATTTGTGTATCTGGCAGTCTCTGAATCAGCCATCAGCGCGACCATCATACGGGAAGAGGATGGGGTCCAGAGGCCTTTGTACTTCAGCATTAAGGCCCTTCAAGGGTCTGAACAAAATTATCCCCGAATGGAGAAGTTGTCTTATGCCCTAATACATGCCTTAAGGAAAATGAAGCCTTACTTCCAAGCTCACTCCATGGTAGTCCTCACTGACTCCCCACTAAGGCAGGTTCTGCACAAACCTGAGAATTCCGAAATATTGATGACCTGGGCCATCGAACTAGGAGAATATGATCTTACCTACCAGCCTAGGACAGCCATCAAGGGGCAGGCCCTCGCAGACTTTGTCACAGAATTCACTTGGGAAGAGGTCGGTAGAAGTTTGGAAAAGGTCGAGACAGAGAAAGGTTTAGATGACGGCAAAGAGACGAACCATAGTGTCTTTCGAGATTTGGAAGATATGGCACCAAACGTCTTCCGAGATCGGGAAGAGGTCATCTCAGGCAAAACCCAGAGCGGAATAGAAGAGAACGAAGAGGATCGATACCTCTTCACGAAGGGGGTTATGAGAGAAGGGGTCTTCTCATCAGATACAGATGTCTGGAGCCTCTTCATTGATGGTTCTTCCTGTGACAGTGGAAGCGGTGCAGAACTAATACTCTTGGCTCCAGATGGCGCCAACATTGAATACGCCTTGAGATTCAACTTCGAGGCCTCAAACAACGAGTCTGAGTATGAGGCCATGATAGCAGGTCTCTTATTGTCAACAACTCTTCGAGTAAAGTGACTCCTACTCCATAGCGACTCAAGGTTGGTTGTCAATCAAGTATTGGGGATATACGAGGCTAAAGATGAAAGGATGGCCAAGTACTTAAAGAAGGTAAGAAGGTTGTTAGAATATTTTGAAGAAGCAAAACTGAAAAGAGTGCCTCGACTGAGTAACAATCACGCTGATGCATTGGCAAGGCTGGCCTCAGCAGTGAAGACAGATATGGGAAGGACCATTCCAATCGAGGTCTTAGGAAAGGCAACCATCGAGGAGGACGAGGTATGTAGCCCTTGTCACAATGTGAACCTAGGAGACTCATGGATCGACCCGCTCGTCAGATACCTAAGAGAGGGAGAGATGCCTGAGTCAAAGCTAGAAAGGAGAAAGTTGAGATACAAGGCTGCCAAGTTCTCAATGATAGGAGACGTCTTGTACAAAAAGGGGTTTCTATTACCTCTCCTCAGATGTGTGCATCCCATGGAAGTACCCCGGGTCTTACAGGAGGTTCATGAAGGTTCTTGCTCTAGCCATATAGGGGAAGGCCCTTAGCCAAGAGGATCATCACTCAGGGATACTGGTGGCCTACTTTGTCTAAGGACGCTGCAGACTATGTGAAGAGGTGCGACAAATGTCAAAGGTTCGCCACTATCCCTCATCAACCCCATCTGCCTATGACGTCAATCTCTTCTCCATGGCCATTTGCGGTATGGGTAATTGACTTGGTAGGACCTTTGCCAAGAGCTGTCAATAACTATAGATTCTTGATAGTTGTCATTGACTACTTTTCAAAGTGGGTGGAGGCAAAACCGATGATAACAATTACAGAGCAGAATACCTTCCAGTTCATTTGGAGGAACATCATATGCAGATATGGCCTCCCAAACACTCTCATCTCGGATAATGGGACCCATTTCAAGAACTCCTCCTTAGAAAAGTATTGCTTAAGAGTGGGGATTAGACAGTTCTTCTCATCTCCTGGTCGACCTCAGGCAAATGGCCAGACTGAGGTCACAAACAGAACCATCTTGGACGGAATCGAGAAGAGGTTAGAAGATTCGAAGGGAAAATGGACAGAAGAGGTCTATGTTGTGTTATGGGCCTACAGAACCACGGCAAGGACACCAACAGGAGAAAACCCATTTATGCTGGCACATGGCTCAGAGGCCATCATACCAACGGAAGTAGGACTACCAACTCATTGGATTCAGACCTACAACCCAGACAGCAATGGAGAAGAGAGGAGGCTATACCTGGATCTTATCGAAGAAAGAAGAGAAGACGCAGAGGTTAGAAAAGCAGCCTACCAGCAGCGGGCAGCGAAATTCTACAACCAAAGGGTGAAGTCAAGACCCATTGCAGTGGGAGACCTAGTGCTAAAGAAGACCCTACAAAAGGAAAATAAGCTACACCCAAACTGACATGGCCCCTACAAAGTAACAGAATAGGTTGTGCCTGGAACTTACAGGCTAGAAAACATAGAAGGAGAACCTTTCACTAACCCATGGAATGCTGACCACCTAAAGAGATATTACATATGATGTTGCGTAGAATTTTATGTAAATGTACCATCTTATTGAGAAGAGGTTATTAATAAAATAGATCAGTTCCTATGACAGCTCTTATTCCATTCTTACATCAGAAATTATGAGGATAACATCTTAGGTGATGACCTCATACCTTCGTAATATCACTCGGTGGTAAAGAAGTCTGAACTCAGACATCTTAGTTAGATGACCTCAGACTCTTAACATCATTAATTTGGTGAGATTAATTATGAGGATAACATCATAGGTGATGACCTCAGACCTTATAACATCACTCAGTGGTGACGAGGTCTTAGGTCAGACACCATAATGGGATAACCTCAAACCCTTAACATCATTAATTTGGTGAGATTAATTATGAGGATAACATCTTAGGAGATGACCTCAGACCTTCATAACATCACTCGGTGGTGACGAAGTCTGAGCTCAGACACCTTAGTTATATGACCTCAGACTCTTAACATCATTAATTTGGTGAGATTAATTATGAGGATAACATCTTAGGTGATTACCTCAGACCCTTATAACATCACTCAGTGGTGATGAGGTCTTAGGTCAGACACCATAATGGGATGACCTCAGACCCTTAACATCATTAATTTGGTGAGATTAATTATGAGGATAACATCTTAGGTGATGACCTCAGACCTTCATAACATCACTCGGTGGTGAAGAGGTCTGAGCTCAGACACCTTAGTAGATGACCTCGGACCCTTAACATTATTAATTTGGTGTAGTTATGGGAATAACATCTTAGGTGATGACCTCAGACCTTCATAACATCACTCGGTGGTGACGAAGTCTGAGCTCAGACACCTTAGTTAGATGACCTCGGACACTTAACATCATTAATTTGGTGAGATTAATTATGCAGATAACATCTTACGTGATGACCTCAGACCCTTATAACATCACTCAGTGGTGACGAGGTCTTAGGTCAGACACCATAATGGGATGACCTCAGACCCTTAACATCATTAATTTGGTGAGATTAATTATGAGGATAACATCTTAGGTGATGACCTCAGACCTTCATAACATCACTCGGTGGTGAATATGTCTGAGCTCAGACACCTTAGTAGATGACCTCGGACCCTTAACATCATTAATTTGGTGAGATTAATTATGAGGATAACATCTTAGGTGATGACCTCAAAACTTCATAACATCACTCGGTGGTGAAGAGGTCTGAGCTCAGACACCTTAGTAGATGACCTCAAACCCTTAACATCATTAATTTGGTGAAGTTATGGGAATAACATCTTAGGTGATGACCTCAGACCCTAATAGCAATTCAGTGGTGAAGAGGTTTGAGGTCAGGATTATTGATCGAGTATAAAAAAGATATCGCAACAAAATAAATAAAGAGATCACATGACATTCAGCAAAATTAAGTGAAAACAGCCCTCCTCAGAGGTTGATATATGAAGAAATAAAAAATATTCAGCAATTACAAAAAAGTTATGGTGTTACAAGTTACAAGTTACAAATACTAAAGGTTTTGGGGGGGAACATTAACAGTCTCGGCCGGGTTGGCTTGATCAGCATTAGTCACCTCGGCCACATCATCAGTATGGTCTGCCCCTCTGACCTCGATCCCTCCCAGAGTTACAGTCTCAGCAAGAGTAACAACCTCGTCCTCCACCTCTTGAAGAGCCTGTGCAAACTAGGGGTCAGCAAAGCCGAGACCTACAAAGTCAGAGGCCTTTAAATTACCGACCTCCTTATCCCGGACTTCAGCCCATTTTGTAGTATCCTTGATACCTCTTTCGAGATATTCAAAACAAAAACCCATGAACTCGTCCGAGGCTTTGTAGTCAGAAATTATTTGGGCCGAGGCATCTTCAAGGGCAGCCTTGACAACCGAGCTGACCTTCTGCTGCAGAACGTCATCTTTGGCCTTCAGGGCTTTGGCATGATCTTTGACGAGCAGAGAAATGTCTTTCTCCAACCCCTTAACCTTGCTTTCAGAGTTCTGCAGCTCTGATTTCAGACAATCGACCTCAGCATTTAGGGCACTCTGAACCTTCTCGATCTCTTGCCCCTTCTGGATGAGGGGCAATTTCCTCAGAGTCCAGTTCGATAGGTGGTGCATAGGAGCCACTCCCTGCACATTTAAGGAAGGGGTTAAGATGGAGAAAAGTCAGATGTTGCACTTATAAAATTTTACGAGAGATCAAGACGTACCTGAACAGCTCTGTGAAGGCCGAACTCAACCAGTAATTGTGTATCCAGAGACCTGAAAAAGTGCTTGTCAGCCTCGGTCATTGCAGAGCCGATGGCGTCAAGGGACTGCAGACTATGGCTGACAATGCTATCAGATAACTTCAACTGGTCCAGGCGGGCCGACAGGGCGTCGGCCGAGGAGATTAGAATTGCAGCATCACAGGTTTGAGGTCTGAGTCACCTGGAGCATTTTCTTCTCAGGCCTCCGAGCCACAAAATGATAGTAGCTCGGATAGTTTTTGGCCGAGGTTGGGACATAACAACCAACGAAGTCCTGAACTGGGAGGTCAGAGTGGTGGACTGCCCTCCATAAGATAATGGCCCCTATGATGACTCTCCAGGCATTGGGGGACAGCTGTGAGGGAGCCAAATTGATATAGGAGAGTATGGATTTGATGATGGGATGAATGGGTAGGCAAAACCCTAACTTAAGCATCTGCTCGTACAGGCAGATTTCTCCATCTCGTCCATGATAGGCCCTCTCTTCCCTCAGAGGTCTCCTTAATTTTATGGAAGGGCCAATGGAGTACGAATATCTGAAGCAGAGAAGATCCACCTCAGTTACCATTCTCTCGAACTCGGTCGCCTCAGAGATATCGACATCGCTTTCAGCATCTTCATCATCATCAAGCTCAACGTCGGTAGGAGCAGATGTAGATGGGTTACTAGCGAATCTCTGAGCGAAATCTACCCATGTGATGGTCAACAGGGAGATGGCGTCAAGAATGGGTGGCACAGCCACACTCGGCTCAACAATTTCAACCTATGAAGAATAGGCTGAGGTGCTTGAGCCAAAATGAGATGAAGCTCGGCCAGAGACCTCGGCCTGATCAGGGGCCTGACCAGGCCGAGGTGTGAAATCCATGGCTTCCTGAAAAGAGTCCACAGACATAGGGTCTGAGGTGGAAGACTCAGACTCAGATATCGGTATGGGGTCGGCAGGGACCTCTGTCTGACAGAAGAACTCAGGAGGATCAGGATACACCACCTTGAGAGGTGGGGGAAAGATAGGTCTAATGGGAAATTCTTGCAACCTACGAGCCTCTTCTTGGGCCCTTTCTATTTGCCTAATCTTTTCTAGGGTCTTCTCTCTGAGAGAGGGGAAATCCTTAAGAAGCTGGTATAAAGGTCTGAGCATCAGAGGACAACCCTAATATTCGGAATAACTCCTAAAACTACAAACAGGATTGACTTGTAAAGTAAAGAAATCTAAAGATCAAACTTAAAAGTTTAAGGCGAATACTATTCGCCTGAAACTATGGAGATCGCCGGAAAAAGATGAAGCTCGCCGAAAAGTGAAAACCAAAAGCAAAAAATAAAAGAAAATGGAAGGGAGAAAATACCTGGAAATGAAACAATGAAGGCAAATGAAGAAAGCTCGTGAAAAAACCAACAAAGGCCTCGACAGTAGAGCGTTGATTAGAGAAGCTTTAGAGAGAGAAATGGCAAGAACAAATCGTGCACAGGAGAGAAGAAGTGAAGAAGAAGAAGGAGGGAAAAGGGGTTTGAAACCCTTAAATACATGGGCGCGTTTCCCAAGGCCCATCATTGGCTTGGGAGCCCCAAAGGGCGGCTGACAGCACACGCCTACCAAATGATCATGCTCCAACATTGGACAAGTGTCAAGCAAGTACTGGTTCGTAAGAAGACAGGCCTCAGATGCGTATTAATCCCCTAGTCACCTTCCCTCATATGTGACTAGGGGCTGGGGGTGATTGATATACCCCAAGTGTGACCTCGGCCTAGAGACACCAAACTCGGCCGAGGTGATGGCCGAGATATTGACCGACCCTGGATAAGCCATGGGCCCACGATATCAGCCATCGGCCTTAGTAAGGTCGGCACAGGCTGACACTATCACCTACATTTCCAATAGACACTACGCGCATCACAGGCATAAACAACATTCTCATATACCTGGGTATGGCAACCTCGACCGAGTGTAGGCCGAGGTGATAAGAAGCCTTGGTAATCTTCAACATGGAATCAGTCCAACCTCGGCTGGGGCCGACCCCAGCATACTGTCTCGGTTGAGATCAGGCCGAGACTCCCTATGGCACATCTCGGATTGAACGAATATTAAGCCTTTACAGCTCGGCGTCTCCCAGGCCGAGGACATGCACCATTATGGCGGCCGAGCATCTGTTGACATTTGGATAAGGACACATGGGCACAAATCAGTTGTAACAAGATTATTCTCCACACGTGGGGAGAATATTTCATCATCATTCCTTACATGTGACAGTGACAGTGACAGGTGGCTTCCCCCTGTTGGTGAGGCTAACACACATGTGCATATTACATGCATGGGGGTACACTACACCCTCTAAGTACTATATGTATATAGAGGTCATCCTCTACCTTGAGGGGGCCAGATATTCATCCCTAGCTGAAACTCTGACTAAATACACAGTAGAGAGAGAAAGCTTGAGAGATTATATCCATGACCGTTAGTGCCTTGTTGCAGTGAGGTTATTTACACACACACACAGTGGACGTAGGCCAATTTAGGCTGAACCACTTATATCCTGGTGCTCTCTCCTCTTCTCTTCATCTCATTCTCTTACCTTTTACATAACTATGCTGCCATTGTTGTTCTTAGATTGGGCTTGAAAACACCTTATCTAGTGGTGCTAATTTCAGCATCATCACCCCAGGTGGAGAATGGCTAGAGAGAAGTGATGTTATATAATTCTCATGGAGGCAAGTGTTGAAGGTTAGAGAACTGTTGGCATTTGAGGCGTCTCCAGACATAGGCGGAGCAATCTTGTATCATGGTGTTCCAGTAGTAGCCTTGTCGAATGATTTTCTTGGCAAGCATATGACCGTTCATGTGGGGTTTGCATTTCCCATCGTGGATTCTCTGCATTACCTCTTCAATGTCAGCCCCTGCGTTGCAGTGTAGATGGGTTCCATCAAAGTTACTTTTGAATAGTGCTTTGTGATAGATGATGTACTGGGCAGCCAGTCTTTGGAGGGTTTGCTGGTCTTTCTTTTTGTAACCCTTAGGATACCTACCATGCTTATGGAGGCGCCATATATCATAATACCAGCAATTGGCTAGCTCAGGATCTTCTTTGGTGATGATCTCAATGTGGTAGCAATGGGTTGGTTTATCTTACTTTTGAACTAGGAAGGGGGGCATTATTATTCCTTCGAGCATGTCGACCATGGAGGCTAAGGTAGAAAGGGCATCGACTAGGTTATTTTTTTCTCGAGGTAGGTAGTTTAAGGTGATGTCTTAGAATTGGGAGGCTAGTTCTTCTAAGTGGGCATGGAATGGTTGGAGTTTCTCGTCCTTGACTTTCCATTTTCTGACCACTTGACCAATGATGAGGGAAAAATCCCCATAGACATCTAGACATTGGATAGTAAATCTAATTTAATGGCGATGGGAGTGTGGGAGTTATCTAGGGCGATCAGAAGTATCCCAATGCCATATCCCTTTATGTTGGCAGCGCCGTCAAAGAACATTTGCCATCGAAGGTCATCTTGAGGATCATAGAGGATGTTTTCATTTAGGAATTCAGAGATCCATACATCAGCTTCTTCCATGGGGTAGTCAGTGAGGTACTCAGAGATGGATCTTCCTTTCATAGCTTTCTGTGTGATGTACATGATATCAAACTCGGCTAAGAGCATCAACCATCTAGCCATTCAGCTAGATGAGGCGGGTTTCTCAAGAAGGTACTTGATGGGGTCCATTCGAGATACAATCTTAATGGGGAAAGCGGGTATGTAATGTCGTAACTTTTGGGTGACCCAAACAAGCATGACGCATGCTTTTTCCAAAGCAGTGTAGTTAACTTCGTACCCGACCAGTTTGTGACTGGCGTAATAGATGGCTCTTTTTGTGGGAATCTTCAAGGTATTGAGCTAGCAAAGCCCCAGTTTCAGTATCGATTATGGTTAGGTATAGGAGTAAGGGGAGACCAGGCTATAGTGGCATGAGTATCAGAGGTTGGGTTAGGTATCGTTTGATTCGGTCAAAAGCTTCTTGGCAGGCCTCATTCCAGACCTTGATTGAATTCTTTCGGAGTAGTTTGAAGATAGGTTCATAGATGGAGGTGAGCTGGCTGATGAACCGACTAATGTACTGCAATTTCCCAAGGAAATAAAGGACTTATTTTTCCATTCAGGGAGGTGGAATCTCAAGTATGGATTTTAGTTTTCCAGGATATGCTTCTATCCCTCTTTCACTGACCATGAATCCCAAGAATTTTCCCTTTGTAATGTCGAAGACACATTTCTATGGATTGAGTCTCATCTGATATCGTCGCAGTCGTTCGAGGAACTTTCGGAGAGTGGGAGCATGACCTTCTTTAGTTTTTTATTAGATAATCATATCATCCACATAGACCTCAACTTCCTTGTGAATCAGATCGTGCAGGATGGTTGTGGCAACCCTCTGGTAGGTAGCTCCAGCATTCTTAAGACCAAATGGCATAATAGTGTAGCAAAAATTTCCCCATGGAGTGATGAACGCGGTTTTTTCTTGGTGATCTGGGTGCATTTTGATTTGGTTGTATTCGGAAAATCCATCGACGAACGACTTGAGAGAATGACTGGATATGTTATCCACAATCATGTCGATATTGGGTAATGGGTAATCATACTTTGGAGAGGCTTTGTTCAAGTCCCGGTAGTCTACACACATCTGAACTTTCCCTCCTGATTTTGATACAATCACTATGTTAGATAGCCATGTGGGATATTCGATCACACGAATGAACCCACATTCAACTGTTTGACCACCTCTTCTTTGAATTTGAGCGACCATTCGGTACGGAGCTTTCTCAACTTTTGTTTAACCGACTTATAATTTGTAAGAGTTGGGATCTCATGTTGAGATGTTTCGGGATCAATGCTGAGCATATCGTCATAGGACCATGCAAAGACATCCATGAATTCTTTCAGTAATTCTTCGAGTTCTGCGCGCTCATGCTCGTCGAGGGTTTCCCCTATCCTAATCTCGCGCAATTAGCTACTAGAATCGAGGTTAACAATAACAGTTTCTTCTTTATTAACTTGAAGGCAGTTATGCTGTTTGTTATTAACCTTATTTAGATCAGTTAAGAATTGTTCATTTGCAAAATAATCATCATCAAAAGTTTGATTAGAATCTAAGCAATTAATGTAAGGCACATCAAGATAATCAAAATCTTCGTTTATTTCATTGATAGGAAAAATAGCATTGAGAACCTCATCAAAGGAGGTCTCGATTACATTTGAGCAAGGATAGACAATAGAAGAAGAAATGGGGTGAACATTGGGGTTAGGTGGGATTTCAACAGGTAGAACCGATGTAGCATGCCAGTTGAGGAGAGGTGTATCAATAACTTTAATCAAATGGTATGGATCCAATGATATAATGCTTGAATGAACCATGCAGAGTTTCAGCCCTAGGGTCTACAAGTTGAAGGAATCTTTAGAGTAACTTTCCTCGATCTCTTCGCTATCTTTGATGAGCGGTTATACATGGTGTTGGGAACTTTTGGCCCATGGGTAGCTGTCTTGGAAAAATATCTCCATTTTGTGTTTCATCTTCTTGTCTGTATGATCATACCATGGTTCTGGAAAGCCACAAAAGGGGAAGTCCTCACCCTCTTTAATGAATTATCCATTTAAGGAGTCACTTGGGATAGTTTGGATGCAGTCTAGTCTTCTCTTTGGTCGAAGTTGGCGGATCATTCTGGGCTCTTGTTCTGATAGTTAATAACCTAAACCACAAAGGGGGAAAGCTTTCTTCAGTTCAATGGTCTCAAGTATCCCTTGCTATCTTTATCCTAGCCCCACTCTGGGCATAAAGTGCATCTTTCTGAACAACTGAATCACATTGACATTGCCATGAGGGTCGTATTCTGGACAAACCATTTCTTTCAAATCGTCCCCTTTCGGGAGTAGAATTGGTTCAACTCAGAATCCTGATAGGAGCATATCATTTGACCCATGGTGTATCTCAAGGATTGGATTGTTGGTACTTGCACCCTCGGTATTATCGTCATCGCCTAAAATGGTGATGACTCGTCCGTTGGTAAAGAATTTTAATTTCTGATGGATTGAGGAAGACACACCCTTGATACTGTGAAGCCAAGGTCATCCAAGTAACAGGTTGAAATAAGTTGGGATGTCAGTAACTTGGAATTCAACGACGGGGTTTATAGGGCCAGTCCCTATTATAAGATTTATGGATCCCATTACCTCCCGACGGGTATTATCGTAGGCACGCACAGCAGCGAAAGTTGGAGTGAGGTCACTTTCCTTCAGTCCTAAGCATTTGAAGGATCTTAATGGGCAGACATTCGAGGTGTATCCATTATCGACAAGAAAGAGTGGTACGATTTTCCCCATAACTTCGACGGAGATGTTGAGTGCATGATTGTGGTTTGGCCCAATTCTGGGGATTTCTTCTTCGGAAAAGGATAGTATTCGGGTAGAGTTCAGGGATCCGACTAAATTTACCGCTTCTTCTAGTGTAGTAAAAGGAGGAACTGTGGGTCCAGTGAGAAACTTGATCAAAGCATTTATGTGCAGTTGAGAAGACATGAAAAGTCCCCATAGAGTCATGTTAGCTTGAGTTTTCTTCAGTTGATCGAGGATCTTACTCTCCTCGAGGGTAATTTTTGGCATAGGAAGGTTTTCAATGCCCTTCCCCTTCCCCTTGTCATTGGCCGGTAGTTAGCTCGGGATCTGGTAATGTCTCCATGATCTGGTCATGTGATATACTGAAGAAGGGAAGAACATAAACCCTATTTCTTTATCAATCTCGGGTTGTTCTGCCACTTTATTTATTTCTCTGAGGAGATCCTCAAATTATATCATCCCACACATGTTGGCTACCAGGCCAGTGTTCTCAAAAGCTTATTCTTCATTCAAATCTTTGAATTCTTCCCCCCATCCGGTGGCAACAACTCTATCTTTCCATGTAAAGTCAATACATTCCACAACTTCAATGGATTCTTCATACAGGTCTTCCCATTTTGTGGGGATATGTAAGGGTGAAGGGACCAGGCGCCCTTATAATCTCATAGTATCAAGTAACTCGGTCATACTTCAAATGTCATTGGTCTGAATAATTTTGCCATGATCTGGACGACGTTATACAGGATGACTTCATCGGTTGGTACCACCCAACTGTCTGACTCTCGGGCCCATTTTCGTGCTTCCAAGAATAGCGTACTGAACCTTTGGTAATCAATGATCATCTGTGAAGGAAATTTAAGACCGAACTCTATGAGTTGGTTTAACACTTCTGATAATTCCATACTTCCATCTTCAGAACGGTTACGAACAGTGATACATGCTCTGGTAAGGAGTGACAGTGCTTGATCATCGAGGCTAACAGGATATAAGAGGAAATATGGGCAAGTTTGGAGAGGTTTGGGAGAGTGTATGGGTGTGATTTGAGTTTAGGGATCAAATTATGGGTTCTCTAATAGGAAGATATCATTGGTATGATTTGGGAGTGGGTTATGAGTAGTGTTTGGCTTAGGATTGGCTGGTGGGGCAATGGTACCCCGGGCAATTAGACCTTGGATGATGTTTCGGAGGTGAAAGCATTGGTTGCTGGTATGGCCAACAGTTTGGTGAAAGGCGTAATGGTCATCTGCCATGAAGTTTCATGGAAGTGGATTGGGAAATGGACGTGGATCCAAGGGTTTGATAGGGTTTCAGCTTAGCAGGGCTTGATAAACTAGTGCCCACGAAGTGGTTGGTTGAGAGATGTTGTTGATGGTTGAGACTGCAGCACTGCTAGGTTTGTCATATTTTGTGGGGGTGAACTGTCCGAAAACTTTCTTTGGTTCAAACTCTGTCTTAGCAAGACCTTCCTCAATTTCTAATCCTACATCTCTGAGAGATCGAAAGCGGGGATAGTATTATCCTCCCATGGTTACTCGGACATGAGGCAAGAAGTTCTTCTTCACTATGTTGACTTGTTCTTCCTCGGATGGTCGATTGGTCATAGGGGCTACCTTTTCCCTCCATCGGGCTATGAAGTTACTGACTGATTCCCCAGAGTTCTGTTTGAGCAGCTCTAAATCACGGCGGGTGACCTCAAGCTCTTTATTGTATTTGTATTGAGATATGAATTCACAGGGTGCATCCTCCCAGCTGTGAATTCTGGACTCCTCGAGAGACAAAAACCATCGAAGACCGTTATCCTTCAAAGTTTGCTAAAATAATTGGGCCATCACTTCTTCAGAAGCCCCTAGGAGATTCATGGAACGGTGATAACTGCGAAGATGAACAATCGGTGGTCCACTTCCTCCGAATTTCTTGATATTCAATATTTTGAAGTTCTCGGGTAACCTCGCCTTTGGATAAGGAGACATGTGGGTGTAGTCCATGTAATTTCTGAAGATTATGACTTGGTCGAACTTTCTAGTTAGCATATTGAGATCTTATTTGACCTTGTTCAATTCTTCCCCTTTCGGATCAACGATCGTAGGCAAGTTAGCACTAGGCTGGTCAAGATTTGGCTTAGGAAGCTGGGCAGGCGGCAGCCCATTAACAGGAGGGGCACGTGGAGCGTGCTGGTACTCTTTGGGAACCCAAATAAGCTTAGGTGGACCCATAGCACAAGGGAATAGGGCCTCAGGCTCTTGAGGAATAGGAACCTGGTTTCGTTGCATTTCTCAGACCTCAGTTTGGAGGTTGTCAATCTTGGACACGAGCTGAGCCAAGAATGACTTCAGATTTGGATGCACAACTGGTACTTGATATGTGTTATCCATGGAAAGTGGATGGATACCGGACTTGGAAGAAGTAGTAGGGGAACGGACGGAACTCCGGGGTGATTTGACTGAACACCGAAGCCAATAAAGGGCTAGGTCAAGGGCATGCGATCGACCTGAGAAGGAATAAAATGGGATTTATTTTTAAAAAGAAAGAAGGAAAATATTTTTAACAACTTTTTTTTTAGATTAAAAGGAGAAATATTTTTGGATTTTTGATAAAGAAATGAGAAATGTTTTTTGGATTTTTGATGAAGAAGGGAGAAATATTTTTTGAATTTTGGATAAAGAAGGGAGGAATGTTTTGGAGACGGGTCTCAGCATGATTATTATTATTATTATTATTATTATTATTATTATTATTATTATTATTATGTTTTCACTTGTATTAAATTCTACTAAATGCAAAATGAAATTCCGGACGGGACCCGAACCTAGAAAAGTTGGGTTTATAACATATGCAATGTTATAGTTGGACTTGTAACCAGGATCATGGGCAGGGTCCCATTTTAAAAATGCGCAAAAATTTGGGCGGCCGATCGACCAGAAATTTTGGCAGAGTTTCGGGTTGAAACCAAAAATTTAACATGTGTGTCCTAGGCTTGACACCTATATGCGGGTATGTAGCTTGGTTGGGTGAATCTAAAAGTGTTCCTCCCTTTGGTGTGGCTTCCAAGATATACATCTTGATTTTGAGGGGAATCGCTAAGTGTGGACAAGGTATTTGATATACCTAAGTGTACGTGAATTGCCTCACTATATACCTCGTGGGGACAGTACGTGTGAGAGTGAATTCGATATAATCGGCACACGTGAACGAGTTCCCTGTGATATACTTCTCGTCACGACTTCGGTCAAGTGGTACGATGCGGGGGAACCGTTCGATATACGTCGAAGGTACTTAGCCAATGGAGGGTGCGAGGCATATCGCTTAGGCTAACTACGCCCTGATGGACCAGCGCCCATCATGAAGTGACCCTCCAGTTACTGGACAAAATTTGGTCAATCGCAATGCTCTTTGGTGATGTCGTGTGAATCATGCATGATTCTCTTATTAGTATCTTTTGATGAGAGTATCTTTCTTGATGATGCCCAACAGGGGGAAAAGTACAAGTACCAATGGTATACCAAGTATGGATGGGTGATGTGTGCAATATGGGGACATATGTGATTTGAGGTGCACGTGGTGTGAAGTTTACATGGAGAATCTTCTACAAGTGTGTGAATAGAAGCATAAGCATGAGGTATACATGAATAGTAAAGGGGGACATACAAAATAGGGGGATATATAACAAAACAAAACACCCTTGTAAATAGAGTCTAGCCCTCAAAATGAAAAATCCCCAGCGGAGTCACCACTGTGGCCATCCCCTTTCTTATCCTCGCGGGGGGAGGAGGCGAAGAAGAGGGAGGGTATACCCTCTTTCGTCTTGGGAGGATTTTAGTCCCGCGCATCCCTCTCGGGAGCACTTCGGCCGGCATCGGTGGTGAGGTGAAAAATGTATAGAGATAGAGTCTCCAGTCTATTTTACTCAAAATAGACAAAAAAAAAAGGGAGCCGTCCCAAAAGACAACATCCAAAGACATACTGATACATATGAAATCAAAAATGATTCGAAAGGGGTCCGGAGGCTAAGTTACAAAATGGGAAGGTGTTAGGCACCTATTTTTCCCTTATGGTCTCTCATGGGTTATTGTTATTTTCCTTTATTTCTTCATGATAAGGTGTGCATGTGTATATATAGTGGAGATAGGAATCATCAACTTGTATCATGGAAGAGATAAAGTGAGTCGTCCATAGGAATGTTCCTAACAAATAATATTAGAAAATAAGATTTATAAAATTATCCTTGCGTTGATCGTTATAATGGAATGATAACGCATATAGAATAATACGCCACTAAGCACAAATATATGTATAAGGATTCTAAGAGAGTTAAGTTTAAAGAATATAGGACAAATATAAAAAAGTAGGAAAAGGACTTGAGTCTCGACTTTTACCTCGAGATGCCTACGTGGCCTATAGAGGCATCAAAGTCCACGTAGTTCGTATGCAAAACGAGGGGTGGGTTTTATCCCATAAATCCAATCAGGGACTTATCTTGTATGTGTGTGTATGTAAAAAAGTTTTTTAGTTGTGAGGAAAGTGTGAGAATTCCCGTTTGGAATTTATGAGCAAATCCTCTTTTTTCTTGTTTTCTTTGGGTTTTATTTATATGAAAATAATAGATGTGCAATAATAATGAATAAAAAGTACATTAGGATATGTGAGATGAGAGATGAGAGAATAAAAGTACTAAGTAATAAAATAAATTAATGCGAATTTAGGAGAATTTAAGGTGAGAGTGGAGAAAGTTGGACCTTCTTGAAGATCTTAAGCTTGATCTTGGATGTTGGAGAGCAGCCCTTGCACTTGGATGATGATGGAGGGTACTTAATTCACTAAGTTTGATGAAAAAGATGATGAAAGGTGAAGTTTGGAAAGGGATTTGGATGTGGAAATCACGCTGACTTCGAGATGGGTTTTCTGAACTTGCTGAGAGTGATGGATCTCTAATCTTCCTTTTGTTTTTGAAATGAGGTCAGGCCCTCCTTTCTATAGGCCCAGGGCATTGTCGATCGTCATAGACCTAGTTCTGCCAATCGGAAGGTGTGTTTGGGAAAACTACCGATAGGTAGGGTTTGGGACCTACCGTTTGGCAGTCTCTTTCAGGTCCGTTCGAAAAATCGATCGTAGGGCGCAAACTTTTGATTTGAATCGTATACGGGGAAAATTGTTAGAAAGGTAATTCAGATACCTTCTAAAGTCGTTTGGACTGCTCCTGGGTCTGGGAGTTGACTTTGGGTCAAATGTGGCTCGGAAGCGTTCATCGGATCTTTGGGAGGGGGATCATCGGATGCAAATGGATCGTTCGTCTGCATGGTAAGTCAGAATCGCACACGGGGTGGACCATCGTAAATGTTAGGAGATGTAATTCGATATTCCAAAGAGATTGACTCAGTTTGGGGAGTTAACTTTGGTCAACCGGGACCTGAAAGCGCCCGATGACCTTTCGGAGTGAAACGGATCATTCGTTCGTACCGTAAGTCAGAATCGCACGCTAGGTGGATCGTTAGAAAGAGGATTCAGTTACCTTAGAATATTCATTTAGTCTTGGTTGAGCTGAAGAGTTGACTTTTTTCAAACGAAGCCTGGGAGCGTCCAGTGACGTCCTGATCAAGTTTTAGGGGAAAACGGGTCGTTCGTCCGCATGGCAACTCAGAATCGCGCACGGGATGGACCGTTAGAAAGTGGTTTCAGCGCCCTTCGAAGATTCATTCAGTATCGGTCGAGCTGAAGAGTTTGAATTTTGATCAAACGGAGCTTGGGAGTGACCGATGGCCTTTAGGTCAATACTCGGGGTATGACTTAGGTTTTTAGCGATGAGGGGAGGTGCTAGGAACCTAAGGAGAGGTTAGGGGGTGCTAGAATGGGGTGTCTACATAACTTAAGTTTTAACTCAACTGGATTTATTAAGTTCGTTGTTGAATTAAGAAACTGATGTGTTAAGTATTTGATTCATTGAGGCACTTCCTCAATACTAATATTATTAATAGTATGTCATTGTCATACTTTTGTGAAAGCTATTGAGGGTAAACGCTAAACATAACATTGGCACATATAATTTATTAGATTCAACAACGGATTGCATTGTTTGTTTTCATTCGTATAGGAAATAGGGAGATTACAAATGGAATGCATGTGATTATTGGTCTGCAATTTTTCCTCAATTTTTGTGTTGTTTGCATTTCCAGTATGTGTTTATTTTTCAGGTAACTACACTTATTATATTCATGGGGCATTTTGTTATGTAATAGTGAGATTACAAGATAAATTTAAATTAATTTTCCCTTATTGATTGAGATACTTGATAACTTTTCTTTTTGTATGTCGTTGTTGAAAGACAAGTTAGTCAAAACCTCAATTACCTACAAAATATAACAATCTCAAGTGTAGCGGTAAGTAAGGGTATCAATCCACTTCCAAGGGGGTAAACCAGAGACAAACTCAAATGTAGTTCAATTTTTATTTTCTTTTTGTGCTTTTTCACTTTTATACTTTTTTTTAGCTTATTCAAATATTAAAACAATTGGGCGAGGTGATGATTTAAACTAAACTAAACTAAATGTGATAGGCTAACAACTAACCAAAAAGTTACTAAAATGGAAAATAAAGTCTAACACTAAAATAAGAGATAAAGTGAGGTAAATAATTGTGAGAACAATTAAGGAATGGGATTACACCACAAATTTTAACTATTCTAACTAATTAATTTAATTAATTGAATTCTCCCAAATTTATATCAAAATTACAAATCAACTCTCGTTGAAAATGTAATTTTAATAGTAACCTTTTAGAAAATTAAGTTTAACACCCCATAACTCTAGAAAAATAGAATTCACACTCCTTTTAATTAATCACCCGCTAGGATCGATCAATTAAAATTTATGTCAATCTTAGAAAATAAATTTAGAGTTGAAATTCAAGTTATAATACCCCACTTAAGAAACCCCTATCTCTAGTTCAAATCTAAAATGGGTATTATAACTAGAATTTTTATTTTCTCTCGAAAATCATTTACCCTCTCTCGAGGCAGAAATTTAAGGGTGAGGGATCAAAAATAACATTCAAATGGAATTTTCAAGTAATCAAACTAATTAAACTAAAATAACATCAAATAAGGGTTTCCCCCCACCCCTTGAAAGGGGATTTAGCCTAACATGATATTAAACATAATGAACAAATAATCAAAGGCATATATAATAAAAGAGTAGAGAAAGAGAACAAATCTTCAACAAGTCTCCTTGAAATTGGCAATTTGACTCTATAATCTTCCATACAATTCAATTACTCACAATTAAATCTCACCACATCTCTAAAAATATAAAAACAAAAACTATTTACAAAATGGTGTGTATCTCTCTACAATTCTCTCTCTAAAAATTCCTATCTAAAAGCTCTTTTTTTCAAATGGGGTCTTCATCTTCGTTTATAGTAGGCACATGGAGCATGAGGGTATTTTTGCGAATTGGCTTGAGTGTGTATGGAAATGGTGAGAGGAGCATAGGGTGAGCACATGTGCATGGAAAAGGTGTGAGGTAATAAAAATCTGAATTGTGTGCACATGAGGGTAGTTTGGGAAAAATGAGATAAGTAGTTAGTTGGGGGTAAAATGGGTAAAGGGGTTTAAAGGGTTTTTTATTTGGCACATGGGGCATTAAGTGATTTATTCTTTTGCAGGTCGTGGCTTTTTATTTGGAGAAAAGGGTTTTGGTTTAACATTTTACAAATGGGTTTGGACATGGGTCTTGAGTTAATTTAGTTTTTCGGTTTAGAAGAGGGTCGAGGACGGGTTTCTTTGGGTTGGGGTGCCACCGGTGGAATGCTGGAGATGGGGCTGCCGGAATGGGTTTCAGGTCAAGACTGCTGGTTCGGAGATGACATGGGGCTGGATAGCGCCGAAGGAGGTTCTGAGATGGGTATTGGGCAGGTGGGTCTGGTCCGGCAGGTTAGTCAAGGGGTTTAAGATTTTAGGTCAATGAAGATGATGGGGTGGAGATTTATGAGAGAGAGATGTGAGTTTTTGGTGTTGTGTTGTTGGTAATGGTGGAATGAGATGAGATGAGAGAGAGAGAGTGGTGAGAGGTTGAAGAAGATTGTAGTTAGGTTAGAGTGTATGAGGGTGTAGGGAAAGTAGGTGTGAGGGTGAGGGTTTAGTTAGGTGTAAGTGAGGGTGTTGGGTATTAAGGTGTGAGTGTGTGTGTTTAAATTGTGACCCTTAAAAATATAACATTAACTAACTAAAATAAAATTAATAAAATAAACTAAAAACTAAAAAAATAAAATCCTATTCTAAAATAAAACAAAGACTCAAATAAAAATTGAAACTAAAAAGAAATAAAAATATAAATCTATTAAACTAAAAACTAAAATCCTAAATAAATGTAAAGTCAAATAAAACTAATAAATGAAATAGTAAAAAAAATCTAATCCTAATAAAAATAATAACTAAATGAAATTCTAATAAAATAAAAACTTAATCAAAATCAAAATAAAATAAAATTATACTAATAAAAATAAAATAGAAAATAAAACCTAGAAAATATTAAATAAATCCTAAAAATAAAAATGACTCTAACTAAAAATCTAAAAAATAATAAAAAGGGACAAACAAAACACACACGGGGTTTGGGCTAGGTTTAGACTCAGGTTAGGGTACGGGAGATGGAATTAACTCCATTTTACTGCAAGTTGCCTCAAATTATAGCTTTTGACACTGCAACTATAATTAAGCCTGCATATTGAATAATTAAGCGCATAAGACCCATATTGACGAGAATTAGCAACTAAAATACATCTATTTGGGGTATAAATTGTACAGTTTTGGATGCTTATCACACCACCCCCAAACAGAGCGTTGCTAGTCCTCGAGCAATAAGATACAAAGAAAGAGGAAGATAAGTAACCAAAAGTGTACCACTTTTGCCGGTACTTGCGATTGCACTTAGCATGTGCAACAAGCCTTTAAACCTATAGGTTACCCTACAGGACGAGTTGTGTCTCGTGAGGGTTTGTAGGGAATATACCCACAAAATTCTTATTTGCAAAAATTTATTGAAAGGCAGTCAATCTCTTATTAGACATAAAATGATCGCACAATCCATCATGAGATAAATGATTTCAGAAATTCAAGATAGAATGTGTAAAACGTATAGCTAAGTAAATACACAAGGCACATCCATCCTAGAACTCAACGTGTGTGGTGTGAATCAGTCAAAACGGGTCGAGTATCACAAGACTAATTCCTAGATTGCCTTGTCGTAATCAACGCTTCAACTTCAAATCTCACGGATATATCTCTCTCAATCGAATTCACGAGATTTGGGTAAGTGTATTACTCTTGTGTGTGAGGATGTGAGTAAATGTAAGCAAGTTCAAACGTCTCACACACACGTAACAAAGAACGAACAATTAGAAAGAAAAATGATCTCATGAAATAATGCTAATCACTATAGTGAGAACGTCGAGTTATTCGCCACGTTGACTATCATTTGCCCTAACACCTAGGGGAACATGTATGTTTATGGGTGAAGGGAAATGAAATGGGATGAGAAAGATATGATAGGTAGGATGGATTGGATGAGGTAGGTAGGATAGTGATATGATGGATAATGGATGAGTGATGGATGCGATAAGATTGAGAAGAGTGTACTATGACGAACAAATGTCTTTATTTCAAAACCAACTACTAACTACAAACTCTCTTTCTTTTCTTTTCTCTCTTTTTTGGTTTCTTTTTTAGTTTTCTTTTTTTTTTCTATCTTTTTGTTTTTTTTTTTCGATTTTTCTTTTTCTCTCACTTTTCAAATCAATAATGAAGACATTCAACATTTTGAATCAGCACTCTTTCTTTTTTAAATGATGATGGATGATATATGAATGGGGTGCGGTATGTATATGGATGGTGTGGGGAATATATGGAAGAATATGGGTAAAGTGAATGGTAAATGGTATATGGAAAAGTGGTAAGTGTATGGATGAAAATCTAGTATTCGGGACAAATTTCAAGACACGCATTTCTTACAACTCGAAAATGATGTTGTTCTCAGTGATCAAGCCAAATTTTAATGAAAAATAATGAGATCATACAACAATTTAAAGTGTGGACCCAAAAGAAGTTGAATCAACTTGTGACTTGGAGATTGCGTAAAACTCTCTGAAAGGTGAAAGGCACGAATCTCACAAGCTAAAGTCTCTACTAGTGATCCTTAAGTTTCTCTTTAGAATTGTAGTACTCCTCAACTCTAAACCGTAGTGACGTGATAAGTGCGCAAATTCTGTAGAGTCTAGAAATTCATGGTGCAACATGCCTTGTTATGTATTACATAAGCTATTTACAAAAATATAAATCCTCTAGCTTGATTCCTAGACTTAGAAAGATGGATGATTAAAAATTCACATCAATGATTGAGATGATAAAAACTGCACAAAATTTTAAAAATCAGGTTCAAAAATTAACATTTTTCAAAAGAGGTACGATTTTGATAAAATTCCCCACCCCCAAAACAAAAAGGAACATCGTCCTCGATGTTAAGTAAAATGATTTTTTTTAAATTGAGAGAATAAGGTAGGAAAGAGATTACCAGAATCAACCGCTAATGAAGTGAACATATGTAGCCAAGAATAAACATGAATAAGAAGTGAGAAAAAAATGTGTACAAGTCTATAAGCATGGTAAAATATAGGGTGGTGTGAAAACACCACCCCCAAACAGGACCAGACTCATACCAAAAATGCGGGTTGCCTCCCGTTAGCGCTAAGTTTAATGTCTTCAGCCAGATCTAACCATTTCTCACCCTAAATATAGGAACTAGGAAAGCTAGGGGTGGCAGAAAAATTTGGTGATGAGAATCACCCCCAAACAAGACTGAAGCGTCAGTCTTATTGGATAAATTGACAAAGGGGTCAATGCACTTGTATAGCGAAATGCATCACGCGATGCAAAGCATTGGTGGACCATGGGTGAGTGGGTATTAGGGTAAGGTTAAGAAAGGCATGAGTGATGAATCATCGATCACGGGCCTTGTTGAGATTAAAAGTGAGGGCAACTAGGGCCCTATAAGCATGGTGCTCTAATTGGTGAGGGAGGCAAAATGGTTTGAAAAGTGTAATGGGATGGGCCTCATAAAAATCACACGGCCGTTCTATGAATGGGCGATGATAGTGGTCGTGTCGTGACACACCAGGGAGCTATTGAGAAAAAAATCAACACCACAAGGAAGTGGTGTGCATAGGGTAATAAGCTCGGTGTCACAGAAGTAGAGAGTATCACCACAAATACTCTCGTAGATGGTGGAGAATGGTTTCAGGTGAGGATCTAAAAATGTGGATGGAAACATGAACTGTGTAAAATCAAGATCCAAACTAAGTGGTAGGGTGGAAGGAACAATGGGTGGGGTAAAGGGTGGGATAAATGGTGGAGGAAGATGATCCAACTCAAGCGTGGGAGACACACACTCAATGGGAGGAGTAAGGGAATACTCACAAGGGAGTGTGGTTTCTAAAGATGGAGTGGTCAACTTCTCCATAAGAGTAGCATCGATGAATGTGGTGGGTGGGTAAGACGAGGCACCAAGATATAAGATAGAGGAATCACTAGAAATATCAGGCTCAAAGGGATCCAAATATGATGGGGGCATGATCCATATCAAGAGAGGTGGGAACCATCTTTGACGCTATCTCGGTACAATGGTGAGCACTAGTAGCCGAAGCGAACCTAAAAGATATGGTCATGTCAGAGACATAGGAAATTGGGGCATAAGGTAAAAGCTTTGGAAAAATTTTGGATATCTCGGGAGTGGGAACCTCAAGTGTGGGTTCCGAAGGACATGGTGGGATTGGATCAGGCTCACTATCGAAAGTAAGTCAACACAATTGTCGACTTGGGACCCGGACCATAGAATGGTCTCAACATCAAGATTCTCGGGAGGATAGGGTTGGTCACACTCAAAGTCAGTGGCACAAGACGACGTATCATCACTCCACGTGGGTGCAACAATGGGTTGACTTGGGGTAAAGTCTGACTCTCGATTACACTCAATTTCATTTAATCTTTGTTCAAGACGTTGGAGGGCTTTATTTTGAAATTGAGTGGCTTGCTCTTGCTCGAGTATGAACTTTTGCAAGAGGCTTTCGAGAGAGGATGTGGATGGTGGTTGCGGTTAAGGTGGACACAACTCGTTGTGGACAATACTATATGGATAATACTCAAATGATGTGTATGGAGTGGGGCCAAGTCCATCATACACGAAAGGATCGCTTTCGTTATACACAATTGGTTGAACTACATTTGAGTTTGTCTCTAGTTTACCCCCTTGGAAGTGGATTGATACCCTTACTTACCGCTACACTTGAGATTGTTATATTTTGTAGGTAATTGAGGTTTTGACTAACTTGGCTTTCAACAACGACATACAAAAAGCAAAGTTATCAAATGGCGCCGTTGCCGGGGATGGGGCTGCCGGAATGGGTTTCAGGCCAAGACTGTTGGGTCGGAGATGGTAGGGGGCTGGACAGCGCCGAGGGAGGTTCTGAGATGGGTATTGAGCAGGTGGGTCTGGTCCGGCAGATTAGTTAGGGGGTTTAAGGTGTTAGGTTAATGAAGATGATGGGGTGGAGATTTATGAGCAAGGGATGTGAGTTTTTGGTGTTGTGTTGTTGGTAATGGTGGAATGAGATGAGATGAGAGATAGAGTTGTGAGAGGTTGAAGAAGATGGTAGTTGGGTTAGAGTGTATGAGGGTGTAGGGAAAGTAGGTGTGAGGGTGAGGGTTTAGTTAGGTGTAGGTGAGGGTGTTGGGTATTAAGGTGTGAGTATGTGTGTTTAAATTGTGACCCCTAAAAATATAACATTAACTAACTAAAATAAAATTAATAAAATAAACTAAAAACCAAAAAACTAAAATCATATTCTAAAATAAAACAAAGAATCAACTAAAAATTGAAAGTAAAAAGAAATAAAAATATAAATCCATTAAACTAAAAACTAAAATCCTAAATAAATGTAAAATAAAATAAAACTAATAAATGAAATCCTAAAAAAAAATCTAATCCTAATAAAACTAATAACTAAATGAAATCCTAATAAAATAAAAACTTAATCAAAATCAAAATAAAATAAAATTATACTAATAAAAATAAAATAGAAAAATAGAAAATAAAACCTAGAAAATACTAAATAAATATAAAATAAATCCTAAAAATAAAAATGATTCAAACTAAAAATCTAAAAAATAATAAAAAGGGACAACAAAACACACACGGGGTTTGGGGTAGGTTTGGGCTCGGGTTAGGGTACGGAAGAGGGAATTAACTCCATTTTACAGCAAGTTGCCTCGAATTATATCTTTTGACACTAAAACTGTAATTAAGACTGCATATTGAACAATTAAGCGCATAAGATCCATATTGCCGAGAATTAGCAACTAAAATACATCTATTTAGGGTATAAATTGTACAGTTTTGGGTGCTTATCAATATTTCTTGTTTTATTTTTCCTTATTTTTTTTTGTAAGTTTGTTGGTAATTCATACAAAGTCCATTCAATATATCTAGTGTTCGTCAAACATTATACAGGCATCTAAAACTTGCTTATTGTTTTGGATCTAACCAATCTAACTATTGTTATTTATGGTAAGTCTATTTTTTAAGGTTATGCCATAGATATTCGACACGACCACAAATGTGTATCTAGTGTGCATGTTGATATAGGCTCAAGTGCAAGCATGTCGCCTTAGTAATAAACCCAATAAGTAGGGGTCGTCTCCATAAGAAACTAGGACGAAGAATCGTAACGACACGGAATAGATGACTCACCCTCAAATTGACTCCCGAAAGAAATGGAAAAGGTTATTAAGATGATTAGAAAAATCTACTAACTAAATGTGAATGCAAATTAACTAACAACTAAACTAAATGCGCCGAAATAAAGTAGTGCAGTGAATTAAATATGAATAAGGGAAAAATAGGTCGGGTTACAATCCCCCAAACCCTAGTACATTTATCGTATATAATACTAGATTTTGAATTAGAAAGTTAATTGAACCCAGTCTTTAGTAACCTTAAGAATTACACATATGAGGGTACTAGCTCGCATCATATATAATCAAAGGTAAAAATAAAGTGGTGCGGAATAGCTAACAAGCACATCGTATCCTTAAACACCCTGGTTACCTAGGGCAAACAAGGTTAAAAGGTCTACAGCGGTTGTGTGTACTACACAAAATGATTCACTTAAAATTCAATTCAAACCCTATTTTCTACACGGGTAAATTACATCGGGTTGGGTTCATGAACCCCAACCCTTAAAAACTTTGCTGGACATGAAGAAATTAAATGAAAACACAAGTTTTAAAGTGCAGGAATTCATGACTATTTTAGAAATTTCGAGAAGAAAATTTTGGAATTAAGAATTGAAAACTAGGAATGAAGAATTAATCTAACTAACTACGAAAGAAATTGAAAGAATAAATTAAATATTACTTGCACTGAGAAAATCTGGAAATAAACTTTAAATCTTGAATTAATTGCAGCAAATCTTCAAAACTAGGGTTCTTCTATGAAAACACTCTCTAAAACTAATAATATTCGAACATCCTAATGTATAATAATAAGTGAAAACAATATACACTACAAAATTTACAAGATTTTGAACCAAGGAAAACACTAAATTGGGAACAAAAAATGTAGGAAAATCTCAACCGAACCGGTCTGGGTATTCTTCGATTTGGTCAGACCGCCCTTATTTTGATACAGAGTTTCTAAAGGCATCAAATCGGTTGGTTTTGGGGTATATCCAATCCGTTCCGGTGGCTAATGTTTCACAGGGCTTGGATCTCCTTCGGATTGGTTGATTTTTGGCATGGACGGTCCGGTCTCGTCTTGGAAATCTTCCATTCTTCCTTTCTCTTGTTTTTCCTCTCATCTTTGAATCTTTGTAACTTCGGATACAGGGCTCAGTTTGGGATGTCGTTTCTTCCTACGCACTTGTAGACGCGAGGTCTTTATTTTTCACATTGGCCCTCATCCGAACTCTAGATGTGAAATGACTATTTTGCCCTCTAACTTTCCTTCCTTTTTTAATTTCACGTATTTCGATTCCTCTTATCTTCACTTGCATTAAATACCTATAAAAAGCATGAAAAATACATAAAACTCGAGGCACTGTGTGGGAATTGTAAGTAGTATATAAAAGATATAAATCAATACAAATTATATTATTCGACGTGCTAAAAGCTACTAAATTAAGGGGATAAATTCAAAGGAATTTTTGCTTAATCAAATCCCCCTAACTCAGAACATTGCGCATCCCGAGAAATGTAAAGAACGTCACTAAGGATCAACTCTTGAAATTTATTTTATTAACATAGAATACCACTTTCACAAGCAAGTGGTTACATTTAGCGTATGCAACAAGGCTTTAAATCAACTATATCACTCTAGTAGGACGAGTTTTGTCTCGTGAGGGTTTGCAGTGAATATACCCACAAAATTCGATTATGGCTCAAACAAAATTCAAAATATCTATAAATTATGTAATTCAAACTTTTCGAAAAATAATCACCATATATTTATATGCTCAAATCTCAATTTGTTGTATGTGTGTACGAACCCAGAAATTTAATTGCAAATTTCTACTGATTGATCATTACATTACTTTTTCAAAAATTAGCTTTGATTCAAATTCTCATGGGTTACTCTCACAAACGAATCACTCGAAATGTGGATATATCTCTCATTATGAGTGATATAAGGAGTAAATGCATTGAAACACAAATTCATGCACACATAATTAAAAGGAAAAAATTTATTTATGGCAAAAAGATCTCATCATCGAGTTACAGTCATTGGAAACGGGAACATTGCCTCTTATATACACCAATCAATCTCTTTTATTATATTTTCGAGTTTTAACTCTCCACGCGGTAATTAATTTCGCAATTTGGACTCGGTTAAGACTTTCTCGGGTTTAAGGTGCATTGGGTACATTGGGAATAATCAAAAAGTTCAGAATTAAAAAATGTTCTTATAATGTCCGTCAGTGCTTTTCCGGGATTTGTCTCATTTTTCTCTTCTTTTTCTATTTTCACATTTTTTTGCTATTTTTGTTGAGCATTACTCTATTTTTCTTGCCCCATTTCATTGCATTATTTGGACTTAATTTCATAATTTTATATTTTTCTCAATTCCGAGCTATGTGGGTTTTTCGGGTTACCAAACCAAAGGAAAAACATTTTCTTTGGCTCAAAAATGGCTAGCAAGAGGGTAGTTTTCACAACCTTTTATGGCTAATATTGTTGGGTAATTAAACGATGGCCTAACCTCATTTATCCGAATTACTAATCATATTACCATATGTGTCTCGAGATGAATTTTTGTTTAGAGATATTTCAGCCCATTTTCCGAGACAATATCACACGCTATTCCTTAACCAATCAAAACAAATATTTTGAGATCACAACGACTTATTTCAACGCTGAATTGAACTTTGAGTTAATCATTAACTCGGATTGATTTTAAAAACTCAGAAAACGTGAAAGGCTCGAAATTTCACCGGGTTGATTAATCTCCACACTTATTTGTTAAGTCGTCAATTTTTTTCAATTTTCATCTTTGGTCAATTTTGGTTTAGTGCATTTTGGAAATTACAAAAACAAAACTTCGGTGATATTTTGAAAATTTTAAATCCCAATTTTTATTTACTTTGAGATTTTTTTTTTTTTTTTTTTTAGAAATTTTTTCAATTTTTGGGGGGGACATTTTGGAAATTTTCTAGTTTTTTTTGTTTTTGGGCATTTTGAACTTTGTGAAATGTGAAAGCTCATGTGCCCCCCCCCCCCCCCCCAACTTAGATTTTTGCAAAGTCCCAATGTAAAAAGGACTAAAAGCTAAATGAAGGAGGGAAAAACAAAAATGGAACAAAGTACAAAATGCAATATACAAAAGCAAGCATAAAACACACATGATAGGTAATCCAATTTATATTATATATCTAGAGAACATATAAAATTGTGGGAAAAGGAAATGTGAAACATTATATGAGCAACGTAGAAGGAACAAACTATTGAAGGGGAGGGTGAGAATCTTCGGGAGAATTTGGGTCGTACGGATCATAGTAATAGGCCGGGGGAGGAGCACCCATGGTCATCTGGTACATTTCATCTCGGAGGCGATGTAGCATGCTCGTATCCCACTGATATGCGCATCGGTACTCCTCCTGGTGAGCATTGTATTGATCGATAAACCCATCAAATCGGGCTTCCAGCGCTGAGATTCGCATATCAAGATTGGCTCTTAGGGGCTCAAATAAAAATCGTCGTCCTCGTTATACTCACCCTCACCGCCCTCATCCATACTTATGTTTTCGCCCCCAGCGGTTTCCTCTTCGGACTCATCATCCTTCGAATTATCCAACTCCGCATCATCATCGTCATCCACCTCCTCCACTTATCGTGCGTGGATAATCTCCCGTTGGCGCTCACTCTTGGTACGAGTGTCTTGACTAAGAGGATTGGGAAGGCGAAGGGACCCGTTGGGATGAACAATGAGCATGTTGGCTAGACTAGACGTTATGAGGTGGGCATATGGGAGAGGCATGCCACCCTTTTTGTCCAAGGCCGCAAAGAATATGCCTTTATAAATGATATGGGCCAGGTTGATTATGGTGTTATAATAAAAAAAGGTGATACACAAGAGTCGCCTGTCGGGGTCGTATTTCGAAATCATTAGAGGTTTGTAGGATGTTAGTGCAGATGATTTGAAATGTGATATGCGTCTTGTCGTTCATCCGCCCTAACAAAAATGTTTCGGTAGCTCGAGCCCCTCTCGGTTCTATACGGGCAATGCAATCGACTTTATCGATGGAGGCAAGAGCGTTGGGGTACATGAAGTCAGTGGGGTTTGGGACATCATTTTCTGCTAATTTCTGGGCAATAATATCTAGGGATAAAGGGATACGTTATCCATCAACACGCGCCTCAAAAATTAAATCACCGGTGTGGATAAGGGTGCCATAGAAGGCTCTCACTTCGGCTGTCGAAACTACATTATTGGGCTCATTAAGGTACCGACACCAACCCCTCGGAAGGAAGAGGTTGGCGACCGAATTTGGCATCTTGTTCTAGTGCACTTGGCACTCCAATTGCAGTTTGCGAGTTTGGCCAAAAAAATGTTCACACCAATGTTGTTCTTGATTGGAGCGGTATGCATCGTTTCCATCGATGAACACGATAGAGTTGTACTTTTCAGGGCGAGTTTGGTTGGCCATGTGTAGTAGCAGTGGTTGGACACTAGAAATTTGGAAGAGAGAGAGTATGAGAGTAAGGAGGAGTGGTGGTGGAAAGGAGCAGGGGTAAGGGTGTATTTATAGGTGAGTATGGTGGAGGGAAAGGTTGGTTTTGGAAGGATTGGTTTTGGAGGGAAGGGGGAATGAATTTGGGAGGGGGAATGGTGGAGGGAAAATGTATTGGGAGATGGGGGATGCACATTAGGAATGATCGAAGAAAAACCAGAAGTCGAACCAATCCGGGTGTCTAGGGGAGGACCGATCCGGTCCCTTTTTTATTTAATTTTTTTCCAAAAATGAACCAGTCCTGTGCCTATGGGTGGACCGGTCCGGATCCCAAAATTATGCAGAGTCCCCTATGGATAAATTCACTCATCTCTCAACATCTCGGGATGCTCTCACCACTATACAGACACGTAATCGACCTAACTTCGCTCAATATTTCGTCCGAAACCCTAGTCTCTCTCTCAAAGTGTATTCTCCCGCACCTGTCATATGTGTCCTATACCTATCGAATCCAACTAACCTAACTAATTCATGTCTAATGTACATAAGAATCACCCCATACGTGCCAAGGGTATGACGACCTTCTCGTACTTCTCAATCTGTCCCCATAAATGGGGTCCGATAACCAAATGGTGTCGGCTTCCTCTATACACACCTCAAAGCACGATTTGAGACATTGTCCATTCACATTGAAGGTATTTCCACCTTTTGCATCTTCCAGCTCTATAGCTTCGTGGAGTACTTCTCTAACCACAAATGGACCCGTCCACCTTGAACGCAACTTATCGGGAAACAAGTGTAATCGAGAGTTGTAGAGAAGCACTTTTTATCCCAGATGAAACTCTTTTCAGCGAATTATCTTATCATGAACGAGTTTCATTCGTTCTTTTGAGATTTTAGCATTCTCATATGTGTCATTGCGCATCTCTTCCAAATCGTTCAATTGAAGTTTGCGAGCTTCACCACTTTATCGATATTATAGTTCAACCTCTTGATGGTCTAATAGGATTTTCTCTCTAGCTCCACGGGGAGATGGAAAGGCTTGCCATAGAAAAAATGAAATGGAGACATACTGAGGGGGTTCTTGTCGGCAATACGGTAAGCCATAAATTCATTGTTTAATCAAAGTGACCAATCTTTTCGGGTAGGATTGACAGTCTTCTCAAGGATGGTTTTGATTTCATGACTTGCTAACTCGGATTGTCCACTTGTTTGGGGTGTGATTGGTTGTTCCAACCTTGTGGACGACCCCGTACATTCTCATTAACTTTTCAAATGGATTATTGCATAAATGTGTTCCGTTATCACTTATGATCACCTTCGGAGCACCGAAGCGAGAAATTATGTGTTCTTGTAGAAGTTTAATCACCACCTTGTTGTCATTCATACGGGTAGATATTTCCTCCACCCATTTAGAGACGTAGTCTACTGCGATGAGGATGTATAATAAACCGAAGGAGGAAGGGAATGGTCCCATGAAGTCAATACCTCAGGAATAAAATAACTCAACGATGAGTATCGGTGTTAAAGGCATCATGTCACGACGGCTAATAACTCCCATCCTTTGGCCTCTATCACAAGATTTATAATATATGTTCACATCCCAGAATATTGTGGTCTAATATAGGTCGCTTTGTAGAATTTTAGCAGTCGTCTTATTCTTGGAGAAGTATCCTTCACAAGCTTTCGTATGACAAAATCGGTTCACATCTTAAATTTCCCTATCCAGTACACATCTTCAGATGAGTTGGTCCGCACAATATTTAAATAGGAATGGGTCATCATAGAAGAACATGCGGGACTAAGTGATGAATTTCTTCTTCTCTTGTGGTGTCCATCCAAGAGTAACGACTCCCATGACATGATAATTAACAATATATGCAAACCAAGGTAGAGAAGGAGTAGCAAAGAGCTGCTCATCCGGAAAGTACTCGTCTATAGGTATTGGATCACTAGGCACGTCGGACGAGAGTCGTGACAAATGGTTGGCAATGATGTTTTCTACCCCTTTCTTATCTTTTATAAAGAGATTAAACTCTTGTAGGAGTAGGATTCACCTCATGAGGAGCGACTTAGCATCCTTCTTAGTAAGGCAATATTTAAGGTCGCATGGTTGGTAAAGTAAGTGATGGGTGGCCCAACAAGGTATGAGTAGAATTTATCCAAAGCAAAAACAACCTCTAGTAATTCTTTCTCCGTGGTGGAGTAGTTAAGTTGTGGCTCGATTAAAGTTCAGCTAGCATAATATATGAAATGAGCTTTCTTAGCTTTTCCTTTCCCCAAAATAACCCCAATCTCGCATCATCACTAGCATCACACATAATCTCGAATGGAAGAGACCAATCCGGAGCTTGCATGATAGGAGAGGAAATTAGCATGCTTTTCAATTTATCAAAAGCCTCTTGGCATGTGTTATTCCACTCAAAAGGTATGTCCTTCATAAGGGGGTTCCTCAAGGGTCTAGCGATGGCGTTAAAATCCTTGATAACCCGTCTATAAAAACCTGCATGGCCTAATAAGGAACGCATGTCCTTTAATGATTTAGGCGGGGGAAGCTAGGCTATGACATCTATTTTTGATCGGTTAACTTCTATTCCCATAGATGAGACTATGTATCCTAGAACTATGCCCTTGGTAACCATGAAGTGGCATTTTTCCCAATTGAGAACTAAGTTCTTCTCCACATATCAGGATAAAACCTTTTCAAGATTCTCTAAACATTGGTCAAAAGAGGGGCCAAAAAGGCTGAAATCGTCCATTAAAACCTCCAGTCCTCTTTCTACCATGTCACTAAAGAGACTTAACATGCACCTTTAAAAGGTCGCGGGCGCATTACACAATCCAAAAGGCATACGTTTGTAGGCAAACATACCAAATGGACATGTAAAAGTCATCTTCTCTTGATCAAGTATATCTATCTCGATTTCGTTATAACCGGAGTAACCATCAAGAAAGCAATAATATGGGTGTCCCTCTTCGTATTCAAGCATATGGTCAATGAAAGGTAAAGGAAAATGGTCTTTTCTCATCTCGGCATTGAGTTTTCGATAATCAATGCAAACTCGCCACTCGATGGTGGTGCATTGAGGAATTAATTCACCCTTAGCATATTTTACCACTGTCATTCCCGACTTCTTTGGGACAACTTGAATTGGATTTACCTATTTTTTATCCGATATAGGGTAGATAATTTCGACATCTAACAATTTTATTATCTCCTCTCTAACTACTTCTTTCATGTTTGGGCTTAGTTGCCTTTGCACTTCCCTCAAGGGCTTCACGTCCTCCTCTAGGTGGATTTTATGGGCACAAACCAGGGGACTTATACCTTTCCAATCCGCTATATACCAACCAAAATCACCTCTATGCTTCCTCAGAATTTTCATCAACTTACACTCTTGCTCTTTATTTAGGCTAGAGGAGACAACAATATGAAATGTCTCATTCTCTACTAGATAAGCATATTTCACATTAGAGGGTAGTTTCTTCAACTCGAGGGTAGGAAATTTCTCTTCCGAAGGTGTCAAGCATGACTCTTTTGGGGGTAGTTCGTCGTATCTAGAAACCTAATGAACATCTCTCAACTCCTCTAATGACGCTCCCTTATCTAATATGGCTTTCAATTCCTCTACCTCTCTCTCATACTCTGTGTATGGGATCTCACTTTCATCACCTCTCACTAGGCATGCTTCTAACGTGTCCCCTCCTATGGTTCTCTCGATGTGCTCTTCTACTAACTCCTTTATGAGGTCGATCGTATGGATTTCATCTTCGTCACCGATTTGCTTAGCAACATTGAAGATGTTTATCTCGAGGGTCATGTTCCTAAAAGTGAGCTGCATTTGCCCATTTCGTGAATTGATGAATGCATTAGTCGTAGCGAAGAATGGGAGGCCTAGAATGATAGGAACATGGTTACTATAATGGATGGAGGACTCCATGTCCTAAATGACAAAGTCTACTGGGAAGTATAAAGTGTCTACTTGGACTATCATGTCCTCAATAATCCCCCAAGGCACATTCACTCTGCAATTCGCTAATTGGAGAGTGATTCGTGTGCCCAACTCAAGTTTCCTATAAATGGAGTAGGGAAGTATATTAACACTAGAACCTAAGTCCAATAAGGCTCTCTCAATTCGACGTTCGCCAATAACACATGAGATCATGATTGCACCCGGATCTTTAAACTTGAGTGGAAGGTCGTTAAATAGAACGCAACTCACATTATGTGCTAGAAAGGCATTCTTCTTCACCTTTAGCCTTCTTTTCACAGTCAAAAGATCTTTAATGACCTTGTCATAGGCAAGAATTTGCTGGATGGCATCAAGGAATGGAAATTCAGCTTTACTTATTTAAGAACATCTAACACATCTGCGCGGGAGGCTCCCTTTTGAGGTGGGGCCAACCGTTGAGGGAACAGAGCAGCTGTGGGTGGTTTCATAAAAATTTTGGGCTCGTTAATGTCTTACTTGTCACTCTCATTCAAGGGGGAATATTTGTCCTCTTTCGTTTCGGGCGAAACCTCCTTGTCTTTTGGCTTCTCATGTGGGGGAGGTGATAAATCAATGACTCACCCACTGCGTAGAGTGGTGAAAGCTTGGTATTGCTCTTATGTATCGAAAGATGTAGAGCTAATGCTAACATTAGCTTGACCTAGAGGATATCTTTGGCCTTAAGCCAAAAAATTTCCCTTCTCTTGGACACTCAACGAAGATTGTAACTTAGATAAGATCGCATGCATCTCAGTGAACATACACTCAAACTTGACATTGGTTTCATTTTGAGATTGGATAAACTAGGTTAAGTTTTCATCAAGAGTCCTCCACGATGGGGTAATGTATGGGACTGGAGGTGGAAATTTCATGTGTGCTTTCATAGGAGGAGCTTGCTGTAATTGAGGAGGGGGTGGAGGTAAGGCGACATATGTATGTGGATTCAACACAGCATATTGTTTCCCGTACCTAAAATCGGGATGGTTTCTCCGTGAAGGGTTATACAAGTTCCCATGAGTGGCGTTAAAATTTCCCTTAAAACCTCCTAGTGTTTCCACTTGTTCGGTATGTATAGCTTTGTAGGTGGGTATCGTCGGACATTCCTTTGTTAAATGGCCCACCACACAAATGGTGCGCACTTTTCTTTCACAGCATGGGTGGATCCGGTAGGTTCTCTCAGTCGTACCTCGAGTAGGTCTCTCATACTCTTCTCAAATTGATCAAGTCATTAGTCTACCACGGTATCATGATTAAATTGATAAAGATCGGATGCAGTAGGAGTATTGGACACTTATCGAGGTCGATTTTGGGCATTAGGATCGGATGTGTCCCATGCTTGAGTAGTCTCGGCAATATACTTAAGATAAGCCTTAGCGTCACTTGCATCTAATTCTTAAAATGGTCTTTCACACATTATTTAAGAAGTTGTTTAGATGCTATAGAAAGCCCGTGATGGAAGAAAGAGATAAGGTGATGTTTTTCAAATCCATGATGGGGGCAAGCGTTAACCAACTCTTGGAATCATTCCCAACACTTGTCAAATGGCTCATTATCTAATTGGAGAAAGGCTTGAATTTGAGCCTTGATGGAGTTGGTTTTATGTGGTGGAAAGAACTTTGAAAGAAACTTGGATTACATATCCTTCCATGATATGATCTAGTTCAGTGGTAAAGACCAAAGCCAGGTCTTGGCTTTATCCTTTAAGGAAAAAGGAAAAATCTTTAGGCGAACGACATCTTGCGTGCAAGATTGATCACTAAATATTTCTCACACCTCTTCGAACTCTCTGATATGGAGATATGGTTTCTCTGAATCCATGCCGTAAAATGTTAAAAGCATTTGTATCCTCCCATTACTGAAGTGGAACTGACTGGTATTACACGGGAGTAAAATGCAATCATGGGTGACAGTTCACTCAAGCAAAAGGAGTTATTCCATGGGATAATACGGCAGATTTCCCTCACCCGTACCGAAACTAGCGATATTCGACATGGATCTCTCTCCAATGGACTCAGAATCCTAATTTAGTGTTCTAGATGTGTGACTCAGCATGTGCATCGTGATGGAGTTTGGAGGGGTAGGAGGGGGATCCCAAAATCATGGAACGCGAGGGGTAGGGGACTTTCTCAATTATACTCGACGATGGGATTTTCGTGAATTCTTATTAGAGTATTCTAAGGAGTTTGTTCTTGATTTTTCATGAAAGGACTTTTAAGAGATGATTTCTTTTGATTTTTTTTCCTGAGTTTTTAAATTTTTAAATTAAATTTTAGATTGAATCAACTAACCTAAAGTCTACCTAAATCCCCAGCAACAATGTCAAAAACTTGACGCGACCACAAATGTGTATCTAATGTGCATGCTGATATAGGCTCAAGTGCAAGCCTGTCGCACTAGTAATAAACTCAGTAAGTAGGGATCGTCTCCATAGGGAACTAGGACGAAGAATCGTAACGACACGGAATAGATGACTAACCCTTAAATTGACTCCCGAAAGAAATGGAAAAGATGATTAAGATGATTGGAAAAATATACTAACTAAATGTGAATGCAAATTAATTAACAACTAAACTAAATGGGCCGAAATAAACTACTGCAATGAATTAAATATGAATAAGGGAAAGATAGGTCGGGTTACAATACCCCAAACCCTAGTATGTTTACCGTATAGAATACTAGATTTTGAATTAGAAATTTAATTGAACCTAGTCTTTAGTAACCTAAGCATTACATATATGAGGTTACTAGCCTGTATCATACATAAAATCAAAGGTAAAAATAAAGCGGTGCGGAATAGCTAACACGTACATCGCATCCTTAAACACCCCGGTTACCTAGGGCAAACAAGGTTAAAAGGTCTATGATGGTTGTGTGTACTACACAACACAATTCACTAAAAATTAAATTCAAACCCTATTTTCTACATGGGTAAATTACATATGGTTGGGTTCATGCACCCCAACCCTTAAAAACTTAGTTGTACATGATTAAATTAAATGAAAACACAAGTTTTAAAGTCCAGGAATTCATGATTATTTTAAAAATTTTGAGAAGAAAATTTTGGAATTAAGAATTGAAAACTAGGAATGAAGAATTAATCTAACTAACTACGAGAGAAATTGAAAGCATAAATTAAATGTTACTTGCAATAAGAAAATCTGAAAATAAACTTTGAACCTTGAATTAATTGCAAGAAGTCTTCAAAACTAGGGTTCTTTTATGCAAGAGCCCTCTGAAACTAATAATATTCGAACCTCCTAATGTTTGACAATAAATGAAAATAAAATATACTAAAAAATTTACAAGAGTTTGAACCAAGGAAAACTCTAAATTGGAACAAAAAATCTGGGAAAATCTCAACCGAACCGGTTCGTGTATTCTTTGGTTCGGTCTGATATCCAATTTTGTGTAGGGATATTCAAGGCATCGGACCGGTTTGGTATTTTCTGTATCCAGATCGGTCCATCCCTCATTTTGATACAGAGTTCCTAAAGGCATCGGACCGGTTTATTTTTAGGTATATCCGATCCGGTTCAGTTGTTAATTTTTCACCGGGCTTAGATCTCCTCCAGATCAGTTCATTTTTAGGCAAGGCCGGTCCGATCCGATCTTGGAAATTTTCCATTTTTCCTTTCTCTTGATTTTTTTATCATCTTTGAATATTCGTAACTTCTAATCTAGGGCTCGATTTGGGATGTCGTGTCTTCTTACGTGCTTGTAGACGCGAGGTATTCATTTTTCACATTGGTCCCTCGTCCGAACTGTAGATGTGAAATGACTATTTTGCCCTCTTACTTTCCTTCTTTTGTTGATTTCTTGACTTTGGACTGCTCTTATCTTCACTTTCACTAAATACCTATAAAAAGTATGAAAAATACACAAAACTCGAGGCACTATGTGGGAATTGTCAATAGCATATTAATGAGATAAATTAATACGAATTACATTATTCGAGGTGCTAAAAGATACCAAATTAAGGGGATAAATTTGAAAGAATTTCTGCCTAATCAATATCAGAAGAAAAATGAATATCTAGGTTAGATTCTACCCTCATATTGTTACTTGGATTGCTACACTACATATATATCTTGCTTTTTGTTTTCTTATTTTCTCAGTAAAAGTACTATAAAAACCATTTGAAAGTACTCTTGATGCGAGATTTAATCTTTTAAAAATCATCGTTCATGGATTATATCAATGTGGATTGAATGCAAGATTTTATGTCTAATGAATTTTGTGTTTCATGTTGATTCAAGACTATATTAATAGTCGTTATTACTTTGAGCTAAGCGCCACACTCTGTTAAGTCGTTATTACTTTGAGCTAAGAATCGCACTCTGTTATCTTTCTTCACTGTCATGGTTTTCCAGGGTTTGTTGTTTTCATCATTAGTTTATCAAATTCAGGGTTGTCTAGATTTTGAATTAACATAACCGTAATTGAGTTTTGACTATCATCACTTATATGTTTTAGTTATTTGCCACTTTTATTTTAGAGATAGAATCAATTATTTGTATAAGTAATTTATTCTCTATTCACAATAAGTTTCATTCTTTATTTTACTTTGCTCGAGCTGTAAAATCTTATAACTAAACACCACCATTTTGGGTTGAACACGTTTTGAATTGAATTTTTTGATATCCCTATTAGTTTTTCCTCATAGAAGCTACTAATTTTTAATTATCACACTAAATGTTGACTATATGAATCTTGATTTCGATTCTATTTTGGCAGATATTATCATAATATAATGAATTAAATCATAGTCTTTCAAGGAAAGTACAATTTAGGGTTGCTGCATTATCTTTCATCATGTCTTATTCTTTCTCATTCTAAAAGTATGTCTACATCACTCCCTCATTGTAATATTCAGTTCCATTTATGTTTATTAACTTTATCGTTCCATGTTTATGTTTATATCAAAAAGTACTGGCCTTTTTTTGTTTAATGATTGTATTAAGATTGAAGCATGAATATTTACATGTGAAAATCTTTGAATTTATAACAATTTAGTTCTAAGCTATCTAATGATACATGAGATAAGTACAACTATCATATTGATTTTTTTTATAATTTTGTGTGGGTATTGTGACTAGTGCCAAGTTAGATGTCTTGATTTTGTGATTTGAATTTGTTTCATGATTCTAATTTGTATGGATGTTAGGCCACAACTTTGTAATTTTTTGGCTATATGACCTTGTAGATGACTGGCAATACAATTCGGCTACTTTTGTAGTTTTTCAAATTTGTATGTTATAATTGCTATCAAATAGTTATATATTTATAATATGTGCTTGACTAAGTGATTTTAGCTCTTGCATTGTATACAAGAAGGGCTTTAGGATCAGATGTAACCCTATTATGTTTTGAAAGTGCTTAGGGGAGGAAGGAGTATCCTGGATTACAAAATTATTTAAATGAATTATAATGACTAATAGGATGCTCGATGAATAGAGAAAGAGTAGTTTAGTACCTATTTCTAAAAATAAATGGGACATACAAAGTTGTTCAAATTATCGTGGTATTAAGTTAATGAGTCATACAATTAATCTTTGGGAGAGATTGATTGAATATAGATTGAGATTGAAAACAATAGTATCTGAGAATAAATTTTGGTTTATGACTAGAAGGTCAACAATAGAAGCAATTATTTATTGAGGAGATTAATAGGGAGATATAGGGAGAAAAATAAGGATCTTCATATGATTTTTATAGATTTGGAGAAGGCGTACGATACGATACCCAGAGATATAATACGGTGGGTTCTACATAAAAATGAGGGACTCGTAGATATATTAATTTGATTAAGGATATATATGATGTGTCTATGACTACAGTAAGAACAAAAGTTGGAAAAGTAGTGAATTTTTAATTACAGTAGGTCTACACTAAGGTTCAACACTAAGTACTTATCTCTTTGCTCTTGTTATAGATGAGTTGACTGGACAAATACAAGATGAGGTGCCGCGGTGTATGCAATTTGCAGAATATATTATTTTAGTGGATGAGACTAAGAGAGGGATAATATTAGATTGGAATTGTGGAGGGAAAATCTAGAAATAAGAGGATTTAAAATAAATAGGTCTAAAACAAAATATGTTGAATGCAATTTTAGTAGTAATAGGAGGAAAAACAGCGATGTGGTGAAATTGGAGGGTCAAGAGATACCTAAAAAAGCGGTGTATAAAATTTTATTTAGGCTCGATTATCCAATAAGATGGAGATATTAGTGATGATGTTACTCATTGGATTAAAGCAGGTTGGGTCAAGTGGAGAAGTGCTACTGGCATATTGTGTGATAGGCGTATATCTTTGAAATTAATTTTTTTTTTATAAGATGACCATTAGACCCTCTAGGGATAGAGTGTTGGGAAACCAAGAAACAAAATGTGCAGAAAATGAATGTGGGGGAGATGCGAACGCTAAGATGGGTTTGTGATAAAAACTCGAAAGGATAAATTAGAAATGAACAAAATTTGTGAAATGATAAAACTAGCTCCTATAGAAGATAAATTCAGAGAAAATCGATTTAAATGGTTTGGACAAGTCAAGCGTAGATCAATGGATACTCCAGTAATGAGGGGAGATTTAATTAGTATTGATGGTAATGCAAGGGATAGAGGTAGGGCTGGAAAAATGGGTCAACGAGTCGTGTTTTCACACGACACGACACAACATGATAAGATTCCAGTGGACACGAACGCGACAAGATACGATAGCGTGTGTCTTTTTTCTCAACCCGAACACGACACTTTAAAAACACGACATGATACGATAACACAATAAGTAAATACAGTTCGATTGGACACGATTAGACTCGACACGATATGACACGACACGATTGGACATAATTAGACCAGTTATTGAGGAATTCAAAAAAATTAGTTGGTCTAAATAGTGAGTTGATAGTGGGTCTAAATGGGGTCAATAGTGAGATTACATAGGGTATATATCATGTTTTAAATTGGATTACTATCGTGACACTATCATGTCCTTGTCGAGTCAATTTCGTGGCAGAAATTGGACACGAACATGACACGATCCAGTGACGGGTCCAAAAACTCAAATCCGAACACGATCCGAACATGAAATATCGTGTCAATTTCGTTTCATTTCGTGTCGTGTTATCGTTTCGTTCCCAAAACTTTCACCCTTAGATAGAGGTAGGTCTCAATTGACTTTGTGGGATATTATAAAAAAAGACACGATATTATGTGGTTTAATCGAAGATATTGCTCAGGATAAAATGGAATGATAAAATAAAATTCATGTAGCCGACCCCAAATAATTGAAAAAATGATTTGTTGAGTTGAGTTGAGTTGATTTGTTTTGGTGTATTGAATAATAATGGATTTGAGCTTAGTACAATGTAACAAATGCCATTTACGTGTTTATTAATAATTATCTTAATGGTACATGTGTTTATTTGCAGGTTAAGAAAAACTCTATTATGTGGATATTGAAGAACCTCATAATGAAGGTTGGGTCTTAAATAAAGTGGTGGAGCTGGATGATGCAAATTAGGAGTTCGAGAGATTAAAAAGACTAAAGTTCCCCTATGGCCCCTAAACTATTGGGGTTTGGTCAATTTAGTCTCTAAATTATTAATTTGACGACTTTAGTCCATAAACTACTAATTTTGACCAATTTAATCCTTAAATTACTAATTTTGACCAATTTAGTCCCTCAAATCTGTTTTTTAATAAATATAAAACAATTTTAAATATAAAAACAATTTTAATAAAATACAGTTTTAATAAAAACAGTTTTAATTAAAAAAAAACAGCCTTCTATTAAAAAAACATTTTTGATAAAATACAAATTGTAATCGAAAAACATTTTTAATTAAAAAAAAGTGTTTTAATTAAAACTGTTTTAATAAAGACAGTTTTAATTAAAACTGTTTTAATTACAAAAACAGTTTTTATATTTAAAAAAAACGTTTCTTTTAAATAGGATAAAAAAAAAATTATTAAATTTAAAAACAGTTTTTAAGTAAGATAAAAAACTGTTTGTTTTTTTAAATTTAAAAACTGTTTTTCTTTATTTAAAAACTGTTTTTTAATATGAAAAAAACTGGTTTTTCCTTTATAAAAAAAAAACAGGTTTTATCTTAAAAAACTCTTTTTTATCCTATTTCAGAAACTGTTTTTATCCTATATAAAAAACAGTTTTTTTTCCTATTTAAAAAGTAAAAACTTTTTTTTATCTTATTTAAAAACAGTTTTTTATTCCATTTTAAAAACAGTTTTTTTAACCTTGAAAAGAAATAAGAAATTTTAAGGACTAAATTGACTAAATTATTAGTTTATGGACTAAATTATTAGTTTATGGGCTAAATTGGCTAAATTATTTCAAACTATTTAATTTTTTTAAAATAGTCATTTTTTAAAGATAAACTTTAAAAACAGTTTTTTTATTCCCAAAACTAATAATTTATCTGTTTTTAAAAAAAAATATTTTTTAAAGTTTATCTGTAAAAAATTACCGTTTAAAAAAAACTGTTTTTTAAAATAGCTTAAAATAGCCAATTTATCCCATAAACTAATATTTTACCCAATTTAGTCCTTAAATTAGTTTAAAATTGATTATTTCTTTTCAAAGTTAAAAAACTGTTTTACAATGGAATAAAAAACTGTTTCTTAAATAGGATAAAAAAACAGTTTTTTTTTAAATGGGAAAAAAATAATTTTTTAAATAGGATAAAAACAGTTTCTTAAATAGGATAAAAGAGGGTTTTTTAACTATATGTAGGAAAATGTTTTTTTAATAGAAGGCTGTTTTTTTTTAATTAAAACTGTTTTTATTAAAATTGTAATTTATTAAAACATTTTTTATATATAGAATTGTTTTATATTTATTAAAAAACATATTTGAGGGACTAAATTTGTCAAAATTAGTAGTTTAGGGACTAAATCGGCCAAATTAATAGTTTAGGGACTAAATTGGCCAAATCTCAATAATTTAGGAGCCAAATGGGTACTTTACTCGATTAAAAAAGACAGATGTGTATATAATGAGTGTTTCAATATATAGTCAGATTTTAAACATTATATGATAAATTATTCAAATGGTCTCATAGATAATGCTACTAGTTTGGACAAGGGCATAAGAATGCGTTCACTGGGAATATAATTATAGTGGTTATAAGACAAACCGAATTTGAAGCTTAGATTTCCTTACTTTTCAATTACACAACTATCCTAATGGATATTTATTACCATTTGGGTCATTTTCTGTATGAAATTATAAGATGGACCATTTCTTGTATATTTGTTACCAATCCCTCAATGAAATTTTCATTATAAATATTTTCTTAATGCTTTACAGTGCATTTAACAATATTTGGGAGTTACAATTCATGTTTTCGCTTGTCAAAACCCGACATGACAAAAATCATTTAGATAGACACGACACGATCCAGTGTTTTTTATTTAACATGAACATGACCACTTTAACACAAGACATGACTTATAATTTTGGAGCAAAGATGATTCGACACGACCGTGTCAAAAATACTTTACGCTAAAATGATATATCGTGTTAATTTTGTGTCATTTTAGGACGTGTTAATGTCATTTCTAAATTGTCACCCCTACCAATATATCAATTACTCACTTGTTAATGGTTGTGTTTAATTTATGGTTAGAATCTTTTTTTCCTTTCTACACCGTATTACTTATTTCACTTGACTTTTATAGTAACTAAGTAAATTATCGAACTTAAATTTGTCATGCCTTATGTTCATTTATGTTCCCAAGTTGGTTCTTTTTTAAAATAAGTGTTGTTGATATTTATGGGTCATATTGGTGATGTATTGAAATGGTTGTGTGTCTGGATAATAATTAGCTTTGATATGGGATTTCTGATGCTTTTTAACATTGCGTTTTGCCTAAAAATTGATCATGCCAAACTCAATCCATAATGAGTACAAAGGATCTCAAGTTTGTGGTATTAATTAAATGGGAGAATGACCATTTTATCATTTCACTTTGATCATTTTATCATTTTACTTTGGGCAGGAAATGACTAATAGATGTTTGAAATAGTGTTGCCTAGATAATTGGAGAACCATTTAAAACGCGACGCAACACGAACCATTTAAAACACTACACGACAGGAATATCATGATAAGCCGTGATGATTATACGCCTTATAATTTTAACACGAACATGACTCGAAATTTGTTTGAATGGCCCAACACAAATATGATGTGACATATCGTGCCAATTTCAAATCGTGCTATCGTACCCGTGTTTTAAATTGATACCCTTATCGAATGACCATTAATACTACCAATCATACATAACATGTCAAATAGAGGATGTCCTATAAGTGTTTATTAATTTGTTACATATTTTTTATTGCATGTCAAATAGTGTTTGAACATATTTTGTGTTGCTTTATATAAAATAAGTACATTTCGTCATGTACTTTGTACATTTCGAGAGATGTCTATTTTTTAAATATTTTTTGTAAAGGTTTCAAAGTACTACTACTTTTCTTTGTTATTATTTTCATTTCAATTATATTGCACTTTTTGTGTATCCACAACTTCTCTATGAGGCTTCACAATGTATTTTTATACAACTGGTGGTTAATATGTGGTTGGTTAAATTTTTTTATTTTGTTTTGAGTCTTTTATTTTGATCTTCAATATGTGCTTGATTAATTCGAAAAAATATATAATGACCAAATGCCTACACACGACATGGGTGTGGGGTGTGTTTAAAATTTTAAATTATCTTCTCGCACCAAATTTATGTAAAAAAATTCATTAGTATTAAGAACAATATGATTGATTCATTGTTTTCCATATTTTAATTCGTTGGGTAAATAAATTTTAATTTCATGTTAAGGAGTTGTCCTAACATTGTTCAAGCTATATGTGGCCATAAATTTTGACCAATCAGACGACTCTGTTTCACCATACATGTACTATAGTTTCAAAATTTTCAATTGTGCCTTTAGGGACGGGCATCCGTTAGTATATATATATGGGGATACATAGGTGATTTACTATAATAGTAACACACTATGAATTGCAATAAGTTTCTAACGTTTTCACTCTCTATTCTACTACATTTTAGATTTTATTTTTGATAAATATAATAGTTGAACCTATTTGTTGGCAGGGCCATATATATTTGAAAAGTTGGATAAAAAATTAAAACGTAGATAAATTGAAAATTTAATGCATATTTTTAATTCCGTTATCGAGGACAACAAAATTGCCGTTAAATTTTTTTCATTGGACAACGAAAAACAAATTTCCATAGTTCTCCCAAAAAATTTAAATTTATCAGAATTTGGTAAACAAGAATCAAAGTGATTTTTTTAATAAGTAAATCGTGAAATAAAAAAAGAAAATGGAATGGGGAGAAATGGAAGAGATAAGACCATATCCAATCCCGTGGGCAAGTATTTTTTTAACTAATCTACCTTAAAACTTGTAACTATAATTTACATCAATTTTCAAGCCAAATCCCGAGTTATTTTGCTTATAAATATGTTTAGTTTTTCTTTGATATATTTCTGATTCTGATTACATTTGTTTTACCACCTCCACTTTTTCCTCTTTAATTTTTCACTTTTTTTGTTTATAATGGGGTGACATTTATTTTGTCATCCCAAATTTATCCTCTCTTTTTGAGGTTCTCTAGTTGATGACATTTATTTTGCATACCCGTTAATAAAAATCACTCGTTGGTTGAGTTTAGAGCTTCTATTTATATTGAGAAACCCTAAATTAGTTATTTGGCTAGAAAAGGGATGTGGCTTGGGGATGTTAAGGGCCTGTTTGGTTCTCTATTCAGAAAATTCGATTTAAACACTGTTTTTAAATACAGTTTTAAAATTCAGTTTTTTGTGTTTATAATTATTGGTGTGCGTTTGGTAAAGTTGTTTTTAAATACAGTTTTTTGAAAATTTGACAAAATTGACAAATATGTATATTTATACCATACATATGCGTGTGTGTGTGTGTGTGTGTGTATATATATATATGTATGTACATATAAACATACATAAAACTTTCATACATACATGATACATGAATGTATACATACATACATACATACATACATACATCATAAATTATATACATGTACATTTAATAACATGTATTTTTAGGTATATTTAATGAGGTATGTTGTGGAGTTTATATATATATATATATATATATAAAACTTTCATACATACATGATACATGAATGTATACATATACATACATACATACATCATAAATTATATACACGTACATTTAATATCATGAATTTTTAGGTATATTTAATGAGGTATGTTAGGGAGTTTAACTCTCTCTCTCTCTCTCTCTCTCTCTCTCTCTCTCTCTCTCTCTCTCTCTATATATATATATATATATATATATATATATATATATATATATATATATATATATATATATATATATATATATATATATATATTTATAATGATGTCGCATATATAATTCACTATAAAATTATATACATACATGAATTGATAATATTTTTTAATACATATGTACTATATGTATATTTTATATTATTCCATACATTAATAATATATGTATAAAACTATATATAAGTATCATGTATCTATTGATAATATTATTTAACTTTATATTATTCCATACGTAATTTTGTGTATATGTACATATATATTTTTTATTTATAAGAATTACACACATTAATGTATTATGTATGTATATTACATATTAAGGTATAATTGCTTTAAAATATTAAGAATGAATAATTCTGAGTTGAAAAATAAAAAAAACAGATGTTATAAAACACCCAAAATCTGTTTTCTGAAAAACTTGATTATAACACAGGAATATTATAATTCTATGTTTAAAAAGAGGTTGCCAAACGAAGATTTTTATCAGAATTGTATTTAAACACAGAAAACAGAATTATAGTTGCAAACCAAACAGGCCCTAAATCTTATCTTGATTGAATTTTCTTTACCCTTTCTTGAGCCCGGTACTAAAGACAAATAACCCTTAACTCATACTCCTTTTGTCCAAAATTATTAGTCTTGCCTTTTCTTTTTGGATCGTCATAAAGTATAGTCACTTTTCTTTTTGAAACGCAATTAATGGAAAATTTTCGTGATAATATAAAATAGTCTTGATCTTCACTATTGATTGAGTTAATCTTTAAAAACAATCGTGTTCAAATAACAACTATTTATTTGAGATGGAGATAGTATTATATTACAAGCTTTGACTCCATATTCTGATCTTATTAAGTGGTAGAATATTTAGACTACTCTTACCCTAATGCAAAGTGTCAACAAAAATTAATTACCATCGTTATATATACAAAAGACACGTGACATGAAAGCCCACATAGACACATGAAGATATACTCAAGGACTAGCACAAGTCCTCACCTTGAAAAGAAGGCCACGATGTAATACCCCTAATTTTTGCACGGCTAGTTGATCAGGCCAGACACGAAATACATGGAGCGCTAAAACAATCTATATCATTTTCAGCATCAATAATAAAAAAAATTGCAACAAATAAAAACCATTCGAAATAAAATTCAAATAAGGATGATATAATGAATAACTTAACTGAAATAATCTGAAACTCCAATAAATTATTTCACTATAAAAATCTTTTATTACAACTCTTTCAAATGAAGTATAAGAAATACAACCGAGACTATCTCTAAATAAAACTCTTAAATACAATGACAACTGAATGAAATAGTACTCCGGCTCTAGGAATGATAACTGGATCTCTAAGGTTGCAAGTCTGACCACCCAACCCTGCTAAACCTATTTACAACAACAACAACAACAACAACAATAATAATAATAATAATAATAATATATGGGGGGTAAAAACTTTTATAATTTTTTGTCAAAGACCAAAAGTAGCAAGAAATAACTCCAATACCAACAGTAAATAATCATGCGACTGATTTAGAATACATGCCACCCTTGACTCTCACATACAATAAGTACCCCATCTCTCATCTAAGTGCAGTACTACGTGCATCTTCCAGCCCAATGCATACTTTACTAGAAGTATCTATCTCCATACTAATAAGTACTATTGAGTAACAATTTACTATCATGGAACTCTATTAACTACCCAAGTGGGATTACACTCCCAAGTCCCATGCATATATTTTTATCAAGATACTCGCGATCTCATGAAAGTAACATTGTCCCTGTTTTAACATATTTAGATTACATAAGTTCATTTCTAAACTATCATAAAGGATAAACAACAAATATATAAATCATGCAATAGGGATGTAACTAACTACGCGTGTAAGATTACAACCTAAGTACTCACTCCCACAATGTCACCCACACAAAAATACAAGTAAAACACATGATGTATATAGCATGACATAAGGTTCATTATGAATGTCCATACTATACTATATTAAATTCTTACAATTATTTATTACACCACACGAAGCCCACTACCTTCGATGTCCATCGCATGCCTTTATAGGTAAGTCCCTAGGACTCCATCACCTATTGAGCTTAAGCAAAATACACAAATAAAAATTGGGGTGATCACTATGCAGTAACACCACTAACGGCATACTCAATCCTATCGATGGATCAAGTCATCCTGTCCTCTGTCATCACGAAGCGGTGATCATTGATCGTATGATCTAATATAATGACTGATAAGCACTCAAAAGTGTTTAATTAAAATTCCAAATAGATAGTTTTTAATTACCAAATCTCGATAAAATGGGTCTTATGCGCGTTCATGTTTATCTTGTAGGTCAAATGTCGTTTACGAATTCAAAAGCATTAAATCAAGGCAAAACGTGACAAATATGTTGTTAAAAGTGGTAAACCTAATCCCCGCACCTATTAACCAATTCATAACTACCCAAACTTGTCCCCTAACCTCGCCCAGACCATCCCAAACCTCTAGTGTATGTGTGTGTTGTTTCAGTTTTATTATTTTCTATATTTTTCGAGTCATTTTTATTATTTTATTTCATTTTATTTTATTAAGTATTTTGCGATTTTATGTAAATATTATATTCTTCGTGTACGTCGTGTGTGTTTTTAATTGTTTCTTTAATTTTAGTCCCCTTATAGTTTTATAGGTGTGAGCAGTTATTAGATGTTTAGTTATTTTATTTTAATTGTTAGTTTAGTTGTATTATTATTTTATTTTATTTGAGTCTTTTTAGTTAGGATTTTAATTTTAGTTCTTTTGTTTTAGTAGATTTTATTTTTTGTTTATTTTTATTAATTTTATTTGAGTTTTTAAGACTGAAGTTGTTTTATTTTAATTTTTTATACACTAAACAAAACACACACACACACACTATAACCCATACCCCTCTCCACACCTAATACAATTCTCCACCTTCTTTAACCTCCAACCTTTCTCTCTCCTCTCCCATCCACCATAACCATAACCTCCATTAACTAACACCCACACACAATTCTCATTTCCCTCTCCCAAAATTCCACCTCCTAAACCCAGAACACAAATCCACATATGTTCCAAATTCGAAACCCATCCACCACCACTCTGGCCAAAAAATGAGACCCATCGAAGCCCCCTGCCCATTTCGACCCATTAAGCATCTTTCTACCAGACCCCATTTTATCCACCAACCCTCAACTCATCGGACCAACTCCTCTATAGCCTGTCTACCATACCCGAACCTGCTACCCCTTTTACCCGAAAAATCGGACCATTCACTTAACAGCAACCCAAACGTTTGTCTGGTCATACCGAGACCCGTATATCCAATCTATAACCCATTTAAATGAACCCATCAACCCAAACCCATTTTAACCCCACAAAGACTCATTCCATTATCACCTGATTTTACCTCCTACATAAAAACAAAGACAAAAAATAAAAGAACCCCCACATGTGTTAAATGTCGCTCTATACCCATTTCCCAAAATACCCTCTAATCCCCCATACTCTCATCACCCTCATTAAAACCACATGCACACTTGTGCAATCCCTTAATTATCCCTCTCACACCTTACACCCTTCATGTCAACCCAATTCCAATTATACCCCTAGCCTCATTGCACCTATAAATTGAAGACTTGGTGCCATTGAAAAAAATTATTCATTTTAGTTTTTAACTTTGCGTGATAAATTCTCCTCCACCCCTTTATACAGAATGTTTACATTTTTAGCCAATATCTATCCCAGAGTTCGATTCAGATGGAGAAAAAAATAGATACAAATCTATATTGGGATGATTTATATTTCTAGTAGATTTATCTCAAACATTGATGAGTATTTGGAAAAGAAGAGAAAAAAAGAGAAAGTAAAAGTACAAAATCCATCATAGAGAGTGTTTGCATTTTTAGAAAATATCTCTCCTAGAGTTCGATTCAGATGGAGAAAAAATTAGATACAAATCTATGTTGGGATTATTTGTATTTTTAGCAGATTTATCTTAGAAATTGATGAGTATTTGGAAAAAGGATAAAAAAGAGAAAGTAAAAGGAGAAAATCTAGCATAGAGAGTGTTTGCATTTTTAGCCAATATCTCTCCTAGAGTTCGATTCAGATAGAGAAAAAAATTAGATATAAATCTATGTAGGGGTTATTTGTATTTTTAGTAGATTTATTTTAGGTATTGATGAATATTTGAAAAAGGAGACAAAACCCTAAAGATAAGACCTAGAAAAACCCTAGAGAGAGTATAGTTTTGAGAGAAAAATTTGTAGAAGAGAAATTTTAGTTTAGTGAGAGAAAAGAGTGAAACAAAAAAATTGTAGCATCAAAAGAGATTTTGTGTTATATATTGATTGATTGTTTCTCTTCTCTCATACTCATATGATTTTTATTATTTATTTTATGTCTTAGAATCCCATTATGGAGGGATAATCATTTCATTCAAGGAGTGAAATTAAGCCTCCATGGATTTAATTATTCTTGTTTACTTTGTTTCTTTTAGTTAGTAAATTGTTATTCCTACATGTGTTTATGCATCGAGAGATGATAAACCATCCTTGAGAAGGGATTTCAATCTAGTATATCTTTAATTTTTGGATTCAAACTAGATATAGGAGGATCCACTAGTTAGAGTATATTAGATTTTAATATTACTCATATTTTAATTTTTTTTTAGGATTTAAAGTTGATTATATGAGTTAGATCAAGCTAGTGATTTGTATAATTTCTCTAAATCCTTTCTTCATTTGAGTAATAGGGATGTCAAATTACCTAACTAAATTTATATTTATTTATTTCGTCAAATGGTGAGAATCAATTGATGAAATAAATAAATATTTGGGAATGTAGTAAACTTGAATAATTACATGATTTTAATTCATGAAGTAGAGGTGGATTTTCATTCCTTCATTTTATCTCACTTGATCTTATTTTAGCACAGTTTTTAGTATTTCCTTTATATCTTTCATTTAGTGTAGTTACTTAGTTTCACCATCCCTTGAAAAATTATTTTAATATAAAAAAATCAGTTTTTTTTAGAAAAATAGTTAAAATAGAAAAATGAATTACATAATTTTGTTAGTGTTTCACTCCTTAGATTTGGATTAACATCCTTCCTTACCTCAATACTAGTCTTTTTATATTTTTGTAGGTAATTGAAGGAAATTGTTGATTATAAAGGCTTCGCAACAACTACATAACAAAAAAGCTTATTCTCAATGACCACCAATACATCCATAGTTTCTCAATCTGGCGCGTGGTACACGGTCCTAATCTCGAAAGTAATCCCTATCCAATATATTGACCACGAGTAAAGGTATGTTCACACAATCAGCAAATATATATATATATATATATATATATATATATATATATATATATATATATATATATATATATATATATATATATATATATATGTTTGTGTGTGTGTGTGTGTGTGTGTGTATAAATACTGGATAACACATAAACATAAGCGTACCCAAAACATCTAAATCCCCCAAACAATGGAATGTCACCTAAATTATATTTAATATCTCTCAAAACCATTCCAAACATATGAAACCAGGTAGGATACCGCATACACCTAAGTGTGCCCCAAATTGTCTAAATTCCTAACACCGAATTCGTTAATACATTCTTAGCTTCACCAAACCATAACCAAATTGAATCTAACACTTAGTTTATTATGTCTCTAAACTATGAGTACCTGTCCATATAAAGATACGCTCTCTCGTAACCTACATACAAGTCTCCTTATATAATTACTAAATTAATTTCATGACCTATAATCTCTTAGAACCTCAGTTAAGCTCCCAAACATTTTATGTAATAACACGACTTTTATAAGCCTAAATATATTTATATATTGTGCGTTTTCTAGCATATCATAAAATTCCACTTGGTAAGTATTTACGGTTATAGAATTTTTTGATAAATATATATATTTGTTAGGTTGTTCATGTAATGTTGAGAACTTTATGGCATGATCCCCTTATATTTGTGAAGCATACCCACATGTTAGACTATGAACTTAATTCACTATAGTTTTAGTAATACATACCAATAAACTATATTTTGATTTCTAAAGACTAACACTAAACCTTAATCCTAATATATAGAGTTTTAATATTGAATTATATTATATTATAGGTTCAATTAATATTCAAAAGTTATTAAAAATCTAGAGTTCATATTGAGGTAGAGTTTTAGGAAGATGATAAGTTTTGAGGTAAAAAATATAATATTACCAAATTTTAGGGACTTTATTTTAATAAAGAAAGTTTAGGGACCGAAATGAAAAATAAAAAAGGATCTTTTTACAAATAAAATATTTTTAAGTACATATAAGAAATTATAAACATATATAATGTGAAATTACCAAAATATCCTTCATGTGTAAAATAACCCTTATACCCTTACTACCATTCCACCTCTTGCTTAACACCTTTCCACATTATGCATAACACCTCCTCCTTCATTTTGACACCTCCAACTAACACGTGTCATCCATATAGAGAAGGATTAGAACACTTGTCACATTTTGATGAAAATAAGACTGCAATACCCCTCTGTTACACGACACCTCAATGGTGACTCACCAATGTAAAAGCCTTGTCACCTAGACAAGTGTTAACACCGTAATGTCTTTATAAACATATAAATAGGAGCCTTAAAAATAAATTTCAACTCACACCAATTGCTTGTGAATTATAGAAAGAAATAGTGAGAGAAAGAGCGGGAAAGTTTAAGAAGAACTTCTTAAAGTTCTTAGGGGTATTCATCTTAAAGTAATCTTCTACTAATGTTATAATCACTATTCTAAAAAACCCGCCTAGGCTTGAGGCTTGGGAGAAATGCCCCGCCTTAATGTTTTTACGCCTTATTCTTGGTAAAACGCTTAAGGTGCACTTTTTTCTAAAAACAACAATGCTTTAGTGAAAAGGATATCGCCTTTTAAAGATTTTTTTGACAAATCGGACCATTATCTCATCCAAAATAATCAAATAGTATTTTAATTTGCATATATTCAGACATATTTTTATGATATGTACAATTTTAGTATTTTAATAGCCTTGTTATGGTTAAAATACATTAAGAAGACCTAAACGCTTTTTCATGCCGTTTTATGCCTAAGGCCCCCCTAGGCTTCTAACGCTTAAGGCTTGGCCTCCACGCATCGATTACGCCTCGCCTTTTTTAGAACCTTGGTTATAATGAATCTTTAAACTTTTAATTTATTGTTTTATAGACATAAAGTATAAATGTTGGCAAAAACACTAAACATCGATTTTAATGAACATGAAGTTATAGGATTTTTTAAATTGAATTATTGTAAAACATAATACTCTTTTCATAATGAATTATTGAGTTTCAAAAAGGGATTTTTACTAATGAATTTATAGTATTTTTTATGATGAGAATTTATATTGCTTATTATTGCTAAATTAGTAATAAATAAATTGCAATTACCATTGAATTACAATGTAGGGGGGAGTCCCCCCCCCCCCCCCCCCCCCCCCCCAAATAGTGATTAACTTAGTCAAACAGATTAAACGATTCACGAAGAAGGAGAAGGACGACAACCTGAGCAGGTTATCTCGATGAGGATCCATAGCAATGGCTCGAAGGACCCACCTCGAAGATTCTGCACAAAGGTTGCTTGAAGGACCTACCTTGAAGATTTTTCAACGGACCTGGTTCGAAGGATCCAACTCGTAGATCAAAGTCACTTGGATGATGATAGTTTGTAATAAGAAAAAGAATGATCTATATCATGTACTTTATTTTATAAATATATTTTAAGTGAGGTTGTTTGGTACCCACGAAGGACCATGCTTGTGTGACACCCCGCCTAATTAGATACCGGGTGATCAGTCCTTTATTAAATTAAATCAAAATATCCAGTTGGTTTAGAATATGCATCACTGTCAAAAACGTTTATTAACATGCTAACCACCTAATATTTAAAAAGGTTGATGGAAAAATTTTATCTTTTAATTAATGAAAAACCAAATTAACGAATAATTAACATTCACCATCCAAACCAAAATCATATGAAAGGAAATGACAAAATAATAAATGCAACTAGAGTAAACAATTCCAATCTAGGTATCAAGTACAATAATCCAACCGAAATAATCCAAAAACTGAACAAAATAAATAAATAAATCCATAAATCTCTGATTGTCTAACAGAAAGAGGCAACATGCCCTAAAATAAGTAAATAGATCGGAATGAAGAAATGGTGAATATGGAGGCGTCTACTACCGAGGTCCTGTAACTTCTAAACCAGCTACAGCACGTCAAATGATTGGAACTCCTATGCTTGGTGTCCATGTGGCTCGGCACCTAAAATAATTTAACAAAAGAGAAGAGATTTGCAAGAGACGGGACAAAGCCCGAGTGTAAAACATTTAAAAATTTTACCAAGTATTTAAATATTGTAGTAAAGCAAATAGTATGCGCACATTATCTTTTCGAACACTCACTTGAGATTCTCACCTCTCAACTAATTTGCATGCCTAACGCACCTCTAAACCTATTCAAATTATTATATCATCTAACTAGACTATAGACAGAATCCTTCTAATCGCTACTCGTAATATCAACCCCTATTTTTTCATACAACACCAAATTAATTGTTTTCACCATTGTTATCTCAATTTGAGAAGTATTCATAAATCACGTTAAGTGGTCACTTACTCAAGTTATTCACAGATTTTCTTCATTATATATCTTATCCACATACTTTCACACATCAAGTATCATTACAAGTATATATATATTAAAAAGTCACCTCTAGGCTCAACTACTTTGCCCTCATACTCTGCTATTAAGTCCCGGTACATCTCGCACTGAATAAGGAAAATGGGTTTGGAATCTCCCACAAACCATAAATTTACAAATGACACATATTGGAGGCGAACATGGTTCCAAGCCTATGGGCTACGCACATACCTATGCACCCATATAACCGTCAACACTATCACTCTCAGATAGCCCGTACCTCAGTTTCATTCCCTTGAGGTACCAGTCAAATATCCCCCCGAAGGCTCCTCAAGATAGGGTTGTCATCTCTTTCCAACCTCTCGTGATTACAAGTATGGTAGGTATGTCATACAAAGAATACATATCATTATAGGCATTAACTCAACCTATCAAGTTCATTAAGTATACACACATCTCGAATTTTTAACTTATACATAGTTTCTCTCATTGCTACTTACATTACATATACCAGATTACGAATACTCTCTTACTCGTAACTTGGAGATAACTCGTCGCTCCAATTGCCATAAAATATCATACTCCTCTTATTGCCCCATAATTTTGTTCTAACCTGAATACCAATTTTAGTGTTGATCTTCACTTCAAATAAACATGCTATCCAAATTTGAAATAGAAGAAAATTTTCCAGAAACTGGACATGTCGTTTTAACCAGAAGCTATCTCGTTTCAACGAAATAGCATGTCGTTAGAACGACATATCGCATGGTAGGGGTTCTCGTTCAAACCAGGCTCCATCTCGTTTGAATGAGGTTGAGTAGTTTCATCCCCATCCAGGACTTGCTACATTTTTCATCCATAAACAGTCCTAAAACCTCTATAAATTAGTCCCAAACTCCTTCCATTCAATTCCAACCCAATTTCCCACATAAAAGGATGATTTTTAACATCTTAAACACATCAATTCATGATTAATTAATCCACAAACCAAAATCCTTAAATTTCAGATTCATAAACCCTAGTTCATAAGATTTCCAATTAAAAAAATTTAATCACAAATTTGCTCAATAATTATCAACATAAATTCGTAGTTAAACTTCAATTTGCAAGTACCATTCAACTTGGTGTCAATTTAACCCTAACAAATCTTTTTATCACGAATTCTTCATCAAATCACATGCAGTTTAAGGGGGTTTCACATACACTAACATGAACACATTTAATGCTAAAAGGGCAAGATTTAAAAACTCTCCTTACTAAAGATGGTCTGATCCTTTGACGTTGTTGGTATAGTTACGACCCTCCTTCTCCAATCTACGCGATGGTGGTGGAAAATGTGCACTTGTGGTGGCTCTTCTTTGGATTTTTCTTCCTCTTTCTGTCTTTTTGGTCTCACTCCGTGTTTAACTTTTTTCTCACGGAAGATAACTTAATCTAACCCACATAGGAGATCTTTTATTCCTCTAATTTTCGTCCTTTAATTTGCTCCAAAAATTTAATTTACCAAAATACCCTTCCGGGTGCCAGTTTGGCCTAAAACTGCCCCGGAACCTAAACTAAGCCCCCGTGTAGATTTTTTTAACTATCTCGACCCTTCCAAACTCAATGATGCATTCAAAATAACCATATGTGCGTCTCATAAATATTTAATTTTTTATTCTATTAATTTAGTCCCGACATGATTGACACGCGCGTCCCGACTTAATTTCTATAACTGTCGTATTTTTCACTCACGACAACTTTAATATATTTTCACAATTATATATTAATTTACTCGCTAAGTAATATTCAACATAATTATCACCAATAAATACTAACTCTTGTCATACTAGTAATTATTTAATTTGAATCCGAATTAATTATAAATAAATTCTTTCCATTTAAGTTAATTAATCCCAGTCCCATAATTAAAATAAAATCTTTTAAAAATACAGGGTATTACAGCTTGGAAGGGCACAGGAGAGCTAACATGCTCTATCGAGCAGCCCTTCTTGGGAACCTCGTAGGGACATGGTTTAGAGGATTGAGAGAAAGACAATGTTGGGAATACAATTACTAACCCTCTTGGCACACTTGGGCAAAACTTCACTTAACACATATGGTTGCTCGAGCCACTATAGCCGAGCCACCTCAACTCTTACCTACTCGAAGGAACCTCCTCGAGGTACCTCAATCTTTCACCCTTAGTATTTAGATGATTCTTAGCCAACAAATGGATAACCAAACACTCGGGCTACCTACCAGCCGAGCAACCTTAAAAGCAGATGCCATCCCGCCTGACTGATGGGACCGTGTACCTAATAGAGTCACTGTTTACCCATTTTTTGACATCATAACATCTTACATTTAGGGACTCGAAGTTACGGCACTCAAGTGAGTTTATCCTTCGGACGACAGATCTAGTTCACCAAACCTGACCCTTTACTCATCCTAAGGTAAACTCCAAGCTGCCATATCATGTCCATCATTAATAACCATTATATTTCCGGCTAATAAAATAGTTTCCTGCCAAATTGTGAGATTCCATGCATTTAATGAAGTATTTTCTACATTAATGGGAGGTACGTATGCATTTAATACGATTGATCATATGGAATGCATGCAAGTTCACTCGAGGAACTTGCACCTCATATAAATACACCATACAATTAGTTTAACAAAGAAGGGCATTCTGAATCTAGAATTCTTTCCAAACTACCCCCATACACGAGAGTTATTATGAGAACATAACTTCCCATATTTATTAAATGCCCATATCATGAGCATTAACTGAGCTTAAAGTTCCTACCTTGACTTTATTATGCCTAGAGTGCTTTCTCTTTCTCCCTTCAACCACGCTACCTGCTAGTCCCATCTATTAATTATGCTTTTTGTGTATTTATTATACCACCACATCATTTTATACAAGTCTGAATATTAAATCCATCGGTTTACTATTCACATGTGTTCATTCATAATATTTAATACCGCATGGTTTTGATCCCGATTTTGATAAGGGGTTACGCCTCACTTAATACTAACTTTATTCTAAGAACTCACATCTTACATTTGGTGACTCTGCTAGGGAGGTATTCTCTATTGAAAAGATGACATAGGATGACACCGCTAGAATCGTTGACTTTGACACCATACAGCATGAATAGGAGGCAAACCTCTCCATGCTATCTGAGGGAATGAGAATGGCACGAATGATCCTAGCGCGTCTAATGCCGGTGTGACAAAAATGATGGGCACACAGACAGGAGTCGGCTCAGCACAAATGAAGGGACTCATGGGTTTGTTCGCATAGTTCATCAAGACCCCGATAGCCCATGCAATGTTGGGGATACCTATGGGAAGGAACTCCTTCACTATACCAGCTACGGAAATACCTTCCCCTACTGTTACGGGGGGTGTTACTACACCCACTTTTGACGGTGATCTCCTTATCGCTTCCTCAACTTTTGACTGTGTGCCTCCCACCACGGTCCCACTTATGGCAACTGGGCCAATGTCACAAGGTGGGGGAACGACTTCGGTGACTCAGGATACGACGGGCGGCATGGGAAAAAGTGTTCCACTTGCTCTGATGATTTAGACAGTAGCAATAATGCAGCCAACTAGCTCTTCATCGACCGTCTTAGAAGAAATAAAGGAGTTACTGAAGTTCACAGTAGTGTCCAAAGGGGGAGAAAGTTTTTTGGTTTATGATGACTTTTGTACTTCGTGCCCACAGGCATACAACAACGAACCCTACCTAGTAGGGTATATTCACCTAATATTTAAGTACATGGTGAAAGGTACAAACCCAAAGAAGCACGTGAAGAGATATATTGAAAGTCTCGGGGCCCATTATAAAGACAAAAAGTTGAGGTTGAAGGAATTTTTAAAGTCATTAATAGAGAAAGCATATACGTGGTACTCTCACTTAGCCCCAAGAAGTGTTGTCTCCTGGGACAAATTGCATGTTTTATTTGTACAAAAGTTCTTTTTTGGCTGAGGACGAGTTTACACTCATACAGCTAGCACATGAGAAGCATAAGCTAAGGGAGGATGTTGTGGCCTATATTAGGAGGCTTCACGAGCACTCTCTGGATGTGAGATAAGAGACGTGAGAGGATAAACTTTTGCAAGTTTGTGCAAAGAGCTTGTTACCCGAGTATATATGCCATTTGACTAATAAAAAATGATAAGGGATGTTTGTAGCATTCTTGAAAGCAGTGAGGAACATTGCCTTAATGACTCTAAAAAATATCTTAAGGATGACTTCGAAGAATCTGTAGAAGAATGCACCTTCGAACTAGATCAACTCCATTTGGGTGATGAGATTAAGGAGGTAAACAAATAAGAGAAAGAAGCACATGACCCCATCGAGGGATTTAGTAGGAAGTTGGGAGCCTGCTCCATAGAGGAGGTAAATCCAATGATAGTGTACGATGAGATAGCGTATAGAGATGTGGAAGAAGTTTATGAGTTAGAAGATGACATGACAAACCTGTGGATCGAATGTGTGGCAGTTTCTCACTCGCCAAAGTTTAGTTAGTTCTTTAATCAGGTTGGCCTCCCCGAGGACTCCCGACTAAAAGTTACGCGATCCATCTTGGAGATTGCAAAGAGAAACATGGAACCAAACCTGAAGTGGAAGGGGCCTATGGCCAAGCTTGTGAGGAGATACCTCTCAAAAGTCACATTCTCGGAATCTGATAGATTGATCAGGTATCCCCACAATAGACTCTTGTATGTTACGGCATTTGTAAATGATTGTGTTTTCTCTTATGTCTTGTTTGATGGGGGAGCATCCATCAATATAATGCTTATTGAGTCCTTTTATGCTACTAGCCTGTAAAAAATAAGGATAGTGCCCCATTCGTTGGCAATCTCGGGATATGACAACCAGTCATCCAAATCGATGGGCTATGTTAATGTAGGAATCACGATGGAGAATATCACCTCCCATATAAAATTCCATATCATAAACTGCGAGCTATAATACCAACTTCTAATGTGAAGGGTAAGGATGCACAACTATGGGTTGGTACCCTCCACTTACCATCAGTGCGCTAAGGTAAACATAAAAGGAAAATAGGTGGTGATTCGAGCTACTAAGAAACCCTTTGAAAAGGAGGAAGCTCACGTAGTAGACGCTGATTTCTACATAGACTTGGCGAAAGAAGCTATGGTGATAATAATGTACACTGGGGGAACAAGGTTCCCAACCACTCGAGAGAGTGTGCGAGCACCCGCCTGAACGATGGTGACCTACGAAGAGGAATGGGACTTGGGTGTGGCGAGGCCTCCTAGTCTATCACGGTAGCTTCGAGATCGAATGACTCCGCGCATTGATCTAATCGAACACAAAGTCCAGACTCAGAGCATCCCTATCAGGTGAGCGGTGAAAGAACTGGAAGAGAATCACAAGAAGAGGCCATTAAAAGAAGAAGCTTCCCAGCAGTGCAAATGGGTAGTCTTGCCCAATAGCAGAATTATCTACAGATTATGAAGGTATGAACAGGCAATAAAAAATTTATATGGAGAGGATGACCGGATTTATAAATGCTCCCTGGTGGATAACCAGGGGAAATGTTTGGTGATTGATAACTCCGGAGTATAAGAGTTTGTAAAAGAGGTAGAAGAAGAACCTGAGTGCATGAAAGATAGTCCCAGGCCGCGCTGCAGATTCAAGAGTTAGAGAAAATTGACTTGGCTAAAGAAGGTGATGATCCCAGGACTTGGAGGAGGCACCTTGAGAGGATTTGATCAAACTGTTATTGGAGTTGAAAGACGTCTTTGCATGGAAGTACATCGAGATGCCTGGGGTAGACAAAGAGGTGAGTTGCCACAGGTTGAATGCTTTGCCATCAACCATCCCAGTGAAGCAGGCTAACCAAACATACAAATTAAAGTTGGATCTAAAGATCAAAGAAGAATTTCAAAGACTGCTTATGATCGATTTCATAGTTCCAATCCAATATTCGATCTGGCTTTTTAGTATCGTACCCATAGGAAAGAAAGATAAGATCCTAATCAGAATATGTGTGGACTTTAGAGACCTAAATTGATCATACCCGAAAGATGAATTCTCGTTGCCTTCCATCGATAGCATAATTGACACAACAGCGGGCCATGAGATATTCAACTTCATGGATGGTTATGTGGGATATAACCAGATAAAGATGGATCCAGCCAATGCAGAGACGATCGCATTTGAATAACTTTATATACACAGTTATGCCTTTTAGGTTGACGAACGCAGGAGCCACCTACCAGAGGACAATGATGGCCATCTTTCACGATCTTTTTCACAAGATTATGGAATTTTATGCTGATGAACTGGTGATTAAATCCAAGAAGGAGGGGTCCCACATATATGATTTGAGAAGAGTGTTCACTCAATACAGGAACTACAAATTGAAGATGAACCCCCTCAAGTGCGTGTTCGGGGTGACAAGCGAGAAATTCTTGGGCTTTGTGGTGAATCGTCAAGGGGTACAAATGGACTTGGATAAGCGTCGAGCCATCCTTGACATGCCAAGACCAAAGTTAGTGAGGTAGTTAAAAATCTTCCTTGGTAAAGTCTCCTAATTGAGAAGGTTCGTCTTGGGACTAACTCAGGTGACACACCCGTTGATGGAGTTGTTGAGAAAGGGTGTGAAGTTTTCATGGGAGGTGATGCACCAAGACGCTATGGACAAGCTGAAATTGCTTCTTACTTATCCTCATACGATGATCCCCCCGAAGGTAGGTATCCATTTACATCTATATCTTACATCAACTTAATGATCTAATGGTGTTTTGCTGGCCCAAGAGATGGACGGTATAGAGAAACCTGGTTATTACTTGATCAGAATTATACATGGGCCTACGGCCAGATATACCATTAATGAGAGGCATTATTTAGCCCTCGTATTCGTAGCACAAAAACTTAGGCACTACCTCCTATCGTTCACAGTTCATAATGTAACTAGGTGTATTCTTATAAATTTTTGCTTACTAGAACTGTGTTGATAGGCAGGGTAACATGATCATTCTTAATCCTCTCAGAATATGATCTTAAGTGTATGGTACCTCGAGCCATCAAGAGCCAAGCATATGCAGATTTATTGGCTATCTTTCCATCAGAAATGTTTGAGCCACCAATTTAAGAGCTCATGGGTGATGATATTTAGGCCAATTTCATAATGTCTAGCCTAGACGAGTGGAGTATGGAATTTAACAGCTCTTCGATCGAGAAAAAAGGGGGAGCAAGAGTCATTATGCGAAGAGATAGTAAAAAAGTTTATTTATCTTTTAAGATTGAGTTTGAATGTTCGAATAATGAGGTTGAATACGAAGAACTAGTCTTGGGGTTACTCGAAGCTCTCAGAAGAGGTATCCAAGATTTGACGATAAAGGGAGATTCCAACTTAGTGGTGAAGCAGGTAACTGGGGAATTCTCTTTGAAGCATATGAGCTTAGTGCCCTATCAAATAATCATTCAGTGGATGCTCGGGCAGTTCGAGGTGGTAAGGATCAAGAGGCATCCCCTAACTATGAACTGACATGTAGACATTTGTTCCACTATCACCCAAAAGATTGCCTTCGATGGAGATTCAAAGGTGGTTCGAATAAAAAAGAGAACAACCCCATCGACGGTGTTAGAAATGTTTCCCTCACGTGACAAAGAAGACTAGAGGGGTGAAATCAAAAGGAAACTGAAGAGAGGCGATGGGCCACTGAGCTTAGTTAACTTGGCATAATACTTCGTTACCAAGGGCAACTTATACTATAAGAATAAAGGGGGTTGGATGTCTAGATGCGTAGGTCTAGAAGAAGATAAAAGAAGATTGATCGAGGTGCATGAAGACAACTATGAAATCATTGAGATCCAACTGTATAAAAGGATACAATAGGTAGAGTACTTTTAGCCTTCGATGAGATAAGATGCTGTAGCAGTACAAAGAGAGTGCGCTAAGTGTTGTTTGTTATATCAGGCAACAGAGTGAAATTTCGTTAATCAATCCTAAGATTATAGGAAGTCGTATATAGATCTGTTGATAGACGGAATAATGCCTATGGACAAAGAAGATGCCACTAAGGTAAAGAGTAGAGAGCCAAGGTACTTTGTGCAAGAAGGGCAATTGTACCGACAAGGCTACCATGAACGGCCTTTAAGGTGCATAAGGAGAGAGGAGGCCGAAGAAGTGCTGAAGTAAGCTCATGAGCTGGGACACATCGGAGGAGCCAAGCTCAAAGACCAACTCATGATCTTGGGGTATTATTGGACCACAATGGATAAAGATACAACGGATTTTGTTCATAAGTGTAAAGCTTGTCAACTACACGGGAATATAATCCATGCTTCTTTAGTGGACCTGCATTCCCTCTCTACACCTTTCCATTCCATACTTAGGCATTTGATTTGGTAGGGGCCATAAACCCTTCATTGCGAGGAAAGATCTGGATCTTGGTAGCCACAGAGTGCTTTACAAAGTGGGCAGAGGCCATACCGCTCAAGAAAGCCACAATGGGGGTAGTGTCACGATTCATGAAGGAGTACATTTTCTACCGATTTGGTATCTTGATGGTGTTTTTATCAAATAATGGCACCCCTTTTTTAAATAATGAAGTACGTTTGCTAACGGACAAGTACTTCATTATTCATCATAAATCAACGGTAGCATACCCAAAGTGCAACGGGCAGGAAGAGGACACCAACAAAACCTTAGTAAATATTTTGGCAAAGATATTAGAAGACTTCCCGGGCACATAGGATGACAAGATCCCCGAAGTACTTTGGGATTATCTAACAACAAAGAGGAAACCAACGGGTTATACTCCATTTTCCTTAGTGTTTGGGGCAGAAGTTGTAAGGACACAAATTTCCAATTGATTCCTCATAGTTTGGCTCGATTCTGGACAGAAACATTTGAGTCATAGGATAGTGTTCATGTTGTATACTTTCAAGCATATGACACGTAAAGTTGAAAACGTAGTGGCCAGCATTTCAAGTGGACATCATTTGTCGGTTTGTGCCTCGTTTATGTGTCATCAATAACACACTGTTCTAAGGTCCCCAAAAGATATGAATACAATTATGTATATTTAGGACCTTGGATATTTTACATGGGTGTAATCGTTATTTAAAATGAATTTTATTTTCAAAAAGTTATTGTAAAACTTTGAATAAAAAAGTTTTGGGCTTAAAATGTAAAATTGGATTTTCTGTCATTTCGTTCGAACAAGAATTTCGTTCGAATGAGTTTACCAACGATTTTTTCCATTTTGTCCACTGGACTATCGTTATATGTTCGTTCGAACGAGACTTCATTCGAACGAAAAATCTCGTTCGAACAAGATTTCTGGGCGGGAACAACTTTGGTAGTTTGATCCCATTTTCCCACACTTTTGTCCCACTTCTTTTTGGCAGTTTAAAACTTAGTCGGGACATATTTTTTCAGAGGCTTTGGTACCTTCCTTGAGTGAACTTTTGAGAGAAGACACACCAACCAAAGTTTCATGTTTTTATGCGTTGAATTTCAAAAAAATATTTTCAACGAATATATGTGTTTACACCCAAAGTTTGCTTAATCCAAGTTCCTACTTTTATATATATTACTTGGAGTGTTTTGTAGCGGGTACCCTTTTCCACCCAAGAATAAAAGAGTTTGCGTATTATCTCTACCCCAACAAAAGGAAAAATAGTTTATTTACACTGCAGTGTTCCCACTCGAAGAAAGGCTTCGTGTGACGGTGACGGTGTCCAAGAGCCCCATCGGTGGAGTTCGAGACTTTGGAGGAGTCCACGGTTATTTGCTAGAAGGAAGTCAAGTATGTTGTTGAAGATTGATAGAGCCCATCAAGGCTCGAAGGAAGTCGAGTCTGTTTTGTAATTCCTCTTGTCAAGTCTTTGTAAATTCATACCATACTTAGTGAATTTGTTAGGCCAGGCCCGTCCGAAGTTTTTCCCAATTTTTGAGTTTTACTCGTACATTTGCGCGTTGTGGGATTGTGAATTTATTTTATCTTTTGCAAAAATCACCTAGAACGCATTATTAGGCTTAAAAGATGAAATATGGTTTAATTCACACTCTCATTTAATTTTGTGCTAATATTAGTTTGGATGAATCAAAATTAATTTAATATAAGTCATTAATATAATTTGGTAATATTTGGGTTGGCCTAATTCGCAAAAAATGAATTAATCTTCTTAGGCAAATATTTAGGACTTGGGTTGAATTAAATTTGTTTTAAGTGAAAAATCTATTAGTTGTCTAATTTAACTTCACTTTGTGTTTAGTTTAATTTTAATTTGAAAGAAATTAAAATTTGTTGTTTGTGTATGCTGTGTGTTGAACCATCCTATTCCGCATGTAAAGGAAATTGAATTTATAAAAAAATTAAAATTGGGAGCCTCGCGTTCCAACAATTGGTATCAGAGCAGGAGCGCTATTGTATTGCATTAAGGTCCTTTTAAATATTTTTGGTTAAAAATGGAATTTTTTCCATTTTTAAAATTTCTTATCTTTGATGGTTCCAACTATGCGTATTGGAAAGCGCATATGAAATCGACACTAAAGTCTATCAATGAGAGGGTTTGGTTGTCAGTTGTTAACGGGTGGTCTCCACCCACATGTTTGGTAGAAAATGAGCGTGTTGCCAAGCCCGTAGATAGATGGTGTGAAAATGAATTTTAACTTGCTAATTTTAATTCCCGAGGTTTAAATGTCTTATTTAGCACGGTCACACCGAATGAATTTCGACGTATCATGACATGTGAAACCGCTAAGGAAGCTTGGGATATATTACAACTCACTCACGAGGAAACTAGTGTTGTTAAGGCCTTCAAAACTCCAAAACCTCACTACTCAATTTGAGACCATCAAAATGCTTGAAAATGAAACCTTTAATGAATTTTATTCTAGACTTTTCGATATAGTTAATTCATCATTTAATTTGGGAGATAAAATTCTCGATGAGCGAGTTTTAAAGAAAATTTTAAGGTCCCTAACCGAGAGATTTATCCCTAAAGTGGCCGTTTGAAATTCTTTACCCACCTTGCACTCTACCAAACTTGAGGAGTTAGTAGGGGATTTGCAAACCTATGAGCTAGATACGTTTCCCTCAAAAAATGAAAATAAAATAGATAAGGGATTGCTTTGAAAGCCCGAAGGGAGGAAAAACATGTTGTGGTAAATGAGAGTGATAGTGACTCAGATGACATGGCTATGTTTGCTAGGAAATTTCTTAAATTTCTTAAATTTAATAAAGATAAGTTTAAAAATGATTTTAAGAAATTTGAAAATTCTAAGCATGACAAAGTCGAAAAGATACCAAAAACTATTAATGAAAATATTAATAGGGACGAGACAAATAGGTGTTATGGTTGTGAACGGTATGGATATAGGCCTTTTAAATGCCCCACTAAACTAAGGAGAGAGGGTAAGAAACCTATTTTATACCATGCAACCCTTAGCGATAGTGATAAGGAAGAGGGACCCAATTCCCCCATTGAGCGTAATTTTACCGCATTCATGGAAAGTCATGTGAGTGGTAGTGAGAGCTCGTACAATGATAACACCAAAATACAGACACTTGCGAGGCCAAAGTGTATGATTACCTTATTTTTATGGTTGTAAGAGTGAAGAAGAGAGAGAAAGTGAAAGTGAAAGTGAAGAAGAGGTTGATGAGAGTGAACTTTAATTTGCATTCATAGAATTATATGAAGAATCTATTAAATTAAAAAAGAGAAAATTTGAAGTTAGAATCTAGTTTAAGGGAGTGTGCCAACGTCATTGATGAGAGTGCATTGGTCGATGACCTTAGGACACGTGAGAGAGCTCTTCATGAGAAGCTTCAATATGTAGAAGGCGAGAAAGAAAGCCTTAGAGGGTTGATGGAATCAATGAAAAAGGAGCTTCTTGTGTTTGAAGAGAGGAAGAGTTTGCTTGATTCTAGGATTGTAGAGCTTGACAAGAAAGTGAGAGACTCAAGTAGAATCAAATTTGATTTGGAGAGTCATTCGGAGAAACTAGATAAAATCTTAGGAACGGTCCAAATTAAAAATGACACTTATGGTTTAGGCTTCGATTCTTGTAATGATTCCGCTAATAAAGCCAAAAACAATGTTTTCAGAGATTCACCTAGGAGAACTTCTAGAGGTCATTCCTTAGGTACTATTTTTTGACAAGTTTTTACTTGCTCACATTGTGGTCGAAAAGGTCATCTTAGGAAATTTTATTTTGATCTTAAAAATGGTCTTATAAAATATCAATGTAAGGCAACTGAGGTATCCAATATTCCTATATCCCGAGATCGTAATTTATCATTAGTTTGGGTTAAGAGATCTGACTTGGTAGCTTTACAAGATAGGATTTTTTATTCTCATTTACTGTCACACGATAGCTTTACAAGGTATCCAATATGTATTATGATATTAATATGTATGTATCTATATGTGATGGTATATAGAGAGAGAGAGATTCTCAGTCCGGAATGTTGATCCGGATGTATATAGAGATTCTCAGTCTGGGAGGTAGATCCGGATGTCTATAGAGATTCTCAATCTGGGAGGTAGATCCGAATGTGTATAGAGATTCTCAGTTCGGGAGATAGATCCGGATGTGTATCATATAGTATATTCCTTGTGCATGAGAACACGGTAATATATATATCCACGAGATTATAGAGAATCTCAATCCGGGAGATAGATTTGGATGTGTAGTATGAATACAGAGAATCTCAGTCCAGGAGATAGATCCGGATGTGTATTATGAATATAGAGAATCTCAGTCCGGGAGATAGATTCGGATGTGTATTATGAATATAGAGAACCTCAATTCGGGAGTTAGATCAGGATGTGTATTATGAAAATAAATATTCTCAGTCCGGTAGATAGATCCGAATGAGTATTATAAAAATGAAAATAGAATAAACCTTAGTCCGGGAGATATATCCAGATGTACTTTATAAAGATGAATCTAGAGTAAACCTCAGTCCGGAAGATATTATCCGGATGTATATTGAATTATGTATAGTAGAGTAAGTATGTTATGTATATCATTATGTAGTATGTATATACGTTGTGTACTGAGGGTCTAATGGATCTCAACGATCGACCTTGCCGCGTAGTAGTGTATAAAGGGGGTTCCTTGTTTGGATTTGGCTCTGCGAGACACCCCACACACGAACATGGCATAGTGTTGAGACTGGGGAGAAGTTTAGCCCTTAGTACTTGGAATAACGAGGGTTGTTAGAAGATGGGTAACAGATTAGTTAGGAAACGTATCTTGACTAGGACGTTTATAGGGATGCGCTAGGTGTGCACTATTAGAAGAGAGGTGAGGGGTATCTCATGGGAGTGCGATACCAAATTTAAATATGAGATAAAACCTATTTTTTTTAAATAAAGAATTTATGCACTTGCTAAATATTTTCACAACTCGGGATCTAACCTGTTTCTATATTTTTCCTCTCTTTCTATATATATATATATATATATTTATATAGGTGTCCAGACACAGGGCCTCCTGGAAGAAATTTCTTTCGAGTTAGACGACTGCTGCAGCAGTTGTAAATGCATGCAGGTTTACCGTAGACTCTTCTATCCTTGTAATATAGATAGGAGGTATTGTACAAATGTTCGGGATAATAACCCAACCACATTTATTTATTCTTTTATTGCCTTTTAGTGGGGCATTCGATATGGTTGTATCATATTTGAACCGAGTGTTCAGTTATTTTATTTCTTTCCAGTTTCATTTATATAAACTGTGTGGATGTTTTAATCGTTTAGTTGTTTAAAAAGAGTAGTTAAGTAAAATTGTGACGCCTACCTAATAGGTTATTAGTAATTAAATTGGTTTTCGACAGTGATGCTAAGGATAATACATATGCGACTCCTATTTTAATTTGATATAGGAGTGATCGCCCGGTATTTTATTAGGCGGGGTGTCACAGATGGTATCACAGCATCAGGTTCTAGTGTCCTTAGGAATCTGTGCGGACATACTACACTTTCAGCGTTGCTCTCGATTTGATATAGAGCCTTAGGATTAGGATTGTCTATCACTCTTGCGAGATTTCGTTCTACTGCCATATTATAAAATTATGTAAGTCTTTTGCGTGCGCGTTCGAGATTCGTGTGCGGGGTTGGATGGCAGCAGGAGGCAGGGCTTAGCTGGAGCAGCTAGTAGAAGTTGGGGATGTGGACCGTAGTAGAGGTCACTTCCTTTGTAGTGTTTGCTAATAATTGTTGCAACGACTACTAAAGTATAGTAGTTATGAGTACCGCAGTACTGCCGTAGTAGAGAGTGGTACTAAAGTTGAATTTCCCAGTGACGATAAAGCTTTGAAAGGGATCTTACGGACAGTTTTAACCGTGAGTCCCTATGATTCAGCAGGAAAGAGAAGAATGACGTTTCTGAATAATTCACATAAGGATCGTCTAAAGGACGACACTGAATAAAGAGTAATATGGAGAAGTGAACCTTGTACTGAGGTAAGGTAGGTGCACTGAATAATGAGTCCTTTCGACGGATGATTGGCTCACTAGAGAAGTTTTGCTAAAAACTTTTGGAGAATGGGTATGTTAGAGGACCCTATTGGTGGACATCCACCCGGGGAATTTGTTAAAACGGGGTTATTGAGGTCGGTAGTGGAATCTCCTTCTAACAAAGAAGAAGTTAGGGGGAATTAGTAAAGTGATTGTCAGGATCGCGGCAATGGAGTCCAAGATACTGATAATATTATCATGATCAAGATGGCCAATGATGAAAATAATGATGTGAAGTGCGAAGCCGCATGGGTAGTCCTTTCCCGATAGGAATAAAGGATAAGTTTAGGGTGCCTAGATGGGGCATGGACTTAAGTAATTTTGGTTCAGTTAGGACAAGTGTATCAGTTCCGAGAACCAATTGGAGTAGATAATTGCGAAGTTGTTATTATGATTTTAACCTCAATGAAGGAGGTATAATTGGCGTGGCTAGATAAATTCGCGGTGTTCTTTAGCCCCAGACTCGTGTGTGTAAATTGAGCTTTGTGGAGGTATCAACAACATTATGTAATGTAGGCCTATGTGTTTTCCTCGGTAGCGGAGTTATATTTTTTCCTTCATTCGTTATAAAAGCGGGTGTTGATATTTTGAATATATATATCAATCTTATGATAGTCGTCTTATATGTTTATACGAGTACGGTAATATTATGAGTATACTATATTCTTCGTTGTTCGGAGCGATAGCAGGCTAATGATTGCAAGACCATCGTGTCCGCAGTTCCAGGGTGGAACGGGTTGTGATATCTCACCTGAATACATCTTGAGTTCGCCTTTGTTAATATGGATATATGGAACTTCGTTGAGCAGATGTTTCATTATCATGATTTGAGTGCATGGCGACCTTATAGATATGATTTGAGGTATGCTGGGTTAATTGTTGAGCTGTGAGTTTAAGCTCATTATTGATTGCGCAAGGACTGAGTGGGGTGCGAGCGCTTAGTGGTATGGCTCCTGGATAGAGTTGGGAGTTCAGACCACATTTGGTTGAAAGAGGGGATAGGATTATCCCGGTTGCGTATTAAAAAATAATGGACCTCCATGACCGACAAAGTTAAGTAGTAGAGTGTTGGAGGGGTTCCTTGTCTGGATTTTTCTTTGCGAGACGTTCCGCTCATGAACCTTAACGACTTCGGGAGTGGAGAGATGTTATAGGATGCAAGGATGTTGGTTTTGTTGATAAGTCATATAGTGTGGAGGAAACACTATAGACTATGAGCCATGTGATGATGGTATGCTTATGGAAATATTGTGCTATAGAAAAGCACTAAAGTGGTCCTCTCACCACAAGTGGGTGGGTGAAGTAGGACTTAGAGAAATTGATTCTAGGATTATATCCAGACCTTAATGAAAAGGCAAATTTTGAGGAAGTATATTTTGGGTATGATAATCGTAACGCTTTTGCAGAGAGCGGACACTTCGATTAGTTAGATTTTCCTTTTCGCTCAGGTGGGAGGATAGAATATTAGAAATGCGTTCGTAGGTTAGCGAGGTAGGATTTAGGACATCCTACTGGTGTGCCTTAGGTCTCTATATCTCGATGACCGACGACGCGAGGAAGTAGTGTAACAGGAGGGTTCCTTGTATGGATTTCTCTTTGCGAGACGTCCCACACATGAAACCAAGAAAATGTCGAAAGTTGAGAGAGGCCTTGGGCACTAGGGTTATGCTTAGAATTGTACTCGTTTCGCGTAGGTGGGGAAACGCCTAGATCATAGGTTCATTAGAGAATAAGTTCAATAGAGTTAGTGGTGCCGATATAGAAATATTGTGGGAAGTACACCGCAAGAAGATTGGTTGATTAACCCCGAGGAGAATAGAATTTTGCGGGTTGTAAGGACCCATATGTGAGTATTACACCGAGGAAAGGAGGCCCTTATCTAGAGAGAGTGCTACGTGTTGAGTGTTTATAATGGTTGTGCCGATGTGAACGGGTTAAAAAGGTGTATGGGCACCTTAGTAAGTTGGTTTTATATACTGCCCGAAATAGAAAAAAAGGCTTAGTGTATAAAGTTGAAGTTTATGTCGTAAGGTAGTCACGAATGGATTTTGGAGTGTGTTGGATGGAATGTCGTGACCAAGATAAGAAAGGATACTGATGAGAATGATCGAGCATTAGAGTAATTTCTTTTTGGGGGAAATTAGATACCCGGATTTTGACGAGTGAACGTTTAAAATTGCGTTTGGACGTTAGAGCTGTGGTTGTAGGCTTGTCTTTCCACATGGGGCACAATAAATGATGGGTGCAATGTGGCATTGTTGGAGTCACTTTACGACTGTGGTAGCCGTATAATGTATGGTTGGGAACCATTGGGTGACTATCGTTCCCCTTTAGGTATTAAGATTTGGAGCGATATTAGGTTAGTACTGGTAGCATCGGTTGTATCTGAATTTTGAGGGCGAAATTCCGTTGTAGGGGGGAGTATGTAACAACCCGTCCTTTTGGGGATAATTAAATTCCATAATTGGGCATATTTCAGAAATTTCTCGGAATAGTGATTTTTGGGATTTTCAAGGATTAGATGATTTTCGATGGGTGTTGTAATTACTTTGGGGATTAAATATGTCGAAGTATTTTAATTATATATCGCCGTTAAGTAAAGCGACAAAAGATAAGATTTTAATTGGAAAACCCGCAGTGAGATGCAATGGGTTAAATTAGTGGGTTGCGGTCAAGTACCTCGGATGGAGATTTCGACTGCGCCGTGAGTCTCGAAATGGCCGAGATAGTCAAAAAAGAGTGTCTGATGGTCGAAATTGAGTTTCGGGAAATTTTAGAGTTAAAAGGGCTCGTAATTGAGTAAATGAGTCATTTTTGGGTTTTAAGGGGTATAAACCCTTTTCTCCCTATACAAGGAGGGTGGGTGGGGGGAGAATATAAAGAAAAGAGAGAAGAGAGAGAGGAAGGAAGAAAAAGAGGAGAAAATGGAGATTTCGGGCCAAACTCTGCTGAACTCGACTCGGGATCTTCGGATTTTATCCACAAGGCAAGTGTTTACTTGCTTTATTTACTTTCGAGCATAAATCTCATGTCTTAATTTGGTAATAACAAACCCTAAATATTTTGGGTTGGGTTTTCGTGGCTAAAACGGGTTTTCGGGAGTTAAAACGAATAAACCCCAATAATTTTCCAATTCGAGAAACTTAGGATTTAATCGAAATTAGTTGTTGGTTTTAGGTTCTAGGATGTTCAGAACCCTTGTTATATGTGAATATGTTGTTGGTTGAGGTTGTATGACGTTAGAGATGGAGACAAAAAGCTTGGAGGTATGTTAATGGCCAAAACAGTCTCGTCGGAGAAGACGATGAACAGTGACCTGCATCCTTGCCGAATCGATTCGGCCAAGAGGCGTATCGATTCGGCTCTTGGTCAAAAAATGAAAATTGTAGATCTTTTTTATATGGTCGCGTGGGCACTAACCGCGTATTTTTTTGATTTTTTTTTTATAATGCTTTTCTACAAAAGGCTGTCCGAGATCGGAATCGTTAGTTAGAAATCAAACATGATATTGGGAGAATTAAGGCTAGAATTGTTTGGAGATAAATATTAGGGGTTCCTAAATATAGAGTGGGGACCTCTAGATTATTATTTGAGCGAAATGTAGTTATTGGGTTCGTGGAAATAGAATCCACAACCTATTTAATTTTAGGGTATTCGGGGATGAATATCAATTGGGATAGTTTTCGTGGCCATTTTGGCCTATATGATTATACGTGCGGGATAACATAATTTTGTTGATGATGGTTGAGGGAATATTATGAGATTATTAGGATGAATTGGAGAATATACTTATTTAGTTAATGTAAATTGGTATATTTGGAGACATCTACAAAATCCTTAGATGGGAATAAGGTATTTATTATTTATCAAGTGAGGGAATACCTTTGGTATGGTATCATGAGTATGTGAATGTATGAATATGATTCTTTAAGAGAATCTTTGGGATTATTTGTCATCGCTAGATGTGTTTGGAAATTATGGCCACATATATATATATATATATTCGAGGAGGAATATATAGTATATATATACTATGTGATTAAAGTGTGTGTGTATATATATATATATATATATATATATATATATATATATATATATATATATATATATATATATATATATATGTATTATGATATGAATATGTATGTATCTATATGTGATGGTATATATATAGAGAGAGATTCTCAGTCCAGAATGTTGATCCGGATGTATATAGAGATTCTCAGTCCGGGAGGTAGATCCGGATGTCTATAGAGATTCTCAGTCCGGGAGATAGATCCGGATGTGTATCATATAGTATATTCCTTGTGCATGAGAACAAGGTAATATATATATCCACGAGATTATTGAGAATCTCAGTCCGGGAGATAGATCCGGATGTGTAGTATGAATATATAAAATCTCAGTTCGGGAGATAGATCCGAATGTGTATTATGAATATAGACAATCTCAGTCCGGGAGATAGATCCGGATGTGTATTATGAATATAGAGAACCTCAGTTCAGGAGATAGATCCGGATGTGTATTATGAAAATAGAGATTCTCAGTCCGGTAGTGTTGATACCAAATTTAGCCTGTTGACGTGGCTCAGTTAAGTGGAGACGCGTGTCAATCTACATGGCACTAACAAACATTTTTGAACAACACCTTGAATTCGAGGAACTCAACTTCCCCGACCAACTCAGATACTCCGAGCAGTAGGTGCTCTCCGAGGAACTTTACTGCACCGAGCAACTCATGCAGACCGAGATACTTAGGCGGTCCGAGAAGCTTAGGCTGTCTGAGTTGCACCTCGATCATAGCATTTATTACCAGACAATTAAGAAGATTAAATGTTGATTATTATCATACAAATGTATATGCCTATCAGACAGCTATGTATTACCCTTTCACGTGTACAGCCTCAGGGCTATAAATACATTGTATCATCCTCATTGTAAGGGGACTCAGAATTTCTTGATAAAACTACTATCGAGAATTCTGTAAACAGTCATCAATAACACAAACAGTGGACGTAGGCCATTCCTTCAAGGCTGAACCACTTTAAAAATCTTTTATCTTGTTTATTTTTTATTTGTGATTGATTAATTAGAGATAATCTAATTTTTACATCAACAGATTGGCACCGTCTGTGGGAAATGACTGTAATTATCATTTTTCACCAAAACAATTTATCACCAATGGCTGATAATCCTGAATCCAGTAATCGAAACACTGGAAACCCCTCGAATCCAGCCATTTCTCCAAATGTCCAAGATCTGGCTGGAATTATGGCCAATTTGGCTCAAGGCCAGATGGCCATGCAAGAGACTATGAAACAACTCATGCTAACTATCCAGGGTGGAGCACCAACCCATTCAGGACAACGAAGTGTTCAAAGAAATACCCGTTTGCTTTCTTCGCGTATTAGGTAGAGCAATTCATATCGTATTGAGAGATCTGATGATTTTTCTTATCAACCAGGTCTAACTTCGTCAGTACGAGCCACAGATACTGAGCAACACATCACTCTCTCTTCAGAAAGGACTAGTGCCTTGGAGAGATTAAGTAGAGTTTCTCCTTTTGATCGATTGGGCCTTAGGAAGAATAAAAGTCCTCCTAAGGCTGTGTCGAGAAACTTTCGATGACCATCTAATCTAAGAGAGGGCTCTGCCCAATCACAACCAGCTGCTCGTCATGATAGATCCCAGGAAGCGACTTCAACACGATGCATGAAAAGGCTCTATTCAAAGGTTAGAGGATAGACTAGGGGAAATGACTAAGGCCAATAATCCTCGACAAAGAACTTTTGTCCAAGGGACACCTTTTATACAGGAAATCATGGATTTTCCCATACCGTCGAAGTTCAATGCACCTATTATGACCCCTAAATATGATGGAAAAACTGACCTTGTCCTTCATACAGAACAATACCAAGTTGCTGTCGATATCTATGCAGTGCCAGACAAGATGAGGTGTAAGGCATTTTCGGGAACTCTTACCGGATCTGCACAAATATGGTACAATAATCTTCCTCGGGGGAAGATTTCAACTTTCTTTCAACTGGGCGAGCTCTTCATTGGAAATTTCTACTTTGGAGCAAAACCAGTTAAACGAGTAGCACATTTGCTAAGTGTTAGACAAAAGGCAGGTGAGATCACCAGGGATTACATAACTCGTTTCAATAACGAGAAGCTCGAAGTTATTGATTAAGAGGAAAATACAGCGGTTACTGCTTTGATGAGTGGGCTGCTGCCCAACAAGTTGTACTACACTTTGGCCAAAGATCCACCCAGAACCATGTCAAAACTAATGGCAAAAGCGGCCAAGATTATGAATGCCGAGGAGGCTATGGCAGCGAAGAAGAATATGGATACCAAAGAGACAAAGGTGGAGGCTGATAAGACTAAAAATAAAGAGCATAAGAACAATGGTGGTGACAAGCGGTCAAAAACAAAACCGTCATGGGAGGTATTGAAGAAATTTGAAAAATATACTCCTTTTAAGGTAGACATCAACCACGTTCTAGAAAAAATCAGACAACAACGAGGAACTAAACTGGCCTGAGAAAATAAAGTCAGATCCTGACAAGAGGAATAAGGCCAAATATTGTGAGTTGCATAAAGACCATGGTCACACGACTAAAAATTGCATAGCTCTCCAGAATGAAATCGAAGCACTCATCAGACGAGGAAAGCTGACCAAGTATGTTGATCAAAGAAATGAAAGAAAAAGCAGCGACCGAGCAAGACAGAGGTCTAGATCTCCTCATCGAGTAGAAGATAATAAGAAAAGAGATCATGAAGATGATCCAGAGGACGACCCCGATCTTCCCAAGAGACCAAGACAGCCAGAACGTGAGGTATTTTCAATTCGTTTTGGATCATTTGATTGTAACGTTATTACAAGTGGAGATGCAGGAGGTGGGGACCTACTACGGAAAGGAAAGCTTACCTCAATGAGGCTCAAGATTGTTCATACATTCAGCGAATAAATCTAGCTGAGGATGATTGCCCGAGGAAGGTGAACAAAGAAAAATTGGTCATCGGTTTCTCCAAGAATAACCTCGCAGGTGTACTATATCCTCGTGATGATCCACTGGTGATCAAAATGAGGATGAAGGAAGTAATAATCTCAAGAGTACTGGTGGGTAATGGTAGCTCGGCGGATATCATGTTCTACTCATGCTTCGATAGTTTAAATCTAAAGTTGTGTCAGTTGGAACCTTATCACAGGCCCCTCCTCGGGTTTGCTAGAGAGAAAGTCTTTCCACTTAGGACGATCAAGTTGGATATGTTCATCGGAACATGGCCTGCTTGTCGAATAGAAAGAGTACACTTCTTTATGATGGATAAGAATGTTCAGTCAGCTTATAATATCATCATGGGAAGGGTAGGATTGAAGAAGTTCAAAGCAGTACCATCTACTGTACATCAATGCCTGAAATTTCCAACCAATTTTGGAGTGGGAGTTGTGAAGGGTGACCAAAAAGTTGCTCGGGAATGTTATTACTCATCTGTCGAGCAAGAAGAACTGGAGGAATCTAGAAAAAAGACTACGACCTACCAAGTAAATGAAGGTGAAGAGATTGAAACATTGGATCCTAGAGACGAATCGCAGCTCGTGAAAGGTCAAGTGGTGGAAGCTACTGAAAATATCATTTTGGATGACGAGCACCCGGAACGAATAACTCAAATAGGTTCATCGTTGGTTGCCTCACTTAAAGAGGAATTGATAGTTTTCCTAAAAAGCATAAAATAAACTTTTGCTTGGAGTCATGAAGATATGCCAGGAATAGACCCAAATTTCTTATGTCATGAGCTCAACGTGAATAAGGAGATCAAGCTAGTGAAGCAAAGAAGAAGAGTGTTCAGCCGCGAAAAGAACCAAGCTATACAAGAGGAGGTCAAGAAGCTCTAGAAAGCTTGCTTTATTGAAGATGTTAAATATCCAGACTGGTTAGGAAATGTGGTGATGGTGAAGAAGAAGAACAACAAATGGAGGATATGTGTATACTTCACCGACCTCAATAAGGCATGTCTAAAGGATCATTTTCCTTTGCCCCAAATTGATCAATTAGTGGATGCTACCTCGGGACACGAGCTGTTGAGCTTCATGGATGCTTATTCTGGTTACAACCAGATTAAAATGAAACCTGAAAACAGGGAGAGTACCTCTTTCATTACCCCTAGGGGAACTTATTGTTATAATGTTATGCCTTTTGGTTTGAAAAATGCAAGTGCAACATATCAGCGGCTGATGAACAAAGTATTTGCAGAACAAATCAGTTGCAATATGGAAGTTTATGTTGATGATATGCTGACGAAGAGTAAGAGAGATGTTGACCATCTAATTGACTTAGGCCAGACCTTTGATCAATTAGATAAATATCAAATGAAACTGAATCCCACCAAGTGCATATTCGGAGTACAAGAAGGCATGTTCCTCAAGTATATCGTCAACCAATGAGGAATTGAAGCAAACTCAGAGAAGATCAAGGCTCTATTGGGACTACGATCTCCAACGACGAAGAAGGAAGTGAAAAGTCTCACTGGGCGAGTTACAGCACTTAATAGATTTGTATCACGAGCAACAAATAGATGTCTCCCATTTTCAAAATTCTCCGAAAAATGTTTGAATGGAATGACGAATGCGAGAAGGCTTTCCAAGAATTGAAGAAATATCTGGGAGCACCTCCACTGTTATCCAGGCCAGTGATGGGGGAAAGATTGTACTTATATTTGGCAGTGTCGGAGAATGCAGTTAGCTCGGCATTGATAAGAATAGAAAATGGAGTGCAAAAACCAATCTATTACACTAGCAAAGCCTTTCTAGGAGCAGAGATCAGATATCCAAGACTGGAAAAGTTAGCACTAGCATTGATCTAGGCAAGTAGGAGAATGAGACCGTACTTCCAAGCTCATACCATAATTGTGTATACTGATATGCCATTGAGGCAAACTCTTCATAAACCAGAAAAATTAGGGAGATTTATGTACTGGGCAGTAGAACTTGGTGAATATGACATAGTTTATGAGCCTAGATCGTCACTAAAAGGGCAAGCAATAGAAGATTTTATAGCAGAGTTCACCTATCCTGATACCTCCGAGGAGCAAAGGCTGAATACTGACCAACCCGTGGATGTTACAAGATCATCAAATTTAAACCCCAATCAGCTTAAGATGGGTGACGAGTAGGAAAAGATGGTCGACGAGCAGCAAGAGGCGTTAGAGGAGGATGTAAGGAAGAAATAAATATTCCACTGAGGAACTCTGACCAACCAAAAATTCGAAGCCGAGGTACCTATATGGAATTTATATGTGGATGGATCATCTTGCACTACAAGCTGTGGGGCAGGGATTATTTTGAACAGCCCGGACGAGGTCGATGTGGAGTATGCTCTACGCTTCCAATTTAAGGCTTCTAATAATGAGGCTGAATATGAAGCTATGATTGTCGGTCTTAGTTTGGTAAAAAAACATGGGGGCAGAGCAGGTTATTGTATTCAGTGACTCGTAATTAATCGTAAATCAAATACTGGGACTATATGCAGCCAAAGGATAATTAATGATCAGGTATCATGCAAAAGCAATGGAAGTTTTATGAAGCCTAATTGCAGTACAGATAATTATAATACCAAGATTGGAGAATGTAAGAGCAGATGCCTTATCTCGGTTAGCTTCATCCACACGCATCGAGCTACGAAGAATAATCCCAATAGAAGTCTTGGCTAGTCGGATCATAGATGAAGATCTGATGGTGAACTTTATTACCCTTGATTTAGGACCATCTTGGATGGATCCCATCAGAGCATATATTGAGGAATGGAAGTTACCCACTGATAAACTCGCAGCCAAGAAACTGAAGTTTAAAGCTGCTCGTTATGTGTTGACCAATGGTATTCTATATAGACGAGGAATTATAGTTGGCTTACAGAGATGTGTATATCCCACCGTGGTGAAAAACTTGATCGAAGAAGTCCATGAAGGATCTTGTGGAGCCCATGTAGCAGGTCGAACACTTTTGCAAAGGATAATGACGCAAGGATACTATTGGCCAATGATAATGGCTAATTGTATAGCCTATGCCAAGAAATGTGACAAGTGTCAATGATTCTCTTTTATCCGAAGAACTCCCCAGGCATTGTTAGCACCCATTACTTCCCCTTGCCATTTGCCATGTGGGGAATAGACTTGGTCGGGCCACTTTCAACGACTAGGGGAAGATTTAAGTATCTCATGGTTGCGGTGGACTACTTCACTAAATGGGTTGAAGATGAGCCTCTCATTGATATGACGTATGACAAGGTGTATCAATTTATATGGAAGAGCATCATTTGTAGATATGGTCTTCCTTATGCATTCATCACAGACCATGGAACCCAATTCGACAACGAGGAGTTTGCTGCGTATTGTCATCAGTCGAACATATTGAAAACCCACTCTGCACCAGGCCACCCTCAAAGCAATGGACAAACTGAAGTGAGAAATAGAACGCTGCTGAATGGCTTGAATAAAAGACTAAATGATGAAAATGCAAATTGGAACAATGAGCTGCATTCTTACTATGGGCTTATCGTACTACTCCCCGAGCAGCAACTAGAGAATCTCCATACATGCTAGCGTTTGGGAGTGAAGCTGTTATACCCGCCGAGTTGGGCCTCCCAGCACATAGAGTACTGAATTTCAATTCCCCTATCAGCGACTTGATGAGAAGGTTAGATTTGGACATGCTCGAGGAAGTTAGAGAAGAAGCAGCAATCAGGAACGCTGCATACCAACAATGAACAGCTCTGTTCTACAACAAGAGAGTGAAAAAATGCGATCTGAAGGAAGGAGACTACGTGCTAAAGAAAGTGATTCAAAAGCACAACAAAATGGAAGCTAATTGGCATGGGCCTTACCGAGTAACAGAGGTTGTTCGACCAGGGACGTATAGGATTGAAACTTTAGAAGGGGAGGAGTTTAAGAATGCATGGAATGCAGAGCATCTTCGCAAATATTATCAGTAGTTCAATTCCTATGTAATGCAGTTTCTCTTCAATATGAATAAAAGTTTTGGATGTTCGGCCCAATTCCCTCCTTTTGTTGAAAATTTTTCGGAGTATTAGTGCTACACACTACGCATCAAATAAAAAATTTCCTAGAAATACCAACTACGGTTGGTTGGGAAGAAAATCCACCAACTAGGTTGGTCGGGAAGAAAAAATTTCCCAAAAATACCAACTACGGTTGGTTGGGAAGAAAATCCACCAACTAAGGTTAGCCGGGAAAAAAAAAATTCCCAGAAATACCAACTCTGGCTGGTTGGCAAAAAAATCCACCGACTTAGTTGGTCGAGAATAAAAATTTCTCATAAATACCAACTCCGATTGGTTGGGAAGAAAATCCCCCAACTTTAGTTGGTCGGGAATAAAAATTTCTCAGAAATACCAACTCCAGTTGGTTAGGAAGAAAATCCACCAACTTTAGTTTTTCGGGAATAAAAATTTCTCAGAAATACCAACTCCGGTTGGTTGGGAAGAAAATCCACCAACTTTAGTTGGTCGGGAATAAAAATTTCCCAAAAATACCAACTTCGGTTGGTTGGGAAGAAAATCCACCAACTTTAGTTGGAATAAAAATTTCCCAGAAATACCAACTCCGGTTGGTTGGGAAGAAAATCCACCAGCTAAGGCTGGTCGGGAATAAAAAATTTACCAACTAAGGTTGGTCGGGAACAAAAACCACCAACTCTGGTTGGTCGAAAACAGTTGGTTAAACAAATAAAAGTCATTTCAGGGCTTAAAATTAAAAAGTGAAAAAATTCTTGATACTTATGGCATTTTAAAATGTCATTATATTTGGTCAAAAAACAAAATATCACCAACTCTAGTTGGTGATAATTATCACCAATTCAGGATAGTCAACAATAAATTTTCACCAACTTTAGTTGGTCGGCAATTTAAAATAACACAAAATATTTCTATCTTTTTAACAGATATACATGCACATTCATTAGTAAATAAAAAGAAATGTTTTACAGAATATTTCCAAGACAATGACAATCGAAATTGCAAGTAAAACTAGAAGTCTTTCATTAAATCCAAAACAAAATACATTGAGAATGAAATACATATTTAAAAAAAATTATTACATCAGATTCCTATTCTATTGGTTTCTTCCCCTCTGCCTTTGAAACAGGTTCTTCGCCAGCAGGAGGATCGTCTAAAGCATAGGGGGAATTTATGAAATTAATATCTTTGAGCATCCTGATGTTCATTACGGATGTCCAATCAAGAAGATTCTCTAGGCGAGATATCTCGAAGTTGGAATGAATAATGTAGTCATCGAGATACTTTGAAATTAGGCATTGAGGAATGGTTCGAGCAGGAATCCAACTCATGTCGAGTTTGAAAGATGGCAATGGCAGGTCGAGCAACCCAGGTTCATAGTAATCCCAGAGATAATGGCCTTATTCCAACTGCAGCACACCCAAGGCGTTCAACCATCCTTGCTTGTAACCTTCATTATTTGCATTTTGGATTCGGTCATCTAGATGGTAGAGGGCTTCATTATAATCAGCCATCCAAAACTCTCTGGGCTTCTTGTGGAATTGATAGGTTAACGTCTCCAGTTGATCGTGGAGGTTTTTCGTTAAAAGTTCTTTACTCTCCAAGGCAGACTTTTGTGCAAAGAGTTGCTCGTCCAGATTCAGAATCTTCTTGGAAATCTCAGCTAATGCTTGATTCTTCGCCATTAACTGGAAGGCCTAATTCTCCAAAGATGATTGAGTTCTTTATTCTTCAACAGTGATCCGAGCAGCTCTTGCTCATCCGCGAGCAGAGGTAGAAGGATCGATTCTCTTCAAGCTTTCCAATTCGTCTCTAATATTGGCATTTTCAACCTCCAAGAAAGAAAAATCTTCATCGTTGACAGGAACCAAGGCTCCCGAGGTAGAGGCTGCAGATTTCAATTGGGATACATCTCCTCGCAAATTATTGTTCTCCTGCTCTAACAGTTTGGCGATCTGCCTATGCTCTTCAACCTCAGTGTACAATGTCCTCTCTTTAATATCATGAGCAGCGAACAACTTTTCATATCCTTTGTCAGCATTCTGTTGCTGATACTTCTTCTCATATCCCTGATGCAAAAGGGCTGTAGACTCCTTGTATTGTTGTTGAAGCTCCTCGAGAGTGCCCTGGAGGTCTTCAATAATCTCATAATATGCTACATTGTTAGCCACTGCCCGGTCGAGCAGACACTTTAAATATTGGTAGGCTTCAACTGCTCGCTCTGAAGCATTTGGACCGAGGATATCAATGATTTGAGCTTCAGGCATATCTCTATGACCAACTTTGAAGTATTCATTGCATTATTTCAGTAATTTTGTATTATGAGCTGATAACAATTCCATCATGCCCATAAACTAGTAGAAGGAAGAGATAGCAAGAATCAATAAGAGTGCAAACAGAGCAAGAAGAAGAGAATCAACAGTATGAATAATCAAAATTTCAAATTTTATTGCATCATAAAAGAGAAGTACATAGTTCAGAGTTACATTTGACAAAAATAAGCAAAGAGAAAAAGTTCGAACAATGCTACACCTTCTCCTTATCTCCTAAAACTTTCTCGGGAGGCTGGGACGAGGAGGAAGGTTGCTCGGATGGCATAGAAGGTTTCTCGGTGGGTGCTGGAAGCTGATCGGCTGAAATGTTGGTTAACTGAAGCTGCTCGGTAGGAGTAATAGTTGGTTGGGGTTGTTCGTAGCGAAGTTCAACAGTAGGTACCTGATCCCCAACCATCATAGAAGATTCCTCAGAAGCATCTTCGTCTTCTCCTTCTTCCCCTGGAGTAGGAGGGGGCCATGAATGTGTCGCTGAAATAGGTCAGAGTTCTTGTCGACATTCATCTCTGTCAGAGTAGCCACCCAACCATCCCTGAAATATTTAAGGCTGCCATACTCCATTTGTGAGACCATGGCAGCCAAACCCTTATTCCAACCTTTGTCCCAGCCAGCACTGAAGGACTTTTTCACAGCCAATTTCCTTTTCCCCTTCTCCGAGGAAAGCTTCTCAGATAGAAGTTCCTCGGCAGATTTCAATTGCTTTTCTGCCTCTTCCTTCTGACGACTAATGTCACGAAGTCTACTTAGCTCTTCCTCGACAGATTTGAGCTTGTTTTCAAACTCTCCAGCATGTTGGAGCTTCCCATCGAGATCTTTGTTTTTCTCCTCCAAGTCTTTTATTTTCTTCTCCAACCCCTTGGAGACTTCAACAGCCTGATCCCTCTCCTGCTCGGTGGAATTAAGTTGCTTCTCCCAAGAAGCTTTATCATCGACACACTTCTGATGAGAGTCCTTTAAAGATTACGTCAGACCTACAAAAGCCTCCTCTACACCACCTGAGGAGATGGACGACTTGATGGCTTCGTCCTTCTTCAGAATAGTATTAAAGCAAGTTACCAACTGGAAAAAGAAAATAACTGTAAGTCAGTGCAAGGATATAATATTAAAAAATGAAAGTTTAGATTAGCAATACTTACTGAGGCAATGTGCTGAGATGCCAAAGTGGTAACCCTATCTCGAGAAAGATTTTCTTCAATACCTTGGATCTCGAGGATAATCCAAGACTTCACCGAGCTCATGGCAGAGCTCAGAGCAACGAAAGTGGGAATACCACTTCCAGTAATTAGAGGCTGAGAGATGGGTTCAACCAAATTGACCGAGGAACTCTTCTTCATCTTCCTCATGGGAACAGGAACATTCTCGACCAAGGATGTCATCTTGGTCGGTGATATAACTACAACCTCGCTTAGAGGGGATACAACTGCAACCTTGCTCGGAGCCACAGGGGGCTTCTCGACAACCTTTACAGTAACAGCTGGAGGAGGTGCATCAATTTGTCTTGTCCCTTCCGGGACATCTTGCTTGCTTTTCTTTGCCTCTCCAGCAATAGAGGCAGATTTCTCGAAGAGGGCAGGAGCTCTTCTTTTCTTCATTCTTTCACTAAGAGGAATATGTGACTCAGGAGAAAAACCTTCAGAAGTTGGTACTGGTTCTACGTCACTTATCACTGGACGAGCAGTAAAAGATGAGGTGTAACTCTTGTACTACAACAAGTATGAAGTTGATCTGATGTGTTTGTCGGCAACAGTTTGATGCAAACCCCAGATAAGTTTTAGATGCTTTAAATTAACTTCTGTCTCTTTTGGAGACCTTCTCTTGCTGTCAACTGCAAATAAATCAAAATTAAAATATCAGTGACACATTTTATCAAACACAAAGAAAGCATAATTTCAAAAATAAATTAAAATAAAAACAACCTATCCCATTGCCATAGGGAGGGCATATAGGACCCTGATACACATCATTTCCAATTAGCGGAGCGTGTTGCCAATTTTTCATAGCAACACCATGCTCAAAGTAATCCTTGTTGGCATCTGGGAGATTGACGACTAAAGCCCTATTTAAAAACCTAGTTTTCAAGTAAAAAGTACTGTCGCTGAAAGCCCATCTATAGCAAAACATAATTTCCAGAATTCCTATACGAGTTCCATGAATCTGATTTAACCTATGGACTCCCTTAACTAATCTCCATGTATTCGGGGCTATTTTTGTAGGTACCACATCAAAATATTGATAAAATTACAGACATAAGGGGTTTAGAGGAAAAGAAAAGCCACATTCAGCTACAAAGAGACTGGGGAACCAATGTCCCTCAGCTAAACGAAAATAATCTGAAGGTTCAGAAAGTTCTTCCAAAATGACCCATGAAGGAATAGAGAAATCAGAATGAAATTTATCAAGCGACTCAACAAGGTAAACCATGATGAATAAAGGAAATAAAAAGAAGGAAGAAGATCTTACAGAAAAAGGATGGATCAGTTGACAACGAACGATGGAAGGAATGAACGCACAAGATAGAGAAGAAATGGAGAACTCAAAGATACAGATTTGAAAAAGTGAAGAGATGATAGGATTTTCTACAACGCTTAAATACCTTACCTTGGGAAGGGGTAAAAATAATGATTACAAAGAGAGACGTTTGCGCTACCAGCGGATAAAAGGATAAAAAGGGCACGAAAATCGAAGCAGTTAGAAAAATTCAAAAAGTCTGATTCTATGAATTCGAAAACACTCCTAAAATTTAGGATGACCATTTAATCTCGCCATATTTCGAGAAGAATGTTCCACACTCCTCAATCTCGAACTGTGAAACATTGGGAGCTTCTGTTGATACCAAATTTAGTCTGATGACGTGGCTCAGTCAAGTGGAGACACGTGTCAATCTCCATGGCACTAACGGACATTTTTTAATAACACCTTGACTTCGAGGAACTCAAATTCCCCGACCAACTCAGATACTCCGAGCAGTAGGTGCTCTCCGAGGAACTTTACTGCACCAAGAAACTCATGGATACCGAGATACTTTGGCGGTTCGAGCAGCTTAGGCGGTCTGAGCTGCACCTCGATCAGAGCATTTATTACCAGACAATTAAAAGGATTAAATGTGCATTAAATGCTGATTATTATCATACAAATGTATACGCCTATCGGACAGCTATGTATTACCCTTTCACATGTATAGCCTCAGGGCTATAAATACATTGTATCATCCTCATTGTAAGGGGACTCAGAATTTCTTGATAAAACTACTATCGATAATTCTATAAACAGCCATCAATAACACAAACAGTGGACGTAGGTCATTCCTTCAAGGCTGAACCACTTTAAAAATCTTTTATCTTGTTTATTTTTTATCTGTGATTGATTAATTAGAGATAATCTAATTTTTTACATCAACAGGTAGATAGATCCGAATGGGTATTATAAAAATGAAAATAGAATAAACCTCAGTCCGGGAGATAAATCCGGATGTACTTTATAAAGATGAATATAGATTAAACCTCAGTTCGGGAGATATTATCCGGATGTATATTGAATTATGTATATTAGAGTAAGTATGTTATGTATATCATTATTTAGTATGTATATACGTTGTGTACTGAGGGTCTAATGGATCTCGACGATCAACCTTGCCGCGTAGTAGTGAATAAGGGGAATTCCTTGTTTGGATTTGGCTCTGCGAGACACCCCACACACGAACATGGCATAGTGTTGAGACTGGGGAGAAGTTTAGCCCTGAGTACTTGGAATAACGAGGGTTGTTAGAAGATGGGAAACGGATTAGTTAGGCAGCGTATCTTGACTAGGACGTTTATAGGGATGCGCTAGGTGTGCACTATTAAAAGAGAGGTGAGGGGTATCTCATGGGAGTGCGGTACCAAATTTCAATATGAGATAAAACCTATTTTTTTTAAATAAAGCATTTATGCACTTGCTAAATATTTTTACAACTCGGGCTCTGACCTGTTTCTATATTTTTCCTCTCTTGCTACATATATATATATATAAATTATATAGGTGTCCAGACACAAGGATGCCTGGATGAAATTTCTTTCGAGTCAGACGTCTGCTGCAGCAGTTGTGGATGCATGCAGGTTTACCGTAGATGCTTCTATCCTTGTAATATAGATAGGAGGTATTGTATAAATATTCGGGCTAATAACCCAACCACATTTATTTATTCTTTTATCGCCTTTTAGTGAGACATTCGATATGGTTGTATCATATTTGAACCGAGTGTTTAGTTATTTTATTTCTTTCCAGTTTTATTTATATAAACTGTGTGGATGTTTTAATCGTTTAGTTGTTTAAAAAGAGTAGTTAAGTAAATTTTGATGCCTGCCCAATAGGTTACTAGTAATTAAATTGGTTTTCGACCGTGATACTAAGAGTGATCCATATGCGACTCCTGTTTTAATTTGATATAGGAGTGATTGCCCTGTATTTTTTTAGGCAAGGGTGTCACAGATGGTATCAAAGCATCATGTTCTAGTGTCCTTAGGAATCTGTGCGAACGTACTACGCTTTCAGCGTTTTTCTCGATTTGATATAGTGCCTCAGGATTAGGCTTGTCGATCTCTCTTGCGAGATTTCGTTCTCCTGCCATATTATAAAATTATGTAAGTCTTTTTCATGCTCATTCGAGATTCGTGCGCGGGACTTGGATGGCAGCAAGAGGCAGGGCTTAGCTGGAGCAGCTAGTAGAAGTTGGGGACGTGGACCATAGTAGAGGTCACTTCCTTTGTAGTGTTTGCTAATGATTATTGCAACGATTACTAAAGTATAGTGGTTATGAGTACCGCAGTACTGCCGTAGTAGAGAGTGGTACTAAAGTTGAATTTCTCAGTGACGATAAAGGCTCGAAAGGGATCTTACGGACAGTTTTAACCATGTGTTCCTATGATTCTGCAGGAATGAGAAGAATGCCGTTTCTGAGTTATTCACATAAGGATCGTCCAAAGACCGACACTGAATAAAGAGTAATATGGAGAAGTTAACCTTGTGCTGAGGTAAGGTAGGTGCAATGAATAATGAGTCCTTTCGAGGAATGATAGGCTCACTAGAGAAGTGTTACTAACACTTATAGAGAATGGGTATGTTCGAGGACCCTATTAGTGGACATCCACCCAGGGAATTTGTTAAAACGGGGTTATTGAGGTCGGTAGTGGAATCTCCTTCTAACAAAGAAGAAGTTAGGGGGAATTAGTAAAGTGATTGTCAGGATCGCGGCAATGGAGTCCAAGATACTGATAATGTTATCATGATCAAGAAGGCCAGTGATGAAAATAATGATGTCAAGTGCGGAGCCGCACGGGTAGTCCTTTCCCGATAGGAATAAAGGACAAGGTTAGGGTGCCTAGATGGGGCATGGTGTTAAGTAATTTTGGTTCAGTTAAGGCAAGTGTATCAGGTCCGAGAACCAATTGGAGTAGATAACTGCGAACTTGTTATTATGAGTTTTACCTCAAGGAAGGAGGTATAATTGGCGTGGCTAGATAAAGTCGCGGTGTTCTTTAGCCCCAGACTCGTGTGTGTAAATTGAGCTTTGTGGTGGTATCAATAACATTATGTAATGTAGGCCTATGTGTTTTCCTCGGTAGCGGAGTTATATTTTTTCTCTCATTCGTTATAAAAGCGGGTGTTGATATTTTGAATATGTATATCTGTCTTATGATACTCGTCTTATATGTTTATACGAGTACGGTAATATTATGAGTATTTTATATTCTTCGTTGTTCAAGCGATAGCAGGCTAATGATTGCAAGACCATCGTGTCCGCAGTTCCAGGGTGGAACAGGTTGTGATATCTCACCTGGATACAGGTTGAGTTCGCCTTTGTTAATATGGATATATGGAACTTCGTTGAGCATATGTTTCATTATCATGATTTGAGTGCGTGGCGACCTTATAGATATGATTTGAGGTATGCTGGGTTAATTGTTGAGCTGTGAGTTTAAGCTCATTATTGATTGCGCAAGGACTGCGTGGGGTGCGAGCACTTAGTGGTATGGCTCCTGGATAGAGATGGGAGTTCAGACAACAGTTGGTTGAAAGAGGGGATAGGATTATCTCGGTTGCATATTCAAAAATAACGGACCTCCATGACCGACAAAGTTAAGTAGTAGAGTGTTGGAGGGGTTCCTTGTCTGGATTTCTCTTTGTGAGATGCTCCACGCATGAACCTTAACGATGTCAGGAGTGGAGAGATGTTATAGGATGCAAGGATATTGGTTTTGTTGATAAGTCATATAGTGTGGATGAAACACTATAGACTATGAGCCATGTGATGATGGTATGCTCATGGAAATATTGTGCTATAGAAAAGCACTAAAGTGGTCCTCTCACCACAAGTGGGTGGGTGAAGTAGGACTTAGAGAAATTGATTCTAGGATTATATCCAGACCTTAATGAAAAGGCAAATTTTGAGGAAGTATATTTTGGGTATGATAATCGTAACGCTTTTGCAGAGAGCGGACACTTCGATTAGTTAGATTTTCCTTTTCGCTAAGGTGGGGGGATAGAATATTAGAAATGAGTTCATAGGTTAGCGAGTTAGGATTTAGGACATCCTGATGGTGTGCCTTAGGTCGCTATATCTCGATGACCGACGACGCGAGGGAGTAGTGTAATGGGAGGGTTCCTTGTCTGGATTTCTCTTTGCGAGACGTCCCACGCATGAAACCAAGAAAATGTCGGAAGTTGAGAGAGGCTTTGGGCACTAGGGATATGCTTAGGATTGTACTCATTTCGTGTAGGTGGGGCAACGCCTAGATCTTAGGTTTATTAGAGAATAAGTTCAATAGAGTTAGTGGTGCCAATATAGAAATATTGTGGGAAGTACACCACAAGAAGATTGGTTGATTAACCCCGAGGAGAATTGAGTTTTGCGGGTTGGAAGGACCCATATGTGAGTATTATACCGAGGAAAGGAGGCCCTTATTTAGAGAGAGTGCTACGTGTCGAGCATTTATAATGGTTGTGCCGATGTGCACGGGTTAAAAAGGTGTATGGGCACCTTAGTAAGTTGGTTTTATATACTGTCCGAAATAGAAAAAAAGGCTTAGTGTATAAAGTTGAAGTTTATGTCGTAAGGTAGTCACGAATGGATTTTGGAGTGTGTTGGATGGAACGTTGTGACCAAGATAAGAAAGGATACTGACGAGAGTGGACAAGCATTAGAGTAATTTCTTTTTTAGGGGAAATTAGATACTCGAATTTTGACGAGTGAGCGTTTAAAATCGTGTTTGGACGTTAGAGCTGCGGCTGTAGGCTTGTCTTTCCACATGGGGCACAAGAAATGATGGGTGCAATGTGGCGTTGTTGGAGTCACTTTACGACCGTGGTAGCCGTATAGTGTATGGTTGGGAACCATTGGGTGACTATCATTCCCCTTTAGGTATTAGGATTTGGAGCGATCTTAAGTTAGTACTGGTAGCATCGGTTGTATCTGAATTTCGATGACGAAATTCCGTTGTAAGGGGGGGAGTATGTAACAACCCGTCGTTTTGGGGATAATTAAATTCCATAATTGGGCATAAATTGGAAATTTGAGAAATTTCTCGGAATAGTGATTTTTGGGATTTTCAAGGATTAGATGATTTTCGATGGGTGTTGTGATTATTTTTGGGATTAAATATGTCGAAGTTTTTTAATTATATGTCGTCGTTGAGTAAAGCGATAAAAGATAAGATTTTAATTGGAAAACCCACAGTGAGATGCAATGGGTTAAATTAGTGGGTTGCGATCAAGTACCTCGAATGGAGATTTCGACTGCGTCGTGAGTCTCAAAATGGCCGAGATAGTCAGAAAAGAGTGTCCGATGGTCGAAATTGAGTTTCGAGAAATTTTAGAGCTAAAAGGGCTCGTAATTGAGTAAACGAGCCATTTTTGGGTTTTAAGGGTTATAAACCCTTTTCTCCCTATATAAGGAGGGTGAGGGTGATAGAATAGAAAGAAAAGAGAGAAGAGAGAGAGGAAGGAAGAAAAAGAGGAGAAAAGGGAGATTTCGGGCCAAACTCCGTCGGACTCGACTCGGGATCGTTGAATTTTATCCACGAGGCAAGTGTTTACTTGCTTTATTTACTTTTGAGCATAAATCTCATGTCATAGTTTGGTAATAACAAACCCTAAAGATATTGGTTTGGGTTTTCGTGGATAAAACGGGTTTTCAGGAGTTAAAACGAATAAACCAATTTTCCGATTCGAGAAACTTAGGATTTAATCGAAATTAGTTGTTAGTTTTGGGTTCTAGGATGTTTAGAACCCTTGTTATATGTGTAGATGTTGTTGGCTGAGGTTGTATGACGTTAGATACGGAAACAAAAAGCTTGGAGGTATGTTAATGGCCGAAACAGTCTCGGAGAAGACGATGAACAGTGACCTGCATCCTTGCCGAATCGATTCAGCCAAGAGGCGAATCGATTCGGCTCTTGTTCAAAAAATGAAAATTGTAGATATTTTTTATACGGTCGCGTGGGCGCTGACCGCGTATTTTTATGATTTTTTTTGGATTTGTTATGATTTTTCAACGAAAGGTTGTCCAAGATCAAAATCGTTTGTTAGAAATCAAACCTGATATTAGGAGAATTAAGGCTAGAATTGTTTGGAGATAAATATTATGGGTTCCTAAATATAGAGTGGGGACCTCTAGATTATTATTTGAGCTAAATTTAGTCATTAGGTTCGTGGAAATAGAATCCACAACCTATTTAATTTTAGGGTATTCGGGGACGAATATCAATTGGGATAGTTTTCGTGCTGATTTTGGCCTATATGAGTATACGTGAGGGATAACATAATTTTGTTAATGATGGTTGAGGGAATCCTATGAGATTATTAGGATGAATTGGAGAATATACTTATTTAGTTAATGTAAATTGGTATATTTGGAGATATCTACTAAATCCTTAGATGGGAATAAGGTATTTATTATTTATTAAGTGAGGGAATACCTTCGGTATGGTATCATGAGTATGTGAATGTATGAATATTATTCTTTAAGAGAATCTTTGAGATTATTGGTCATCGCTAGTTGTGATTGGCAATTATGGCCACACACACACACACACACACACACACACACACACACACACACACACACATATATATATATATATATATATATATATATATATATATATATATATATATATATATATATATATATATTATGATATGAATACGTATGTATCTATATGTGATGGTATATATGTATATAGAGATTCTCAGTCCGGGAGGTAGATCCGGATGTATATAGAGATTCTCAGTCCGGGAGGTAGATCCGGATGTGTATCATATAGTATATTCCTTGTGCATGAGAACAAGGTAATATATATATCCACGAGATTATAGAGAATCTCAGTCCGAGAGATAGATCCGGATGTGTAGTATGAATATAAAGAATTTCAGTCCGGGAGATAGATCCGAATGTGTATTATGAATATAGAGAATCTCAGTCCGAGAGATAGATCCTGATGTGTATTATGAATATAGAGAACCTTAGTTAGGGAGATAGATCTGGATGTGTATTATGAAAATAGAGATTCTCGGTCCGGGAGATAGATCCGGATGGGTATTTTAAAAATGAAAATAGAGTAAACCTCAGTCCGGGAGATATATCCGGATGTACTTTATAAAGATGAATCTAGAGTAAACCTCAGTCCGGGAGATATTATCCGGATGTATATTGAATTATGTATATTAGATTAATTATGTTATGTATATCATTATATAGTATGTATATACGTTGTGTACTGAGGGTCTAATGGATCTCGACGATCGACCTTGCCGCGCAGTGGTGTATAGGGGGGTTCCTTGTTTGGATTTCGCTCTGCGAGACACCCCATGCACGAACATGGCATAGTGTTGAGGCTGGGGAGAAGTTTAACCCTTAGTACTTGGAATAACTAGGGTTGTTAGAAGATGGGTAACGGATTAGTTGGGCAGCGTAGCTTGACTAGTACGCTTGTAGGGATACGCTAGGTGTGCACTATTAGAAGAGATGTGAGGGGTATCTCATGGGAGTGTGATACGAAATTTACATATCAGATAAAACCTATTTTTTTTAAATAAAGCATTTATGCACTTGCTAAATATTTTCACAACTCGGGCTCAGACCCGTTTCTGTATTTTTCCTCTCTTGCTATATATATATATATATATATATATATATATATATATATATATATACTAGGGTATGCCCGTGCCTGAAGGCACGCTGATAATCGCAAAACGATAAATTTTCAAAACACGTAATTGCAAAAATGCACAAATTTCGTTCCCCAACAAAACAAAATATAATTTTAAAAAAATTGGACATAATCTCCTTTGTTTTTAGGAATATCCACCCAGCTTAACAAAAAACAAATAGTCCAACAATATTCGAATAGTATCTCAAATTACAAAGTGGACTATCCACCCTACTTAACATGAAATATACAACATTTATCAATTGAATTCACATTGTATCTCAAATTAACAAAGTGTATATTTAAAAAAAATGGGCATAATTTTCTCTATTTATTGGACTATCCACCCTGCTTAAGGGGTAACAACCAATCGTACAATATTCAAAACGTCCAAATTCATCAAACAAATATTTCAATGAAACAAACTTCTTAAAAAAAAATCACATATATTAATTGAGGTTGCCCCACGTGCTCCACTGTAATGATTGTCCGTAGTTTTCAAAATGCAATCTAATACAAAATAAAAAATAGAGTTAGTCAATGGATATATATAGTCAAATATTATATAAACCATGCTAATTATTAATTATATGCCAAATGCACTGTCTCGCTAACATGATGCTAAAGAGTTCCCAAAAGAGAGACTTTATAACAAAATACATAGTGGATTTATAAAATCTGAGTGATCAACATTAAAAGTAACCCATACATTTACACACAAAACAATGAGATAGCCATAGAATAACAGTTATATGGAAACATATACATATTGCGACAAAGGTTTGTTATTTAACGTTATCAATGTAATGGTGGTTCGTTGTTTGGATAATAATATTTTAAAACATTTAATGATGCATCATCTATGAATGAAAAATGGTCTTAGAAGGACCTAATTGCATACATATGATGGCGAACGAATAACACAAACGAAAATTAGAGAAAGTGAGTGAGGTACCATAATGAGAGGTGCATTGATGTCTCCAATTCTTGTCGGTCTCTCTTATGGATCTGAGTAATTCCCCCCACCTAGTGGTTTATATAAAGTGGTGTATAATTGTCTTTTAAAAAGTATGATTATCAACGACTATGATAGTGTCACGACTGAATTTATTTCTAAATTCGGGTGAGGTTAAAAACTTCCAACAAAAATACAATTCACACATTCATTACAAATGAAAATCACAAATGGCATAAACCGTAGGTTTGAGGCCTCCCCTGAATAAGAAGATAAAGTCTTATATACAATAGTTTATATTGTTGTGCTTCCTGTTTTAAATACGGTAACCTGAATAGTGAAAACATTATATTGAGTAACAAATGTCGAATATACCAAGTGAACGTAAATTAAAACAGTATTATAAAGAGTTAATAAAAAAATTATTTGACAAATAGAAACAAAGAACCAAATATGTAAATATAAATAAAAACGTTGAAGAAGAAACAAAGATGATTAAGGAATCATGTGTCGTTATTGATTTCTATAAAAATAGAATAAAAATAAAAACATAACCAATTTTTGACCGACAGATTATGGATTGCAAATATTCCTAAGCAATTAACCTACTAAGACCTGTAAATGTATGGGCCCTAGGATCCTTCGGATCCATTTATTAAACAGTTACCTGAGACTTATAAGTGAATTAAAATTGAAATCTGTACCCATCATAATATCTTACAAACTTGCAAAAATCAAACAGGGGAAATGGGAAAACTCAAAAATAACCAAACCTGCAAAAATACATGGTAATGGGAAAACTCGGTTCCAAAACCTGCAAAAATACAAAATTTTAAAAATAAAAACTTGCAAAAATAACGACAACATATGCGTATATGTTAGTTTGGGTTGGATCAACATAAAAAGTCTCTTAAATCAAATCTGTATGTACTCAACTCTTAAATCAAATCTGTATATACACATGAGTATATACTATTACTCAAATCTTAAATCAAATCTGTATACACACATGAGTATATAATCAAATCTGTATATACTCAACTCTTAAATCAAATCTGTATATACCCATGAGTATATACGTAATCTGTATATACTCAAATCTTAAATCAAATCTTAACGCATTTTTTCAACAACACAATCTGATTCAACAACACAGGAAAAACTATGAAGGGGAACACAACACAAAATGTCTTACCATAGGCGGATACGTAGGGGGAGTAGGCATGGTGTATTCTCTGAGGTGGGTTTAAAGGCCAAGGTTTTGGAAGTGAATGGAGGAACGGTGGTCACCTGGGGTTCCGGCGAGGTGGGGATGGGGGGTAATGTGGCAGAGATACAAAGACCGACTGTTGATGGAGGAACGGTGGACGCCTGGGGTTTCGGCGAGGTGGATATGGGGAGTGATGTGTCAGAGATACAAACACTGACTGTAGATGGAGGAACGGTGGCCAACTGGGGTTTCGTCTAGGTGGGGATGGGGAGTGACATGTCAAAGATACAGAGACCGACTCTAGATGGAGGAACGGTGGCCGCCTGGGGTTCCGGAGAGGTAGGGATGGGGAGTGACGTGTCGGAGATACAAAGACCAACTGTAGTGTAGGAGAGTTTGCGTTTTTGAAACATGATTTGACTCCGGTGGAGGAGTGGGCTGGTGGAGAAGAGTTTGCATTTCATTTGTGAGAGAAGAAGATTATGGGGAATGAGGTAAATGAGGCAGGACAAAAGTAAAATAGGAGGCATGTGTTTGGGAGAAGATCAAAATTTCTATTATACCCTTCTTTTTGAATTTTGAAAAAAGGGGGAACAAATTAGAGTGTGTCAAATTAAGGGGAACCCAAAAGTTTCAAGGGTAAAATGGAGAGTGCAAAAAAACCTAATCTAGATGACATCATTGTTATATCTTATGACACACATAAGTTTTATACTTTATTATATAGATATAGATATACTAGGATATGCCCGTGCCTGAAGGCACGCTAAAAATCGTAAAATGACAAACAAATTCAAAGTACGTAATTATAAGAACGCAAAAAATTAGTGTCTTTAAAAAAATGTGTACGTATTTCGGGGACTATATATTAATTGACCATAATAATAATAATAATAATAATAATAATAATAACAAATAAAGATTTATATCTGAAGATTGATTTATATCTGTACAAAGCCCTTCCAATTATAAAGATTTCTTGAATTAACAAAAGCTAAAGAGAGATAAGGAACTGTGTACTAAACATTTCCATCACAACCATTAGATAACATTTAAAACTAAAAGGAAAAAGCAAAAAAAGAAAATGTTTACGGATGAGCATCTTCTTATTAGCATGGAATACCCGGTTCTTGTAAACTCATACATTTTATAACATAAACCTAAAAGTGTCCATTATATAAACATAAAAGGGCCAATTCTCACATTTTAAACTTCCTTATCTGCTTATGTTAATGAAAACTTCACATTATTTCACATGTTAAAGTTCCCATTAAAAGGCATCTGCTTTCACTAATTCACACAATATAATTAGAAATCAAAAGTTTTAAAAGAAGACCCAGTTCTTGTCTTCACTTCAAAATGAAGACCCAATTTGTATCTATATTTTCCTCGATTTTATTTTATTTTTATTTTTATTTTTATTTGTTTTTAATTTTTAGTTAATTTTATTTTTTATTAGTTTTAATTCTTAGTTTTAATAAATTTTATTATATTTATTTCCATTTTCTTTTAGTTTATTTTTATTTTTATTTGGTGTCTTTTATTATGATTTTATTTTTATTAGTTAGATAGTGTTAATTTTATTTTTATTTAGGTACAAAATAACACACACACCCTGTATTCATACACCTTATCCACACTATAACACTACACTCAAAAACACCTCACTAACCTACACCATCACCGCACCAAATACCAACCCTTCACGATCTTTCATCATCCCATTCTCTCTCTCATAATCCCCCATAATCAAAACCCATAACAGAAAAAACCAAGCTCCTAAGTTCCTGTCATTTGACCGAAGTAACCCATAGATCTTCAACCCACGAATCTAGCCAAAATCAACCTCCTCTTCAACCCACCCGCATCCTGCTCCTATACCCATTACCCGACCTTGAAAACCCATACACCCACCATACCGGCTTCTCAAATCACTAACCCGAACTCGCCTGAATCAAACCAAACTCCGCCCCCATTCCGGCGAGTGCTTCCGGTCGACGACCTCACCATACCCCGAACCCGAATTTTAACTCGTGAACTTCCATACTCGAGACCCATCTTGTTTGAACCCATTTTATTCTTTAATCCTCCTTAAATCGAATTCAACCTGGGTCAATCCACCAAACCATCTTCCAAAACCCATTACCCGATTAGAACTTATTTATATTGTATGACTTCATGAAACAAAATAGAACTTAGTTATATTGTATTGAATATAGTTTGAAGTTTGAACTACACATAAATAAATCGTAGAGCTCAAAAACATATTCAAACAAATTTTACAGAGACAAAATCTGTGTGTAGAACTTAAATGGAACATCTTCAGTTACATCAATTCAATCATTGATGACTGACTGATACACATCAACCGATCCAAGTTAAGTAGTGAAATCATTAACACTCATTGAGCGTTTTGACACCCATTTGGTAGCTCCTCTGTTTTTCATCTTTTTCTCGACTTGTTTTGTTATTATCTGAAAAATGGAAGTTAAAAAATGATTAAGAGAATAATACATAACCAAATAGGATTGAAAAACATTGACTTACAAATGGGAATGCTCTAAACCTGCATATCGAAGGATTGAAGAAATCAAATCCAAACTCCACATAGAAACAAATCTCATTGCCACTCCTACTGACCTGAAAAAAATTGTACCTACTTGACTATAATTGTAAAATCATAATAATAGAGTTATGGGTGTGGGTTAAAGAGAGAGAGAGAATGAGTATGCACTGTCTTTTACTTTGTGGAAAAAAAAGTAAACCTTTTTAAAATCACATCACGGCATCTCTACGTTGCTCTTTCTGCTTTCTTTAAGAGAGAACAGAGATATCATGGTAAGGTGAAAGAAGTAATTGACTCTTTAGCTGAAGCAGGTGTCAAACTGGTCTGATTTTTCATGTTAGTATTTACTCTGGTTTATGAACATCTTTGTTGGTGTTCTTCCGTTTAGCAAGTTTATGCTGTGAAAACCAAGGGGAAGAATAAATGTTTATGCGTTTCTTAAAAAAAAATACAAATATGAAACCTAAATACGAACCCAACCCATCATTTAACCAAGTAGATGAGGAACTCCAACACAACCAACCACCTAGATGAGTGAGAGAAAGTGAGGTTACCAGTGCATTTCTTTTTTGAATGTGCTGCTCGAGGAGTTTTACACTGCGTGCCTAGATTAGTAATTTATGGATGGTATAAAAGAGAGAGAGAGAGAGAGAGAGAGAGAGAGAGAGAGAGAGAGAGAGGTGGAGTGATATAAGAGTTTTACACTGCTCGAGGATATCTTTTAATGTTACAGATAATAGGTTTAGGGAGGTTGTACCCTTCTATTACAGATGGGACAACACACACTCATGTCTAATTTGGAACTGTTGGAGCCAAATTTACAGATGTACCGACCACGTGGCTCTTAATGTTCAACTTGAAAATGTTAGATTGGAAGGAAGGCTGGTTGTTTTTATGTGGTTGGATAGTATGAGAGGGAGTTTACTAATTTACCCTAATTTTGAATTTTTATATAGAGTGAGAAATAAATTGGAATGTGTTAAAAGAGGAGGAAATAAAAAATTCAAGGGTAAAATAGGAGGGATAAAAAAAAATTATCTTATGATGTCATCTTTTCATCTTATGACATACATAAAATTTCTACTTTATTATATATATATATCTATATTATATAGGTATCCAGACACAGGGACGCCTGGGTGACATTTCTTTCGAGTCAGACGTCTGCTGCAGCAGCTGTGGATGCATGCAGGTTTACCGTAGACGCTTTTATCCTTGTAATCTAGATAGGAGGTATTGTATAAATATTCGGGCTAATAACCCAACCGCGTTTATTTATTCTTTTATCGCCTTTTAGTGCGGCATTCGATATGGTTGTATCATATTTGAACCGAGTGTTCGGTTATTTTATTTCTTTCCAGTTTCATTTATATAAACTGTGTGGATGTTTTAATCGTTTAATAGTTTAAAAAGAGTAGTTAAATAAAATTTTAATGCCTGCCTAATAGGTTATTAGTAATTAAATTGGTTTTCGACAGTGATGCAAAGAATGATCCATATGCGACTCTTGTTTTAATTTAATATAGGAGTGATCGCTCGGTATTTTATTAGGCGGGGTGTCACAGTAGTTTGGCTCAATTCCAGAAAAAATCATTTAAGTCATCAGATAGTGTGCATGTTGTATCCCTTCAAGCATATGACATGTAAAGTTGAAGACGTAGCGGCCAGCATTCAAGTGGACATCATTTGTCGATTTGTGCCTCGTTTATGCGTCATCAACATCACATTGTTCCAAAGTCTCCAAAAGGTATGAATGAAATTATGTATATTTAGGACCTTGGATATTTTATTTGTGTGTAATAGTTATTTAAAACGAATTTTATTTTCAAAAAGTTATTGTAGAACTTTGAATAAAAAGTTTTGGGCTTAAAATGTAAAATTGGACTTTCTGTCATTTCGTTCGAAATTGTCATTCGAAAGAGTTTGTTGTTCAAACGAGAATTTCGTTCGAATGAGTTTGCCAACGAGTTTTCCCATTTTGGCCACTGGACTATCGTTAGATGGTCGTTCGAACGAGACTTCATTCGAATGAAAATCTCGATCGAACGAGATTTCTGGGCGGGAACAGTTTTGGCAGTTTCATTCCATTTTCCCACTCTTTTATCCCACTTCTTTTTGGCAGTTTAAAACTTACTCGGAATAGACTTTTCCAAAGGCTTCGGTACCTTCCTTGAGAGCACGTTTGAGAGAAGATAACACCAACCAAAGTTTCATGTTTTTATGGGTTGAATTTCAAAGAAATATTTTCAATTAACACATGTATTTACACCCAAAGTTTTCTAATCCAAGTTCCTAATTTTATATATATTGCTTGGATTATTTCATATCGGGTCCCCTTTTATACCCAAGACGAAAAGAGTTTGGGTCTTATCTCTACCCTAACAAAAGGAGAAACAGTTTGTTTACGTTGCGGTGATGGTGTCCAAAAGCCCCATCGGGGGAGTTCGAGACTGTGGAGGAGTCCACGGTTATTTTCTAGGCGGAGGTTGAAGATTGAAAGAGCGCGTAAGGTTTGAAGTAAGTTGAGTCTGTTGTGTAAGTCCTCTTATCAAATCTTTGTAAAATTCATAACATACTTAGTGAATTTGTTAGGCCAGGGCCGTCTGAGTTTTTTCCCGATTTGGGTTTTCCTCGTACATCGGCATGTTGTGGGATTGTGAATTTATTTTATCTTTTGCAAAAATCACCTAGAATGCATGATTAGGCTTAAAAGATAAATATGGTTTAATTCACACTCTCATTTAATTTAGTGCTAATATTAGTTTGGATGAATCTAAATTAATTTAATACAAGTCATTAATATAATTTGGTAATATTTGGGTTGGCCTAATTTGCGAAAAATGAATTAATCTTGTTAGGAAAATATGTATAGGCAAATATGTAGGACTTGGGTTGAATTAGATTGGTTTTAAGTGAAAAATTTATTAGTTGTATAATTTAACTTCACTTTGTATTTAGTTTAATTTTAATTTGGAAGAAATTAAAATTTGTTGTTTGTGTGTGCTGTGTGTTGAACCATCCTATTCCGCATGTAAAGGAAATTGAATTTATAAAAATTTAAAATTGGGGGCCTCGGGTTCCAACAGAAGATGTTACCGGTATGCTCCCAATAACTTATGAAGTTCCATGCTACCTCACGGTCGGCACGTACAAATCAAAGCACTTGAAAAGCAATGGAACAATGCAGCGAGGCACGTCGAGATGTATAGGAAACAATTGTCTAGATCCTATGACCAATTGGTGAGGCCAAGGAAATTTAAAGGGAGGGACTTGGTTATGAAAGCGTGCACAAGGAATATTAGGGGTTTATCACTGCCCAAGTTTGAGGCTAATTGGGAATGACCTTACATCGTTCGAGCAGATCATGAATCGGGTTATTTTGTGATATCCAAGGTGGAAGATAATGTTACTTTCAAATTGAACAACAAGTGGCTGAAGATATACCACGTTTATTTGTATGTTTTACCAACACTTCTATTTATTGCATTGTACCTTGTTAATATCTTGTCAAAATGATGTCTCCTTTAAAAATAATTGGGCCTATTCGTTTAATATAGCTCGAAGCAATGCTCATGTGGAAAATATTAGGCCACTACTCTTTCTATGTTTGTTACTTTCATTATCTTGCATAGTGTGATTTGTATTAATGTAATAGCTTAGCCAGTATTAGAAGAAAATGAGGGGAATGGAAGAAAACACCAAAGTCAACAATGTTTCTTTATTTAATAATAGAGATACTGTGATTACACGCAAACAAAATAGAGAGGGAATCAAAATCTCAAAATAAGAAACATCAATGAAAGAAGCACTAAACAAGGGTGTCTAGGGGCTATCCATGATATCCATGATGAAATGGAGGTTTTTTTATCCAAGCTGTCGATGATGATGTTGGAGGAGTAAGGCTACTCTGGTCGGAAATGAGGTCAGCGAAATCCTTCTGACGAAGATCCATTGTATGCTGAATGTTCTCCAACTGTTCCTCTTTCTTGGTAAGCCCGACCTTCGCATGAGAAACGGCCTCACGGGCCTCCTACAACTCTTGCTCAGATATTACCAACTTGGTCTCCAGACTTACATGTTTCTTCAGAAATAGTTACATGCGAGCGATGTGAACTTTGCAATCGATGATAGGTGGTAGAAATGTCACCTTTCTTAAAATCACGAAGCAGCTTCACTATCCAGGATAGGGAGAATCCATCGTTTATGAGAACATTAACCTTACCCAATAAATACTTGATCATATCATAGCTAACAAACTCGAGGGGGTATTAAGGTTTTCCTCCAAGACTATGGTGAGTCCGAGAAAATGACATGCCATCATCCTAGGAATAGGCTGAATACTACGGGATGTGAAAGTTGAAGGAAAACGGACCAAGAGCTGCTCAATTAGCAAGTGAGGACCCTCAATCAATATATGGGGGAAATTAGCCAAAGGCAGCCTCACAACCACCTCGGGGGATGCCTCAGGAAGGTGGGTGCTGAAGACATTATCACTTATTGAAGGGAGCTGAATATGCAAAGCACTGTCACTTGTTTAAACCCTAGAGGCACCTACTTCAGGCACCTCACTAATGATAGGCACCGCTTCCTGGATTTGTATAGCAGGAGCCCTGCCCAGAGAATTAAATCCAGCTAAAGTCCTCGCTTGTATAACTTCTTAAACAATAGATATAAATTTCGACCTATGTGCTACAGGTTGATTGACCTCCACCTGAGATACAAGAAATGGCTAAGTAAGAAAATAAATGAGAAAAACACATACAAATTATCTTTCAAGTATGAATTTTATGCCAATAAGACTTGGATCGCCTGACCCTCGGTTATGGGAGATTATTACAATAAGACTTGGCCCGCCTGACCCTCATTTATGGGAGATTTTATACCAATAAGACTTGGCCCGCCTGACCCTCGGTTATGGGAGATTATGATAATAAAACTTGGCCCGCCTGACCCTCGGTTATGGGAGATTTTATGCCAATAAGACTTGGGCTGCTTGACCCTCGTTTATAGGAGATTATGCCAATAAAACTTAGCCCACCTGACCCTCGGTTATGGGAGATTTCTAAGACCAATATGACTTGGAAAAAGTAAAAAAAAAAATGTTTTTATGCAGGGGATAGATAGAAGAACAAAAGAGTACCTCTGGATGCTACTCATTCGCAAATTCGCGAGTGGCCATTTGTACTATATCCTCTTCCTCAACTGGACAAGGAGCCACGAAATGATGTTGACTTTGGGGGGAAATCACATCCCCCTACCGCAGTAACCTCCTCTTGTCTCCCTTCCCCCTGACCAGCTTCAGCAAGATCGGTACCCTCCTGGTTAAGGATGGAAGTCTGAAATAGAGTGCTAAGGGCTTGGTCATTAGAAAGAGGGGGAGCTGATAGGGCAGTTTGAAGAGGATCAGGAGCCTACTAAGGATAGGACAAAAGGAAGTTAGAATATCAAGTTGAAAAGGGACAAGAACTTAAACAAGCAAGAGAAATAAGCTTACCATGGGCACTGAAGAAACAGGCATGGGGGAATTTGGAGCATCTCCAATGATCCTAACTTCAGGAACATTCATCTCAAGACCAGCGTGCTTGCATAAAAAATAGGGACCAGGCGAATAGTCGCTACTGGACTCAGACGAAGTATTATAGATAAATGCCCCTAGGGGTAAATGAGAGGTTACCTGCGATGTAGCAGGGGCGACTATCTCCTACGGAGTGATCTCCTTCGAGGCAGGTAAGGCTGCGCCATCTTTCTCCAACAGACGACCCTCCTCAATATCATCGTGCATGTCACCTCGCACATCAACTTGAAAAAATAAGAGAGTTGGAGTAGAATGGAGTTATTAGCACAAAAAAAGAAGAATAAAAGTTTAGATCAATGGGAATAGAGAGCATACTTCTTCCGCTTCCAGCACATATTCTAAAACTTCATAATCTGGGAGAGGCCTAACCGCTGCCCCAGACGATTTTAAGCTTCTTTGTTAGAGATTTCCGGGTATCCCTAACCGCTTCCCCAGACGAAGCAATGCACGAAGAATCACTTCTTTTAATTGTTCTTGAGGGACCAGGGTCAATGCTAGGTACCTCAGTCAGAAGGGAGGTCTGAGATGCTTTCTTCTTTTTAACAAATGTCTGGTCCATTAGAGCTAATGGAGGCATATCGGAGGGGACAGTGTTATTGGCAGTACTAAGAGGGAATACAAAAGAGAAGGTTGTATAGTTTATCAAACCCAAATATGTGGGTGAGTATCTCTCAACCTCGGGGTATCGAGGTTCCTTTTAAATGTTACTCTAAAAACGAATAAGTTGGTTTTTCCAGAATACTGTTATATGCATGGTCAACCCCTTTCCTTAAACTTCTTTGCTCGGAATAACAGAATTGGTCGGGTAACTGGCGCACAGACTCACAACAAATGAAGTCAAATAATTCACATAAGAGAAGGAAAAGTTTGTTGGCTTTTCACGGGTAAAATGTCTCAACAAAGGGGTTCTTTGATCGTAGCCAAATTGTAGTGCTACACGGTGGGGACTGTAAATGAAATAAAAAGAAGACCATTTCATGTATGATGGTAAGTAAGAAGGGATCAACAAAAGTAGGAATTATTCAAGGGAAATTTCCTCGCAAGAGATTTATCAAGGGGAGCAATGGGGCGTTCCTCCTCAGTGAAAAAAGTCATTCATAAAAAATTGATCCACCGCAACGTAGGGGCGGGGTTAGAACCTTTCGACTCGATCAATCAAAGAACCAAGAGGCTTCTTGACAACCTTATGATTCCATCAACAAATATGGCAGACCCTCACAAGATGAGAACTAGTGTAGTTCCCAGCTGGAGCATAGTCGGGGAAATGGGCATAAAGGAAAGTTGTTAAAAGGACATGATTTTCATAATTAAAGACATCAAACCTGTTGATGCTCCACGTAGAATCTGTCGCCAAACGATCTAGCTAGGTATACAATGAACCAAGAACGATAGCATTAAGAGGGATCTTCACGCCGCTCTTCATCCGAACATGTATGTTTATTAAATCCTTTCGGGGGAAATCACGGGGATTGCCCAGAAGGTAGATTTTTCATAACATTACCCAGATATAGCCATCCAACTCGATCTAAGAATCGAAGCCTTTTCCTTCAATGGGTTGTTCGAACACTTTCTTTCCCCGTGGATTCTCCTTGGTCACCTTGCGAACCTTAATCATAGCCTTGTCTTCGATGAAGAAGAAGTACCTAATCACTTCTGAGTGGGTGCACTTGTTGTAAGTAACCATACAATCCTTCACCACTTCTTCTAGTTCAGCCTTCAAGGCCTTTTATTTTCTAGAGACTACCTCCTCGAAAAAATTATCAAAACCTGTAACTAACAACCCCAGAAGCTCGCAAACATATTGTGATAGTGAACTCTCCCTAGGAGGCCACAAAAGTATGCAGCCTATGGCTTCAGCGGGAGATTAGTAGATTAGGATTCTCAGTTCACTCTAACTCACTAGGGAATCTCTCCACTGTTTATCAGAAGCTGTTAGGCTCGCTAAAATAGGGGGAACAGTGATAACGCACCCACTGGTTTGGTGCACTTGGGTTTCGGGGGAAGCACCCCTAAATGAGTGGGTTCTTTTGATGATGGGTGATATGGAAGCTTAAAAAATAAAGAGAGGGAGTAAGTTGAAAAGAGTGAAGGGGAAAAAGAAGGTAAACTCTCACAAAGGTCAATACAAGAGAACGAAAACCCAAAGGTGAGTGTTTGAAATAAGGATACCCTTTTTTGTAGGGGCAACACGGACCCTAATAGGCGGTAAAAGGTGACGCTTAGAAAAATATAGCAACGAACAAGTAAGCTTGCGTGTTTGTCAAGTACGCACGACTGCATAAGGTCAAGGGTTACAATGATGATGTTTTGGGGGACAGACGTGTGAATTAGGAATATGGGGGACACACGCGTACCCTGGCACTGTCATGCGTCACATACTAAAGTACGAACAACAATATCGTTTAATGCGACATGATTGGGGTCTTTTCGTCTTGGGGAATGACGAGTTTTGGGGAAATTTTGAATAAACCTCTTCACTTTACCTAAGGAATCTACCACGAGTAATTATGAAGCCTCACAAAAGAGAAAAGACATTATTTAAGTATGGCTGTATATTCATTAAAACCATCAAGGTGGTTCAAAAGATAAAGGAGAATATAACTCCACCATTTATAATAATTTGCTGTTTCTTGTAAATCAATTGCCCATAGATATTTAAAACTCGTTGCAGGAAAAGACTAAAGATTAACGGAGGGTTTTGTACATATATGTCTTCATGCAATAAATAAATATCTCTACGAAGGGGTAAATGTAGGGAGAGTTCCCCCCCCCCCCCCCCCCCCCTTCAAAGAGCGATTAACTTAGTCAAGAATATTGAACGACTCACGAAGGAGAAAGAAGGCCACCTGAGCAAGTTGCCTCGAAGAGGCTCCACAGAAATGGCTCAAAGGACCCAGCTCGAATATTCTCCACAAAGGTTTCTCGAAAGACCTACCTCGAAGATTCTCCAATGGACCTGGTTTGAGGGATCCAACTCGTAGATCAAAGTCAATTGGATGATGATAGTTTGTAATAAGAAATAGAATGATCTATATCATGTTCTTTATCTTATAAATATATGTTAAGTGAGGTTGTTTGGTACCCATGAGGGACCATGCCTGGTAGGTCATGCGAGAGCTAATATACTCTATCGAGCAACCTCCTCTTGGGAACCTCGCAGGGATATGGTTTGGAGGATTGAGAGCAAGACAACGTTGGGAATACAATTACCAACCCTCTTGGCACACTTGGGCAAAACTTCACTTAGCACATATGGTTGCTCGAGCCACTACAGCCGAGCCACCTCAACTCTTACCTGCTCGAAGGAACCTCCTCGAGGTACCTAATTCTTCCAACCTTGGTCTTTAGATGATTCTTAGCCAACAAATAAAAAACCAAACACTCGGGCTACCTACCAGTCGAGCAACCTTAAAAGCAGACACCATCCCACCTGATTGATGGGACCGTGTACCTAATAGAGTAACTGTTTACCCACTTTCTGATGTCATAACATCTGACATTTAGGGACTCGAAGTTACAACACTCAATTTAGTTTATCCTTGGGATGAAAGGTCCAGTTCACCATACCTGGCCCTTTAGTCATCCTGAGGTAAACTCCGAGCTGCCATGTCATGTCCCTCATTAATGACCACCATATTTTTAACCAATGAAACAGTTTCCCGCCAAATTGTTAGATCCCATGCATTTAATGTGGTATATTCTACATTAATGGGAGGTACTTATGCATTTAATACGATAGATTATATTGAACGCGGGCAAGTTCACTCGAGTAACTTGCCCCTTATATAAATATACCATACAAACAGTTTAACAAAGAGGGGCATTCTAAATCTAGACTTGCTTCCCAATTTCCCCATACACAAGAGCTATTATGAGAACATAACTTCCCATATTTATTGAATACCCATATCATTAAGCATTACCTGAGCTTGAAGTTCCTGCCTTGCCTTTATTGTGCCTAGAGTGGTTGCTTTTTCTCCCTATGACCACGCTACCTGCTGTTCCCATCTATTCATTATGCATGTTGTGTATTTATTGTGCCAACAAATCATTTAATATAATTATGAATATTAAATCCCTTGGTCTCCTATTCACCTTTGTTCATTGTCAAGATGTTAATCCCGATCTTGATAAGGGGTTACGCCTCACTTGATACTAACCGTATTCCAAGAACCCATATCTTACAATGAGAATTTATATTTCTTATTATTGCCAAGTTAGTAATAAATAAATTACAATTATGATTGAATTTACTTATTTTCCAAACTGAAATTTGGTTAAAGTTGCATATGGGCTTTTGAAATGATTTTTTCTATTATGGAATCTGATTAAGTAATTCCCAAGTCAGGCTAGGTAAAATTCTATCTAGATGAGATGGTATTTAAGTATTCCCAGGTGACTCTCCATTTCTACTGGGAATGAATTCGAAAAAATATTATGTTTGAAGGAGTTACTATTTAAGTAATTTCCCCATGACCCACCATCTCTACTGGGAACCGACTGATTAGGAATAACTATGAATTAAATTATTCAATTACGAACAATGAATTTTAAAAGTTGAGAAAATGATTTATCGTAATCCTTTAAAATAAGTTATTATAGGATTAAAATATAATATATAAATGGGACTATGTTTAGAATATGTAATTAAACTTGTAATGTATTTATTAGATTAACGTTTGATCTAAGACTCAATATTTTTATTTTCGAACCTTTTTTTAGGTGAGTAATTTATACAATTTCTTGAGCATTTTGATTATATCATATTATGCAAACTATGTGTATTTTGTGAACTACTTTTATTCTCAAAATGCATTTAATACCGATGATTAATTCTTTTGTGATATGTTTATATCTTTCCATATTGACATAACAATTAAAATGGGTATTGAAAATGAGGTTGTATTCAATACTGAAAATAAGATTAGTCCTATGGGACCTCTCTTACTGAATGACCTTCTCAGCTGGGTTATCACTAGTGTGCCCTAAATAACACATTGTGGCTAATTATTCCGATTGACCCTCAACTATCAAGGAATAATACGATTGTTGATGTAAAAAACTAGATTGCTCTAATTATTCAATCACAGATAAATAAATAAGACAAAGATTTTTAAAGTGGTTCGGCTAGGAATAAAGCCTACGTCCACTGTTATGTTATTGCTGAGTGTTTGCAGAATTCTTGATTACAAGTTCTCTCCAGAAATTCCGGTCCCTTTGAATGGGGTTGATACAAGGTATTTATAGCCTTGAGGCTGTACATGAAAGGTTCGATACATTAAATGATATACATGTGAAAGGGTAATACATTTAATGCAGCGTGCGCGTCAAGAATATAAGCATTCAATGAATATTTGAACTGTTGATTATCTGGCAATTAATGATACGACCGAGGTGCAGCTCGGACCGCCATAGTTGCTCGTTGCTCAGGAGTTTCTTGGAGCGCTAGAGTACCTCGGAGCGCTAGAGTTCCTCGGTGCGCTAGAGTTCCTCGTTGCTCGGAAAGAATCATGGTTGGTCGGGAAATGAACTTCCTCGCTGCTATTGTGCCACGTAGATTGACACGTGTCTTCGTATTATTCGTCCACATCAGCATATTAATTTTGGTATCAACAGAAGCCCCCAATGTTTCATATTTCGAACTTTGAGGAGTATGGAACATTCTTTCTCGGTATATGGCAATATTAAATGACTTTCCTGGGTTTCAGGAACATTGTGTTCAAATTTCCTTCTCATTTCGCAGCTTCCGCCTCTTTTTTGAATTTTTTATAAGCGCTTCGATCTCCGTGCAGTTTTTGTCCTTTTAGCCGCCGAAAGTTTAGTAGTTTCTTTTTGGTAATCATTTCTTTCGCCGCTTCCCAATGCAAAGTATTTAAACTTCTTAGGTAACCATACCGTCTTCTACGTTTTCCAATTTTCTGCCTTCAAGCTTTCTATTCTCTCCTTCTCTCTTGTGCGTTCATATTTTCCTTCGTTAGTTGTCAGCAGACCTCCTTCCTTCCTGTAAGATTTTCTTCCTTTCTTCTGTATCTCTTTTATTCAATATGGTTTATATTGTGGAGTCTGTTGAGAAATTTCGTTCTGATTTTTCCATTCCTTCCTGGGTAACTCTAGAGGTTCTTTCTGAGCCTTTAGATTATTTTCGATTGGCTGAGGGACATTGGTTCCCTAGTCTTTTCATTGCTGAATGTGGTTTTTCCTTTCCACCGAACCCATTGTGTCTTGAGTTTTGTCAATATTTTGATCTTGTCCCTGTAAAAATAGCCCCCAATTCATGGAGAATAATTAATGGGGTGCACAAATTAAATCTAACTCATGGGACTCGTATTGGGATCCCTGAAATTATGTATTGCTATAAATGGGCTACTCTAGATAATATTTATTACTTAAAAACTAGGTTTCTGAATAGGTCTCTTGTATTTAACCTCCCTGACTCAAATATAGATTATTTTGAGCATGGGTTGATCATAAAAAATTTGCAATATGCCCCTTTAACTGGAGATGAAGTATACAACGGTCCCAGATGCCCCCCATATGGCAATGGGATAGGTTTATTTTTCATTTTATTTTACTTATAAAATTATGCTTTCATCATGTTTGACAAAATGTATGATTGATATCTCGTTATGTATTTATTTGCAGTTGATAGCAAAAAAAAAACTCCAAAAGAATCAGAGGTTAATATCAAGCATCTGAAACTTATCTGGGGTTTGCACAAGAACATTGCAGACGAACACATCAGGTCTGCCTCATATCTGCTACAGTATAAGAGTTACACAACCTCTTATACTGCTCGCCCTGTTAAACCAGCTTCAACTCCAGAAGGATCATCTTCAGATTCTCATCTTCCTTTAAGTCAAAGGATGGGTAAGAAAAGAGCTCCTCCTGCTCTCTTTGATGATGTTACTTCTGTTGCTGGGGCCAAGAAAAGCAAAGCTGATGTCCCAGAGGGGACTAAAAAGGTGGATGCTGGGTCTTCTAAAGCTACCGAGAAGCCCCCAGTGGTTCCGAGCAAGAAAAGTGCTCCTGTAGATGTAATTACAATCTCTCCGACCAAGACTTCTTTGGTTAAAGGTTCTGAACTCCCGTTGAGGAGATTGAGGAAATCATCCTCAGTTACTCCGGCTGAAACTGCCTCCTCTCTACCTGCTGGTGGTACTGATGTTCCAAACATCATTCTTCCAAGTTCTGCAATGAGCTCGGTCGTACCCGAGGTCCATGGTATTGATGAAAAAATTCCTAGGGATATGCTGACATCCTTAGTTGCTCGTCACCTTGTTTCAGTAAATTTCTCATACTTCTGGTTTTTCTTTCTTTCTCTGACTATTTGCATTTTGTATTGACTTTACTATTTCTCTCATCTTTCAGCTGGTAAATTGTTTCAATAATATTGTGAAGAAGGATGAGGCTATTAAAGCTTTAAGCTCCTCGTCAGGTGTAGAGGATGCTCTGTTGGGTTTGACCCAATCTTTAAAGGAATCTCATCAACAGTATGTTGAGGAAAAAGCTGTTTGGGAGAAAAAGTTGGCTGTGGCTGAAGCTGAGAAGGTGAATACGGCTGAAACCTCCAAGAATTTGGAGGATAAAATAAAAGGCTTAGAAGTCGAACATAAAAAATGTGACGACAAGCTGAAAAAGGCAGAGGAAGAGTTATCTACCCTGCGAGATATCAAGGTCCAAAAAGAAAAATTGGATGTAAAACTCTCCTCGGAGAAATTGAAGAGAAAGGTTGCCGTTAAAAAATCTTTCAGCGCTGGCTGGGAGAAAGGATGGGATAAAGGGATTGCTGCTATGGCATCCCAAGTCCAATATGGGAAGTTGAAATACTTCCACGATGGCTGGGTAGCTGCTCTGCAAGAGTTTAAGGTCAAAGACGATTCTGATCTATTCCAACGACACCTCCCTGGTCCTCCTCCAGCAATTGTGGAAGAAGAAGAAGATGAGCCTGTCTCAAATGAATCTTCTATGGCTATGGGTGACCCGGTCTCTGCTTCTCAACCCTCTGTCATCGAGGACATTTCTTCTATGCCTCCTCCTGCCGAGAAGATTCCTGCTGATCAAACCGTTGTTATCACTGAGCAACCGATCTCCTCGTCCCAGCCTCCCGAGAAAGTCTTGGGGGACAAGGAAAAGGTGTGAAGTTGTTCGGTATCATTTCTATATTTCAATTCTTGTAATCGAACAATGTAACCTTTTGATGATCTAATAAAATACATCTTCATTCCTCTTCATTATTGATACTCTGTCTGCTTTTATTTATTAACTCCTGCTTCCTCTTCTTTATTAGTTTTTGGCCAGAATGGACTTGATATCTGCTCTTGATACTGAGTTGATGCGATAATGCAATGGTTAATATAAAGCTGGTCATACAGACCTAAGTGTATCAGAGATTGTCGACATCCTTGGTCACGATGCCTCAGAACAAGCAGTTGAGGCTTACCGGTACCTGAAGGATTTACTTGATAGATCTGTGGCCAATAATGTGGCATACTACGAATTGATCGAGGAACTTCATGGTTCCTTAGAGGATCTTCAAAATCAGCACAATGCATCAATGGCTTCGTTGCACAAGGATTATGAAAATAGATATCAGCACCTCTCTTCTGAAACAGGCCATAAAAAGATCATTGCTGGATATGATATTAGGGAAAGGACCCTAAAAGGTGAAGTTGAAGCTTGCAGGTAGATTGCCGAGATCCTGGAACAAGAAAATAATAATTTACAGAAAAAGTTGGCTCAATATGAATCTGCAGCGTCATCTTCCACTGCTCTAGTGCTTGTTACTGATGAAGGTTTCTCGTTCTTAGAAGTTGAAAATGCCAAACTAAGGCAAGAACTGGATAACTTGAGAAAATCTGTTATTCCTGTGACTGCTCGGGGACGAGGAAGAATTGTCGAGGAGCAAAGTTCTCCAGTTGCTTCTCGGAGCCGATCAAGAGTTATTAGTCGCAATGTTGAAGAGGCTCGCACTCAGTCTACTTTGTAAACTCAAGCGTTTCAATTGAATGCTAAGGATCGTGCTCTGTCAGAAATGTCCAAGAAAAATCTATCGTTGGAAGATCAACTTACTGCAACGAAGTCTGCTCTTCATACCAAGGATCTTTTTGCCAAAAATCTTCTCGAACAATTGGATAGATTGACCTTTCAATTTCATAAGCAGCCCAGGGAATTCTGGATGGCAGGGTATAATGAAGCTCTTGTTCATTTGGATGCTCGTATTGAACACGCCAACAATGAAGGTTATAAGGAGGGATGGTTGAACGCCTTGGGTGTATTAAAATTGGAGCAAGGGCATTTTTTATGGGATTATCATGCTCTAGGGGTACTAGACTTGCCTGTGCCACCTTTCAAATTGGACATGGCTTGGATCCCAGCTCGTTCCATTCCTCGTAGTTTAATTTCAAAATACCTCGATGATTATAGCCTTCATTCCCAAATCGAAGTATCTCGTCCAGAGCATCTAATGGATACACCTTCAATAATGAACGTCAGAATGCTGAAGGACTTGAACTTTATTAATTCTCCCCTTTGTCTGGAAGATCCTCCTGCTGGCGAAGATCCTCCCGACCAACATAAGTTGTAATTTGAGAGTATATTTGTATCTTACCAACACCGTAATTGATCATGCTGGTGTACACCTCCTAACCAAAGGAGTAGCAGTGGTAGTAGTAGTGGTTCTTTCGAACTTTTTGGCTCGTTGAGCTGTCCACTAGATATCTTACCAACCGTAGTTGGTCACACTAGTGTCGCCTCCTAACCAAAGGAGTAGTTTTTTTGCTCTTTCGAGCTGTCCACTAGATATCTTACCAACCGTAGTTGGTCACACTAGTGTCGCCTCCTAACCAAAGGAGTAATTTTTTTGGCTCTTTCGAGCTGTCCACTAGATATCTTACCAACCGTAGTTGGTCACACTAGTGTCGCCTCCTAACCAAAGGAGTAGTTTTTTGGCTCTTTTGAGCTGTCCACTAGATATCTTACCAACCGTAGTTGGTCACACTAGTGTCGCCTCCTAACCAAAGGAGTAGTTTTTTTTTTTTTGTTATCAAGCAGCGTAGTGTACAACACTAGTATTCCCCGAAAGACTTTCAACAGAAAGAAAATGGTGAAACATCCTCGTTTTATTCATAATGAAGGAAATGCTTTACATTTTACATTACTGATAATACTTGCGCAGGTGTTCAGCATTCCATGCATTCTTAAATTCTTCTCCCTCTAGAGTTTCTATTCTGTAAGTTCCTGGACGAACAACCTCTGTAACTCGGTAAGGTCCATGCCAGTTTGCTTCCAACTTATTTTGCTTCTGAATGACTTTCTTTAGCACATAATCCCCTTCTTTTAAATCACATTTCTTCACCCTTTTGTTGTAGAACAGAGCTGTATGTTGTTGGTAAGAAGCATTCCTAATGGCTGCCTCTTCTCTAACCTCCTCGAGCATATCCAAATCCAGTCTTCTCATCAAATCGCTGACTGGGGAATTAAAATTCAGTACTCTATGCGTTGGGAGACCCAACTCGGCAGGTATTACGGCCTCACTTCCAAATGCTAACATATATGGTGATTCTCCAGTTGCTGCTCGGGGAGTTGTTCGGTAAGCCCATAGTACTGATTGGAGCTCATTAATCCAATTTGCTTTAGCTTCACTTAACCTCTTCTTCAAACCATTTAGTAATGTTCTGTTCGTCACCTCAGTCTGTCTATTGCTTTGAGGATGGCCTAGTGCTGAATGAAATTTCAGAATGTTCGACTGATGACAATAGGCAACGAACTCCTCGTTATCAAATTGTGTTCCATGGTCTGTTATGAAAGCATGAGGGAGACCATATCGACAGATGATGTTCTTCCAAATGAATTGATAAACCTTCTCGCACGTCATATCAATCAGTGGTTCAGCTTCCACCCACTTAGTAAAATAATCCACTGCCACGACGAGGTACTTGAACCTTCCTCGGGTCGTCGGCAATAGTCCAACCAAATCAATCCCCCACATAGCAAATGGCCAAGGTGAAGTTATGGGTGTCAACAATGCTTGTGGAGTTCTTCGGATGGAGGAAAAGCGTTGGCACTTGTCACATTTCTTGGCATAGGCTATACAATCACCCTCATCGTCGGCCAGTAGTATCCCTGTGTCATCACCCTTTGCAAAAGTGTCCGACCTGCTACATGAGCTCCACAGGATCCTTCATGGATTTCCTCAACCAATTCCTTGACTTCTGATGGATGTACACATCTCTGCAAACCTGCCATAATTCCTCATCTATACAAAACACCATTAGTTAACACATACCGAGCAACTTTATACTTCAATTTCTTGGCAGCTAGCTTGTCCTCCGGTAATTCTCCTTCTTCAATGTATGCCCTGATAGGATCCATCCAAGATGGTCCTAAATCAAGGGTAATAATCTTCACCGTCAGATCTTCTTCTATGCTCCGACTTTCTAATACTTCAATTGGTATCGTTCTTCGCAACTCGGTGCGCGTAGCTGACGCTAATCGGGCCAATGCGTCTGCCCTAGCATTCTCCATCCTCAGTATTCTCACCAATTGAAAAGCATTAAATTCTGTCAATAACTCCATCACCTTTGCATGGTACTTCACCATTAATTCTCCCTTAACTGCATATATTCCCATCATTTGATTCACAATTAATTGAGAGTCACTGAAAACAATTATTTACCGTGCCTCCATAACTTTCGCCAAATGAAAACCTGCTATCATAGCTTCATACTCACCTTCATTATTGGAAGCCTTGAATTGGAATCGCAAGGCATACTCCATGTCAATATCATCTGGGGTGTTTAAAACAATCCCTGCTCCACAACCAGCTGTGAAAGATGATCCATCTACATATAATCTCCATGTAGGTAACTCGTCTTCAAATTTCTTATCTGTCAGAACTCCTCGGTAAAATATCTGTTGTTTTCTTTCATCATTCCCTGGTATCTTTCGTTCCTCGTCGGTCATCTGTTCGCGCCCTTTTACCAACCGGAGTTGGTCTGGGTTTGAATATGATGATTTTTCTACATCCACAAGTCCTTTTACCAACCTTGGTTGGTCTGGACCTGTGTCTGTTGATCCTGTATCATCCACAGGTAGGTCAGCAAGCACCTTTTGCTCATCGGGGGTATCAGGGTACGTGAACTCTGCTATAAAATCTGCTACAGCTTGCCCCTTTAATGATGATCTGGGTTCATACACAATATCATATTCACCGAGTTCTATTGCCCAATACATCAATCTTCCTGATTTTTCTGTCTTGTGAAGGGCTTGTCTTAATGGCATGTCAGTATATACAATAATTCTATGGGCCTGGAAGTATGGCCTCATTCTTCTACTTGCTTCAATTAATGCCAGTGCCAATTTTTCTAGCTTTGGGTACCTGATTTCTGCACCTCGGAAAGCTTTACTTGTGTAATAGATAGGTTTCTGGACTCCATTCTCCAATCTGATCAATGCTGAACTAACTGCATTTTCTGATACCGCCAAATACAAGTACAGCTTCTCTCCAGTTATTGGTCTGGACAACAATGGTGGGGCTCCCAAATACTTCTTCAAATCTTGAAAGGCCTTCTCACATTCATCAGTCCACTCAAAACTTTTTCGCAGTGTTTTGAAGAATGGGAGGCATTTATCAGTTGCTCGGGATACAAATCTGTTGAGCGCTGCAACTCGTCCTGTAAGACTCTGTACTTCTTTCCTCGTCGTTGGAGATCGCAGCCCTAAAAGAGCTTTGATCTTTTCTGGATTTGCCTCAATACCTCGTTGATTGACGATGTATCCGAGGAACATTCCTTCTCGTACTCCAAAGGTACACTTCGTCGGGTTGAGCTTCATTTGGTATTTGTCCAGTTGATCAAAGGTCTGACTTAAGTCAACTAGATGATTAGTAGCTCTCTTACTTTTGGTGAGCATGTTGTCGACATAGACTTCCATATTGCAACTGATTTGTTCGGCAAAAACCTTGTTCATCAGCCGCTGATATGTTGCACCTGCATTTTTTAAACCAAAAGGCATAACATTATAACAATAAGTTCCCCTTGGGGTAATAAAAGAAGTACTTTCCCTGTCTTCAGGCTTCATTTTGATCTGATTGTAGCTAGAATATGTATCCATGAAGCTGAGTAGCTCATGTCCCGAGGTAGCATCCACTAGCTGATCAATTCTGGGCAATGGAAAATGATCTTTTAGGCATGCCTTGTTAAGATCAGTAAAATCAACACACATTCTCCATTTATTATTCTTTTTCTTTACCATCACCACATTTGCCAACCAATCTGGATATTTCACATCTTCAATGAATTGGGATTTCTGGAGCTTCTCGACCTCCTCTTGTATGTCTTGGTTCTTCTCGGGACTAAACACTCTTCTTCTCTGCTTCACAGGCTTGATCTCCTTATTCACATTGAGCTCATGACATAAGAAGTTTGGATCTATCCCTGGCATGTCTTCATGACTCCAAGCAAAAGTATTCTTCCTGTTTCTCAAGAAAACTATCAACTCTTATTTTATTGAAAAATCCAACGACGATCCTATCTGGGTTACTCGTTCAGGATGCTCATCGTCCAGAATAACATTTTCTGTAGATTCACCCACCTGTCCTTTTACGAGTTGAGATTCATCCCTAGGGTCAAGAGTTTCAATTTCTGTGCCTTCCTCCACTTGGTAAGTAGTAGTCTTTTTCCTTGATTCTTCAAGTTCCTCTTGCTCGGCAGACGAATAATAGCATTCCCGAGCTACTTTTTGATCACCTTTCATAATTCCGACTCCAAAATTCGTTGGAAATTTCAAACACTGATGTACTGTAGATGGAACTGCCTCGAACTTCTTCAATCCAACTCTTTCCATGATGATGTTGTAGGCTGACTGCACATTCTTATCCATCACAAAGAAGCGTATTCTTTCTGTTCGACAAGCATGCCAAGTTCCAATGAGTATATCCAACTTGATCGTCCCAAGTGGAAAAACTTTCTCGCCAGCAAAACCCAGAAGGGGTCTGTGATAAGGTTCCAATTGAGATAATTTCAAATTCAAGCTATCAAAGCATGAGTAATACATGATGTCTACCGAACTACCGTTGTCTACTAACACCCTTGAAATGACCACGTCCTTCATCCTCATTTTGATCACCAAAGGATCATCATGAGGGTAAAGAACACCTGCCAGGTCGTTTTTTGAAAAACCAATCACTAGCTTCTCTTTGTTTACCTTCCTCGGACGATCATCCTCGGCCAGATTTATTCGCTGAATATATGAACAAGCTTGAGCCTCTCCGAGGTAAGCTTTTCTTTCTGCAGTAAGGTCTCCTCCTCTTGCATCTCCTGCTGTAATAACATTACAATCAAATGACCCAAAACGTATGGAAAATACCTCTCGTTCAGGCTGCCTTGGCTTCTTGGGAAGATCGGGGTCATCATCTGGATCATCTTCGTGGTCCCTCTTCTTTTTCTCCTCGGCACGACGAGGAGATCTAGATCTTTCTCTAGTTCTATCATCATTCTTCCTCTCACCCCTGCGATCTACATATTTTGACAATTTTCCTCTTCGGATGAGCGTTTCAATCTCGTTCTGAAGGGCTATGCAATTTTTGGTCATATGGCCATGATCTTTGTGAAACTCGCAGTATTTGGCCTTATTCCTCAGATCAGGATTTGTCCTCAGTTTTTCTGGCCACTTGATTTCCTCGCTGTTCTTGATTTCTTCTAAAACGCGATTAATATCCATTTTCAATGGAGTATAATTATCGTACTTCTTTAGGACTTCCCATGTCATCCTATTATTCTTCGAGTGTTTGTCACCACCATTACCTTTCTGCTCTTTCTTCTTAGACTTGTCGACCTCCACCTTGGTTTCTTTATCCATATTCTTCTTTGCAGCCATAGCCTCCTCAGCATTCATGATTTTGGCCGCTTTTGCCATCAACTCCGACATAGTTTTAGGTGGATCTTTGGCCAAAGTGTAGTATAACTTATTAGGCAACAAACCACTCATCAAAGCAGTGATTGCTGTCTTTTCTTCGTAATCTATGACTTCCAACTTCTCGTTATTAAAACGAGTTATGTAATCTCTAGTACTTTCACCTGATTTTTGCCTAACACTTAGCAAGTGTGCTACTCGCTTTACAGGCTTTGCTCCGAAACAAAAATTGCCAATGAACAGCTCGGCTAACTGAATAAAAGTTGAAATCTTACCCCGAGGAAGATTATTGTACCATATTTGTGCAGATCCGGTAAGAGTTCCTGAGAATGCTCTACACCTCATTTCGTCGGGGACGGCATAGATGTCGGCAGCAGCTTGGTATTGTTCTATATGAAGTACAGGATCTGTCTTTCCATCGTACTTGGGGGTCACCACAGGTGCTTTGAATTTCGATGGTGTAGGAAAATCCACAATGGCTTGCACAAAAGGTGTCCCTTGAACAAACGTTCTCTGTAAGGGATTTCTTGCCTTAGCCATTTCTCCCAGTCTATCTTCTAACCACTGAATGGAACCTTTCCATGCTTCATTTCCTTCCTCAGGCCGCTTAGTCCGAGCAATTGATTGCTCTGACGTAGCTTCTTGAGATTTATCTCGACGAGTAGCTGGTCGTGATTGTGCTGATCCTTCTCTCAAACCTGATGGTGGCCGAAAACTTCTCGATGGAGCTCTAGGTGGACTCATATTCCTCCTTGGTCCTAATCGACTGAAAGGAGACACCCTGCTTAATCTTTCTAAAGCGCTAGTTCTCTCCGGAGAGAGAGTGATACGTTGATCTGTATCCGTAGCCTGTATTGATGAAGTTCGCCCAGGTTGATAAGAAGAATCATTAGACTCCCCATTGCGAAATGACCCAGTACGTCTGGATCGTGATTGCCCACGATCACTCCGTTGTCCTGAATAGGTAGGTGCACCGCCTTGAAGAGTTTGAATGAGTTGCCTCATAGATTCTTGCATGGCGGTTTGTCCTTGAGCCAGATCTGGAGTTGCAGATGGATTTTGAAGATTTCCAGCATTTCCAGCATTTCGATTACTGGATTCTGGATTATCTGCCATTGATAACAAATGATTTTTGCGAAAAATGATAGTAACAGTCGTTTCCCACAGACGGCGCCAATCTGTTGATGTAAAAAACTAGATTGCTCTTATTATTCAATCACAGATAAATAAATAAGACAAAGATTTTTAAAGTGGTTCGGCTAGGAATAAAGCCTACGTCCACTGTTATGTTATTGCTGAGTGTTTGCAGAATTCTTGATTACAAGTTCTCTCCAGAAATTCCGGTCCCTTTGAATGGGGTTGATACAAGGTATTTATAGCCTTGAGGCTGTACATGAAAGGTTCGATACATTAAATGATATACATGTGAAAGGGTAATACATTTAATACAGCGTGCACGTCAAGAATATAAGCATTCAATGAATATTTGAACTGTTGATTATCTGGCAATTAATGATACGACCGAGGTGTAGCTCGGACCGCCATAGTTGCTCGTTGCTCAGGAGTTTCTCGGAGCGCTAGAGTACCTCGGAGCGCTAGAGTTCCTCGGTGCGCTAGAGTTCCTCGTTTCTCGGAAAGAATCATGGTTGGTCGAGAAATGAACTTTCTCGCTGCTATTGTGCCACGTAGATTGACACGTGTCTTCGTATTATTCGTCCACATCAGCATATTAATTTTGGTATCAACAACGATAAAAGAACACGGTATTAGAGTGTACTTGGCCATTAAAATGACATGATGGAAAGAAAAAGATATTGCATTTGATTTGTCGTATATGTTCTATTCTGAGCTATTCTTTTCTATACACTGTCATTCACTTATAGATATATCACTACAAGTTTCTATCCATATATGTATATGCCTTATATTCTTACTTGAATAGGTATCTGTTTTCCAAAAAACCTTGAAATGTATGAAGATTAAAACTCATTCAGCATTTAGTTGATAGTATATAAATAACTCTTTTTTAGGTTATAGTTAGAGAGGAGGATAAATGTGTGAAGATTGAATTAAATATTATATTTTGAGATTTGTTTTGTGGATGGGGGCTAGTGTAGAATGAGATGTTAAGTGATTCTGGCACGACTTGTAAGAGAATTTAGTTATCTATTAAAATACGAAGTTATGTTTTAGAAGCTCTGATGATGCGTTACTTTTTCTTATAGTTACAACTCATAACCATGTGAATGTATTTCTATTGCATTTATTTTAAGAGAAAATTTTAAGGCCAGAATATTGAATTCCTTGGTGGCATATCAAAACACTCTTTCCCTGCTATTTTAGGACTGGGTTCATGAAAGAGGTGGTATTAGAGCATATGTTATGAACTTATAGATTAACTGAAGATGAGATAGGTTAGGGTATGCCTAACCTATAATTATAAGACTAGATCCTATCATAATTGCATGTGTTAGAGGATTACCTAGTAATTGATACGTCATTTGAAGGTATAAGAGGATATTGATCGTATTCAATTTGGTGATGCATTAGATATTGACTTAGATAATGTTATTAGTGGTAGACTCTAAGGTAATCTTTGATTTTTTTAATAAAATATTTGATGTGAGTGTAAGGATGCAATTATACAAAATAACCATTTGGTGGAATTGTAAGAATTATGAGGATAAGGTTTTAGACATTATTTAGTAGATATGATTGATGGTAGAATTTTAAGATTGAAAGTGATTGTTTTATCGGATACTATTATTAGAGTAGACTAACAAAATTTTGTTATCATAATACCTAAAAAAATATAAGTATAGATAGTATTAGATGTATTAAGTAGTCCATTGTTATTGAGTTATGGGATGGTATATAATATGGTCTTGAAATCTCTAGACTATATTTCTTTTACCCTTTAACTTTGATTCTCATTGAACGAACATTTCTTCCTTTACATAACTTTTTAAAAGTTAATCATATTATCATTTCTTGAACTCATGTTATCTGTTTTGTACTATATTCTTGTCATATTATATACTTTCCTAATGATGAATATAAGCCTTATTGATTTTTAGAGAGATAAGAAGAGAAGTGGTATTATGGTTAGAGATAGTAGAGTAGATAGCTTTAAAAAATCCATTAGCTGGTTTAAGATAATTGGTTAACTTTTCCCTTCACCCGGTGAAATAGTACATTTCATATATTAAGCTAAATTCTTTATAACATAATTATATTGATTGGTATACTTAAGTTTAAGTTTCTATTTGTTTGCCTATTAGAACTAATATATATATATATATATATATATATATATATATATATATAATTTATTAGATGAGTATATAAGTATTTCATCAACTGATCAGATAACCTACTAGATATTATATCCTTACCAACATATTACCTTAATATACTAACTTGATAGTTAGAGACTTTTGATAGATATAAGTGAACTCGTCAGTATAACACCCTGTTATGATAGATTATTTTGAAAAAGTTTATTTTTTTGTGGTTAATTAGATTCACCCAATTTACATCTCATTTGGAAAAATAGAATTTACCATCGACCTCATTTGTGAAAATGGAACACATTGTAAACCACTTTTTTTTTTTCATATAGAACCATTTGAGGTAAGTGAGTTACCGGGTTCAGTCATATGATCTTTTGGATAAGGATTTTATGAAACCATGTATATCACCGTGAAGGGCTTTAGTCTTAGATAAATTAAGGACGAGACGATTATATTTTGTATTGATTATCAAGATCTAAATAAGGTAACCACTAAGTATAGTATCCTTTACCTCATATAAATATTTATTTAAACCTCCTATGGTTCACCATTACTACCTAAGATCGACGTTATGTTAGGATATTATCAATTAAGAATGAGAAAGATGATAGTTGGAAGCTAACTTTTTAAACTAGATATGGTTAATATGCATTCTAGTGATGATATTTGGACTAATTATTTCAATAACCTCTATCATGAATGTGGTGAACATAATTTTTAAGAAGTATTTGGACTAGTGTGTTAAAGAACATGGGAAGTATTTAAAAATCTCTAGGTAAGAGAAGTTATATACGGATGAACTGCTCTGGCAGCCCAAGACAAACATATGTATTAAAGAAGCATTAAAGAAGGTGAACTACTTTGGTATCCCACTCCGATAATATACTCGAGAAGCCCAAGATAGACATAGCCGCGACCTCCTAAGAGTTTTCGCTACAATGCCATGACTTCCACTGCACAGTAGTAAGTATGTCATTGTATTTAGTATAGTTCTCTCTTCTTGTATGCCTATAAGGCTCCTAACATGGACTGAATGCATATATATAACAAGATTAAGGAACCAAAATAGATGTAGGCTCATTTTCATGACAAAACCATGTTAAATCTCATATTTATTTCTCTTTTACTCTATTATTATACTTTGAATGTTGTGTATAGTTTTGATGACACGATTTACTCTAATAGATCCATTTTTACGCAAAAACAATCATTAGAGCTCCAAACAAATCGATTTGTTCATGAACAACTCGAACTTTACTCGTTTGTTAAGTAAACGAATCGAGTTTGATCATGATTTTTGGCTTATTTAAAAACTTGCAATCGTTAAGCTCGTCTCGAGCTTAAATTTGAAAGCATGAATGAGCTCGATTAGACCCCTTAAAACTGAGTCGCTAGAGCTCGGCGCATCTAAAGCTCAGGTTCGACTCATTCGTTTAGCAAATGAACCGAGATCGAGCATGACCTCAAGCTCATTTGACTAAGCTCAATTCCTCTCGGTTCCTTTACAACCTTAATTAGGGGTGTTTGTGGTTCGATCTAGTCCGGTTAGGTTTTGAGGTATTTTTGGGACCGGACCGCATCGGTTGGTCCTAAAAAATTATGGACCAAGACTGAAGGGCTCAGCCCTATTCGATTTTCAAGTGGTCCATGTTTGGTCTCTGTCCGTGTTCGGTCCATACCCAAATAAAATATCCACGAAATCTTTCCATTTATTATACAACTTCCAACAAAAAAAAAATCATTTATACCACAGAATTTGTATACCACATTGCTACTAAAGATTCACAACCTCACACTAACTAAACCAACATTATCACAAATTGGCCAAAAATGATATACATAAACAAATATCTGTTACTCTGATGAAATCGGAGAATTTTTTTTACTGTAGCCCCATATCTCATAAAGAAATTTACGCATCCTTATTTGTTATTTCATATACACACGGAAGGGTAGATATAATTATTTGAAGTGGCCAAATCTCTTTGAAAAGCAAAGGACTTTTAAAAAAAATATTAATTTGCAAAAACATCATAATGTTTAATCTTAAAATTTATGTTTCTTAAATGTTATTGTCTTTTAATTTATCTACTGGTACCACCTGATATTCTTATACTTGAAGTTAACTCAAGGTAGATTGGCTTTTAAAATAGACAGGGTTGTGATGTGCAGGAGAATGGAATTAAGACACATGAAAGGACTCAACCCGTTGGGAAGACCAAACAATAACAAATGTGCAGAAATGCAAGCAAGAAGATGAAATCGAAGAAAAATGAAATCAGGGTTCTTACCTGAGTTTTTGCCCTGTCGGAGTCGTTGGAGTTTACTGTCGAAGGAGCCGGAGTTTGTATGTAGAGAAAGATGAGGGGTTCGTACCTGAGTGGTGTAGATAGAGATGCGGGTGCGCCGTTATATCTTGTATGTAGAGAGAGAGAGAGAGAGAGAGAGAGAGAGATTAGGGGTTTGGGGGAGGGATTAGGTTATGTTGGGTTTGGTTACCGTGTCCGTGTGAAAGTGAGTTACTAAATTATATATATATATATATATATATATATATATATATATATATATATATATATATATATATATATATATATATATATATATGTGTGTGTGTGTGTGTGTGTGTGTGTGTGTGTGTGTGTGTGTGTAATAAAAGCGGTCCGGTCCAAATTCGCTTTTTACTACCCAAGATCGAGTCCGACCCAAATTATGCGGTCCTATATATTTTTAGATCGAATTAAGACCGAATTAAAAAAAAAAACCTGCAAAAGTAGGTTCGGTCCGGTTCTATTTTTTTGGTCCATTTGGTCTATTTGGGTTCGTGCACACCCATTGCCTTAATAATCATCATATAAAGGGGGCTTTGTAAATTTATGTCATATTATAATATGTATTTTGGACATAGGACAATAAATATTTTGATTCCATTTTTAGTCCCTATTTTTAAATGACACTACTGGCCGCCCATAACCATAAAACGTCAACCAATCACATCATGCCACATCAGCTGATAATTTAAAAATAGGGATTACAAATGAAAGCAAAATACTTATTGTTTTATATCCATAACCAATATTATTTGAAGTCCTAAAAATGTATAATCTATAATATATTATATAATTGGAATGGGTTGAGTCGGATTCAATTTTGGTTACTTTCGACCCTAATCTTGTGGTCTGAACTAACGGGCTTATGTTGCTGGACCCATTTGTTTGTGCAAAGGACTGGCAAATGAAACGACAGCGTAGAGAGGATTTATCAGCAGACCAATTAAGTGGCCACAAACTCCCCTCGATTACATACTTATCATTGCTGGGTTACACTCCAATGGCGTCACTGTTAATTGGAGCACTTCCAATGGCCTCCCACTCCTTCACTCTCTCCCCCACCCTATCCTTCTCTCGTTCTCAATCCCTTGTTGGCATCCCCTTATCAACAGTTTCTTCAATTTCACTCTCATCTTCCCCAACACCTCCATTAGGTACATATAATCACAATTACACACACATATGTATGTATTCTTGTGTTTCTACTAAATCTTTTTCTGTTATCAGTTTATTGTGGAAGAGGTGACAAGAAAACCGCTAGAGGAAAGCGTTTCAACCACTCCTTCGGAAATGTGAGTTTTTATTTTTTATAAAGGGCTTCCATTTCTCACTTTGGGTTCTTTTTATTTATTCCTTCTTCTACTGATTCTTTGTATGTATATGTTTATGTATATTATTAGGCGAGACCTAGGAACAAGAATAAGGGGAGAGGGCCTCCTAGGGTGCCGGTTCCTCCTGCACCGCCAAAGAAGGACCGTTTCGATGACGGCGAGGTTGTTAAGATCGAGATAGATGAGTCTCTCTTTTCTAACTAACTGAGGACTACTACTGGTGTAATTTTCTATCGGAATATTATCTACTTTTGTTGATTTTTAATTGCAAATTTGTTGAATGTCATTACTTGTTATGTTACTACGTTTCAGTCATTTTTGATTACATTGAGTGGATAATTAGTGATAATTGCAAAATTGTTGGTTGCCGTTACTTGATTACTTTTATGTACCATTGGTCTACTTCAATTCAAGTTTGATTTTCAGAATTGAAATTGAATTATTTTTTAAAAACCCAGAGTTTCTTCCCAGTTGGGGTGTTTTGACTAATGCAGAATAAATGTTTGGGATTTTGTTCCTCTTTCTACCTGTTTATTTCTTTTTGTGGTGGCTAAGTAGGATGTTAATTGGAACAGAATCAAATCATCTACAGTCTACTTCTCCAAATCATAGAACCGTGAACCTAGTCAAGACCTTAAAGGAGCTTGACATAGATTGATGTAACTCTTAGAATGGATATTTATCTCATTTATTTCAGTTCAATATTTTACCTATTTTCCCTTTATGTTTTGCCATGTTATAATGCTGTTTAGTGTTATAAATCGACATCATACATAAATTAGTTTTAGCTCACATTTTATGAGCAGCCACCTTTTTACAGAGTTGCTTAGCTGCCTATTCCTCCCACTAGGGACAATTTGATACTGCATTAGGGTTGGATGCTAAATATTAGGTGATAGTAACGAAACAAACTATAAACACAATTGAGTATTTGATTTCACGAGCAAAGTCCGCGAAGATGATGTATTCTTTATTGATTGAGGAGTTTACAATGTTATAAAATTACAATTACATAGAGATCAGTGTTGAGTGGAAAGTTACAATTTATAAGGGAAAATATGTGACGCAGGAGTCGGCTTTCCACGTTTCATTCATTTGTTTAGTTTAGTGTTATTTTAGTCTTTTGGGTTCTTGTACTAATTGTTTAGTTTTCATTATGAGCAATGCAACGGAGACTCGGCTTTTGAACTCCATTTTGAAATATGGTGATGTATCATCACCACATTGGGTGGTGTGTGTGGATTACACGGGTTCCACTAAAAACATTACTCGATGTGGTGATGGCACATCACCAAGACTCAAAATTGGGTCTAAAAACTTAGTCTCCCTAACATTTACAGAGAAAATTAATGGTGATTTCTTATTTCATTGCTTTATTCATGTGTGTGCAATTAATGTGTGTATATTCTGTTGCATTCACATCAATGTGTTTGTTTTTGTGTAACTCTTGACTCTTTCTTTTCCGCTTATCCAATGTGATACGCTATCACTTACACATTTTTCCTTTTTTGATTTCTTTTTATTTTATATTGACCCTTTTCTTGGACTACCCATCAAAACCATGTGTGGGACTATTGGCCGTTGGATCTTGAGTGGGTTTGACCAATTAATGATTGTACTCTTATGAGACCACAATTGCTTGTTAGGCTTCAGGCTTTAAAATGACACAAAAGCTTGAGTGTTAGGGAGGGTACATATTTCCCCCTTTTAAATTGCTTGTGAATGCTTGTGCCTATGGCCTTTCACTACACCAAAACTAGGGGTGTTCACGGTATGATAAAAATTCGTACCGTACTGTTTTGTACCGAAAATTAGTGGTAATGACTTATGTTTTTTATTTACCGAAATCGAAACTACCGAGACCGAAATCATCGAATTTTTTGTGGTTGGTTTTGGTTTTAAGATTTAAAAATCGATTTACCGACTGTACCACTAGAGTCGAGTGCAAGCGAAGCACTTTCAAGCCCGAACTAGGCTCAACTCGAAATAATTTATATAAATATCACATAAATACCATTTATCAAATACCTACATAAATACCATTTAAAATATAGTAAAAATAATTTCAGGACTTATTTACAAGTGTCATGAAAATTAATATGTTTTTTTGGATAGGGATGGAGGGAACTTTCCAAACCTTTGGCGGGAGTTTTTTTCCGCCCAAATTTTTTGCTTAAAATATCCTATTTGGCCGAGCTGATGACTATGACTTTCTCTCCATTTCTCATCCCAATCCCCATGATTTACCCCTCTCATACCTCCTCCCTTCCAATTATCCTATTTGCCCGGTTGTTCAAAGGCAAATAAACAGGGGGTGGGATGAAGTCGAAATCTTCTACAACGACCAAACCCAGTTCCCCCGCGGTGCCGACGTAGACCGAACCCAATGTTTTCCCTTTCTCACACTCTCAAACACGAACAAACATATAATCAGACACGGATTATTTTTTTTTGTATTGGAGATCATGAATTTTGGGGTTATTGGAAGATTGAGTTTTGTAAGTATATGAGAAAATGTCTAAGAAGCTGTTTTATTTTGTTTTTCTTGTATCTATTTCTAATATGCATTTTCAGCGATTTATGACCGACAACCAAAGGTGTTACCCTTCAACGTGCACCTCCGACTATCAAGTTCGATATCTCTCCCTGTTATGTATTTACCTTTATCTTGTAATAATTTCCGCTTGTTATTATTGATAAAGTAAATAAACGTGATTAATGCTTTAGATAATTAGTGTTTTTGTTTACCTTTGATGGGTATTTGAAACCTTTTGTATTATTTGTATTGAGTATGCAGGTTTTTGTATTCGATTTTTACCCAGTCTATATATTGATTCTTCCAGTTTGAATGGTGGTCTATGAGAGGATTTTTCTCGAGATGTACTAAGGGTGCTCTAAAGGTAAATATATATGTGTAATGTTATTCGGTTACCTAGAGTTAATAAGTTGGTTTGTGAGGTTTCTATATATTTTTCTTTATTATTTAGTGTATGATTCTTGCACTAATAAAGTGGAAAGCTTGACACTGTGGAGTGTTACATTCAATCTTGCATTAATAAAATCGAAAGCTTGACTTTGTTTATATATTTGACAGTGTTGTTATTTATGCTTTTATTTTTTACAGTGTTGTTTAAATATTAGGATTTTTTTTACAGTGTTGTTGCTTCAATGTCTATGAATTTGTAGTGTTGTCTACAAAATACCATTATGTATCGAGTACTACCAAAATTACCGCAAAGAGAAATTTACCGAAATTACCGTATATTTCGAAAAATCGATTTTACCACAAAAAATCGATTTTACCGATGTACCATGCGGTTTAATTTTGGTTTATGGGTTGGTGTACCGACTGGTAAAACTGGTAATTTTGGTTCAATGATTTCAAAGTTGGTATGGTATTGGTATGGTCCATTGACCGACCAAACCAACCGAAAACTGGCCCTAACCAAAACAGTTAATTAGTAACACTAGTGTAGTGTTACTAAAATAATTACTAACACTAAAAAGCATTAGAAAAAAGGCGTGGGGAAGCAAATTACTAACATTTTTTTACTGTTGCTAAATTCTGTGTTAGTAACACTATTTTACCGTTACTAAAGTGTTACTAATTTCGTAACACAATTTTTGTAACACATTTAGTAATGGTATATGTCCGTTACTAATATTAAAAAATATATATATATATATATACACGTACACACACACACACACACACACACACACACACACACTAGGGCATACAATATTTAAAAATGCTAACATAATGACAACAAAATAATTGTCGATCCGATTTAATTACAAATAAGTTGAATTTAAAAAAAAATTGGACAAAATTTCCTTTGCTTATAGTACTATCCACCTATTTAAGGTATAAAAAATAGTACAACAATACAAATAGTCCACAACAACAACACTAATACACATCCAGACAATAATCTCAGTAAAAAATTAATAGCCAAAATTCCATTAATAGAAAATTCATCTCAATACACATGAAATTAATCTCAATACATGAGGCAATTTGGAAAATCTAAGAATTGTTCATCTCAATACATAATCCAATTTGGAAAATCTGAGAATTATCATCATGAAGATGAGTTAGAATCAAGTACACAGTTATAATCAATTTGGCCGATGATAGCGCGCATCAACATCAATCGATCCTGGACAAAATTTGGACTGGCTTCACAACGCCTGAGTTGAGCCCCAATGAAGGTTGGCTAAAGCATAGGTAAATTTTGGCACCTTTTGATTCCTTAATCTTTGGGAATCCATCACTGTATAGGCAAATAACATGACCTTCATTTCCAACATATACACACTAAGTAACATGACCAGATATTCAATGACTATTTTATTATTAAAGTTGATTATCACCAAATATGAAGAAGTCATGATTGATTTATATGCGAGCATGTTGCATTATATGGAAATCCTTGGAATGCTTTTTTTTATAGAAATTTTAACAAGTAACAAGCCCTCTCATCCTCGGAGTGCCTCAAAGAAAAAACTTAATTAGTGATTTAAACTTTGATGCTCGTCATATTTGGAGTGCCTCAAACTTTTAAAACAGTTGCAATATATATATATATATATATATATATATATATATATATATATATATATGTGTGTGTGTGTGTGTGTGTGTGTGTGTGTGTGTGTGTGTACGTGTGCGCGCACGTTCTTGAACACCTAAAAAAACAAATAATATTAACACGTTATAATATGAAAGGAAAAACAAACTAATAAATATTAACACATTATAATATGAAAAGAAAAAAAGTCCCATAAAGACCTAAAAAGAGAAGTAACTCACATTTGAGATAATTTTCACTGTAGATAGCATCCCATATTCGTCTAGCATGCAGACCACTATAGCCGGTGTAGCGTTCAGGGTTCAGTTGAATATTTACACATGTCATTTCAACTGCAAGTAAGAACAACATATTAACTGCATAATAATCTTAGATTTTAAGTAGCATCATCTTACCATGATGTAATTAATTGAAAACAAACTCAATCTTTACAAATTTAGCTCACAAGATAACCAATCTGGAAGCCACTGAATCTCATAACTAATATACGTAAGTTAAGTTGAACTTAAAGGGGTAAAAACATTTATTCACAATATGATGATCTCTGAAACCTATCCAGAATAAATCTATAGATTTTTTTAACCTTAACCATTGAAAAATAATATGTATCAAATACCTCACTAACAACCATTTCAAACTCACATTTTTCAAAATATATAAACAACAGGGTGCCAGAACACCAACCAATGCTAGGTATAGGAGGAAAACAACGGTACTCTTAGAGATGGTGATTTATCTAATAATACTAAGAACAATAGAAGGAAGCTGACGGTACTCCCAATATAGATCAGAGCTCCAACTACAATGTTTTTAGTGTTATTGAAATAAATTATAGATAGTTGATCAGAAAACTCAAAGAAACAATCCATAATATTACAAAATATATAGAAACATGTAAATATCAAACCTGGAATGATTGAATCTTAACCCTCTTATAAAGACTTCAAATGGTTGTTATGGACCCATATTTTTGGGGTCCATAACAACCGAGCATTGGACCCTCCTATAGAACTTGGGTTTGACCAGTTTACCCAACACGTACCCTCTGGCTCGAACCATGAAGTTCAAATTGAGCCTTACTGGTGCAATCAACTTTACATCCTTACTGATCATATCAGAACTCCCACCGTATAATGGGATAACTTCCTTTCAAAGTCATTGTAACTGTCCTCTAGCTCTTTCTATCAATATGTAAACTTCTATGTTGTCAATTTTTTAAAGAGGCTTTCAAGCATAAATTGTCATGCCATATGTATATTTTGATATCACACGACATGATAATGAATGATCATGATTACTAATTGATCTGAAGGAGTGAAAGATATAGAAATTTTCAACGAACATATTTACATGTAAATTTTTTTATATTGAATAAAATGACATGAATGAATAAAATGAGACCCATTCTTTGTTTTAGCTGTAGAAAATTTCAGTCAGCAGTTTTTTAATTATATAGCACCTCACTATTAGAGACAGCAATGGGGATTATAATAGAAAATGTGCAAACTACACAAGGCCATCTCCAATATTCAACAAGCTAAATTTTTATATGAAAAATGCTAAAAGAACAAAATCCATTCCAATTATATGATTTGGCAGATGAATAATATGAAAGAAAAAAATCAATCACCATCTCTAAGGGTATGTTTGATTGATATGGAAATATTTTCCATGGAAAAAAATTGTTTCCTTATATATTTTCCTCTATAATACTAAGAACAATAGAAGGAAGTTGACGATACTCTCAATATAGATCAGAGCTCCAACTATAATGTTTTTAGTGTTATCGAAATAAATTACAGATGGTTGATCAGAAAACTAAAAGAAACAATACACAATATTACAAAATAAATAGAAACATGTAAATATCGAACTTGAAATGATTAAATCTTAGTCCTCTTATAAAGACTTCAACTGGGTCCTAAAATTAGAGACACCATTACCTTGAGACATCTAATTGCTGAGAATGTACACCAATCATTAGTTCGCTCTTCTTTGGACAGGATTAAATATGTCCTGAAAACATTACCATAAAATATTATCTTTCTAGACCATGAAATCCAACACAAGGAAAAGTTGAAAATTAAATTAAACGCAATAAAAATTAAAAAAATTACTCCTTCACACCAATGAGATCTAACATCATAAAGACTAGTGTATGATAAAACATATCAATTAATATCAACTTTAGAGATCCATTCCATAAGTCTGACACCAATTTACATTATCTAGTCCGGGTAAAGACACAAGTCACACATTTGGTTTTATTCTGTCAAAACATATCAATTTCCTTTTTGTTGTCAAAACATAATACTGCATGAAATTTGCTCACCTTCCTGCCGGTGTCTCCTCCCAGGCACATCAGGTTCATATTCGGATAAATCCACAAGCGGCGTCTTTACTTGATCACCTGTAGTGGCTGATCGAGCGCGAACCGTGCATCGTGTAATACGCAAATCGTTGTTATCGGTTCGGCAACTCAATGCAAAAAACCTAAGCTACTACTACACTTGCAAGGCAAGCACAATGGTAAGTCGAGTATCGTACCAAATCCACTCGGAGTGATTGAATTTTAAATTTTAATTTATTTATTACTTCAAGCAAAAAAAATGTAAAAGGTGATATGGGGTTATAAAGAAAATAAAGAAAAAGAGAAGTTACGCGACACAAAAGTAAAGCGATGATCGGGATCGCATTCCATCACACGGATCGAAACAACTACTAATTATAGTTAATGCTCGAAAGCTATTTAACGGAGCATTTCAATTGAGCATAAACTTCGCGCAAGAAGGAATTTAACCCAAAGTTGCTTGAATAAACATTTAATAAAAAAATGATCACATGTGGATTAAATTTGGATTGTCACTATAAACTCTAACGTTGCATGACAAAGAAAGATAAACGCATAGCAATCCAACTTTGATATGCGCGGTTTCAATTAAACGCAATCTTACACAAAACCTAGTTTTCAGAGGTCAAACCCATTAATGGCCGAACACAACCTCAACCCTATTTATCTAAGGGCAATACATGAATTAAACTAATTAACAACTAGGAAAGAAATAAATAAACACAATAAATATTATCTAGGCAAGAAATTAAATGACAAGAATGTAAAGAAAGCAAGGAAATAAGGAAGAAGACAATGGAAATAAAGCTTACATATATAAAAATGGGCAAAACACCCAAAGAAAATGGGGTAGGGCAAAGCTCCCAATACAAACCCTAAACCTAATGTAAAATTTAAGATGTCTTCAAAAATAAAGAAAGTGTTCTATTTATACAAAGTGGGAAAAAGGAAAACAAATAGAAAAGAGAAATTACCGAGTAACTCCAACTACCGGTCTAGGCAAAAGCACACTGTCTTCGGCCAAAGGAAATATCGCAAAACGCGTTCGACCGGGGGTCCAGTGCCGGTCGACCGGTACTCTATTTTCTAGTGTTATTTTTCTTTACACGGGAAGAAAGCTTCAAAATAGAATCGGCGATAACATCCTCATCCGAACTCCAAACGACGCACTGTTCGCGGCCACGCGAAGCCAACTCGACGAACTATGCTTTCGTGGAATCCCACTGAGCCGGAGATGAAAAGTGAAATGTTTAAAATCCAACAAAGAAACTTCTTCGAAATGAAACTGTGACAACCCGCCTACTAAAATAATAGGTGGCCAACCCAATACTCTAATAATTACAGGAATCATAGATGGTCCATTCTTAGCATCACTGTCGATTAAAATAATAGTATGAGATAACCACCAACCATTTTAGAAAAACGGACTGTCAAATTTAAAATTTTGAAAATAAAAGAAAAACACTTAGACAATCCCATTTGCGAAAACGGCGGATATAAAAAATCAATGGATAAAGAATGACAATATAATAAATATCACCGAATAAGATGTCGGTGAACAGACCAATACAAATAATACATCGAGTTTTAAAATTCAATATTTACAATATAATGAATGAGTGCCATACCTTGGGCAAAACACGCCCGAATAAATATGCTGAACATAACTAGAGTACAATAGAAAGAAGCGTCTAATACAAGTAACCTACAACATCCGCAATATGTTGTAGCTTTACGATAACTGGAATGTAAATGTAAATTCAGGTGTCCATGCGGAAGAGCACCTGTACGGCAAGGAATATATGCAGAAACAAAGAAATATAGATACGGGTCAGGGCCCGGTTTGATATGATTACCATGTGACTAAAAATGCATGACAGTTAAGTGCGTAATTCTCTGGCAGATAACAGTAATATTTCTCACCTCTCAATCTAGCAGCAACCTAGCGCAATATCGTGAGATGTTCTAGTTAACCCTAAGTACTAAGGGCTAACTTCTCCCTAGTCTCAACACTATGCCCTATTCGTGCGTGGGGTGTCTCGCAAAGCGAAATCCAAACAAGGAACCCCCCTGATACACTACTACTTAGGCAAGGTTGATCGTTGAGATCCATTAGACCCTAAGCACAAAATAATCAACAAATGTATGTGTGTGCATAAGTGTGGGAGGTTACATCTACAGCTACTTAAGGAATATAAAAATAAACCCATCCATCATCTAATGGCACAATTCCTAATTTCTTTCTTTAGGAATAAACATATATGGTAAATTCATTTTATCAAATGTTTACCAATTAATCTCATTTCAAAACTTTCTTTACCAAATTTTATTTCCTTTCTTCCATCCAGGAAAATGTATTTAACATCCCATTTCCCTTCTTCCATCCGGGAAATGTAAATTAAAGCCATTTTATTATCATAAAATGCTTTAATAACCAATAATGTCCCACATTATTGAACATAGTTATATATCATATTATATAACGCAATCTAAGACCGCCCGTCCGGGTTTTCCCACTGTGCGCGCTCCTAAATGGCTATCATCTTCCAGGGCCTATCATCAAAACAAACTGGGATCCTATCGAAATGTCGGGAAGCGGCCATGTGCCTGTGGGATAGTCAATACCACACCCAGAATCTCCTACCCATCGCAGAAAAATATACAATCACAAGCGCTCACATGGCCTAGGGACTATATCCACCCTGCGTTAATTTGTCAGGGGGCATCACCACAACGCGCACAACTTCCCTTATGATAGCGATTTAGAGAGGTGTGTATCCATAAATTAACATTTATGAAAAACATTACTTTTTCCATTTTGAAAACTTTATATTTTACATTTCCAAAAATCATCCATTTGTAATTATTCATTTAGTACCATGTTTTATAATATTCATTCTTTATTCATTAAGTCATGTTCATTAATGACCTAAGACCTAAAGTGCCACTAACCTCAAAATAGCCTCCAAGAGTTCATATAATTTCAGAAACCCTCAAAGTGAGTCTCCTTAAAGGAGTGTCTCCCAAAAGCTCAACATTAATATTTTAACTTCCAATTTATCTTTAGGTTAATCTCCTATATCATTCGGACATTAACCTATACAAACTAGCCATTGGTTAAACCCAAATAACCACTCTTAGCCTAGGACATTAGTTTATCCAATATAAACCTCTAGGACTCCCCATTACTTCCCAAAGGAAGGTTCCTAAACCTCGAACCTAGAAGAAAAGGGCTAATAACAAAACTAGAAAAATCTCACATTTTCAGAAGGGGTCGATCGATCGACCCCTGGCCGTCGATCGATCGAAGGCCTCGATAGATTGATTCCCCAGGCTCGATCGATCGATCCTGGCGAACAGCTTCTTCCCCAGGAAGCTGTTTCGGCCATTAACGACACCTCCAAGCTTCTACCCGCTATTTCACCCAACCACAACAATAGATACTACTATAAGATCATTTCTACACATCAAATAATCAATTATTTCTCTTTAAATCAAATTAAACTACAAGATTTAGAATTAAACACCAAAATCAACCAAAAACCCATTTATGGTTTAAACCTCCAAAATTAACTATACATGCAAATTTATCACATTAAATCAATATCTAGAAATTTATCACATTAAAAATGCCCGAATCTCAAAAATTACAACTGGGCACTTATTTCGACTATCCCGACTATTCTAAAATCAACCGCACCCCCTATTTTGGCATTCGGGAAAGTGTGAACTATTTTTACGTTCCAATTTCATTTTATTTCATTAATTATACCCAAATTTAAATATAGGTCATAACCGTTGTTTTACATATAACGACGCAAAATATCACAATATAACGCTATTTACCTTCTCATAACGGTAAATAGACAAAACATAGTAAATATTATCCCTAAGTCTCATGGGAAATAATATTTACTCCAACATCCCCTATTTTATAAAATTAGCCCATCAGGCAAAATAGTATAAAATAGTCGCTCAAGAACCTGGGTTGTTACAGAAACCAATCCTCACTTTAAGCATTCCAATACCTACAAAAGCTCAATTGACCCCTGCAAAACATATATATGTCCAAATCCGAGGTTGTCTGATTAAAGAGCATAAATATAGGTATTAAGGATCGAAAAAGCTATGACACCCCGCCCAATTAAATATCAGGTGATCAGTCCTTTATAAAATTTAAAACAGAATGTTCGGTTGGTTCATTCTTGCATCACTGTCGAAAACATAATAACTCATTTAATCACCTAATATAATTAAGCTAAGTGTCAAAACATTTTTTTTCTTTTTAATTAAAACCATTTAAATTATCAAACCAAGAAATTTAATATAAACCATCCACGCATAATTAATTAATAAAATACTTAATCAGAATCACATGCTGAAATAACTAAGACTAGATAAAACATTCCAGTTCAAAACTCTAAGCCAAGAACCTTAGTAAACGTAAATCCAAATGAAAATGAACTGAAAGTAAATTGAACATAATCTCTGAAAAACTGTCTAAGGAATTGTCGACACATGCCCTAAATAGAGAGTCTATAAAGAACGTAAATGAGATGGTGTAGGCGTCTAAGACGAAGACCTACAGTTTCCACAACAGCTGCAGCATGCTAAGCAATCCAAATCTATAAACCTGGTGTCCCTGTGGCTGAGCAAATGATATAATACATATATATAGAAAGAGAGAGAAGAGATGCAAGAAACGGGTCAGAGCCCGATGTGTAAAAATATTTATTTTAGCAAGTATTTAAAATTTGCAATAAGGCAAGTATCAAATGCATGTTAGTTCGAACTCTCACATGAGATTCTCACCTCTCGTCTATCGTGCACGCCTAACGTACATCTATTCCCCCTAGCCATTCGTAACACTTCTAACTGGATGAAGACTTGCACTTCTTACTATAACTCACAGCAGCATTTCATAATTCCCAATTTTTCCACATTATTAATGTCAGCATTTATTAATAAATTCGATTAAGCGTTATCACACTAAATTAAGTATTCACAACTTACGTTACTTAATATTATACTATCCCAATATCCTACAATTATCTCTCGGTAGGAATAACACAAATATATATATATATATTCCACACAATGATATACACATACTAATATAGCACCCCAAGGCTAAACCTGTAGTGCATTGCATACTCTGCTATCATGACCCGGTACACCTCGTACTCTAATAAGGACTGTCGGTTCGGAAGTCTCTCACGAACCATATACACAAAACACACATAGTGGCGGCGAACATAGTTCACATACCTATGGGTCACACACATACTTACGCTCCCATAGTCAGCTGACTTATCAACTCACAAATAAGTCTTCACAGTACAATGTTTTGAGATACGAGTCAAATATCCCACCGATGGTCACCTAGGGTAAGACTGTCTCTACACAACTCCCCGTGATAGCAAGGAGCTAGGTATGCCATACAAATAATATTAAACAAGTAATAGGTTTCCACACATCCTATTAATATTTATAGGTATTCTCCCATCCTTCTTATAGATGTTCCATACGTATTTCCTTCTCGTTATTACGTATTTTATAGTATTACTAAATTACCACAATTCTTTAGTAATTACAAAAGTAACTCTTCTTTCTGGATTAAAGTATAAAACTCACGACATACTCGTAGACCTGCCTCGATATAAATCTGTTAACTGGTAAATTTCTCTCACTCGTAAAGACTGGAAAATTCCAAAACTGCCCCTAAGAAAATTCCTAAAAATTTCTCCGTCACTCGAACAAGATGGCATGTCGTTCGAACGACTGCCACCTGTCGCTCCAGCGACTTCGTGTGAGATGCAATCTCGCTTGAACGACTTCGCGCCAGATTGCGCGAGACTACACTGTTCGCCTTCTACCCAGAATTTCAGCATTTTCCCACCATTTTTAACCCTAAAACCTCTAAATCAACGTCCCAAACTCCAAACAAATAGTTCCAACTCGAGTCCTATCAATTGTATATGAATTCTAACATCCTATAATCATCAAATCATTACGAATCATCAATAAAACATGGAATACCCAAATTAATTTACGAAAACCCTAGTTATTTAAATTCTTATTCAAGAACACATAATTTCCAGATTCGTTCTACACATAAGTTCACCAAATCGTGATTTCTAGTCTACATACATAAAGGGCTTCAATTTAATAAATCTCAGATTCAATCTACATATCTTAATTCCTCAATTTCATCACTTGCCTTGAAACATGATTATAACATCCCTACACTAACATGAGTGTGATAATTGCTAAGGTACAACAAGTTATAAACACTTGCCTTGAATTTGTCATCTGATTTCTTGACGCTGTTGGTATGGTTGTGTTCCCCTTGTCCCGATCTACATGGTGGTGGTGGCATTGTGCAAGGTGGTTGGAATCCCCAAATTAATTTACCAAAACCCGAGTTATTTAAATTCTTATTCAAGAACACATAATTTCCAGATTCGTTCTACATATAAGTTCATCAAATCGTGATTTCTAGTCTATGTATATAAAGGGCTTCAATTTAATAAATCTCAGATTCAATCTACATATCCTAATTCCTCAATTTTCATCACTTTTATGAATTAAAACATGATTATAACATCCCTACACTGACATGAGTATGATAATTGCTAAAGTACAACAAGTTATAAACAATTGCCTTGAATTTGTCGTCTGATTTCTTGATGTTGTTGGTATGGTTGTGTTCCCCTTGTCCCGATCTACATGGTGGTGGTGGCATTGTGCAAGGTGGTGTTAACTTGTGCCTTTTCTCTTGGAAATAGCTCTCCCTCACACCTTCTATGGCCGTTCTTAACTTCCTGACACTTTTTAACCCTAATGGACTTTCCTTGGATGATATAATTACTCTTAATTTTCGTCCATTAATTAGGCCCAAAAATACAATTTACCATAATGCCCTCTTGGGTTGCCGGTTAGGCCTAAAATTGCCCCGGGACCGAAACTAAACACCCGGGTATACTATTTTGACTATCTCAACCCTTACGGACTCAACGGTGCACTCGAAATGACCATACAAGTTATTAAAGATAATTAATATATTTATTCCATTAAATTAGCCCCGACACAACTCACACGCGCGTCTGACTTAATTTACTAAACTGTCGTAATTCTTACTCTTGACAATTTACCGAAGTGTATAGTTCCATATTACATATCACACAATAATATTCAATCAATAAGTATTAACCCTGGCACGTTAGTTAATATTTATTTTAAATTCGGATTAATCAACAATTAAATTCTCACATTTTAATTCAATTAATCCCACAATAATAATTAATCCCTTAATTATTTAAATCATAAAAATATCCCTTAATTATTTAAATCATAAAAATATGGGGTATTACAAAAGCGCTATAATGCATAAGATAAAAGGCAGAAATATGCAATATTTATGTCGTATCAGTGGCTGCAGTTGCCTAAAATATAAATGCACACAAAACAAATTCAAACCTTCACAAATGTTAGTTAAACATTGTTACCACAATGAGAAGGACGAAAAAAAATATTTGATTTTAGCATAACACTTGAGCTGACTATCCGATTCAGTCCACATCTTATTATGAACTCAACACAATAGCAAAAGCAATGTCCAACTACACGAGTGTGTGTATTAAATCTTTGGTGTTAGATTAATTCAAGATCAAACATAGTGAGAGCTAATAATCGTCTTCGGCGCTTTTGGTGAAACATAATTAGATGTTCGTAACCCTTTTGATTTCTGCATTCTAACTGTTCTAAATTTGGGGTATTTATGACTTAGTATCCTAATAAGGATAATCATACACATGATCCATTACATAGTGTTAGTGCCACTGTAGAATCGTGAAGATGCTAAAGAATCTTATCATGTGAACCACTGTGTAAGAATTGTAAAAACAATGTATTTTATATTAGATGGACTTCAGATAAAAGAATTGTAGACATTTGTCCCAATGTAAACAAAATTAAGATTGTATATGCTTGTGTGTACTCATTCCTTAGTGTTTGATGTTGTATAAGATTAACATGATTCTGTAAGATGATTTTGCCTACGTGTCATGTGAAATAAAAATTTCATAATGAATTTTGTGATGTTTAAATGACAATAACTAGGCTAAAACTAACCTGCTTTAAATAAAATATACTCTAAACGGAATCAGGTGGAACATCTATATATAGGGAGAGAGAAGAAATGGACCTGTACTCCCAAGTTTGGAATCCAGATTTATAGAGAATGTAGTGAAGAGGCTCCCAGTAATTCTAGACCTGATCACAGTCGTATATTTTGTTTGATGTAGATCTCATGTACCTCAGGATAGCTAGGGAAAACAAAGGCAATATCCAACCGAGTCCCTTGTCCGTCTCCTCCAATTTCCTTAGTTTATCAAACCCCTATATGAACAGCTATACAAATACAATATGGAGCTCAAGAAGTTTCATATGCATAATTATTTCGTTATAACATCACTGCTATAATCTTTTCATATATTTTTCCTAGCGATAAATTGTAGTCTTTATTTATTTTTAATCTTATTAAAGAAGAAGACACAACTGAACCACATCCGACACATTATTTTAGGTGGAATGGTGTGTTTAAACACTATGTCATAGACACACACAACCCCCTCCCCCCCATAGATGTCAGTGTCTATACTTCCTACCACATATGTTGTCGTTCCCCGACTTAATTACCTTAAAATGGTCCTTTTATTTAGAGATAAATTCCCTCAAACAATACTTTACTTTAATTCTTTCTGGAAAATAGTACCATATTTTTTTTTCCTTTTACTTTTTCGAAAGCATGTTTAGATCAAAATACAACTACGTTAACATGTAATATACAATTACTAAACAACCGTACATACAAAAGTTCTTTAATTTAATATTTATCCAAAAAGTCTTGTCGATATTCAACCCACATTAGATATCCGACACTCCCCCGTTTAAGGTCCTAACTTTGTAGTGAACTCCAAACAATAGGCATACCTGAAACATAACATTAGAGGAGTGTAAGCAATGCAAGCATAGTGAATGACCATATACCACACAAATAACCAATTTAAATAACCATTTTTATTTTCTAATGTTATAACCCAACAGGAATTGTGTAACTCTCGCAAGCCTGGACCCTCCAGTCCAATTAACTCCCAGTTAATGGGGAACACCAAATTCCACAATTAGGCCCGATTACAACAAACCTTTGAGTTGGATTAACGGAGATGCTGCATCCCGTAGGACTCACCACAGTCCTTGACATTAGATAGAGGTCCCACCTTAGTCCATAATATTTAATAATATCATTGATCATTGTTAATCGTATGCATATGTTTCATAACACCATATCACTCCATAAGCATCACCACACATGTATTTACTTGCACAATTCCATATGAAAATATAAGCATCTATATTTCATAGGACAGGTCACTCACCTTGAATTTCATACTAATATTATTACTAAAACTATTTCCTTGATATGGTAGTGTTATCCGCTTCCCCACCTAACAATTCAACATCATTAGTATTTGAATACACCAAAACACATTAAACTCAGTAACACATCACATCAGTTGGTCAATCTGACACAACTGGAAATTAATTGGATATGATATTGTACATTTCTATAACACCTTATTCATTATGGTTTTAACACAATTTACGAAATTAAATTATGAATTCTCTAGACAAAGTTATACCCGTTTTATTACAACCTTTTCCAAATCATTTCTGGAGAAAAACAACAACAAAAATTCAACTTCAACACAACCCCGAAGACAAACCAGAAGATATTTTGTTCTCCCCTTGAATGATATCATACTCATATATGTTCTCTAATATTTCCAATTGGAATTTCTCGATTTCAACAAGTATTCAATGATTTAGGCCACTTTTAACACATCTAAGCCTGAGTAGACCATCAAAGCATAACTGAACATTTTTCAAGCATATATAAACTTCACCTTGGTTATAAATTATAGGAACATATATTAAACATATTTAATAATATAACGTTGAATTTGCATAATTTTTAGAGTTCATTTGCTAAGTCAAGCAAAACACCTGGTGTGCGCACTTACACTTTTGGGGAAAATTTTATACCTGAACTTCAAACTATCACACAAGATTCATTTCTTGGTATTTTTACATAATTTTTGAATAGTATACACATATGATTCTATTGTAATATTCAATTGGAATCATTTAATTTCAATAAGTATTCCATGATTTATGACACTTTTAACACAACTAGGTCGAAAAAGAACATTAAAGCATAACTTAACCTTTTTAAACATATATCACCTCTACCTCGGGTATCAATTATTGAAACATATACTAAACATGTTAGTATATAAACACATAATATATTTGAATTTACTACATCAAAAATCTTCACGAGAAGGAAATTAAAAAATGGGACTTCGAAGTTAACATTTACGATCCTAGCATAAGTCCTTACGTATGATCTTAAGCCATCCTTAGTTTAACTCAATTTGGAAAAATGGGTATCATTTAAATCTTCATCCAAATCATAAAAAAAAATATACCAAGTTTATAACTCATCCAAGTGACCAATTTTAATAAAGAGATAATTACCTTACGAGAATTCCTCGATTTATGGTAATTTTCTGATGGATTTCTTCCTTAACTTCCTCTTTTTCTCTCTCCTTAGGCAAAATATTTTTCATGGATGATTGGATGAATAATTGGGTCATTTTAATGGGTTTAAGTTTTCCTAACAAGCCTACCATATTAACCAATCACAATATAACACGTGGCACTATATAAGACAAAATATCATTTAAAGTTAAATGACCACTTTACCCCGGGTTCGTAAAAAGACAATATCTTCTCACTCGAATGTCCTCTTGATGTACCATTTATTGTGTTATAAACTTAACTCATATGTCTACAACTTTGATATTTTGTGTTTTCCCCAAATCATAAAACTAGTACGCCTAATTTGGGCCCGAACAGAAGAGTAGTAATTTACCAAAAATCATAAAACTTTCACATTTGGCGACCTAACATCGCCAATTTTGGACCAACACCTTGGTTTAATTTTACAATAATAATGATGTATGAAAAATATATTTTCATGATGTATTTAATCACATAACTAATCATATGATCTAAATAAGTTATCCCCGATCATAAGCTTGATTAACATCTAATTCAACCAACACATATATCACATGAGTATGCATCCCCCAAATATGATAATTAACATGTTTAACACCCCTCACCAGCTTATAACTTATAAATTGTACTTAATCATATAATTAACATTCCTAATCACATTTTAGGTCCTTACATATGTACACATCCATTAAAGTGGGCTTTATAATAGGTAGCAAATACATAATGCACATAAGTAGTCTTTAAAACAACTTTAAGGGAGGCGCTGGTACCTGAGGAGAAAATAATCACATCATCAGCATAGGCCAAATGAGAAATAAGAGTGCATATAATTGGGGTTTAAAACCCAATTTAAACCTGTGCATTATGTTCCCCAACACATACAATCACCGCTCAAACCTCAATTTAAACCTGGAAATCAAATGGGACCATTTATTGCATCTATAATTTCAAGGCCCCTGTTCTCAAGGACATATATTTTGTGCTAACTGTTTTTTTACTAGAATATATATATATATATATATATATATATATATATATATATATATATATATATATATAGTACACCTTGGGGTAAATATTATTATTTTACAGTAATATCCTAGAAAAGAAGGATAATAATTGACTGTGGGCTCTATATAACTGCATGTGTGCAGTTGTTGCTTAGACCCCAAAATTTTAACCGATTAACTTTATACGACACGATTACAGTACTACAATAGACAACTTCCTAACATGTCTGTGAATGCATAGTGATAGTCTTATCAACACAGTGATAGTCATATTCACGGGACACTTTACTATATACACATCATCATCTATTGATACTTAGCATTTTTAATCCGATGAACCTAAAACTAATATTACTATTACGAAATATGCCCTCTGACCATACTAAATTTTTTTATTTAGTTGAAGATGTTTTCAAATGAGTTAACTAGCAAGTTAAATGTCAGATAACTAATAACCGTGTATGATATATTGTCAAAACAACCTCAAGGGTCAAGTTCAAGCCCAGTATGCATAAGAAGTTGAAAAATTCCCAATATGCATCAGATAACTGCTACTCGTGTTGCTCCATGCTTATCGAGTCCCTCATTTCCTGATTTTTTATGGAAGTTACAGATTTCCATGATGGGAGGACGATTCTAGCATAATGAGAAGGTCTTGAAGTTAAGTAGTGTGGTTAAAGACAGTTTACCTGTTCAACTAAGTGGAACATAATCTCAACCATTGGACTATTGGTAGGAATCTTGGAGAAATCTGAATCATTAGATGTCTTTGGTTTGAAAGCCGATACCACATGTTCTGATTAGGCTTGATAAAGCTTATATAAGCCCTTATGCTAAAGAATACATGTTGCATTTCACAAAGACCAGAAAAACACCAGAATGTATAAAGTAGTTCAGTGTTATAATAACCAATGATTATTTGAAGAATGATTATTTGCCACCATTTTCCATGGAAAATATATGGTATCAAACACATACTTAGTATAAAAATCAACCATTTGGCATCAAATTTAGTTAAATTTGAATGAGATAAGTTCCTCCTATTAGATACAACCAATAAAATTACATCAAGAACAGTGTTTTCTCAGGTATCCAGATGACCCATATGATCATATATGGAGTTTAGATCTTGAAGAGATGCAAAATTATCTCATAGGGGTTGCCTTGGGGCACAAAAATAATAAACACAAAAAAGAATATAAGCACAACCTAGTGAACTGTTATTTTTGTATTAGGAACTCCCATTGTGGGACCATCTCAGATATTAATGGCCTCGTCAATTTGAAAATTTTGTAAGCTCTTTACTCGTATGATTTTTAATCGACTTATTGCACCAAGAGATTTTCTGTTTCCAGTGATTGATTGTTTCCACCAACATGCAGACATCTATAGAATAACAAATTGAATGGTACATTACCTTCTATACTGGGTACTTTTCTAAGCTTACAAGAATTTGTATGTAGTTACCTTAATATGTATAATTTTTTCTTTAGAGGATTGGATTGAATGAGTATCATGAGATGGTTTGGTAATGTAAAATTCAAGTTTGAGAGTAGGTTGTAACATTATTTCACTTAGGTTACAGGTCTATACAAGACAACTCTTTGAGCAGCCAAATCCTTTTGAGCATTATTAGCGAGACAAATAACTCTTAAGTGAGTATGCTTCTAGTTCACAACTAAAGAGAGTATGTTATAATGCATAATATAACTACATTACCAAGGAATAAAAAATTATCGATTTTGTTTTGACAAAATAAAAATTTGAACTCTGCGCTTTCGGAGAAGTCAAAAGGCCATTAAGACTCTACAAATATGAGAATAGAGTTAAAGTTTACATATACTGATAAGTTAACTAGGATTTCTATAATATAGAGGACAACATGGACATTAGGGACCAAGGGGCACAATGATTTCTATTATATACAAGATTTCTATAATTGAAAACAATCACTAAAGAGACAACGAATTTCTTATCATAACACGCACTCCCCCTCCAAAGTAAATGAATCAAGTGTCATAGTAAGGCACTTAAATACAACCCTAACCTCAGTAAGCTTTATCATTTCAAAGATGGACCACATAAGTGAAAGAATAATATCCCGTAGAGAAACTAAATTAGACCTTGTGTCCTTTTCGGTCATCTCTTATGTGCATAATAATGTGAGGATTTCTACCATCAACCAACTGAAATGAGAAATACGTGAAACATCAGTATAAATAAAACATCAAACATAAAATGACAAAACCAGTATTAACTAAAACATCAGTATTAACAAAACATCAGTATTAACTAAAATGCCACTTTCACTTTTCACAGTAAAAATCAAACATAAAACTTTAAATTACTAACAACAAAAAATAATATAAATTAAGAGACTAGCAAAAAATTGCAAATGATCCCACGAGTATTTTCCACTTGCAATGCTGAAGAAGAAACTTGATGTAAATTGGGAACAAATTGGCAAAACCAGCAAACAATTACATAAAGCATAGATGATTCTCGTATTATTTTTCATTTTTTAATAAATTGAAGATAAAACCCAAATGATTGTTTTAATTTAAAGCATTGTAATTTCAATTTGGAGCTTTAAAAAAAATTCATAAACCCTAACCCTAAATCACAATGGAAGAAAGAGAGGGAAAGAGATAGAGAACGACATACCAGATGTAAATTGAAAAAGTCGAGAGATTGATGAAATGTTGGGGCAAAGGTGCACCTATAGAGATTGTGAGATATGGGAGAGGAAAGAATGTTTTGGGAGGGACATCTCCCGCTCCTATTTTGTGAAGTGTATTATTAAAATTAATTTTCACTTCATTACTTATCATGATAAACCTCATTACTAACACATATTATAATTTAGTAACGGTAAATTACTATTAGTAATTGTAACATTATAATTGTGTTAGTAATTAATAAATTTGTGTGTTACTAAAATTTCGTTTTGGTGTAGTGTTTGGTTACTATGAACCCATTTTGCCCACCACCCCAAATCTCTACCTTATGAAGTCCCATCACTCAGACATTTTTTTTGTTTCAACATTCTTTATTTTCACCCTTCACACAACAATTGGATTTTCGCAAAAGATTTTTTAAATATTAAGGTTCATTCATCTTGCATATTTCTACGGAGTTGCACTTGTTTTTTTTGTGGAGAAAAGGGAGCATTAGGGATTTTTTGTTGGGAAAAATGCCCAAATGCTCTAGAAATGGCCATAGTTTCTTAAAAACCACGAGCTTCTTCCTAGTTGAGGTGTTTGATTAACAATGGCTAATTTTGTGAGTGGATACCAATGTAAGATTTTGTTTATTCCTATCCTAGATAAATGGGATGTTAATTAAAACCTATCTTTAACTTAAATAGTCAAACCAAATCATTCTATTTGAGTTGAGTCGGTCTAGTTTTTCCCCTTGATAAATTTAGTTCTAAGAATTAGGAAATCGAGTAGATTGATGCCACATCTACTTCCAAAAATCACAGAATCCTGAAACCAACCAAGTTCTAAAATAACCAAAGAGATGATGAAAGCAAATATATGCATATCTAATTTTTTCAGTTGTACATTTTATCTTCTTCTTCTCCTTTTATTTATTATCTTAAAATTTTCATTTTATTATATATTTTGACATGTTATAATTTGATTTAAAGTGTTTTAAATGAAATCATAGATAAATGTGTTTTAAGCTCACATTATATGACTAGTCAGTATTTTACAAAGATGGCCAGGGTGCATATACTCACGCGAAGGACAATTGCACACCCCATTAGGGATGACTTTAAATGGGAATGCTATTCCTAGTAACATGGTATGGCTAACCACTTTATTGCTATATTGTTTTACTCAAGTTATATTGAATAGTTTAATGTTTGCATGCCATTTGTACATATCTTACAAGTTTCTTCTTTAAATTTAGAAATAGGTATTTTAATTGTTTTAGGCATATTTCTCTTGTTAAATATTTTTGAACATCATACTTGTATGAGAATAAAATTCTCGTGCTAGGTGTAACAATCTCAGAAGCTAGATAATAAGTGCAATTAAAGAAGAAAATTTCACACACAACGAACATACAATGATGTACGTGATTCGATAACGTGCTTATGTCCACAAAGATGTTGTAATTCTTTATTGATTATAGATTTTTCAATTTGGCTGAGTTTCACTACACAAAACTTAACGTTCCACCTTAGGGATGGGGTGGTACTATTTATAAGAGATAGAGTAAGTGTTTGTGTGAACACATTTCCTCCCAAAACCTCTACCGTCTAGAGTCATGTCACTTATTGTAAAGAGAACACCACTGTTAAGGTCATTCAAACTTTATTTTTCTCTTTGTAAGTTCATTTTTCCATAACTTCTTCCCCCCCCCCCCCCTCATGAATTTCATTTCATCCTGATTTACTAAATTTATCTTCGATCAAACTTGTTTTTACCCTTATCACACCATTAACAACTTTAGATAACGATTCATCCTTGTTTGAGTGACTATCGAATTGCCAAGACCTTTCTTGATCCTTTCAATGTGAAGATGGAAGAACTTGTTCTCCCAAATGGTTGTCGAGGGAGGGGTAATCTTTTCACCCAACCCTTTTAAATCTTCACTTTCTTGAGTACTTTAGGATTAACTCTGCTTAGGGATCCCTAATTTATGGTGGACAGTAAATATGGTTCATCACCTAAACTAAATTTACAGCACCCACTTAGGGAATAACGAGATCTTGTACTTTTACTTAATCAATCCATGAAAGGTAACAAGGAATACATGTAGCATCATGAGTTTATTATTTGAAAGTGAATGTTTTCCCTAATTACTCAAGAGGGTAAACCTTACAATGGTCATAAATAACCTAAGAGGGCTAGTAGGATAGGTATTCTTCTCTACATTTTTCTTTTAAGGTATGTTATTGTGACACCCCGCCCAATTAAATATTGGGTGATCAGTCCTTTATCAAATTTTAAAACAGAATATCCGGTTGGTTCATTCTTAGCATCACTTTAGAAAACATTAACTTTAACAATCACCTAATATAAATCAAGCTGGTGCCAAAATACTTTTTCCTTTTTAATTTGTAACAAAAAAATATTTTATTTAATAAGTCCAAGAATTTAGATATAAACCATTCACCAATCAACAAAGATAAATTATAAATCTGAATCACTTATTGAAACAAATACGACTGGATTTAAACATTCTTGTTCACAACCTTAAGCCAAATAACCACAATAAACTAAATACAACTAGAATGAATATAAATTAAACTTAATACAATATCTGATAAAATGTCTAAGGAATGGGCGACACATGCCCTAAATGAAAAGTCTAGATAAACTGAGAGGAAAGATAGGAGCGTCTAATGCAAAGACCTACAGATCCCATAGTAGCTGCAGCACGCCAAGCAACCCAAGTCTCAAAATCGGGTGACCTTGTGCCTGAGCACCTGATATAATACATACACACACACACACACACACACACACACACACACACACACACACACACACACACATATATATATAGCAAGTTAAAAAAGAGATGCAAGAGATGGGTCAGAGTCCGATGTGTAAAAATGTTTTGCAAGTATGTAAAACTGCTTTAAAGTAAGTGTTATGTACATGTTAGATTCGTGCCCTCACATGAAGATCTCACCTCTCTCTTCTATTGTGTACTCCTAGCACATATTTTATTTAATACTAGTAACTCTACCCAAGTTATTTAGTTCAAGTCACTTAACACTCTTTACATCTAACAATAGTGTTCCCCCATTGCATTTAAGTCTTTATCTCTTTAAGATTAAATTCATTTGTCTTCACTTCCAGAACTACTAGTTTCTCTTAGTAGAATATCTCATATATATATATACTAGGGTATGCCCGTGCCTGAAGGCACGACAAAAATTTAAAACTACCTAATAGCAAAACAGCAAAAATTTTCAAAATACATAATCGTTAAATGGAGAAAATTTCGTTCCCCGACAAACCAAAGTATAATTTAAAAAAAAATAGTCATAATATCCTTTGTTTATAGAACTTTCCCACAAAATGATAGTGTTCGAGATTGGTAACAAAATTTCATGTCGTGTCGCAATTATTTTAGTTAAGTTCGTATTTGGTTAAAAAAATATTGTGTTATGCCGTTGTTACTTAGGTCATGATTGAGATAAGTAAATAATAATATTTCATGTCGTGTCGCATTTATTTTGGCCAAATCTGTTTTTAGTTTATAAAAAAAATATTTTGTATATTGACGTGTTTTCTTGGATAATGTTCGTGATTGGTAAAAAAAATGTTGTTTCATGTCGTGTCATATTATATCGAATCATGTTTATTTTTGCCAACTTCAATTTTTGTTAAAAACATATTTTCTGTTTTGCTGCTTTTACATGGGTTGACTTCGAGATAGGTAAAATATTATTTCATGTCGTGTTTATTTTCAGCATTTTTTTTTCAGAAAAAAAACATTGTTGTGCCACTTTTAATGGCTACGGAAATAAACATGAGTAATATCAATAGAAATTTTTAGGATTGTACATGGGGTCATATACAATCACACCATTCATCCATTTACTAATGTTGCCAATCAAAATTATGACACATTTTAAATAAGAAAACAAAAACTGGAATATTGGACAACTAACTCAATCATACCTAGTCAACATTGTAGAAATTGCATATGAACAAAAAAAATCATAAAAACACTAACATACCAACATTACAAAAAACAATTATAGATGCAAAGATGCATAAACCTGCAGATTCAATAAATAAATTGTGTACAATGAAGGCATTGGACTTTACTAAAGAGGGTATATTTCCAAGCTTTTAACTCAGTTTTTTTATATGATTTAGGGTATACTTCAAAGGTTTTAACTTTTATTAAAAAGGGTAATTATTCAACTTAAAAAAAAGTTTATAACTATTTTAAAAGTTAAAAAAACAGATTCATTTTTTTCTAAAAAAACTGCTTTTCATAAAGGTTAATATGAGTGTTCAAGTATTTAAAGGATTGTTTTATTATTTACAAAATTTTAGAGTGTTTTAATAAATGGTAAGATTTTAAAGTGCCACCATAATAAGAAACATGATATACTAATAGATACAAAATGAACGTACTGGAACGGTTGGAAAGTGGATAACTCAGGATTAGTTACTTTTCAGTTGTCTCAAAAAGTAGATAAGTCAGTTATTTTGAAAATGAAAGTACTGAAAAGTATATTTCTCTCACATGTTTTCTATTATTTAAATCTTTGGAAAGATAAGCTTCGAGCCACGCGTTTTGTATATATTTAAAGCTTTTGACTTTATGACCACCTAATATACTATTTGTACTGTGATTTTATGACCACCCCGATCCATGCATTTTCTTTTATTTAATATATACATGAAATCTCCTTGACAGATTTATACCTTTAAATTGACAATAGCTTTTGTCCGTTGTAAATTTTTTGATACTATCTCCCTTGGGCTCACTTCAAATCTTTCTCTAACTTTTCTTTATATGTATAACTTTTCTTTATAAAAGTTGTACCAATATCTTTTTGCAGATGCATATATTTTAAACTTAAACTTTTGTTTATAACTTTTACCCATTGATTTGATTTTCATATCACCAAAATCCCACGTCCATTCAACACAAAAAAATCAGACATGCGTACTTTTTATGCCAATTTTTGTGAATCATATCAAATTTTCTTATATGTATTTTTCGGACATTTTTTTTCATTCGGGTTGAGAACTAAAATTTGTAAAAAGTTTTGTTAACAAAAATTACTAAAATATTTCAAGAATACATGTTATAAACTCTTTAAAAAAAACTACACTATTAACTCACACCAGTTAACTTCCAAATAGAGAAAATTTTGTTAACTACACTATTAGCCTACACTATTAACTCATACCAGTTAACTTTCAAAGAGGTATTAATAAGTTTCGTTTTTTTCTAAGCGTGGGAAGAAGAAAGTGAACAGCAATATATTGAATTTCAAAACTTTATTTTCCATTTCTTTTAACTTCAAAGTTCTCTCACCCACCAATTATCCATTCATTACACAACAATAATATACCTTTCAAATAAGTACCACACATTCATCTTCTCCACCTCGCCACCATAATCAGATCTAGAACTTTACACCCATATTGAAAAGAATTGTGTATCCAAGGACAATTAACATATATAATGGCCTTCTTTGTTGCATTCCCACTGTCCTAATACCACAAAAACCCTGTTCCATATAAAAACTGATAAATAAAATAGCATACAACAGACAACAAATATGACAAATTACAACTGTTAGATTAATCTTATTGTACAACATACCTATGATTATTTTATAAATATTTTTTAATTACAGCTTCAATAGAAAAACTCAAGGAATTCAACGAATATTTTCTAAACATTGAATTCACCAAATATAAATAGACATACATAATTTGAAATGAAGCATAACATTAATGGAAAGAAAAATAGGTTGGAGAAACAGAATCAGAATGAATATTGATACAAACACATTCTCATATAAAAATACATGTAGAATGCAAAAGATATTTACCTGTTTAATTCGTTTAGGACTCATCTCATCAACCATCAAAGTTAGCTTTAAAAAGTAATACGCATTTTTTCTTATCACAATTACCTCCACGGATTTCCTAATCTTGTCCCACATTTTTCCAAAGAAATGGTACCAGTGGATGAAATAATTAAACTAACATTCAAAAAATAACTGTCTTCTAGATAAAAGCGATGGTAAAAATTCAAAATCATTCTATTCCACTAAAAAGCACCCCAATACACATCCAAAAATAATAAAAACCCAAATCTGTCTTGCCGGCGGCTGAGCCAACTGGAGCAGTTCGGCGAGCTCCATGGTTGTGATGATGGTTTCTTGTCCTAGATCTGCCCGGTAGTGGAACCTTTAGTACCAGATCAACCCGATTCCTGGTCTATGGAGGCGGAGATGATTTCTCCGATTGGGTCTCGTACCCGATCATCAAGGGTTTGTGTTGAGTTCTCTGGTTGGGTCTCATACCAGAAAAAAAGTTTCGTGTCCTAGATTTTCCCGAAGTACGGCGGCGTGAGAGCTGGGCGGCGAGGAGCTGAGGCAGCAGGCATAGAAGGGGCGCTAGAGAGAGGGGGGTATTTTCTTGGATGATAGAGGGAGAGTTTGTGAGAGATAATGAGGGAGAGTTATGCTTTGGGGAGTGGGAAAGAAAGAGTTGAGAGAGAGTCATTGTGCTTCCCGAAGTAAAGCATATTAGTTTTGGGCATTTAGGAGAGATGAAGTGATGTTGGGCGGTTAGGGTACCATTGAGCCTTGTGCTCTGATGAGGCGTTCTCTATACTGACAATGACCGTAGGAGAGACTTGGATTGGGAAGTAACTGAGCGGGATATAAAGCAAAAGAATAGAAAGATCATAGCCGTCCATTTTTGCATTGTTGGCATCAATCTGAATCATGAAATGTGTTAAAAACTTATTGAACAGTAAAAAGGCCTTTACTACTTATTATATAGATATATAGCTATATCATCCCTATATATACATATGTAAGTCCTGCACCCCCGATTTAAATCCCATTAGTGCTATTAATATAATAATCATGTATCCCCGGGTTATCACCCTTTAGTATACTTAAAACAATATCCTTGCACCCCCGGGTTATCACCCATTAGTGCGCTAAATAAAGATATTACACCCTGGGTTATCACCCTTTAGTGTATTAAGCACATAATCTTACACCCCCAGGTTATCACCCATTAGTGCACTTAACAAAACATCAAGTAATAGGCATACACACATCCTATTAAAAGTTATAGGTATTATCCCAACCTATTTGTATACTTACCATACGTATTTTATTCTCATTATTACGTATTTTGTCGTATTAATAAATTACCACAACTCTTCAGTAATTTCCGAAGTAACTCTTCTTTTCGGATTAATTAAAGTATAAAACTCACATACTTTCTCGTAGACCTGCCTCATTTCAAAGCTGTTAACTGACAATTTCTCTCACTCGAATAAACTGGAAAACTCCAAAACTGCCCCTAAGAAGTTTCCCAAAAATTCACCTTGTCGGTCGAACCAAATGGTAATGTCGTTTGAACTACTTCCACATGTCACTCAAGCGACTTCGCGCGAGATGCCTATCTCGCTTGAATGACTTTCGCGCGACTTCGCGCGAGACCTACTGTTTCGTCTTCTTTCCAGAATTTTAGTGTTTTCCACCATTTTTAACCCTAAAACCTCTTCTCTTCATTCCCAAACAGCAAACCCAATCGATGTTCCAACATATTTGGATGATTTTTAACAACCTAGAATCATTAAATCCTCCCCATACATCAATTTAATACGAAATCCCCAAATTTATTTAACAAGAAACCTAGTTCGTAATTTAAGATCATATCTCCAAATTAAACCCAGATTTGTACATGGAAATTATCATAAATTCATGGATGACATCCTATCTACATGTAGAAAATTTAATCTCTTATAAATTCAGACCCAAATATGAATCAAATCATCGAGTTTTCATCAAAATTAAATCTCATAATTTAATGGGTTATCAACTACTCTAATCATGCACATAATTATTACTAAATCACGCCAGTAATAAACACTTGACTCGAATTAGTCGTCTGATTTCTTGATGTTGTTGGTATGGGTGTGTTCCTCTTATTCAGATCTGCACGATGGTGGCGATGGTTGTGCAAGATGGTGCTAATTAGGCCTTCCCTCTTGGAATTTGTTCTCCCTCGCACCCTCTGTGGCCGTTCTTTACTTTTTGTAACTCTCAACCCTAATGGACCTCTCGTGGGTGACAAAATAACTTCCAATTTTCGTCCATTTAATTCCTTCAAAAATTAAAACTACAAAATTACCCTTACGGGGTGCTGGTTTGGCCTAAAAACCTCCCGATGTCTAAATAAAATACCCAAGTAGTATTTTATGATTATTTCGACCCTCCCGGACTCAACGGCGCACTCAAAATTACCATACGAGTTACATAAAAATAGCTTACTTTTTATATTCCATTCAATTCCTAACACGACTCACACGCGTGTCCCAACTTAAAATACCAAACTGTCGTATATTTCACTCTCGATAATTTATCAGATTCAGAAATTCCATATTACTTATTCACTCAGTAATATTCAATAATTCTCGTTAATAAGTATTAACTCTTATCATAATAGTTAATAATTATTTTAAATCCAGATTAATTAACAATTAATTCTCGCATTTTAATTTAATTAATACCATAATAATAATTAATCACGTAATTATTTAGGTTCTCCACAATATGGGGTGTTGCATACTTCTCCCGTAATAATGGAGTTTCGTATCGAAATTCAGAAAGTAAGGCATACCTGGTACAAATAAATCTGGATATTTCTCACCCATATCCGCCTCTCGCTCCTAAGTGGAATCCTCCACATTGTGATGCTGCCACTGAACCCGCACAAGTGGAACTACTTTTGACCTCAGTCTCCTCTCACTGTAATCTAGGATAGCCATTGGCCTCTACTCACAAGCATTATCGGGCTACAAATCGATCTCCTCTATCGCGATGTGAGTCTGGGCCAAGTCATCCCGCAGATACCGCCTCAATGACGATATGTGAAACACATCATGAACACGGTGTAAGTGTTCCAGTAACCCAAGTCTGTATGCCACCGGCCCAATCCTCTCGATAATGGGAAATGGGCCCACGTACCTCAGAGCTAAATTCCCCTTTTTCCCAAACCTCATTACTCCTTTCATAGGAGATGAACGTATTAATACGTGGTTCCTCACGCTAAACTCTCGAAAGGACCGCTTCACATCGGCGTAGCTCTTCTGTCGGTCCTGGGCTACCCGAATGAGACTCCTGATAAGCTCAATCCTAGATGAAGTCTCCTGAATCACCTATGGTCCGAGTAACTTGTTGTCCCTAACCTCTAGCCAACAAGCGGGAGAACGACATGGACTGCCATACAATGCCTCAAATGGGGCCATGCCAATCGTGAACTAATAGGAGTTATTATAGGCGAACTCCACCAGTGGAAGATACGGCTCCCAACCTCCTCCAAAATCAAGGACACACATGCGTAGCATATCCTCTAATATTTGATTGGTACGCTCTGTTTGTCCATCTGTCTGTGGGTGATAAGCTGAACTCAATATCAACTCTGTACCCATGGCCTCCTAAAAGCTCTCCCAGAAGCACGACACAAAAATCTTGTCTCTATTAGATACGATATCTAGGGGCACCCCATGTAGCCTAACGATCTCGGCAATGAATAACTGTGCGAGCTGGCACGTGGCGTAGTCTGTCCGTACTGACAAAAAATGAGCTACCTTGGTCAACTGATCCACTATAACCCATATGGAATCGTGACCCCGTTGCGATGTAGGCAACTGAGTAATGAAGTCCATGGAAATACTTTCCCATTTCCACGTAGGTATCTCCAACGACTGAAGTAACCCTGGTAGTCTCTGGTGGTTCACCGTTACCATCTGGCAGGTAGAATATTTGGACACGAACTCCACAAAGTCCTTATTCATATCACTCCACTAGTACTACCGCCTCATATTCTAGTAGATCTTATCCCCTCCGGGATGTACCCTAAATCTGGATCCGTTCGACTTCATCATAACTGCATGACGTAAGTCTTCTCCCTCCGGGACCACTAATCTCCCATTAAATCTCAAACCCCCATCAAAACTCACAGAATAGGACTCAGCACCCCCAGCTAGGAGCCATACAATCTGCTCCTGGAAAAAAGTATCTGCTGCTTGTGCCTGTATCACCCTCGTAACAATCTGGGGTGTGACTGACATAACAGACATAAAGGAACGAGCTATCGTGTCCTGGTGTCCTAATTCTTTCCACTTTACTATCCACACTTTCGCTACATCACCTACTGGCCCGTGGCTTAATGCATCAGCAAACACGTTAGCCTTCCCCGGATGGTATTTTATCTCGAATTGATAATTCTTCACAAACTCCAGCCACTTGCGCTGATGCATGTTCAACTCTCGCTGAGTGAATAAGTACTGCAGTGACTTATGGTCTGTGAACAAGCGAAAATTTTCCGCCAACAAGTAATGTCTCCAAATCCGCAATGCAAATACGACCGCCGCTAGCTCAACGTCGTGGGTGGGGTAATTATTTTCGTGAGGCTTAAGCTTGCGGGAGGCAAAAGCTATAGCCTGCTCCTCCTACTAAAGTACACCTCCGAGTCCCCATAAAGAGGCATTAGTGTACACCAGATACTCTACTCCCGGGTTGGGCAAAGCAAGAACTGGCGCCAAAGTTAACTTATCTTTTATCTCATCAAAAGCTAATTGACAAGCATCATCCCATACATACGGTACTCCCTTGTGAGTCAAATTCGTCAACGGAACCGCTATTTTGGAAAAGCCTCGGATAAACCTCCTGTAGTACCCGACTAGCCTCAAGAAGCTACGCACCTCTGTCGGTGTCGTGGGTTTTCCCCACTCCCTCACTGCCGACACTTTGCTCGGGTCAATCGATATCCCCAATTCCGATACAACATGCCCCCAAAAATGTACTTCCCATATCCAGAATCCGCACTTCGCATACTTAGTATATAACTGATGCTCTTGTAGGGTCTGAAGAACCTGTCTCAAGTGTTCGACATGCTCCTCCCCAGTGTGTAAATAAATCAGGATGTCATCAATGAAGACGATGACAAACTGATCTAAGAACTCCCTGAACACTCGGTTCATCAAGTCCATGAATATAGCTGGAGCATTTGTCAGCCCAAACGGCATGACTCTGAACTCATAGGATCCATACCTCATCAAGAAAGCAGTCTTTGACACATCCTTCTCCCTAATCCATAGCTGATGGTATCCCAACCTCAAATATATCTTCGAAAATAAGGTTGCTCCCCTCAACTGGTCGAACAGGTCATCGATTCGGTGCAATAAATATTTATTCCATATCGTGACCTTGTTCAACTCCAGGTAATCCACGCATAACCTCAATGAACCATCTCTTCTTTACAAACAGCACCAGAGCGCCCCAAGGCGAGGTGCTCCTACGAATGAAGCCCTAGCCTAACAGCTGCTCTATCTGATCCCGTAACTCCCTTATCTTTGAAGGAGCTGTACGATATGGTGTACGCACTATCGGTCGAGTGCTCGACATCAAGTCTATGACGAAATCTATCTCTCGATTGCGGGGTAGGCCCGGTATCTCCTAAAATACATTCGAAAACTCACGAATGACTGAAATTGAATTCAGGGGAATCAATATCTCCTTAGAGGTATCCTCCTCTATGTAATACAAGTGGGTGGAAGATCCTCCCTCTGGGTGAGGCATTGCCACAAAAAACATCTCTTGCCCTGGAATGTCAAAGATAATACTCCTACCGTAACAATCTATCATGGATCTGTACGCAGCGAGCCAATACATGCCAATAATGACATCGTGCTCATGCATATCTAACACTAGCATGTCTACAGGTAAAATTAAACTACCAATCTATATACTTACGCCCCGACATAGAAAGAAAATCAAAGACCCATTCCCCAATGGTGAGTCTATGCATGTCACTCTACTATCTGTCGTGAGTGCAAAATGAGTAGCTATAAAATAATGCGATGCCCCAGTATCAAATAAAACTAGACCCATAGTGCCATGTATAGGAAACGTACCCTCAATCGCGGGTGGTGCCTGAGGTGCTGCTGCTTGGTGGATGTTATAGACACGACCATACTGTAATTGCCCCTGCTGAACTGGAACCGTGGGCAAGGCTGGAACTGGTGCTAGAGCTGGTAGGGAGGCGAGAAAGATGGGTCTCTTGGGCTCCGGGTGATCACCCTACTGTCGAGGGACCCTGTCCCTATCGGGGCAATCCTGCTTCTTATGGACAGTCTTTCCACAAGTATAAAATTTACCGGTGAAATTTCCTCCCCTCTGTCCTTGATAACCTCGGCCCTGCTAGACGTTACCACCCCTACCTTGGCCTTGCCTTGGCCCAGATGGCCCTACTATCCTCCCTGCGGTTGGCCCTACTTCTGGCCCTAGTGGCCCTATCTGAAGCCCCCGTGACCATGCCTGAAACCTCCTGAATGAAACTTCTTAGCAGAATCCCCCTACTGGAAACCCTGCCTCTGACTCTGATCAACTAGTGCCCTACTGACACTACCTCCCCCGGTCTTGCCCATCTGGCTGGGATCCTCCCTGCTTGCTTCCCTTAGCATGGAAGCAGTTGTCCTGATAATGTAACAATACTGCATTTAGGACATCTGTGTAGGAATGTAGGGAAAGGTTACCTAGAAGATGCTGTCGGATCCTCCAAGTCAAACCATCCATGAACATCTGAATTCGTTTCTCCTCAGTAGGCACCTTGTCAGGTACCATATTAGTTAATCGTGTGAACTCTTCTGCATATTCCGCAACTGTCTTCCCTTCCTGGGTGAGGTCTAAAGACTTTCGCCTCATCTTAGTCTTGACGGCAGAATGAAAATACTTATGATCGAACCGCACCCAGAAATTGGTAATCGACATCAAATCCCGCTCCTATGAAGAAGTAGTGGACTCCCACCACTGTAAGGCTTCCCCTGTTACCTTAAAGGTAGCCAAGACTTGCCTCTGTACCTCGGTGACTCGCCAACACTAAATAAAAACTGCCTGAGAACTCCGGAGGATGCGCCTTCTGAAAGGCATACCTGACTCTCTCCCATACAGTAGGGAAAATAGGAACAGGTGCAAGTGCCACTACTGGTGCCTATGGTGGTGCCTGCTGTACCACTTCTAGTGCTGCATTTACTAACTGTGCAATGATGGCAGCAACTTCTGCAGCATTCATCATGCCCTGAGATGGAGCTGGCTATGGCTCTGGATGGGCATTCCTGTCCTTTGGTGCGCGTCGAGGAGGCATATGAGACGATAAAGATGTTTAATAATCCATAGTTATTGTAAAATCTTAAATAGCTGAAGACGTGATCACATAATAAGAATACAACAGTCCTAAAGATAAGACTCTATATCAAAGGACGCTAATCTGAAAGAACCGTAAGCCGTACAGATCCTAAAGGACTTCAGAACCTAATGTTCTGATACCACCTTTGACACCACGCCCAATTAAATATCGGGTGATCAGTCCTTTATAAAATTTTAAAACAGAATATCCGGTTGGTTCATTCTTAGCATCACGATCGAAAACATTAACTTTAACAATCACCTAATATAAATCAAGCTAGTGCCAAAATACTTTTTCCTTTTTAATTTGTAACCAAAAAAATCTTTTATTTAATAAGTCCAAGAGTTTAGATATAAACCATTCACCAATAAACAAAGATCAATAATAAATCTGAATCACTTACTAAAATAAATACGACTGGATTTAAACATTCCAGTTCAAAACCTTAAGGCAAAGAACCACAGTAAACTAAATCCAACTAGAATGAATAGAAAGTAAACTAAATACAATCTCTGATAAAATGTCTAAGGAATGGGTGACACATGCCCTAAATGAAAAGTTTAGATAAACTGAGAGAAAATATAGGAGAGTCTAATGCAAAGACCTATAGCTTCCACAACAGCTGCAGCACGCCAATCGATCCAAGTCTCTAAATCGGGTGACCCTGTGGCTGAGCACCTGATATATATATATATATATATATATATATAGCGAGAGAAAAAAGATATGGAAGAGACGGGTGAGAGCCCGATGTGTAAAAAAGTTTTGCATGTATTTAAAACTGCTTTAAATCAAGTATTATGTACATTTTAGATTCATGCCCTCACATGAAGATCTCACCTCTCTTCTATTGTGCACTCCTAGCGCATCTTTTATTTAGTACTAGTAACTCTACCCAAGATATCTAGTTCAAGTCACTTAACACTCTTTACATCTAACAATAGTGTTCCCGTATTTCCCATATAATACTCCATAAGTAGTCTGTCACATATTATTACCTATCACGTTTAATATATGACTATTTAAGTCTTTATCTCTTTAAGATTAAATTCATTTGTTTTCATTGCCAAAACTACTAGTTTCTCTTAGTAAAATATCTCATAATTATTCATATATATATATATATATAAGTCTTTCACCCCCGGTTTAAATCGCATTAGTGCAATTAATATAATAATCATGTACCCCCGGGTTATCACCCATTAATACACTTAAAACAATATCCTTGCACCCCTGGGTCATCACCCATTATTGCGCTAAATAAAGATATTACACCCCTGGGTTATCACCCTTTAGTGTATTAACAACATAACCCTGCACCCCTGGGTTATCACCTATTAGTGCACTTAACAAAATATCAAGTAATAGGCATAAACACATCCTATTAAAATTTATAGGTATTCTCCCAACCTATTTGTATACTTACCATTCATATTTTATTCTCATTATTACGTATTTTGTAGTATTACTAAATTAACACAACTCTTTAGTAATTTCCGAAGTAACTCTTGTTTTCGGATTAATTAAAGTATAAAACTCACATACTTTCTCGTAGACCTGCCTCATTTCAAATCTGTTAATTGGAAATTTCTCTCACTCGAATAAACTGGAAAATTTCAAAACTTCCCATAAGAAGTTTCCCAGAAATTCACCTTGTCGGTCGAACTAGATGGCAATGTCATTTGAACGACTCCCACGTGTCTCTCGAGCGACTTCGCGCGAGATGCCTATCTCTCTTGAACGACCTTCGCGTGAGACCTACTGTTTCGTCTTCTTCCCAGAATTTCAGCATGTTTTCACCATTTTTAACCCTAAAACCTATACTGTTCATTCCCAAACAGCAAACCCAATCGATGTTCCAACATATTTAGATGATTTATAACAACCTAGAATCATTAAATCCTCCCCATACATCAATTTAATACGAAATCGCCAAATTTATTTAACAAGAACCCTAGTTCTTAATTTAAGATCATATCTCCAAATTAAACCCAGATTTGTACATGAGAATTATCATAAATTCGTGGATGACACCCTATCAACATGTAGGAATTTAATCTCTTATAAATTCGGACCCAAATATGAATCAAATCATCAAGTTTTCATCAAAATTAAATCTCATAATTTAATGGGTTATCAACTACTCTAATCATGCACATAATTATTACTAAATCATGCAAGTAAAAAACACTTGCCTCGAATTAGTTGCCTGATTTCTTGATGTTATTGATATGGGTGTGTTCCTCTTGTTCCGATCTACATGATGGTGGTGATGGTTGTTCAAGATGGTGCTAATTAGGCCTTCCCTCTTGCAATTTGTTCTCCCTCACACCCTCTGTGGCCATTCTTTACTTTTTGTAACTCTCAACCCTAATGGACCTCCCGTGGCTGATAAAATAACTTCCAATTTTCGTCCATTTAATTCCTCCAAAAATCAAAATTACAAAATTACCCTTACGGGGTGCCGGCTTGGCCTACAAACTTCCCGGAGTCTAAATAAAATACCCAGGTAGTGTTTTATAACTATTTTGACCCTCCCGAACTCAACGGCGCACTAGAAATTATAATACGAGTTACATAAAATAGTTTACTTTTCATATTCCATTCAATTAGTCCTGACACGACTCACACGCGTGTCTGGACTTAAAATACCAATCTGTTGTATATTTCACTCTCGATAATTTATCAGATTCAGAAATTCCATATTACTTATTCACTCAGTAATATTCAATAATTCTCGTTAATAAGTATTAACTCTTATCACGCTAGTTAATAATTATTTTAAATCTAGATTAATTACCAATTAATTCTCGTATATTAATTTAATTAATCCCACAATAATAATTAATCACGTAATTATTTAGGTTCTCCAAAATACGAGGTGTTAAAGTTACCTTGTTTATTGAGTCACTTTCCTTGTTTTGTTTTGCAACTTAGAAAAAATAAGTGACCCCCTCTTAACCATGTTAACTTTGTTGACCTTGATAAGTTTTAAAAAGTTAACCAGTTTAGTCGTTCCACCGACCACCCTGGGTCGATCAGTGTACTTCTTTCTTTCTGGACATTTGGGAATCTATGCGGGTTAGCCCACAAAGTAAAGAACCAACAGTCCGTTTGATCTACAAATTCCAAATTCTCATGTACGTACCTACCTCCACCACTATCACCGATCCCTCAGGATCAAATTCTAACCAAACTTCAGACGAATTTGAGTCTTTAGTTGTAAACAAGGTCATTGTAGATGCTTCACTAAAAAAAACTTTTGATTCAATATGTGTTTATACAAAAGAAGAGATGAGTCCCCAAATGCTCCTAACTTTCTTGGCCAGATCACCAAGAAAATATGCTTATCCTATGCTCAACCAAAGCCTATTGACGAGCATAAAAAATAAGAGTTTTCGATTGACTCCCAACTGATCAACATCGTCAATTCTTTATAGAGGGGAAGTACATTATGACATAAGACTTTACGAAGTAAAAGACTTTAAACAAAGTGGGTGAAGTATCCCTTATTCACTAAGGAGCCTTGGAAGGGTAAGGATTTTCCAGATTGTTTAGCTTACCGAATCATGGAAAATATTATCACGACTAAATCCTTGGTCGTGTTTACTTTGAAATTCACTTACGAGTAATTTGAGGACATTTCGCCTCCCCAAGGATATGGCTACAATCTCTAAACTGAGTTATAATAATTTAGTTTCATGTTTCTCAACCTTTGTCATGGTAAGTTTTATCCATATTTTTGTTCTTGTTCTTCAAATTTTGCTCGTTAGGAGTTATTCATCCGTTGGTGTGTTAATTTTGTGATTTTTAGTTCGCCTATGACTGTAGCGTGTTCCTCGAAAGTAGCGTCGGATTGGAGAGATCTTGAGTTTGATGGGGGCATGGATGAGCTCTTGACAACGCTTGACGATACCAAGAAGAAGGTATAGGGCATGAAATACGCTTACCAAGATAAAGTCACTAATCTCTCTGACAAGTTGAAGGAGCACAAAGAGTTAGTGTCCGAGTTGAACACCAACTTATAGGGTTCTCAGGAAAAAAGGTAAAAGCTCGTGGATGAGTTGAAGATGAAATATAAAGATCTTAAGACCTCCAAGGTGACCTTGGCTATAACGATTTAGGTGACTGTCGAAGACAAAGGTTGGGATATTGTTTTCATTATTACGCATGAACTATTTGGCTACCTCAAAAGACTCTCATTTAAGAAGGATTGGAAAAATCCTCAAAGGCCATTATATTGTTAGATACTCTGAGCTATTCAGTCACCACAATCCAATCACCCCACCCACAGTTTGTTGAGGTGATGACGATGGTATCGAGGAGCCCGCTGCCAAACATTATGCATTTATGTACCCTTATATTGATTCTTAGAGCATTGCTTTTTTTTGTGGGGAAAATAATACCTATCTCTTTCAAAATATCTCGGGTTTATGGGTCCCCCCATCCTTTAAAAAAAATAGCTGACAAACTCACCCCTTCAACTAACAACTCGTTCCAATTAAGCCTAGAAATTGGGTTCTCACCCATTTTGAGCAAAAAATGACAGAAATATCCCTGACCCAATTTAAAAACTCAACTAAAAAAAAGAAAAAAAATAATAAAAATTTCAAACCTATAACTCTCTCTCTCTCTCTCTCTCTCTCTCTCTCTCTCTCTCTCTCTCTCTCTCTCTCTCTTACCACAAACCCTCCTCTGCTACCACATCCACCCCACATACAACATGAAACCATCATTCCCAACACCACTCCACAGTCCAAAAACCCACCATAAAATCATCCATCCTCTTCTCTCACCTTCACTCGAAACCACCCATAACCATCCAATCATTCCCTACTAATCACCACTACCGAGCCAACTATCCACCAACACACTTTTATCACTCACCACTACAATAAAATTGGTTTATGATTTGCGGTTTGAAAACAGAATGAGATTTCAAGCCAAATGGGTTTGTGATTTGCGATTTCAAGGGTTTACGATCTAAAAACCCCTGTCCAATTTGAATTTGCGATTTCAAGGATTTAAAATGGGTTTATTGTCGGGTTTCACACCGATGGAGATTTAATTGTGTTTGGGGTTGCAGTCTGACTGGTTTAACAATGTTGGTGTGGTGGTTTAACTTGTTTGTTGTGGTTTAAATAGGTTAGGAAAATCAGCCATGACTACTACCATGGCTTGTGTGTGTGTGGCTTTCGATGTGTATGTGCTGTAAAACCATTTTCAAGAACACTATAATATTAATCATTGATACGTTATTGATTAAATTTTCACATACTATTGTTCTGAATAAAAGGATCTTGGATATTCATGATAATCACTAATAATCATTATGCGGAACATAAAATGGTATTAAAATAGCATACCTCCATCATGTCACAACTAAAAAGATTGATGGAAGAGTCAACCTTAACGATGTCCGATCGGACTGAATTTTGAAACATGGCTTCATCTTTTATATAAAAAGAACATGCTCCCATTTCAATGCATTCCAACAGTTAGATCCCTTATATGGACAAAACACCACTTCAAAATTTACTCTCATTGAGAATTTAGATTTCTCTCCATTTCCTTTATGTTGTCTTTTAAGAGTGACTGAATGATGGAAATCTGCCACTTATTTATTGGCAGGGAGAGGGCCTAAATCTCCAACAGTCACTTGATATCAACCATCCATCAAGGTAGATGATCAAGAGTCCTTTTGACTTTTTGTATATGGAGTACCCTTTCATTAACCAACGCGACTCTTTGTATTACTATAATTATGGAGCACGTAATGGAGAATTATTTAAAATAATTCTAAAATGTGCATTCTGTGATGTAGTTTGCTCAAGTGAGTTTTTGGGTTTTGTAATTGGGGAGTCGAGGGAAAGCGGGTGGGAGTGGGAGTTGGGAAATGGGAAGTAGGGGGCGATATTTTGGTGGCGGTGGTTTGAAGGTTTTGATGGTGATGTCACAGGCCGTGGGGTTTCCAAAGTAGGTTAGAGAGAGAGAGACAGAGGTGTTTCTTGTTTAATTGGTTAAGTAAGTTTAATTTAGATGTTTAATTTTTGGTCAAACATGTTAATAAGAGTGGTCAAATCTAGTCCAAGCGTATTTTTTTCCGGTTGGATTGAAAATGTGTGGGAACCGGATTTCTTCGCTTAATTGTAACGGGTTATTTGTTGAGGGGGTGAGTTTATCAAGTATTGTTTTGAGGGGGTGGACCTATAAAACCGAGATAGATGACTGGGGTTAAGTGCAATTTTACCTTTTTTATAATGTCATATATTTTTTCCAGAAGATATTGTAAAATTTGGACCATTTGGAATTCATTAATGAACAATATATATTTTCATAGTATTTAAAAATAAATAAAAATTATAACTATAATTGTTATATATGTCGGTGCGAGATGGACACGTGCATGATGCCTATGGATGTGAGAGATAAATACATGTCGTATGGCCAAACTTTCTAAAGCCCTAAATCTAAAAGCCCCAATTATATTTTTAATTAAAAAATAATCCTTATATTGACCCCCTCCCCTAAAAAGGTCCCAAATGAAAAAAACACAAAACCTAAACTAGAGAACAAAAAAGACATAAGATTAGAGGATAAGGTAGTGGGATAAATTAGAGGGAGAGATAAAGAGACCGTGGACATCGAAAATAAATCAATGGATGTTTAAAATGTTAAATGGATTTCTCAGTGTTAATAAAATGGCACGGGCTTGAGCTAAATGAAATATCCTTCTACTTAGTGTTGGGTTAACCTAGTTAAATATTTAAAAGAGGCTAAACCTAATTAGGTTTAGGTTTATAAGATTAGTTTAAATATGTGCCTTTGTGCCTAAGATGAAGATACACACAAAAATATCAAGCCTCCCCCCTTATCCTTCCCACATTTTTCTCTGTTTCTAGGGTTACCACCAAGAACCCTAGGTTTTCTGATGTGAATATGTGGGACAACTCTATTAGCTATCCCGCTATCATCGCGGAGATTGGAAGAATGACAAACAATGAGGAGTTCACATAGACAAGCGTTTCAACAACTCGTTTGGTTTTTGGGTATTCTTCCGCATCAAGGTTCGTACTAAACCCATTATTTAAGATCCAATATATATATATATATATATATATATATATATATATATATATATATATATATATATATATATATATATATATATATATATATATCATGGGTATGATAGCTTGTGTAGTTGTTTGATCGCCTTTATTCATCTATGCTTGAGTGGTCACCATTGATGAATATTTTTTAGAAAATTTCATCAAATTACCTATTTTAATTTCATTTTTGATTTGATGTATTTTAGGTCGATTTTAGTACGTTGATATGTTCCTACATGTGTATGGATGATACCTTTACAGTTTCGTCAAAAAACGATTCGTGGATTGGAAGAAAAATCAAACCCAAGTTTGATTCAAAATTTTCAAAACCAATTTTTTTCTTTGAACTTCGCCTCGGATTTCGATGAATTTAGCTATGTTTTCTCTATGATCTATTTGCTTATTCTGAATTTATGGTGCGAGATTATGCGAACCATATATTATACATCAATTTTGGTTAAACAACAAAGGAGATATGAGTCTCCAAATTTGGCTCGACGAAATTGCGAAATCATGAAGAGTACCATTAATTCTGACTTTTTCCACTTCACATATGGGTTTTATATTGTTTAGGGCATCAATCATAAGTTCAATTACGCCGCGTTCAGTTTGAGTTGGGCGATGAAAAGTTTGAAAAACAAAAGCACGAAATCTTATTTTTTACCTTCTTTCATGCAAAAGTTGACTAACGTCTTGATCAATTGTTTTTGATGATGAACAATAATTTCTAACTTTGGGCCTCTTTTAAAAAATACCAGCATATATGTGTTTTGCCTCAAATTTCATTCCAATGCTATGTTTTGGACGTTCTGAATCCAACAGTGTTGTCCGTTTTCAAAAAAATTATTTTAAGGTGTTTTGTTTTCTACTTATTTAACATATATTTGTATAAATTATTATAAAATCTGGAAAATATTTTTTTTAATTCAGGAAAACAATATATGTTTAGAGTACTGTTCATCAGCATAAATAATTTGTATAATTATTTATCTCCTTCATTGTGAATTTTGTTTTTGGCATTTTAGTAACTCGAAAAGATGCTAAAAATACACTAATTGTTTTATACTCTGTATGTAATATATATAATGTAAAAAACATTGTTGACTAGTTTATATAATTTTGTAATTATGTACCTAAGTTTAGTGTATTTTTAGGTAATATTTGATGCTCAAAAAATATCTAAAATACATAAAAATTATTTTTGCACTTTGTGGGTGATAATTAATTATAGGAAAGATCAACAACATATAATTTTTTTATGCAAAAATGGGCCTTATCCATCTAGTAAATTATTTAGTATTATTTCTTCATATAAATGCTAAACTTTTGTAGTTTTTTTCTTGAAACTTGTCATATGACTTTAATGCTTGTATGTTATCTTGGATTTATCTATATGGTAAGCTCAATGATTGTCCACCGATAAGTAATATGCATATGATAACTTTATCCCTTAGACGGGAATATGGATAATCTTTATTCCATCACCTTTTATTACATTCCTGGATGTTATATGTAATGAAGATGTTAGCATTGACGTTTTAATTTATTATGGAAGAGCATACTTTGGTCACAGGGTGCTTTTATATTTTAATATAAATGTAAATGTGACATCCGTCATAGTTTTAAAATTTTAGGGTACATGATCGGGTCGAAAACCTAGCGTCCATTCAATACGCTAGTCGTTGTTATCAGCTTCCAACCTCAATACAAAAAAAAAACCTAAACTTGTAACTACACTTCTTAAGGAGTATAGTAGCGAGTCTGGGTATCGAATCCACAGGGAATGGTTGATAGAATTTAATTGATTTATTACTTCTAAAGAAAAAGTGAAAAATATGATGATAGTTGAAAAGGGAAAAAATAGGTAAATAAAGAAATTAAATTAATTAAGATGAATGATAAAATAAGGTGGAGTACAATTCCTCAAACCTTAGAAAATTACCGTAGAGAATCCTAGACTTGTAAATTGAAATTTTTGACTAAATCCAATCTTTATAGATCCTAAGCATTACATATATGAGGGAACTAGCCCACATCATATGAAATCAAAGGTAAATACAAAGCGGTGAATGGACAAATTACACTTTACATAGCGTTATTAAACATCTCAAGTACCTAGGGCAAGAGAGATTAAAAGATTGGCCATGTTCATGTAATTTCCCTCCACGATTCGGTCAATATTTAATTTACCCTCTATTTTCTACATGGGTAATTTACCTCAGAATGAGTTCATGTACCCCAACCCTTGAAAATTTAACTAGACATGGTTTTATGAGAAAGAAATTTCATAACAATGCATGTAATTATGAATCTAAGAAACATTCTTAACAAATTACAATACTAGTGAGAATTGAAAATAGAATTGAGACTAAATAAGAGAATGGAATTTGATACTTGAATTGAATTGAAGAATTGATACTTGAAATCTGCACTAGATGAACTTGAATCCAGAATATTACTTGTTCTTCAAACTTACAAACTAGGGTTTTTCTAAGAATATGAAAAACTAAAAAGGCTTTCTAAAAAATGACTTTCTCTCTATAATTTGAGTCCCTTCGAAAGAGGTAGGGCTTGGTCTTTTATAGCACCAACTAGCACGAATTTGACAGCTAATATCGATGAGTTGTGCAAGATATTCCGAGAGTTGCACCGCTTTAGCTGCATAATTAATTGCCAAAAAATTCAGCATCCGGACCGGTCCGGCCCAGATCCATTTGGTATCGGATCGGTTCTTTTTTTCTTGAACGGACCGGTTTGGTTCCATCTGGATCGGTCCTGTTTTTCTAGTCAATTTCTCTTCATTATCTCGCAACTTCAAAACCTCGTAACTTCTTCACCGTAGCTCGGATTGAGGTGTCGTTTTTTCCAGTGTTCTTGTAATTGGAATATCTTCAACTTTATAGTTGGCCCCACCTCTGGAATAAGGCTATAAAATTACGAAAATACCCTTCAACTCTCCTTTTTGTGCTTTCTTTCACTGTTTTGAGTTCGCTTTCGCACTAACTTGCATGAAATACCTATAAAGCACATGAGAAATACACAAAACACAAAATACTTGTCAAAATAGGTTAGTAGCATAAATACGAGACAAATCCAAGCTATTTACAGAAACTGTTTACCCCAAGATTGGTTGATTAGTGATCATGGCTTGAAGCGGGTTGGCGGAATTGCCACATATGAAATTGAGCACAATTTTGCAAAGAAATAGCCCACCTGTTTCTCGAGAAGAGATGGGAAACATGCTCAATATCATTTGATTGAATAGTTGGCTCGAATCCGTAGTCAATCCTATTTACGATAGGGACAGTTGACAACTGAATCCAATTTTTCCCATTATTTTCATATCCGTAATAGTGCGAAAAGAAGGCCCGGCTCTCAACGAATAAGTAATTGTCGGAATGAAATCGTGATATAATTTAAAAAAGCAAATGACAAGTCGAAGCCAATAAAATATGAAATGGGATCATAAAAATACCGAAATTAAGGGGATAAATGTGAAGAATATGTGCGTAATCAGTACACATGTAGGGGGGTGTTACTTATCACTTTTACGTATATATTTATTGGATCACTTTTACATAATAAATTAAAATATCAATAGTTTTTTTAATATCTAAAACTCGTGCTATGAGACCTTTTGTTATGGATCCTATTAGTTAGATTTATTCTCACTAATAAATAATTTGTTTAAAGAAATCAACAAGAAAATGTATTCCAAATTTACATTATTGGGAGATGATTGCGAGCCTAGCAGACTTTCGATCTCGATGTGTAAACAAGGATAGTATTTTCCTACTGGATTTAAAAATAAATTAAAGGATGTGCATTATAATAATTAATGTCAAATCTCTTGCAAAAATGTAATAATAGAAAAATTATCTAGCGAAAGTATTTTAGGCCCACTCGCTAAAGTTGACATACCCATTATGACTGAAATAGAGTCACGTGATATCGATTTCATAGAGAAAGATTTCACTGGCATATGCAAATCTAAAAATAATCTTGACCTTTATGAGTTAGACAACACTGAAGACATCTTACTATATTCAAGCGAGGGTGGAGGATTAATTCCTTATCCTATAATCGCTGAAGATCGTGGGAGTGAGAGTGATCTTCATCTCAGTGGGAGCAAGATTCTTTAGTTTGTAAAAAAAAAACAAGGAATAATTCCTCTTCGCCATTTTGAGATTGAGGGGAGTAATTTCTTGTGCATTGCTTTAGATGAGGAAGAGCCTATTTCTTATGTAGAAGTGCTTTCCTCAAATGCTAAGGATGGGTGCATGGTTGCCATATGCAGCTTGATTTTATTTTTATCATTTTTATTATAGAATGATATGATATCCATCGATTGTTTTTGAATGGCTATTATCGTGTGCACATTGTATATACATGTCATCGGGTTTGAATTATCCCTCTTACATGGATGATTCATCTTAGTGCTTAGATATCAAGAAAGTTGAGACATTTGTAAATGGTACTCTGACAGCGAGCTGCGAAATTTATATCTTTGGTGCTCGAAAGGTGAATAAGATATATACGATTAAGAATTATAATATATGTCACCTTTGTTAAAGCTAAGATGAAACCTTACAAAGTTGATCCAAAGTTGATCATAGAGAAACTCAATAACTCTATGTAGCTTGTAATTAGCCGAATGTGATATTTTAGGCAAGCGCCGAGGAAGTGAGTGGGTTAAAAATCGGGTTAGGCGCTTGATGAACAACTAAACTTAGATTTATAAGGAATCCTTTTATTTTTTGTAAATGTGACATACCCATATTATGGGATGATGCCATAGCATACACTTCATACTGTATGTTGACCAATGGATGGAGCGATATGAATCCCTGTTTCATTATTGTGTGAGCCAATTAGATCATTATAATCCTAGGTTATTTCTTTGTTGACTTAAGACTATGTCATGAAAAGGACATTTGATGACTCTACTTCAGCATGTGTTACCTAGGGTGGTGGAAGATACCGTCTAAGGGACATGTCTTAGAAAGCGATTGGGTAAAATTGAATTGTTATGAGGACTTAAGGAAGAATATTCGCTAATACACCATGTTTTGTGACTCATTAGCTAGCCAATGACCATATCGAGTATGTCTTAAATAATGGTCACAAGTGCATTACATATTAGGGGTTATTCACTACATTCTACGAGCGATTAAGAGTGCATGATCCAGTGTAGTCGAACTGTATGGGCTTATACGAGATCCCTTGGTGTGATGTGTCTTTTCTAGTTTGGTGATAACTTAGTAATTACGCTCCTAAGGATATGCATTTATCCCTATGAGGTCACATGCCCCATAGTTGTATGAATATATGAGTTATTGAGAATTTTTTAGGAGAATTTTGAATAATCTTGGTAATACCCTGACCAGATTTACGGGTCACCTGTGGGTTAACCCAAACCATTCCAATTGCATTAGTGTGAAGTGATGTGAAACAATCCTTGATAATATTTCTAGTCCTTTGTATTTAATTAAAGTTTCAACATTTAGTATCCAATTCTATTTTTAGCAACATATCACAATGTGACATATGTAAAACCCATTAGAGTGCCTTTAGGGTTTATGTAATCAGAGCTACTAACGTAAAAGGGTAAAGAACACTTACCTGTAAAATGCTCTTAAATATGAAAACGCTTGTATCATTCCGTAACAATCAAAGGGTGTTAGCCAATGACTAGTGGGGTTCTCAACAAAATGCAATACGGAAATGAATGACAGAAAGAATAAATACTATAACATAGAGATAACTAGAATACCCATGCAATATA